>JAUPFN010000011.1:26420033-27620033 GCA_036924255.1 Apodemia mormo
GAACACGACAGCGACAAGCGCTGACGCTATTGCGGCAGCAATAGGTAAGGCGGTGGTACCAGACCCGGGCGAGACAATGTAGAACTCTACCACCTAGTAGCCACGATGGTAGTGACTCGATAGCCAATCGGTCGCCTTTTACGACCTGCCTGGCAGAACGGCAGTTGGCCTTTTCTACAAAGATTATTTTTTTCCCCTAATGTCCATTTCCACCTCTATTTGTGAAAAACTTTCCAATTATCACTTACTCAGAGTAGGTATACCAAACCAGGCTACGTTATTGAAGTTGTATTGTTTGCTAAAATGCTATATAAAATCGCTATAATCAAAACTGCTCTTAACATAGCGATAAAAATGAAATGCAACAGAAATAAAGCAGCTGTATAGTGCTTACTTTACTTACTAAGAGTATTTGCCGAACAATTGGAAAGAAAAGTTCCATTCCGTAGGTACCTTAGATAAAATATATTCTGTGTTACTATGCAAAGATACTGGCGTTGCTTTTAAATGGCAGAAATATAGTAAAACATAAGCAACATAGACATACGTATGCAACAACAAAGCGCAACCTAGACATGGTGCAACATTTAAATATATATTTACACATATATAATAGGATAGCAAGCAAGCAAGCTTGATGGAAAGAGACAACCACCGCCTATAGATGCTGTGTTTCAGGATGTTTTTTTTCAGGATCTTAAAGCACATACATAAGCTACCGGTTACTTTACCCTAGTAATTTTCCAATGTCCAACAGTGACAACCAGTGACGCTACTACTGTAGGAATAGGTAAGGCGGTGATACCAAATGCCGGCAAGATGTTGGAGAGCTTTACTGTCTAGGTATTTATAAGCTCACACAGTAAAGTTTAAAATGAATATTATAAAAATTTGCATTATTATACCAAAATAGTTGAAACTGCCACATCCTCCGAACCTTTTAAAATTCTTAGAAACATTTTAGTCGCAATATTAGCACTACGTTCGGTTTCTGCTCTTCTTTGAATATAGTAGTAGTGTTAGGTGCCCTGTGTTGGCTTGATAACTTCTATTACTGAAGTCAATTCAGTAATAGATGTCATCACCTATGTCACCAATCAAAAAATTAGTTAATCGTGTAGAAGTTTAAATACTGTAGATAACACATTAATATCTTTCTTGCCTTTCCTACAACTTAAAAAAATGTTACATAAATATTTTTTAACACCACTGCATTTTACTAAACTGCAGCAACCAACTTTACCTGAATTTTCATAGTACCATACCCTACATACCATACCCTACAAAAAAAAATAATTCAAAATTGGTTCACAAATGACCGAGTTTAGATGTAACAAACATTTAAAAAAAATATACTGCCGAATTAATAACCTTTTGGGAAGTTGTTTGAAAAAGCATAAATTGTTCTATGGAACCATTAATCTATACATATAATATAATCGTAGGAGGGCAAAACTGTACATTTTTTTTAAAAAGAATACTTGTCTGTCTGTCGGTTTGTTGGTTTGTCGGTTTGTCGGTTTGTATGTTTGTCCGTTTGTCCGTTTGTCCGTTTGTCCGTTTGTCCGTTTGACCGTTTGTCCGTTTGTCCGTTTGTCTGTTTGTCCGTTTGTCTGTTTGTCTGTTTGTCTGTATGTATGTCCGGGGTAAACTCAAAAAGTACTACATGGATTTACTTCAAATTTTGCATGAATATAACTAGCAGGTCGGGTCAATATATAGGCTACATATTATCGCGCTATCACCTACGGGGGAGGAGCAGTGCGGATTAAATGAAGTCCGCGCGGACGAAGTCGCTGGCAACAGCTAGTTAATAATAAGGGATTTTTTTGTAAGCAGCTTCGTTTTAATGAGACGACTATCTTTTGTCTCTTCGAAAAATCTCGAATCGGGTAATTAATTAAGGTAGGGGGCTTCAAACATATCAATATGGTCAAGGAAAAATATTGATTAATAACAATAATTAGTTTTTTACTTTTAATCGCTTGATTATTTTACGAAAAAAACGAAAAAAAAATCCTACACATTCGATGGTTTTTCCGACGAGTCATCTACTATAAATATATAGGAAATGATGAGATCTTTAAATTGATATTAATCAATTTAAAAACAACCTTATTTTCTAACAATAACTTGTTACTTATTATTATAATTCAAGGGTAAATTAGCCTTACTATGTGCTTACACATAGTTTTAGCTTTTCTTAGTCCGATACTCTAGTTTTCTTTTTTACTGACCTAGTTCGAGATTTTTCAAAGATAGCGTCTCGTCAAAACAAAGGATCAAGCCGATAGGAAAGAGCCTGGTCATGGACGATCCTAGACGCTCTACGCTGTATGCGGTCAAGAGAAAGGAGCTGGTGCTGCGAGCTCAAAGATGAAAGGACTCCATATGAAGCTGAATTTACGACTTGTAAAGTTGCAATCGGTCGGCTGATATGAAGTACTGTTTCGCCTTGTTCAGAACAACAAGTTTCTTAGACGCCAGCTTAGCTTTACCCTGCAAATGACCAAGAAACTGAACGTTACTTAATATGTCGATACCAAGAATTCCAATGCTGGCTGAGGCAGTTACGTGAGTATACTCAAAACGAAGGAATACGACAAAAGGTGTTTTCTTAGCGGAAAACTCATAAACTTATATGTAAATTTAGTGGACTCCATTCCGAGACTTTGGTTCATAAATCCTCGACTTCAGATACAAATTTGTTCCAGCACTCGGCGATATGTTCCCGAGAAATACAGCATATCCTGTACTGTCGTCCACTCACAATGAATACCGCTAATTTGCAGCACATAGTTAATATGCAGAAGAAACAGTGTTAAAGATAACACGCAGGCTTGGGGAACACCAGCATTTACAGATTTTGTGTCCGAGCATGCACCGTCGACAACAACCTTAATGCTTAACGATCTGCCAAAAAACTAGGGATCCAGTTGCATATTACATTGAATATTGCAGAATATTTAAGATCTCAATGTTAATATACATTCGTATGAGCTAGGCAGAGAAAATAAGTGTTTTCAAATACTCTGTACTCGGTTATTTGTTTGTTTGCTAACAGACGAAATCGAATAGCCAAAAGCAATTTTAACGGTTGTGACATTTTTTTATTGTTCAGGCTTTCAGAGAGTTTGTTCCGTTTATTGCGCTACTTTTCTTGTTCCAATGTTAACATAGAATTTACAAATAAAATCAACGGAAAGTTTTAAATTAAATTGTTTATCTACTTGTCTTATTTGTCCAATATTAAATTTTAATTCTATTTACTTCTGAAACCCTAAATGATAATTCATATAACAGCAGGTAGAGCATTCTATATGATAATATATAAATTTTTAAATCACGCTTTACATACAAAAATAGTTGGAAAAATCCAAAATTCCACTCGTGATGCTATTTTGGTCGTGCACAAAAATTACACGAGAGAAATAACTATCAAAATGTTAGTGTAAAGAAATATTAACATTAAGAAATATGAGTAATGCCGATAATTGGTATAAATATCGTTTGATAAATCTTTTTCCTATCGCAGTGCTTTAAAAAATAATACCTACTGTATGTGCTGGAAAGAAAAAAAAATACATGCAAATACAAGAGGCGAGAAACAGATGAAAATATGAATAAACTGCACATACGGCTTTTGCAGGACAAGTGTCCATTTTATTATTATTTACGCTGTCAATCAAAGGAAATACTAGATTATTTTCTTATCAATTATAACTAACCAGTGCAGTTTATTGTTTATTATAATTAAACAACTGCCATTTGAAATAGGAAATCCTTTTAGGACAATGCAAGTTTATTAAAAATAGGATCAATTTTTTTCTCTCAAGATATAGTGTTTCCCAGCTATATATTTCTTACTTATTTTTGGATATTTTCATGATTTTGTCATTTCGATTATACTAAATTAATGTACATTGCAAAATTAAAAAATATGTAAATTTAAATAGATTCTTTGTACTAGAGCGAGAATATAAGAGAAAGAAAGGAGGCTAAAATATTTTTTAGATCGTAGAGCACTTTCTAGTGCCATTCATTTATCTTACGATAAAATTGAACACAATATTCGTAACGATAAGTTAATTAGTGATCCGTAAAAGTTGATGGAAAAATTGTTCAACATGAAAAGGAAAAAGTAAATTACGTAGGTACTACTTTTTTATCATTCACACCGATGGCGAGATATATACTACAAGATGCCAGCGCTGTTATCTTCGGTGTGAATTAATTGTCATCACTAATTATGGTGATGCAGAAAGAACTAGCCAGGAGTACGATGGGTTTTTACACATTTTGGACTCCAGCATATATAAACAATATTAATGAAAATTTTAATATATATTTTTACTCAATTTTTTACCGCTGGAAGGTACTTTAATTTATATCGTCACTCCATCAAGCTGGAGGACTATTCTATGCTGTGTTTACTAAGGCATGGTCTTCTCTCAAGAACACATTTATTTTAACTGTTATCAGTTCTGCTACATATTTAACCAGCCCACTGTCACTTCAGGTTTAGTAATCTTTTGGGCGATGTTGATAACTTTGGTTATCCATCATCCTTCATGTGGAATTGATATTTTATAGCAACTGCAAGTTTCACCATAATTATGAGCGCTCTGAAAGCGAGATCTTTGACTTAGAGGCTCTGTTCACAGCCCGCAGTGTACGGAAGTACTGCAATTTTTACGCCGGGTAACAAAGATATAAAATCAGCCAAAGAAAATATTTGTGTCTGGATAAAGGTGGAAGAATCTGGATGGCGACCAAGTTGGAATATTTCATACTCTCTTTGCTCCTTACAAATTTCCTATCTAAGCATATTTTTTACACTCATCCTCATATTGATCATACATTTATAATGAAAAATTTTTATGCGATACAAATCGGAGTAATTATTTAAATAAAATAGTTTGTAATATTTGACCATTCTGTCGGCTATTATTTTTCACCAAAACATCCCTTGAGAGCGTTACAATTTGACGCAATTATTTTTTCTTAAACATCCTCAGTAAATCTTCTTAGCTCTTAGTGATTCTTGGAGCTTAATATCGTTGAATAATTATGGTGCTTTAGTTGTTAAAACCCTCATTTTTGGTAACAGTTCTATGATCCTTTGAGAACAACGGAAAAATAATATTAAAATTTATTTACGAATTCAGAGATTTTGTCAAATAAAACAATACAAATTTAAATTAATTTGTAAGTTTTCAGACACTAATTGTTTTGTAATTGAATACAGTAATTGCTTAAAATACAATTAATTTACGTAAACAATTTTATCTGAGATTAAATGTCATTTGTATCACGAATATAATTACAAACTATTTCATTTAAATAATTACTCCGATTTGTATCACATAAAAAATATTTAATTATAAATGTATGACCAATATGCGTTGTTTGGTCGCATGGGACTTAACACGAGAGTCATAAATAATGCGGTCAACCACCCACCCTTATCTCCCTCCGTCCACAGTGCGGCTTTGTAGAATAGTTTTCATGTGCAATTTTCAACCTCTAAGCATCCCAGAGGAATGAGATACATTTATAACTGTGCCAAATTCGAAATCAACGCAACTGACGATGCAGATATTTGATTTGTTAACGTTATCCCGAAATTCTGATTTCAATGATTAAGTCATTGATTTGTAGAGATATTTTAAATATATAAGCAAAATGCGTGTTTAAGCATTAATCCCGCGCTGGGAAAATTTTATCACATTGAATGCTCTGTGTTGATTTCTTGAAGCCTTATTACTAGGCATTTCGTAAAAGGTGTCAGATTGCTAAAACATGTCACTAACTTCGTAGCATTAACTACGTGGTATAGTTCTGCAACGTCTTGCTTGGATCTTGTAGCTCCACTTAACCTATTCCTACCGCAATAGCGTCAACGATTATCGCTGTTGTGTACCGGTTTCAAAGGTGTGGCATTCCAATCCCGCCACACTGATAGCAGCGCACTATTAAAATCTTTGGCGTCTATAGTCAATGCATGGATATTTTCTCTTTACATCAAGAGAAACATTTTATTAAATTTAAAAAAAAAATTAAAATTATTTATTCAGTATCATATGTTTACAAAAATTTGAGTGATAAATGGAGTCTCCTTTTAAGTGCACGAGCACTTGTGTTAGGAGACACCGCTCTTTCTTAACAATAATCCTTTGATACTTTTTAAACATAATAGGTACTAAATAAGGCAAGTGATACACTTAGAAGTAAAATATATGTGATTAGCAAATATTTTTTTAAGGAGAAAAAAAATAAAAAATAAATGTGCAAGTACATCTAAACGTGTGAGTGTGTATATGTTTAAATGTGTGTGTATGCGTGTGTGTGTGTGTGTGTGTGTGTGTGTGTGCGCGCGTGTGTGTGTATGTGTGTGTATGGATGCGTATATATGTTTATGATTAACATTATATTTTTATATATATTTTTTGTATGGCATTAAAGGTATTTAATAGTCATTTAATCAAGTTTTCAGTCTCATCATAATTTAACATTTTAATCCATGATGTTAGAGACTTTTTACAAGCATATTTGTTTTTTGGATAAATATTTAGGATCTTATTAATTTTATTATACAGGTTTGCAGCTTGACTACTATACTGTCTACTAGCAAAGGTAGTTTTAGTTTTTATTACTGTCGCAACATTATACTTCCTTCTTTTGGCCAGATTCCCGGAATCATATACTAAAGTTTGGTGCAATTTTCAAACTATATGTAGTACGTATAACTGTCTAACTGTTAAAAGGTCACATGATTTGTAAAGACTATTAGTAGGATACCTGTATGGTTTAAAATATATTACTTTTATTAATGACCTCTGGGCTCTTTCTAATTCCAGGAATCTGGTCTTTGCAGCACCTCCCCAAACAGGGACACAATATATCAAAACTGATTGAGCCAATGATATGTATATAGTTTTTAGTAATTTTGAATCGAAAAATCATAGGATATATATCATAGAATTTCATAGGAAATAATGAAAAAATATAATAAGACACGTAGTTCATCGCCTTGACTAGCCTGAAGGTGAGATCAGTCACTGGCCAAAACCCAAATATGCCAAGTGCCAATACAAATCATGAATTGCAAACATCAATATGTTTGTATTTTTTATAGGATAGTCGCAAACGGTCAAGAGGCTCACCCGGTAAACGATTACCGTCGCCCATGAACGCTGTAATACCGTAAGTTTTGCAGATGCCTCGCTAGCCTTTTAGGGATAAGTGAGCACATGTTCGATTTTTTGGGTTTGAGTATATTCCAGTATTAATATAATACATATTTCTATGAATTAAATCGTTGTCTAAAACACCAATGTCACAAGCGAATAATTTGCTTAGTTTGAGTATATATCAAATCGTTTATTTTATTAATTCAGGCGTTATTTTGCGGAAATAGAATATTTTTAGTGTCGTGATTATAATTTTTAATAAGTTATAAACAACCTGTGATCGACGGAATTTTTGTGTTTTATTTTCATAAATGTCTTTACAATTAAACGTAAACTAATCAATAGCAGGATAACTAGCCAATGTTTGGCAAAATCTTAGGTTGAAAACCCTGGTCTGTGAGACCGACGTCACCATTGTTGTAAGTGAAATTGACGTCACCAATGGGCGGGTTAAGCATAGAATATACTGAACTTCATTGTTTACAAACAGTGATATGCCACCATGGATCATGTCAATCAAAGCACACATCTATTGCCCGCGCGGTGATCATAATTTTTGAATATTACAACACTAATTTCTTTGAGGTTTCATATGAAGTTAATATTCTATTTTTAGACTGTTTTCATAACGACATCAGAATGTATAGAAAAAATAATGTTTTTTATAATAATTCCCAGATTAATAAACTGATTGATTATAAAGTCTGTATAAATTATCTTTTCCTCAAAAAACTGCGTCTAATGCCGCAAATTGCATCGGAATCAGTTTATCCGTTCGGGTGTTATCATTGACGAAATATTTTGAAAAAAATATGTTTTTGACGTAACTTCAATATTTTACAACTAATCGATTTTTCCCTCAGAGCTTAGTTTGTCTACCTATAAATCATTGCGTAATCGGTGTAATCGTTTATGCCGTGTTGCCAAACGCCGTTACATTCATGACACACTTACAGCTACTGATTCAAATAAAATTTGGCCGTTCTTAAGTACTCTTGGCATTGGCAAATCTTCTACTTTACATAATTATAATTCCTTAGATCCAAATTTGTTAAATGCCAGCTTCACAGCACTGCCGATTTCGCTGCATGGTCGCGTTAAATCGATTACTCTGTCTGACATTTCTTCTAGTACTCTTCCGTTATGTCCGTTGTTTAATTTCAAACCAGTTAGTGAAGCTGAGGTCAAGAAGCACATGCTTTCAATTAGTTCTTCCGCATTAGGAAGCGACCAGCTTAGTTCTAGAATATTTCATCTTGTTCTTCCTGAATTACTTCCTATCCTTACTCACATTTTTAATTTTTCTTTATCGTCAAGTACTTTTCCATTTCAGTGGAAAAAAGCATTCGTAATCCCTATCCCCAAAGTTTCTAATCCTATATCTACTTCCCATTACCGTCCAATTTCAATTCTACCGTATGTATCCAAAGTGCTCGAGCACATTGTTCACACTCAACTGGCTGATCATTTGCGAGCAAATAGCCTACTTAACCCGTACCAGTCGGGATTCCGGCCTGGTCACAGCACTGTCACGGCACTGGTAAAGTTAACTGACGATATTCGTTCAGCCATGGATAATAAACAATTAACTATTGTCGTGCTTCTTGACTTCAGTAGCGCTTTTAATTCAGTGGACTTTGACGTTCTTATCGCTATCCTCAAATCACTAAACATATCTAATGATGCGGCTGACTGGTTTAACAGCTATCTCCGGGGTCGCACACAACGTATTCAAATGGATGAGTTATCCTCAGATTGGGCTAATCTACTAGCAGGTGTTCCTCAAGGAGGAGTGCTTTCTCCCCTTCTCTTTTCTACTTTTATAAATAAAATTACTGAGGTTATCGCTTCTAGATTTCATTTATATGTAGACGATTTGCAAATCTATCGTCACTTCAGTGTTATGGATGTGGCCAAGGCTATTGAGTCTATCAATTTGGATCTTGAAAGGATTCACGCTTGGGCAAAAGCTTTTGGTCTTACTGTCAATCCATCGAAGTCCAAGGTTTTAATTGTAGGCAGTAGATACATGTGCAAAATCCTTAGTAGCATAAACCTTCCTCAGGTTGTTTATGATAACACAGCTATTCCTGTATCAAACTCGGTCAGTTACTTGGGTGTAACGATTTCAAACGATTTATCATGGGATTGGCATATTAACAGCATAAGTAAAAAAGTTCACTTTGCTCTACACTCTTTGAAACATTTACAAAATTATTTGCTTTTTAAAACAAAGATATCACTAATGCAGAGCCTCATAGTACCTATCATCGATTATGCAGATGCTTGTTTTATTGATGCTACTGAAGAATTGGTAAACAAATTAGAGAGGCTGCAGAATCCCTGTATTCGATTTATTTTTGGTTTATGGAAGTATGACCATATCTCTAGCTTTAGAGCTCAACTTAAATGGCTTCCTATGCAGCTGCGTAGGAACACTCATATTCTTTGTCTACTTTTTAACATCCTGTTTAATCCTAATGCACCAAGCTATCTGCGTGATGGGTTTTCTTTCTTGCATCCACCTGGCTCACCTTGTAGATCAAGTGTTACTGCCCTTTTAAAATGTCCCCAACACAGTTCAAAATTTTTATCAAATTCTTTCCATATTCAAGCTGTCAGGTTATGGAACTCACTACCGCCCAAGATTCGTATGAGTCAATCTCTTCCAATTTTCAAAAAGAGTCTAAGAGAACATTTTTTTGCTGGGTCTACATAGTTTTTTTTTTTAATGTCTATCGATTGCTGTTCATTTTTAAATATGATGTGGCTAAATTTAATGTATCAAGACTGTTATATTCATATGTATCTAGTTTTATGATTATTGTACACTATTTTAACATTTCGATAATTATTGTGTTTACTCTTATTCGGGTCAGCTGGAAGAAATCTCTTTTATTGGGGATAAGCTCGCCCATTGTACAGTCTGTTTTTAATAAGTCTCTATGTATTACTTCTCTTTTAATTGTGTACAATAAAGCATTAAATAAATAAATAAATAATTTTTTTATTTTTTTATAAAATTTTAGTACATATAAAACTGAGCCCAATGCCGTCCTAAGATTAAAAATCGAATCAAGTTTTCAAAAGTTACAGCTTTTTAAATACTAAAATTATACTGTTAACAATAATCTTCTTCATATTTTTAAAATAACATTCAGGCTAATATTTCAATTGATATAAAAATTTATCCAGCTCTTGCACTTAAAATCTGCGACAAATATAGATTTATTCGGAATTTATACATGAAGAAAATTTTAGGAATGTAATTTTTTGACATTATTTCGTCATTTTTCTTCCAATTTATTTTGTACATAGAACACAACAAAGTATATGCTTAGATAAAGATCTCTTACCCTTTAGATTTAAAATACCTCAATTTAGCAGGCTATTACAAGAATGGCCTCCAGGGTCAACATGTTTACAGTTTTTTTTTAATAATACTGCATCATAAACACGTACATACACATACCTGAAATACCACACACACACACAAACCACGTAATAATAAATTCCGAAACACATTTTAATAAAGAGAGAAATGACATAACTTTATAAAATTATTATATCAATGTGAAAATCATTTTGAGTAAAGGTATGTTATTTGCTCTAACAACACCTGTGCTATGTGACAAATATCTTCTTCGTATTCTAATAATCCTGTCGTATATAATCACCAACTATTTCGTATAACATTCGTTCTCGGAGCGTATAATATATTATTTCAGAAGCTCAAGTCATAAGTTTCAACATATACGTTCTGTTCGTTGTTTGATAACAATTTATTGTCAATTTTATTAGAATCGATTCTTATCGTAAAATACTAATATATCGTTTTATAAATCATATCGATTTTACTCCTTGACGGTCCTTGTTAAAGAGTTGTAATATTTACAATTCACGCGGATTGACACTACTAGGACAGAGCCGTAAAATAAGCTAGGAATATTATTTTAACTGAGGAAAGTATTTGATTTGATGATTTGGTATAAAAATGTACATAGAAACGGCATCATAATGAGTAAGGACCGAATTATATTCAATACAAAAAGTTCGGAAATGGCATAGCCCATCACATAGCATTTATGTGTGCATGTTTGATGCTGTATTTCTTATAGAGTGAAATGCTAATAACGTTCTTGCAGATGCTTCGGTTACGAAGTAAAAAGTGCGTTGAGTACTTTTGCGCTATTGACATGGGGAAAGTATAGTGAACGTAGGTAGACTATTGTGCATAAATTGTTGATTTCGCAGTGGCTTTACAGAAATCATATTTAAGATTTACGTTATAAATTATGTTATACCTACAATATAATACGAGTAAAACGAAATTCGTCAAATCTCTACCTATTTGTAAACAATAGACTTCGATGTCTATGCGCGGGTGTCCGTACAAATACATTTCTTTGCATAATTGGGTCAAAATTTAGTAGCTGTTTTTCAGGTTTCGAAGTAAACTAGGAGCATTTATAGTTTCGCTATATTCGTCCGTCAGCTGTAATTTGGCACAAATATAGACTATATTAAAAACGGCAACAAAGTTGTCACAAAATCTTGAAAAATATTTTTTAGGGTAGCTCTTCTACATGTAAAGTGGGGATATGATTTTTTTTTCTGTCGATAAGGAAGCGCTTGACCACGATCTCGCTTGATGGTAAGCTAAGGTGCGGCCTAAGATGGAACGCGCTTCCCTAGAAGGTACCTGTTCACTCTTCTCTTGAAGATCCCCAGGTTGTACCCGTCGGGAACACAGACTCAGAATGCATATTCCAGTCCCTTGCGGTTCGGATCAAGAATGTCGAATCGAACCGCTTTGTTCGGGTACGTTGAACGTCCACCATATGACGATGCCTAGTATCTGTGCGCCTCGACGATCGATGGCGATGGCGGAATTAAGTCGTGCAATTCCGCAGCGCACTCTCCAAAATGTATCCGATAAAAGACCGATAAACTAGCCACTCTGCGGCGATGAACGAGCCTCTGGAGTTTTTTGCCTACCAGATCATCGTCGTTTATGAGCCTCTTGGCACGCCTCTCTATCGCCTCAAGCGTCTCCAGCTAGTATTTGGCGGATCCATCCAGAGGTAAGAGCAGTATTCCATGCACGAACGGACTTGTGCTTGATAAAGATTGAGCAACTGTCCCGGGCTGAAATACTGTCGCACTTTGTCTCATGTACCACATAGTGTGATCTATCGCTATGTCCGTACGTCCGTCGTCCACAGTTTAGCTCAGAGTTCCTTAATACTAGGAAGCTTTTCCCCGTGTTGGTCTCGGGCTCCTTTTAAGAATAAACATAGAAGACAGTGATGTTTTGTTTTATTTTTTAACTTTATAGTAATTTATCAGTATTTAATTCTAACTTCTATATTTTTTCAAATTAATCTATATACATATATATATATATATATATATATATATATATATATATATATATATATATATATATATATATATATATATATATATATATATATATATATATATATATATATAAATTTCATTTAGCTCTTTTTCTGTCGCCTTTGTGGTCCAGTGGTCTGGTGTCGGAGTTGACGAGATCCCGGGTTCGATTCCTTGGTCGGGCAACTAAGAAAATGTGTTTTATTCAGTTTTCTGATAAAAACAATTTTGCCCGGGATTGGAAAATGTCCGGTTGGCGATAGGCTTGCCACCTATTACATTGTGGGACTAAGTATCTTTGGCTAATCGTGGGTGCACTTGTTGTACCTCGGCCTACATATTCGGGGATACGGGCATGAAGATACTCTTTTTCTAAAGGACCTTAATAATATCAAATAAGCAAGATGATATGATGATAATAATTATGATAAGAATATACTACGTTGTACTACGCTACATGCTACTTTATTTGTAGTAATTGGCTGTAATCTGAAAATTTTCTACAGCTAAAGCTACAACTCCTCATTATTACTGTCAATCATAGAATTATCATCAGACAATCTGTACACAGAATGCCTGTATGTATACTGTCTACATCCAACTGAGCACTATGTTTGTTCATCAGAGTGAGATTGCCGAATCTCATTCGCGTTCCTGGGTTTGCTGGATAATGCTATCGTTAACACATTATGGTACCACTCCCAAGCAGCCGCATTACGTTCATCACGCTGTTTCTGTTTCTGATAAACGTAATAGATTGATGTTCTCTATCAATACGAAATCGTTCTTCGCGCTCTACAGTGGTTTCAGTTGAACGCAAAGCAGTTAGTTGTGTGATTACGCTGACAGCTAAGCTGAGGTTCACACTGCGTGAAGGTTTAGAGGCGCAGGACTCGATGTGGCGTTTGCGACCGTTTGGTAATCTTATTTCACTCTGCGTGAATGTTTCAGAAGCGCGGCTCTCGGTGTATGGCTGGCGATGGCTGGCGATCATTTGTTAAAGAAAATTGAGTACTTTCTAGGACCGCAAGGTAGCTGTGTGGCAACGCTGAGAGCTAAGTCGAGATTTAAGTTGTGTGAAGGTCTCGGAGGCACTGGTTTCAGCGCAGCGTTTGCGATCGCTTGTTAACGTCATTTCACACTGCGTGAAGGTTTCAGAGGAGCGAGATATGGTATAGCGCTCGCGATTACTTGTTAACCGAGACTGACGGTCCTCATCGGTTTCAAGGGAACAAACTAACTTCATCCTCTTGGCTGAGCTAGAAGCTTGAGATGACTATTTTTTTTCTCCTAGGCATTTTGTATAACAATAATGTATTTACAACCTAATCTAATAATAATAAACCACATTGTGATTCGTAAATATAAAAATCTATGTTCGTCTTCACTTTTGAAAGCCAATGTAAGTACTAAGCAGATAAACACGAAAATTCCCAATTCAACAACTAATCAATAGAAAGCAAAAATCTTTTATTTTTAATTCGTGAAAGATAATAATATTATGTATTATATGTAACCTACTCGAAGAAAGTACAACAATGGCGTATTTTAAAATACTAACAGTGTCATCTATTGAATTGATTTTAAATTAAATTGGCCCTAATATAATATATTATATATTTTTTTATTTTCTATGAGTATTCGATGTTTTTGTGCAGTAAAGAGTATCTAACATGTACATGAATTCCGTTTTAAAACTAAACCTCCTCAAACTAAATTTTGCATTTTAATAAAAAGTTAATAAAAAAACTGATCAATGCAAATGTGAACTATTTAAAAAAAGATTAAGGATGTAACCTATGAAAGAGTTCCGTGTAACATTATGCTCTGGTAATAAGTAATTATTATATCATTGAAATTTTTGTTTGAACTTGCTGAACCAGTATTATGTATTTTCCTGTAGGAATGAAAGATTTTCCCGCAGAAAAAAGTATCCTAAATGTTAACCCGAGTAATTAGCTATTACTACGCAAAATTTAGTAAAAATCCGTTCAGTAGTTTTTGCGTGAATAGCGAACAGACAGACAAACAGACAAGAAATTCAATTTCTATCTTTTTGGGGTTTATGTCCTGTAAACAATACACAGCAATAATTTTTTTAAAGGCAAAAGTGACTTACTGATCTATTAACGCACAGGCCAAATACTTAGGGCCAGAAATTTGAAATTTCACACACGTATTTCTTTAATGAGTAGGTATTTACTAAGGAAGGATAATTAAAAATTCAAACCTCAAAGGGGTGAAATAGGGGATAAAAGTCTTAAACATTTTATTCCTTAGACATATTTTGATGAAATTTCGTATGCATTGAGTATGGCAAAAATAGTGAGTTATGTGTTTCAGCGTTTTTCAAAATTCCGCCCCTAGAGGGTAATATAGGGTTATGCCCTAAGTTTTATATAAACGTACAAGCCTAACTACTAGGTATAGAAACTTAAAATTTCACACACGTATCCCTGATACGACGTAAGCATTCAACAAGGAATTATTTTTTCAAAGTTCAACCTCCAAGGGGATGATATAGCAATCGTAATAGATAGTTATATTTAGTTTGTGGTATAGTTCAGTATTTGTAATATTATTGTCATAGGTATTTTTAGGTTAGGTATTACCTGTTAATTACAAGTTTATTTTATAATTACGTTAGTTTGTTCGATAGGTGTGCAACCAACAGGTATTTTTAGTCTTACGTTTTTTTACTTAAATTTTGATAATAAAAATATTGTATATAAATCTTTCGTATAGTATATAAATCTTTTGTTTTTATTAAGTACTAGGTGTTACCCGCGGCTTCGCTCGCGCTTATTTACATTAGAAATTATTAAAACTTTCTTTATAAGCTACTTTATTAAAAATCTCTACATAGTCGAACGGGCCGCTAGTATTCTAAAAAAATAATATATGCATATTCATCTTAGTTACTTATATAAATACACGATATTTTTAGTATCATAATTTAAGTAAAAAACGTAAGTAACTATACCTCAAACACCTATCGAAGAAACTAACGTAATTATAAAGAAACTTGTAATTAACAGGAAATATCTAACCTAAACTACCTATGACAATATTTTTATATATACCGAACTATACCACAAACTAAATATAGGATTGCTTTGCATCTAACGCACCTATCTAATCAAATAATGTAACTGTATTAAAAAATCTGTAAGCAGGTTGACCCTGCAAGTCATCCCTAAAACTTCCCGCTAAATTTTATTTTTTTTATTATATAAATTTTATTTAATTTTAATTATTTTAAGCTCAAAGAAAAAAACTGTGCTTAAGCATAGAGTTTTGAGTTCGAAGAGTTTAAATATCTAAAGTGTTTTTTTAAAAATGATACTTAGTTATTTAATTTAGTGTTTGAAAAGATGATTTTTCCAAAATGATGACTGACTGTCATCTTTCGAATAACATTCAACGCAATTTTGGAACCTTTTCTTCATTGATAAATCCCGAACGAATCAACCGATTTTAATTCGATTTACTCTATATAACGCAGTCTTTTAAGCAAAAAGCTGATCAGATTTTAAATTAAATAGGCATATTAGCCTGAAAGTTATTTTAAATATACGAAGTAACTTTTCCGGAAACAGCGCAATATTAATATCTGAAAAGCTTTGTTACTTTTAAAAATTTGAATCGATTTAAATTTTTAAAATGGCATTTGGCGTAGTTTTCTTACTACTAAAATAACGTAGAAGATCAATAAATTGTTGCTTGAAAAATTTAGAAGTTTTGTCGAAAAAACACTTTTTTCATAATTTTTCGTCAACGATAACTCCCGAACGGATAAACCGATTTTGATGCAATTTATGCATTGCACTCAGTTTTTTGAGGAAAAGAGCTGATTAGATTTTGTACTTAATCCGTACATAAATCTGGAAGTTATATTAAAAAACTATTGTTTCGCCTAATTTTTTTAAGATTTTTTCAAAATTTCTCAAAGTTTTCTACGTTGAACCGGTTCAAATTTTTAGAAAATCAAGTTGTGCAGAATTAAATCGAATGTCATAAACCACGTTTCGATCGGTCAAGCCGTTCAGAAGTTATGAGATATTTGCATACACACCAACACACACACTCACACACACCCATACACATACATACATACATACATACATACAGATATACAGAAGTCATCGCGAAAATAGTCGTAAAAGGTTCCTAGGACGTAAAAACGTGCAGATCTGGTGAAAACTTGATTTTCGAAAATCGGGTCATAATGAGTAACTTCTTATCTACATACGTAGCGGGAAGTTAAGAATCTGTAAATTGATTGGCCCTGTAGGCCATCCCTGAAACTCCTGCTAAATAGAGGACTTCAGGTCAAAAGTACAAAACTATACTTAAGCAAAGAATTTTTTCAGAGTTCAAAAATCTTAATTTTGTTATCAAAGACAATAATTTCATTTTTGAAAAATATTCAAGACAACCTTTTTTTAAAAATATCGTTAATGATAAATCCCAAATAAATGGAATGATTTTGATGAAATTCAGTTTTGGACGCAGTTTTTTATTTTGTTTTTTTGTTTAGATTTTTAAATCCATCGATTTAATAGATCCATTGATTTGATAGCCTGAAATTTATTTTGAAAATTATTATTTATAAATATAATTAATTTAAAAAATTATTATTTAAAAATATAATAATTATTATTTAAAAATTTTTTGATTTTTGAAAACGTGATTCGATTTTGTTTTTTGAAACTGCATTTGACGTAGTTCGGAACTAAAATATTGTAGAAGGTCGAAAAATGATTAGTTGAAAACTTCAGTTAGAAAAAACACTTTTTTTTAATTTTCCTTTATTCATGTGAAATTTCATGCAAGTATGTCCAAGAAATAAAAAGTTTCACACAGCATTTTTTCCTTTATTTCACCCTTTTGATGGTTGAATTTAAAAAAAATATTTCTTCGTGCATACTTACGTCATAAGAGGAACACTTGTGCGAAATTTCAAGTTTCTAGGCCTAAGGACTTAACCTGTGAGTTTATATAAAACTTAAATCCCCTATTTTACCCACCAAGAGATTAAATTTTCGAAAATGAGAAAATACGTAACTCATTATTTTTACCGTACTCAATTGATACGAAATTTTATAAAAGGATGTCAAAGGAATATAAAGTTTCAAAGAAATTTCATCACATACGACACCCCCTTAAATTTTGAATAGTCCTTCCTTAGTGGATGCGTACGTCAAAGGACGAATATGTGTGCGACGCTTTAAGTTTCTTGACCTAAGGGTTTGGCTTGTGCGATTATACAAAACTTTCATCCCCTATTTTATCCTCGTAGGGATTGAATTTTGAAAAACGCATAAATACGTAATTCATTTTTCTTTTTGTACTCAATTTATACGAAATTTCATGCAAATATGTTTAGAGAATAAAAAGTTTCATACAAACTTTTATCCCCTATTTCACCACTCTCGGGGTTGAATTTTGAAAAACCTTAGTGGATGCCTACATCATAAGAGAAATACGTGTGCAAAATTTTAAGTTTCTAGTCTTAAGGTTTTGGGCTGTACGTTTATATAAAATTTCTTGCCCAATTTTACCCTCTAAGGGGCTGAATGTTGAAAAACGCTGAAACACATAACTCATTATATTTGCCATACTCAATTCATACCAAATTTCATGCAAAAATGTCCAACGAATAAAATGTTTAGATTTTTTTATCCCTATTTCACCCCTTTCGAAAGTTACATTTTTAATAATCCTTACTTAGTGGATCCCTACGTCATAAGTGGAGTACGTGTGCAAAATTTCAAGTATCTAACACTAATAGTTTGGCAATGGTTTGTGCGGTTATATAAAACTTTCATCCCCTATTTTACCCTCTTAGGGATGAAATTTCGAAAAACGCTTAAACACGTAATTCATCATTTATTTTTTTACGCTGAAATACATAACTCATGTTTTTTGCCATATTCAATTCATATGAAATATCATGCAAATATGTTCATGGAATAAAAAGTTTTAGTCAAATTTTTTTTTCTCTATTTCACCCCTTTGGAATTTGAATTTTGAAAAATTATTCCTTAGTGGATGCTTACGTCATAACAGGGATACGTGTGTAAGATATCAAGTTTCTAGCCAAGGGGTTTGGCCTATACGTTTATATAAAACTTTCATGCCTTATTTTTCCCTTAAGGGGTAAAATTTTGAAAAACGCTGAAATACATAAGTCATTATTTTTGTCATACTCATATAAAAAATTTCATGAAAATATGTCTAAGGAATAAGATGCTTAAAATTTTTTTCCCCTATTTCACCCCTTTGAGGGTTGAATTTTGAATTATGCTTTCTTAGTGGATTGTTACGTTATAAGACAAATACGTGTGCAAAATTTCAAGCGTCTAACACTAACGGTTTGGCAATGCTTTGTGCGGTTATATGAAACTTCCATCCCCTATTTTACCTTCTTAGAGATCGAATTTTGAAAAATGCTAACACATGTATTTCATTATTTATTTTTTACTCAATTCAAACGAAATTTCGTGCCAATATGTCCAGGGAATAAAAAGTTTCATACAAACTTTTATTCCCTGTTTCACCCCCTTCTCGGTTGAACTTTGAAAAATCCTTCCTTAGTGGATGCCTACATCATAAGGAAAATATGTGTGCGACATTTCAAATTTCTAGTCCTAAGGGTTTGACCTGTGCGTTGATACCTCAATCAGTCACTTTTGCCTTTTATACATATATATAGATATAGATAGAAGATTGTGTTCCAAGTTACCTACCTATCACGTCATAGCGCGATTCAACTTTGAACAACGACATCTATCTTCATTGTATCGAACAAAAAATCTATCAAACATGCATTTCAAACTTATGCAAAAAAATAAAAAAAATAAAATAAAAAAATAACAATATTAGCGCTTTATCACACAGACACATGTCCAGCTTAAGCTGAACAATATGTATACGTTATTATGCAATAATTAATTACATAAGATCTAAACTAAATTTATACTGGTGGGTCGA
Source organism: Apodemia mormo (assembly GCA_036924255.1). Classification (NCBI taxonomy): domain Eukaryota; kingdom Metazoa; phylum Arthropoda; class Insecta; order Lepidoptera; family Riodinidae; genus Apodemia; species Apodemia mormo. Next base: position 26,439,626 of record JAUPFN010000011.1, read on the forward strand.
TTTGCGATGATAACTTTTTTATTTATGAACCGATTTGAATAAAATAAACACTAAATGTTAAGTAAAGCCTACAGCTATATTGTACTGAAAACCGCATCGAAATCGGTTCAGTCGTTTTTGAGATTAGCGTGCACAAACATACAGACAAACAGACAACAATTTTAAAAATCATTGTTTTAGATTCTATTGTGTTTATAAAGGCCCCCCATCATAGTATTTTTCATTAATCTTTCATGTACAGACACCGATCGGTTACGTTTTTATTATATGTATATAGATGGTATCCCAAAATACAGGCTTCGCCTAGTTTGGGATTCTTATTTTCTAAATAATTAAATATTATTATTATTACTACCATTCTGCCAGATTCTGTCGTAAAAGTTGACCGATTGGCTATGCGAGTCACTACCATCGTGGCTACTAGGTGGTAGAGTTCTGCTTTGTCACGCCCGTGTCTGGTATCACCGCCTTGCCTATTCCTGCCGCAATAGCGTCAGTGCTTGCACTATCGTTTTCCGGTTTGTAGGGTAAGGTGGTAAACTTATGCATGTAGCATAAGATAGCAACGCACCATTAACATCTTTGATGTAGGCGATAGTTGACTCTTTCCATCAGGAGACTCATATGTTTGTTTGCTATTTTATGATATAAAAAAACCTGTAATTTCGCACGAATATACATACTTATTAATTACAGCAACAAAGCTGTAACATAATATCTTGAAATTTTGTTTTTAGGGTAGCCTTTCTAGGTGGGATAGGATGGGTAGGACGTGACTTTTTTTTCTTGTATACCCCATAGTGTAGAAAATCGTTAAATAGGTATTTTAAAAATATTGTAGATTTGTGGAACAATTTCTCGATTAAGACATTTGTTTGTGAAATATGAAGCTTTTAAATTTTATATTTTGTTAGAGTCAAGTATCCCCCTCCTTTGCCAGTTAAACGGTTGATTTTGGGGGTGGGAAAAATTTACAGTGGTAGTAAATATAATGAAAGTAAAAGAAAAACTATCAAGGCTTAGAAGGCTTTAAAAGTTTTTGAGTAATAATCGACCAAATAAAAATATTAACTTGGAGAACTTAAGTTTTTATAGACGGTGAACATGTGGTACATATATATAATATCCGTCATTATGGTTCAAACGGTTTATATTCATAGTATTAAATAGGAAAAACCCCTCTTCTCAGTCTGTGTTATTGTGATAGACAACATAGGAAACCTACATTGCGTGTGGTGTGCGTACACCCAATACCTACTTTACCAACATTTTACATATTTATACCAGAATCCAGTACTCGATTCTTTCAATATGTACGTCGTACGTACGTACGTACGTACGTCTTTTACGAATCAATCTTTGTATATTATTATGTGCATACGTGAGTGTATTTGTGTGTTATTATATTTGTATAAGAACTGAGTGCCAAAAACGGTAACATTGTTTTACATAGAAATGTTAAAAATTCTCAAAAGTTTCTTAACGTAAAATCCGTCACGTTTTTATGATAAGTAGCTTTGGCATCAACAACTGGTAAGTTTTCATATTCTTGAGTTAACTCGACGGTGTCAAGAAATAATGAGAAAACTTTAATAGATAATAAAGGTTGAGAAACTGATAACTTTCACGTTTCAGTTATAGAGAAGAAATGAGACTTTTCATTTAACTATTAAAATATATTAGAGTAATATTATTATCATTACATTGGCTAATTGTCATTAAAAATCAATATGATGTAAAGCTACATTTAAAAGTTTATTGGGCTTTTAAATGTGGTCTAACATCACTGAATGTATGTGACATTGATAGGCAATGGTACTTTTCATCACGAATGATTGCGATATTTATGACAAAAATAATTTAAACGCCAATATCCATTAAAACTGCAACAACTAGTTTTCAAAATCATGTAGTCTGGGAACCTGGATCACATCTACACCATAATTATATGGACCAAATGGACTTCCTATTTAGTCCCACAGAAATTCATCAACAAATAAAATATAGAATTTTTCAAACCGGTTCATTAATGATCAAGTTCTGAGGTAACAAACATCACTACACATAGTATAAAACAAAGTCGCTTTCTCTGTCTGTCTCTATGTCCCTATGTATGCTTAAATCTTTAAAACTACGCAACGGATTTTGATGCGATTTTTTTAATAGATAGATTGCTTCTTGAGGAAGGTTTTGGTATAACCTAAATAAATCATTCCTATATTCCTACGGGAACAAAATCTACGCGGGTGAAACCGTGGGCAGGTCGCTAGTAAATAATAATAAAATGCGCACTATAACTGTAAGGGTCGAGTTATTCTCCAGCTTTATGCTGTGCGATTCTCCTCTTTGCAATGTTATACCGGGTTACTTTCAAAAGTCCGGTCAAATTTTTACAGGCTGTTCAGAATCGATAATATGTTCGCGTGAGGTAATAAAAAATAATAATTTAAAATAGTCAAAATTTAATTTTTATCCGACACAAAAAACAAAACGCATGGATATAATTTCAATTACACAAAATTTAAATTAAAATATTTTAATGTCTTCAATCAAATTAAAAGTGATCGGGAAAAATGTACTTACATAATAGTTACTATCGTAACAGCATTACAGAGTTCATTCACAGGTCTCGGTGCACCTAATTGATGAATTTTATGGGAAATTTTTAAACGAATATTTTTATATTTTTTTATTATTATGTAATAATAATTAAAACTCACTTTAAATTCAATATTTAGTTCCTAGTTTGAAAATTTGGCAGAACCTTTAAAAGAAACCCCGTATAACAAAAGTTATTAAAAAAATGGAAACCGGCTTCAATATCTGCCAACTAACTCAGAAACTACTGCATCGATTTTTATGAATCTTAGACTGTTCACTAAGTTGGAATTTATCTGATTTAAATCAAAAAGGATTATCTTAGTATACATAAATTATGTGTCGCGTTGTTTGTTCGCGATTAACTCCGAAACTACTGAACCGATTTCAATGAAATGTTGTAGATATCTTCTGTTTGGTCCAACTTAAAAGATAGAATAGTTTTTATCTCAATTAATCTACACCCAATTTTTCTTAATTTATTTTATTTCCTGTGTTATTCTTATGGGAATTCGAAAAGTGAGGTGCGGACAACCTTAATTTTAATGTTATGGGCTCATATTTTCAGAGGCCTATTTAGGCATCTAAACGAAAATTGAGCCTGGTTCCATAAAAAAATTAAGACGTTTGAATGAAGCAAAATTTATTTAAATTTAGTGTCAGTTCATTTCATTCATAACAGTTTGACAGTCCAACAAACGAAAATAATAATTCGCGCTAGTTCCACTTACAAATCTAATTAATGAGAATATTTCAACATTTCAAAAACATATCTCGCTAGTTCAACGATCGAACAAGTGAGAAAAAATATTCTCAGTAGTTCGATCATCGAACTGATGAGTCGAACAAGTGAGAACAAACCATCTGATGGGTTATGCACGCAAGTGGTAAGACACCACCCATAAGGTTTTGAGCTGTTACTCAGATTTTGGATCGAGAAAAATCCCGAAACCGATAAACATTAATAAAACTTTTGTTCGACCTGGGGATTCAATCCGTAGATCACGAGGCAATCACGGTTGTTAGTTAGGTAGCCGGTAAACTAATGCTTGGACATTACCATCCCGCCACATGCATAGTAAATATCATTGGTGTCTATAGGCGGTGGTTATACCTTTTCATCGGGAAAGCTATCACATAAGCATATTATGTTACATTTAACTTCAGCAACATTTTTTTATGAATGTCGCTTAGTAAATGTATATATTTTGGTTTATGAAAAAATCATACACAAACATACAAATATACATACACTTATGAGATTTAGAACACGTTCATGGAAGCCTGTATAGATCATGATGCTCAAACATAATCACATTCTAACAATATTACATACATAGAGATCAAACTGATAACCTCTTTTTGTAAACGAAACGTGTATGAATATATAAACGTCTCTCTGTATGCTACGTATATGTATAAGTCTCACCTCGAAATATTATACCTTACCTGTTCCTGCCACAATAGCGTCGATGCTTGTCATTGTTGTCTTCCAGTTTAAAGAGTTAAATAGTAAGTAGACTTACGCATGTGGCAATTCCTTCCCGCCACGTGGATAGCACCGCACTATTAGCACAGCAAATTTTCATCACATGAGTTATCTGTTTGTTTGTTTAATAATGATTTGAATAAATCCTATGTACCTACCAAATTTTATCCAATTCGTATTTAATTCCATTTAGTATTCAATTTTCAAATATGTAACGAAGCAAACTTTCACCTTTGTATAATTTGTAGGCATATGTAAAAAACTGGATAAACTTAAAACCAGAAAAATATTGCTTAGGAGACGCGATATACATATGTAAAAGACTGTAATGGTGTAACATGATAGCTTGTCACAAGAAATGCCACAAAATATTAAGATGGAGTGGTATACAATTAAGAGGCTTGTCACGGCGCGCCGGTGATCAGGACGCCTCATGTATTATGCATAGTCACGCCTCGACCTCTCTATATATTTGCTAGTGACCAAAGCCGCCTATAGCAACCTAAATAATTACATATTTTCTCAAATAATTGCATTAGTGGAGTTAATTGCGGTTTTGGAAGCTATGGCTATAAATTTAATGATTTATATTTAGGTGGAAATTATTTATTGCTCCAGTATAGTCACATTTATTATTATTATCTCACTACTATTGTGAATGCAAAATATCTGTGTGTACTTGTTTACGCGGAAATCTTTTTTTATGTTAGTGGGATAGGCAAACTGGCAGACGTGCCACCTGATGGTAAGTGGTCGACGTCGCATGAACATAAATGGGCTGGAATAAGCCAAGGAGACATAAGATGTTAAGACTCGGTGCTAGTAATTACTTGCCCTTCTCCCCGAAACAAAGAAATGCAGTTTCACGGGAGAAACAAGCAAGATGGTGATACCCATGCAGCCGGGAGCGCGGCTCAGCACATCCCTCCCACCGGTAAAAACTCAACGAATATTAATAAATGTTACCTTATACGTCTTTAACTAGCTATAAAAATATCTTCACGCCCGTATCCTCGCAGAGTAGGCAGAAGTACAACAAATGCACTCATGATTAGCCGAAGATACTTATTCCCATAATGGTGGCAAGCCTATCGCCACCCGGACACTTTGTTTTTATCAAAAAACTGAAAAAACACGTATTTGAATTGCCCGACCCGGGACTCGATCCCGAGATCTAATGCGGTCAACACCAACACCGGACTACTAGACTACAGAGACGATCTATGTTTCTGACTAACCCACAAAAATTCACTAAGGTTTATAAAAAAATTAAAACTTTTATTTTCCCCCGTTGTTCTGTGTCTTCTTTGAAGAATAAGCCAACAGCCGTTCTACCAGGCAGGTAGTAAAAGGCGATCGATTGTGTCACTACCACCGTGACTATTAAGTGGTAGAGTTCCGCAAAGTCTCGCCCGGATATATGGTACGCCTTATTTATTCTTGTCGCAAAAGCGTCAATGCTCCGATTTTGTCGTGTTTGTCGTGTCCGAAATTGTCGTGTTCCAGTTTAGAGAGTAAGATAGCCGGTAGACTTTTGAATATGGAATTGTCATCCCGCCATACACCATTAATATGTTTAGTGTCTATAAACGATGGTTTCTCTTTCCATCAGGAGAGCCATCTGTTTTCTTGCTGTCTAGTAATTTAAAGAAAAATATGCATCAGATTACGTTAAATGCCACCAGTATATGTTCGAAAGTTTGTGTGCGTGTATGTGAGTTTTCTCATATTTTTGAAAAATGATGCTCCATTTTTACCCTTTGAAAAATGGAGCATCTGCATCTAAAAGGCAAACTATTGGCTAAACCAGTCGGTACTATTGTGACTACTTGGTGATAGCAAAATCTTGCTCGTGTTTGGTATCCTCCCTATACGTAGTGTCGTGTTCTGATTTGGAGAATAAGTTAGCCTGTGAGCTTGTGCATGTAACAACGCCTGGTTTTGCATTTGGACCAACTGCTTAAGTTTATTTCGAAAAAAAAACACCTGCTCCATAACAATGCAGCATTAACATTTTTGGTGTCTAAAAACACCGCATAATAATGCAGCATTAACATTTTTGATGTCTAAAACAACGCATAATAATGCAGCATTAACATTTTTACACTGGTTGTCTCTATCTATCTATCTACTGTGCGTTTCTCCCGACACTTTTTGCCTCGCACTACTCTGTTGTGGAATCAATTACCGGCAGGGGTATTTCCGAACGGATACGACATAGGGACCTTCAAGAAAAGAGCTTACTCATTCTTAAAAGGCCGGCAACGCAACTGCAAGACCTCTGGTATTGCAGATGTCCATGGGCGGCGGTGATCACTTACCATCAGGTGCACCTCTTGCTCGTTTGCCGCCTCTTCTATATATAAAAAAAAAGAGCCATCATATACGCAATTGTTACATCTAACTTCAGTAACTAAATTATTTGAGTATGCCGCTCATTAAATTTTAATTAAAATTTTGAAAGATTTGTATCATACTAATAAAGTTACAATGGCAGAAAATTATAAGACGGTCTCGTAATCTTAATATTTGGCAAAACATTTGTAGGTTGAAATAAACAAAGAGTATATCGCAAAATGCAAAACTAATCCCTACTACAAGGACATAGGATTTTAATTTCTCTTTACTAAACCACGTGTATGAGAAAATGCGATGGCAGCCGCCATTATAACAATATTTAGGTTGCGATATTTAATAGCCATAATGTAACGCGGGATTCGGATTTATGGAAATATTCAACTTAATAGAATATGTTGTGTTGTTTGCAGAGACTTATAAACTATTCAATGCTATTTCCTATATTATTTCGTTATTAAGAGGATTTTAAATGTACCAAATATTACATCGCGTAATAATCGATATATCTATTATGTATTGCAATAATTATGCTATAAACATCAAAATAGGTTATTGAGATCGGCTTAAAAGTCCTGCAAGATTATAACCTCAGCCAAAATTATCTAATTAATTTAATATTCACTAAGCCCATAATAGAATTCAATGGAAACGTTATTATACCAAAAAAAGTATCTCCACGCCCATATCCCCGAAGAGGTAGGCAAAGGCACAATAAGCGCACCCACGATTAGCTTAAGATACTTAGTCCCACAATGTTATACACCTATCATCATATCATGGCAAGCCTATTGCCAACCAGACACTTTCCAATTCCGGGCAACGTTGTTTTTATCAGCAAACTGAAAAACCACATTTTTGGATTAACCGATCCAGGAATCGAACCTGGGACCTCATGTGGTCAACTCCGACACCGGACCACTACACCACAAAGGCAAGTTTTTATACCAAGTACCATTTTAAAAAGGAACATATTTGAAAAATCGTGAAACTAAACGTGTACGCTTCTTCTTATTTCCAACTATATTAATATTTTTGTTTTCTCCTTTCTTGTATTTAGGGCAAATCACACAAGTAGGTAAGAAAAGTGTCGGATAGGTAAAACGCAAAATCTTAAATAAACTATTGTATAAAATGCAACAAAAAAGGAACTATTGAGACAGTCAAAACTTACAACCCAGAAGGCTATATAAACCAGATAATCTTAGTATCTTTCACAAAAAAGAAAAAAAAAAAACAATTATCGTCTATTTAATCTCTACTCGTGTGACAATACATATATTGCTTTGTTATTTGCATATACCAGGCATTTTAGCACACTCGACGATCTTAATTGTAGAAGACCGAGATAAAAAATACAGGCTAATTAACAAGATACAATCCTACTTTACACTAGTATGAGTATTGACATCCAACCAAGGCGCTAATTTACCCTTCCACCCGCAAACTTGCTTTGTAGTTCTAACACATGTATTATCAAGAAGCACGAGTTCGTTTATTACATAATCTGGTAAAGTTTTCTAAAGTTTAAAACTTACCAATAGCTATAACTGTCGTCCAAGTCCAGTTCATATTTTAACTTGAGTATTTTACAGATTTGTAACACTCGGATCTTGCAATATGTTTAATATTTACCTTTAAAGTTCTCTTACTCTTCGGTTTCTATGTTTTAAGGCTTAATCTCTGTTACAAAACTGTGTTAAAGTACCCAGGCATTTCTCATGTCCATCAATTAATTTATCGTGTATTCTAAGCTCTTTGCCTGCTTGAATCTGGCGTGATGAGTGGCAAATCTGTTGCCACGTATGTCGCTTTTCATACCGACGGGAGCGGGTACCAGAATACGACAAGACTTGATACTATTATTGCAGGAATGAATAAGGTAATGGCGAGACGCAGAACTCTGCCAATCCGTGGTTATGACTATCGTGACCACTAGGTGGTATAGTGGCGGTAATGATAAATTTTTTTAAACACTTCCTGGCAGAAAGACAGATGGAACGGGAAAAGTATTAAAAAAAATAGTGGTTGGCAGTTCATCAGAGAAGAAATGTGGTACTTCTGGTTAAAATTGTAACTGAATCGACCTAGGTGATAGAGTTCTACAACGTCTTGCCTAGGTTTGATATCACCGTCTTATGTAGTCCTGCTCCAATAACGTTTTTTTTTTATAGTAGAGGGAGCAAACGAGCAGAGGATGTACCTGATGGTAAGTGATCACCACCGCCCATGAACATGTGCAATACCGGGAGTCTTGCAGCTGCGTTGCCGACCTTTTAAAAAATGAATAAACTCGTTTCTTGAAGGTCCCTAAGTCTTATCCGTTCGGAAACACCCCCGCGGGTAATTGATTCCACAAAAGAGTAGTTCGAGGGAAAAAGTGCCGCCAAAATGCACGATTGTGGATTTCCAGACATCGAGATGGTGAAGATGGAACTTTAAATTTTGACGCGATGTCCGATGATAGCGGCAAGAATTATTACAAACAACTCGCCAGAACACTCCCCATGATAAATGCGGTAAAAAATGAAGAGCGAATCTACATCTCTGCGTAATGCCAAAGAATCAAGCCGATTAGAAATAGAAGGAAGAATAGCCTGGTCGTCGACGATTTGAACCACTCTACGTTGAATGCGATCAAGAGGAAGAAGCTGGTACTGAAGAGCTCCGGTCCAGAGGTGAGAACAGTAATCCAAGTGAAGTCGAATTTAGGCCTTGTCAAGTTGGTAGCGATGGGTTGGCACGAAGTATTGCTTCAGTAAGTATTGCTTAAGTACACCAAGTTTTTTGGAGGCTAGTTTAGCCTTTCCTTCCAAATGACCGAGGAACTGAACGTTGTTTGATATGTCGACTCCCAGAATTCCAATACTGGCTGAAGCTGTTAGGAGAATGTTCTCGAATCGAGGTGACACGACAAAGGGTGTCTTTTTTTGTTGTGGACGTGCAAAGCTGCGTCTTTTTGGGGTTAAATGTAACAAGGTTTTGACGACCCCATTTCTAGACATCGGTTAGTCGATTCTTGAGTTCGGACACGAGCTTGCTTTAAACCATTTGTGTAACCAATAATTTCTCTGTGATGTTCCGACTTGGAGCAAAAGACAGCCGGTAAATTTATGCATGTGGTACTAACATCGAACCACACGAAACGTGACATTCAATTTATATATTTGTAGACTATAAGCGATGGTTGCCTCTTTTCATCAGGAGAGCCATTTGCTTATTTACTATCTACTAAAAAAAACTATTTTTTTTATTGTTGATGCTGAACTTCCGACTGGACGCTAGTATTTGACGGTACAGTTGCTTCCGAAAACAAAACAGGATATAATATTGTTTGATAAAAATGAATGCATTACTAGCTTTATCCCTAGTAATAAAAGAAGAGATGTTGTTTCTTAACTGTACTGTTAGTAAACTGAATAAATCAAGTTATTATGTTGGTGAAGGATTTATACTAAAGGCGAATAGCTTCAAAGTATAATTATAATAAAACTTTTGTTACTGAGTGCTGTAAACAAGTTCTTACACAAAATGTGTATAAAGCTATTCGCCTCAAGACGAAGCTTCAAAGCTCTGACTGTCTTTGTTTACGTCAATCTTAATAATAGTCGTTACTTGTGGCTTTGCATGTTGAATATCTTTTTAAGGAAATACGTGTTGCTAAGAAGGATTTTCTTCCTTCTTAAGCCTTGTTTAGTCAAAATATTTTGACTACAGTAATCTCTGTATAATGAGCTCATTTCAGCATTTCTCGTTTATTAAATTCAAAAATAAATATCAGGCTCGGTGCCTTGTGAGTAAGACCGAGTGATACGAAAACTGCTAATTCATATAATTTAAAATTTTGTCGACTGGTGCTACAAATTTATAGTTTTCTTTTTTATACTTGAATATTTTAATCACAGTTGTTGTTTTCCTTGACCATTGAAAATGACAACCATCGCCTATAGACACCATAGATGTTAATTGTGCGTTGCTATCTTGTGGCGAGGTCTTATGTAGTTGGCCTGTTCTTCAAAGGAACCTGGACCAACACGTATCAAACTAATAGTATAACCACTATATTACAAATATTGAATGGAACTATTAATTGATCAGGTGTTTTATAATTTAACACCATGATTTATTTGGGGCTTGTTACTCCAACAAATAAATGTCTCCTTTCTATGAAAAGATTTTCGATAGGTTGAACATATTGGTTCTTATGTGTTTTGGTGATAAGCTTACGAATTGTTGACATTGTTACACAACCTCTTGTATTTTTATGTGACATGCCATTTAGTTGATACTGTGTTTATTATTTTCTCACACACGTTAGCAGTTGAAAGGGATTTATTTCAGGCTTGGCGCAAAACTAATTACATGGGGCTCTTAACAAGGTAATTAAATGTACACTACGTCTGTACATTTTTGTTTCAAACTGTTCTTATTCATGTAAACGTGTTTAAGTTTTCGTAATCAAAAGGTAGCAAACGGAAGCATATCATTATACTTCAGCTGTCTGTCTGCCTGTCATAGGGTTTAATTAATAGGGTCAAATTGAAGTAGAAATAAAATATTCAAAGAATGCGAGTTATCAATGCAAAAATAAAAAATCTGTAATGTGATTTATCATGTGGGCCTTCCCTGAAACTTTCCGCTAAATTAAGATATTTTAAGATCAACGAAGCAATAACTATACCTAAACATGAATTGTTGAACTCTTTGAATTCAAAGACCTAAAGTTTGTAAAAATGTATCGAAAGTTAATAAAAAATGATGATCGATTTTCATCTTTAGCATGGCATTAAAAGTAACTTTTGAGCTCTAAGTTGTTTTAATGTAATATTTTATCACTGATACACTTGTACTGTTTCACAATAAAGCTATTATCATTTATCACCGACCGGTTTCGCTTACACAAGCATCATCAGGGCAATTTATAGTTACAAACTAAACTCAAAATTAAATGTCAACAAAATAAAAAAATTTAAGGCAAATGCACATCCTACCCTCAATATATTCGTTGCCGTAACTGACGTAGTATTATTATATACACTATTGGTAACGACTTTCCCACAAGTAGGAAAACCATCAATGTTCAAAAAATCTACGATTAACTAAATTCTCACATAGTATTTAAAAATTAATTTCAACAAATTGTCACATAGTAGTTAAAACACACAAAATTATAATAATAATCATAGTAAATCTGCTTACAAATGACAAAATTTTATATTTTAGTCAATCCCTATAAATATAAAATTATTATCCAATTATTACTGTCCACAATTAATTCAATATACCAATATAAAACAATAAAACCAATAAAAAATCAAAGTCTCACAAAAATTACAACACAAATTTACACTTATGTTTTGCAGCTAAACAGAGTTGTTCTAGTCATTTGAAATAATAAAATTAAATGAATCTACTATGAATTACATTACATTAAAAACAACATTAAAAATTAAAAGAAAAATTAAGTCAAACAAAATAAAATTACAATAAAATTAAAAAATATTTAGAAGTGGAGAGTTGTTTATTTCTAACTGATCATTCAATAGGTTAGGGCTATCTTTCAGTCTGGTTATTTCCAATGCTTCGAGTGCATTGAGAATTTTGCCTTAGCTACACAAATGGATGGTTCAAAGTTTATTCGAGGATCAAAGGAATGCTTTTCAGTCACCAAATGTCTAGCGAAGGTAGAATCTCCCTCCCTGAGCGCCAGCTTCTCACGTGTTACCGTAGTCTTACTGATGGGCACATCTGACCAATATATTGACCGTCACAATCTTGCCATTTTAATTTATACACTCCAATTTTTTTTACATTTTGTACCTTTTCTTTTTTACTAAGAAGTAAACTTTTTAAGGATTTTGTAGTATATAATGCCAGTTTTTTATCTTTGCGAACTTTTGTATGAAATCGGACCTCAGAAAGGTACGTACTTTTGAATTACTTTATCCCTACCGACCCCAAGTGAATATAACAAAGACTTTACTTGACTTTTTAATTTTTTGTTTACTATATTGTCAATTACGCTGTTTTTGTAACCATTGTTTGTAACTATTGCTTTAATAGTTGCTAATTCCTGTTGGTAAATCTATTTATTAAGTGGTACAGACACTAATCGATGGACCATAGCATGTAGAGCCGCATGTTTATAACCAATGGGATGATGAGATTCTGCCGGTATCATATTGTCACTAGCGGAACCAGTCCATAGACATAAAACATCGTCTATGTATTGATACCAGAATGAAATATAATCACGATACTCTTTATATGTGTTATATATGTGTTAAATCTACAATTTTATGGTTCAAGTTTCAATTTAGTCATAATATTATAGATTTCATCTTTACAGTCCTGAATTGGTGCACTAGAGAACAAATTTTTGACGTAAAACGAGACTAATATGCCTTCTTCTGGTACCGTAATATGTTTAATTTTTTCAATTAAATCTAAACAACTTTGATGGTGTATGGAGGTACGAATTTGGTAAAACTACTAAACTTCCTATTTACTTCAGCAGCTAACTTATACGCAGGGGCATCTGTATAGGATACTACAGTATGGATAGGTTCAAAATATCCATGTAGCTGAGGTATTTTAGGGTTCATGAGTTTAATTTTATTTACGTTTGCTGATGTAAATATACTATTTACTGAATCTACAGAATTTTTAACTATTTCATTGAATTTCTTAGTAAGATCAGGTTTAAGTGTTTCAAAAGGCCCCTCTTTCAGGAAATCTTGTATTTTATAGTCATACTCTTGTGTGGTTGTTATTATAAGGGTGTTCCCTTTGTCTGCTTTTGTAATAATTAAGTTATTTTTTGTCACTTCAGTTTTAATGGTTGATAGTGTTTACCATTCATTGTTTTTCTTATTTATCACGTAATTTTCTTTTACTGCTTTATACTCCTTTTTTATTTAACTACGGACTAAGTCGTTTTATTTAGCTACAAAATCAATAAGTTTAAAAGAAGAACGAAGAAATGTCAAAAAAGACTTTTCCAAAAAATTGCGTCACTGATAAATCCTGAACGAATCTACCGATATTAATCCGGTATACGGTATTTGACTTAGTTTTTTAAGTATAAAAGCTGACTAGATTTTTTAATAAATCAGTATATAAGCCTGAAAGTTTTAAAAAAAAATATGAAGTGAGTTTGATGTAAACAACGTAATTTTAATATTTGAAAAGGTCTAACTTCCAAAATTTTATTCAATTTTAATTTTGAAACAGCATTTTATCTAATTTTGTAATATAATGTTTTAGAAGATCAAAAAATGATTGGTTGAAAAACTTTGAAGTTAGGTTGAAAAACTCTTTTTTCAATATTTTCGTCACCGATAACTCCCAAACGGATAAATAGATTTTGATGCAATTTCTGCATTGAACGCATTTTTTAAGGGATATAGCTGGTTATATTTATACTCAATCGGTAGATACATTAATTTGGAAGTTATATTTTAAAAGAAAACTGTTTCAAAAAAACAATTTGGGGTTTTCTCGAAAGTTCTCAAAATCACCTGGTCCAAATTTTCAGGAAGTCTAAGATGAGCGGAATCCAATCGAATACCGTCAACCGCGTTTCGATCGGTCAAGCCGTTCAAAAGATATGAGATATTTACATACGACATCATCGTTAAAATAGTTTGAAAAGGTTCCTAGGAACTCAAAATGTGGAGATCTTGTAAAAACTCGATTTTCAAAAATCAGGGCAAATCAGTAACTTCCTTATCTTCGAACATAGCGAGAAGATAAAATAAATTTGTTAAAAATTAAGAAATATTTTTTAAGATTTTATATTTATTACCATTTTGTTGCTGTAACTAATATGTATATTCAGATTTTCAAAAATCAGGGCAAATCAGTAACTTCCTTATCTTCGAACATAGCGAGAAGATAAAATAAATTTGTTAAAAATTAAGAAATATTTTTTAAGATTTTATATTTATTACCATTTTGTTGCTGTAACTAATATGTATATTCAGATTTTCAAAAATCAGGGCAAATCAGTAACTTCCTTATCTTCGAACATAGCGAGAAGATAAAATAAATTTGTTAAAAATTAAGAAATATTTTTTAAGATTTTATATTTATTACCATTTTGTTGCTGTAACTAATATGTATATTCGTACCAAGTTACAATTTTCTAGTACGATAGCAGGAAGGAGTCTGCGGACGGATGAACCGATGGACGAACATAGCGAAACTATAAAAATTCCCAGTTTACTTCGGAAACTTAAAAATTATAATAATTAATCGATAATCGAAAAACTAGTAAAAAGTAATATCATAATCATAAGTAATATAAACTAATAACTGTCTAAAAACTGACATCTGCAGCTACGTTGTACTTTTTCTATAGTTACGTATGAAGCTTAAACCGTTTATGATCAGTCTATTTCTAAACGGCTTAACTCTTTGGCATTACGCTGAGATATAGGTTCGCTCTGCATCTTTTATCGCATCTACATCTATACATCTATATCGAGTTGTTTGGATTAATTTCTGTTGCTGAAATCCATCATCGCGTCAAAATTTATATAAAAGCTAAGTACTATTCTCTATATTTTATGAAATGACTCTATTAATATTCGATATTAGTCAATTTGTTTGCAGAAAATTTGAAGGTACCCATCTGGCATATTGCTAAACAGTTTCACAGCTGGGAGGTTCACCCAAATAGTTGAATCTGTCTTTAACAAAAGATGACCTATTTTCGTAGCTAGGAGGGGCTGAAAATTATTTCACAACTTTATAATCTCCTGTACGTTTACTCTATAACAAGAGTTAGTGGTTCATATTAGATAATTTGAATTTTTTGAAATTACATTATCAGAAGACTGCCTCGTGGTCTAGGGGTTAGCTTATTTAGCTCAGACCATGAGTTCACGATTTACATTTCCCTGTCAAGCAAAAGTGTTGTTGAGGTTTCTTCGTGGTTTCCCTCAAAAATCTTAATCTCAATAGCAGCTCAGACTGCTGGTGGTATTTTAATACCCCCGAGCCTCGAATGATTACGTAAAGGTGTCGGTTCTACATATTGCTAGAAATAAGCGGTAACCATTATCAGATCGGTAAAATACGGCAATAGGAGTCACCACCCATCTCGCTAACAAACGGCATGGTAAATCGTGGTGATTCGGAAAATATACAGATTTTCGGTTCACTCTGCTTACACGTAAGGAAACCGGTGTGGTGAAACTCTACTTTTATTCTATTATGAGGTAGTGTTTGGGTGAAATCTTCTATTGTAATAATAAGTGCGTAACGATATGACGACCTAATCGCCGATTGTAGAAACCGCTAAATTTGGTATAGTATTTTCACCGCTCCACATATGCACGCCTGGCAGCTTTCTAGCCAGGTGTTGCTAACTAGCGGCATCGAGATTTTATTATGTATGACCATTATGTATGACTGCTCTGTAGGACCAGGAAAAATAAAAGGCGAAGAGAACGAATATAGGGAAAGAAGAGAAGTCTTTGTGACACTCATTTGCGATTTTACTTAGCTATGGGTCAACGGGACTCGTCTTTGCTAGTCATCAATCGAGGGATGGAAATATTGGCGTTAGATACAGACAAAAATAAATTCCTAGTTAGTCAGTATTACAACACTTAACATGCTTTAAACATTATCTGTTATTAATATAAAAGTGATAAAATAATCAGTAAATTGTTATAATGTTAGAAAATATACTTTTTTATTCTTTATATGTTACCTATTCCTGCAGAAATAGTATGTGGCAAAAAGAATTTAAGATTTTGGTACAACTTAGCCATATAAATCCATTTATTTTCTTCGGTGGCGTGATTAAAATATATATCCACGCCAAATTATAACTTTTTATTACTAAAAGTTTCTGAAATACGCTACGGACTATCAAACAGAAATAACTATAAGGGTTTCTAGTGGAATACGCGACCCTAAAACATTAATTACGATGTTTCATTTTAGAGTGTTCATTAGTTTAATTAAAAATTACCCATGTAAAAATTCTCATATAAAAATCTTTAGTAATATTTGAAGTATGAGCTCACGTGTCTGTACATAGAATAAACATTCCACGTTCATAACTACATCCGAGCAAGGCAAACATTTTATAGTATACTAGTCCATAGAGAGCAACATGCATTGCGGCCACTCAAACTACTTGCGGTAGAAATCTCTTTGATGTCCCTCGCAATATCGCTAAACGTGGCTGAAATACTTATGCGCCTCTGGTCTCGTTTAATTCGTCATACACATTACCCCATTCGAATGAAATTTTTCATGTATGACGTATGCTGTCCACGTATTACGAACGTGATGGTTAGCCTTTGATACCTAATTCGAAATAAATAAAAACGTGATTTGTGGGTATACAGCAAAATAGGAAAAATTACTTTATATTGCGTCATAATTTTTGGGTGTATGTAGAAAATTATTTTTCCCGTGATGGTATGGACCCTTTCTAAAGAAATGGCCGCCTAAAATTCTGCCAGGCAAATTTTAAAAGGCGAACGATTGACTATCGCCACTACCGACGTAAACGTAGGAGATAGAGTTCTGCAACGTCTTGTTCGGGTTTCGGTTCCATCATCTCACCTGTTTCTGCCGTAATAGCGTCAATACTTGTTACTGTCATATTTCGGTTTAGAGGGTAAAGTAGCCGATAAACTTATACATATGGTATTATGGCATCCACCACAGGGAGTGCCACAGGGAAAGCAATGCGCCGTTAACATCTGTGATATCGATAGGCGATGGTTATCTAATTCTATCAGGAGAGCAAACTGCTTGTTTGTTATTTCGTGATACAAAAAGTATTAAATCAATATTACTTGCTTAATATGACATCGATGATGTTATGATGCTCTATATGACAACTTTCCATAAAACCCTGCACTTGTCATCTATTATGAGACCATATTTCATGTGCGTGCGTGCATGCTTGCGTGCGTGTGTGTGTGTGTGTGTGTGTGTGTGGGTGTGTGTGTGTGTGTGTATAAAAATATTACATCCTCAAGATGCCTTCAACAGTGAAGGTCGAGTAATATATTCAAAATATAAGAAGTGAAATTTAAGTGCAAGTGGGTGTCTAATATCAATGAGATTTCACTATGTGCCGACGATAGAAAGTATGGAATATATTTAGAAAGCTACATTATTCAGGAGCGACATAGGCTATTATTTTAATGAATAAATGAAAACTCTTTATTGGGAAACTTGCAATTTAAAAATACATGTTGTACTTGTAGTACACAAAGGTTGGTCTTATTATCAAAAGATATCTACCACTTACCAGACAACCTTATACAACCTAACCTACAAGTGTATATATAAGTGATAAAATATTACATTAAAATGGAGTTTCACCAAGTGCCGACGATGAAAGGTGTAGAATTATTTTCTTCCCTCAATAAAGGATTTTTAAAAATCCTTATATTGAGTGTCTTGATGTTAGAATTCTGTGAAAAGCTAGTGATTTCTAACGTCTGGTAGGTTCTAGATTAGCTTTAATACGGATCGCAGAAAAACCGCTTACATCCTGCACCTTCCGTAAATCCATTTATTTTGAAGAAATTAATCTAAAGAAACGTAGAAAGAAACTATTCACCAAAGTGGTTTGTTTGTTTGGGGAAGATGCAATTTCTTAGTTGAAAATTATGTTCATTTTATGATTGCTTGCTTAATTAATTTTATTAAAGAATTATGCAGTAAAATAGTTAGCACACAATCGTAGACCAATACCTAATTAATCTGAAACTAGACTATGTGTATTTTATTTTGCGTCCAGCGTTTCTTTAGATTGAAGGGCCCACCTCTCGTTCCCACCACTGTAACTTCTGTAAACCAGAATCAACAGCGGCAACCGTCCCGATAACCTCTGAGTTGCGAGCTCAGGGTGCCCTGGGGAAAAGCTAAACTGTCTTGGATCCCGCAACGAAATTAATCAGAAGTATATAGGAGGAGTAGGAAAATACATCCTGTTTCCCTCCCTTTTTAGCAGGAGACAGCAAAATGTTAAAAGCATAAAAATGCTACGAAATGAGACTTTTACAATCAGGTTAAGCCTGATTGCTATTGCACCACAGAAGTTTGGAAATTAGGGACCTACCAGAATGGCCTACTTAATTTTGCTTCCAGTAGTAAGTGTGACAAAATCGTTTGAAGGCACGGAAGTTCCTACGTGTACCCACAAGATCGGAGTAATAAATTACACCGGATATACATTGGATACTATCAAGCATTTGACGACGTTCGTTTTGCCAAAGATTACACTCCCAAAGCATGTGATGTGCAGTTTGTTCATATTTACAGTTTAATGTAGAGCACTCGCAAAGGGAGAAGGAACTAATTTAAACGAGAATAATTTAGCTTTAAAATTACCGTGGCTAGTGAGAAACTGTGCAACACAATGATCTATTTCTATCCAAGTTTTACTTAAGCGATCCCGGATGCACGGGAAAAAGTTATATAAATGCCGTCCTTTAGTTGAACAAGACCAACGCGACTGCCATTCGTCAATTAATTCATTAGTAACGTCGATTACGGGATTAAAAAGGCGACGTATTTTTGTTTCGGCTTGCGAGTTGATAAATTCTGGGTTAGTAAAATTCCTAGAATTGTAATACATTGAAGCCCGACGCTGAATTTCTAAATTTAATGGTAAGACGCTTGATAAAACGGGTAAAGCTTCGTAGCTTACATATTCCAGCCGCACAAACATGAGTACTTCTCACCATCGTTTGAAGAGTAAATAAATCTGTAACTTTATATGTGTGGCATTATTATCCCGACAAATGGGTAGAATCTTTGGTGTCTATAGGCGATGGTTACCTTTTTCCACCAGGAGATTCATTTGCTTGTTTACCAGTAGATATTATTAATAACTGGCCAAGTGTGTGTTGAGTTACTACACGTTATTTAGAGTCCCGTAGTTGCCCATCTCAATAACGCAGACTTTACGTGTCAATTAGTTACCCTAAAAAATTTTTTTTCAAGATTTTATGTTATCGGCGTGACTAATATGTTTATGTAAATGTTATGTTTATGTTTAGCGGGAGAGCCTAGCTATGTAGCTAACACACAACATTAACAGCAGTATATCTTAAATTGAGCTGGCTCAAACCGGCTAGTTACCATGCTCTCGCAGGATACCGTCGTGAAACAGCAGCATATCAATACTGCTGTGTTTCGTATGGTAAGTGAGCGTTCCGGAAGCCCATAGACGGGGATTAGTCTGGGTAATTACGTTTCGTTAAAGAGAGAGTGAGAGGTTAGTGTATTTCGGCACGCAAGTTATTGATACATCAGGTAACTCGTTTTGAAGGTCAGCGGGATCCGAAGAAACAGTGCTCCGCTGGCCGCCCGTGGTTTGTAAGGTGCCCAATTAGCATGTTAGCCGCACGTAAAAGACTGCCCCACCAGCCACGCGTAAAAAAACGCCGACTGGCGACCGGATGGAGAGGACCCGATGGCAACTCCCGGGGGGTTCGGGCGTCCCCGCGGCCTCCATGCGAGTCCCCCATTGGTGTATTTTTTCTTGCGGATTATTTGGTTCCTAATGTAGTACTTTTCCAAGCTTCTGTTCCCCTCCCTAATTCACTCTAATAATAAATCACTATGAAAAAGTCAGGAAAGCAAAGTAAGTTTAAACATCGGCGGCAACTTCTCTCCTTTAAAGTGCAATTCTCTTATATCCGTGGAATTCACCCAATCTCAATGATGTCCTCCACCATCTCGAGGCTGAGAGACCGCACCTACTCTTTCTAACGGAGACGCAGGTTTGTAATCCGTCTAATCGAACATACCTTCATTACCCTGGGTACATCCTGGAATTCCAATTTTATCCTCACGCGGGCGTGTGCGTACACTTCAGGGATGAGATTTGTTGTCAGCGTCTCCGTGACATGGAAGTTCCTGACTTTTCGGTTTTATGGGTTTTTGTAGATACTGGCCTTTATCAAATAATTTACGCCTATTTTTACCGTTCACACACAGCGGAGATCAGTAGACATCAAAGTTCATAAATTATATTAGCAAAGCTGTAGACACAGTTCATCAACTTTTTTCATCTGCTCTGTTGTTGTTACTAGGGGACTTTAATTATCATCTATGGCTATGTCCGTATAGTGACACGGATCACGCTAGAAGAGAGGTCTATTAGTTTTCATTAGTTAATAGCCGGTCCCAGCCGAGCCCACGAGCCACGAGCCCACATGCATTACTGACGTCGCGAACTATACTGCATATTGCTTGGACCTTCTTCTGACGGCCGATCCTAATGGATATTCAAAGCCCGTTTTACCACCCCTTGGAGCATCCATCCATTGCATGGTGAAATCTGTATCGCACTACTCGCCACATGATACTTTTCCTAAAGGCACTAGGCGATTGTGACGATATAAGTCAGCAGATTGGGATGACATGCGACATTTATTTGCTTCTTATCCTTGAAAGCAGGTCTGCTTTGCTCCTAAAGATCTGTCGTGCTGCACCGATGCTTTTTCAAATGTGATATGTCAAGCTAAGGAGTATTTTATTCCGTTTGTGGCCGTATCCCTTGAAATTAAAGCTCGCCTGTGGTTCAATGCTGACTGCCTCATAGCTGAAAAGCGTAAGCGGAATGCATTGCTGCTGGATGCTGGATTGGGCTGACGCTCGTAAAACCAATGTTGTGGATCTTCAATCTAAGAAGCAAATATATAATGCAGCTGCCAAAGCCTGTAAGAAAGCGATTAGAAGAGCTCTCTTTGACCATATTGGCCATATAGGGGACAAATAAGGCTTTTCGGTATTTTGCCAAATCGGCTGAAAATAACTTTTGTCACTTTTCTACTTAAACCTTTGCCTCTCCTACTTAAACCTTAGGGTTCTCTGGCCCTCAGCGTTATAGAGAAAGCAAATTTATTTGCCAACCCTTTTGACGAATATTCGCATCCAGACAGCAAAGGTAAATATCTACCTATATAATTTTAATTTAAATTATGAAATATTGTATATATCTCCAATAACATTTGTAGTATTCTTCCCCCTAATTCAGGGAACTATTTAATCGCTGCAACTTTGTCATACCTTCCATATTTCTATAACTATCTACCTTCATTTACATGTTGCTGTTGGTTGTTGATAAGTTGTATTTATAAACAAACAAGATATCTGTGCATTGGGTACATAGTAATGTATTTTTGGGATGATGTGTCCAATTAAGTATATTTTAATTTGTTTTTTATTTTGTTATTTGTATTATGATATTGTATTGTTTTTTTTTTTAATTTTCTTTATTTTGCATAAACTATTAATTACTGACATATTTCAAGTGTAAAAATTTTACCTACGAAATAAAGACATTTTGAATTGAATTGAATTACCTTCGTTACTTCCGCTTGGCCCTAAAATGACCGCTGTTAAAATCCACCAAAAAGTAGTCCTAAAATGTTTGCGGAACATAGACATTGCCAAGGCCAGTGGTCCTGATGGCATTCCTGCAGTAGTGCTTAAACGTTGCCCACTCGATCTGTCTCCTGTTTTGACCTCTACCGACTCTCTTTGGAAACTAACAAGGTCCGAAAATCCTGGAAGCTTGCTAATATTCAACCTATACCCAAAAAGAGCAGCTGTGCAGACCCAGCTAATTATAGACTTGTCGCACTCATCTCCATAACTTGCAAGATAGTGGAGCGTATCTTAAACAATCATCTTCTGGCACATCTTGAAACCAACAAGCTTCTCAGTGATAACAAATTCTCAGTGATGTTGTTTCTTGATCGTTTAAATTAAAATTGGACTGTATTTTTATTATATATTTCGCTGGTATAAAAGTATAGACAATTGCGTAGTGTCGGCGGTCGTATCGAGCGGTGGAGTGCGAGGCGCGCGTCGTACGCTGTCTTCGAGGGGACCGGGGTCGCGGAGGGGGGCGCGGCGACGGGTCGACGCCCGATCGCACGGGCACAGCTGCTGACGTAGACAGTGATGACCAACTCTCAGTGAGAAGTACTGCAGTAACCTTTTGGAGAGTTCAGCCAAGTATCAACTAGAATCTTTAGACTCTGTAGACCAAAGAGCCCGTAGGCTAATAAATGATGACAAGCTCGAAAATAGAAAATTACAAGCACTTGAACATCGTCGTAAGGTTTATAGGATGCACTTTGGTGAGTGCGAAAGCTCTCTACGAACTTATTGTACCCTCACCATTTCTTTATCGGACTACTAGACGCAGGCAGATGTTCCATCCGTACGTTGTTGGTATACCAAAAAATCGAACAAAATGGTTTAACAACTCTTTTTGGTTCAAGTTGCCAAGGTTTGGAACGAACTGCCTGCGTCTATTTTACCTGGCAAATGTAGTCCTGGAACCTTTAAGAGTAGAGTGAATAGGTTTCTTTTGTATGGGCGTGTACCAACTTCATCTTTATCGACACTTTCCACTAGGTGAGATGGAAGACAAACGCTTATTCCAATCATATATATTTAAAAAAATGTATATTCAAACCATTGATATAAAATACCCAAGATACACAGTTCTGAACAAAACTGACACTCAAAACTGTCGCTAATTCAGTCTAAAAAGTTTATAGTTACGGCACAAACGTGTTTTTGCATATTCAACCTTAAACGCAAGATTTAAAGTCATTTTTAAAAAACAATTTACAAAAAGCAATAAAATTTTTGACTTAAGTTAGCCGGTAGGACAAGGCACACGTGGAGTCGAATATAAATATTTTTATGCATTGAGGTAGTATTCTAAGGGTTTGTAAAATTTACATAAAAAAAATCTTGTCGAAAATCTGTTTTTGCGTAGAACATTTAAATATCAATAAAACAAATAATGACCATTAAAATAATTTATTTATATTTCAAACGTTATAGGTTACTGGTTCTATTACACAGAACCTACACATATAGGCAAACTGTGGGTTTATAGCCATGTAGTATTTGACGCTTGATATTGATACATTTAGTTTGCATAGTCTAATAGATTTAGAATATACTGAAATAGGAAATTTACTGCGATGGTGACTATAACTACGTTATAAAGTTCATAGATTCTTACATGATAACAGACACGATTTTTTTTCAGACTTATGTAATGTATCGACAACATAGTAAGGAAACGCATTAATTTCCTAGAAATAAGTTTAGCTTTTCGTAGAATTCTCGTTTTGAATTAGATTTCAGTTTATCTGTTTTTTTTTTGCAGTATTATGTAAACGAACATTTGTTTAATTATAGTATCTGCAGACGTACGAGCGAATACTGCTCATAGACATTTTAAACACAATAGTTTAGTTACTAATGCGATGTCGGCTTCTGAAAATTTTATTGATCCTTGTATAAAAAAATCCAATAAAACAATTTAGAGCTAAAAAATTGTGTTCAATGTTATTCGGAAGATCAAACTCGTTGATGATTTTGAAAAAATATACATCTTTTCAAATACTGAATAAATAAGTATCATTTAAAAAAAAACTTTGGATTTTTGAACTTTTTTAATTCAATAGTCTATGCTTAGGCATAGTTTTTTTCTTTGAGGTTAAAATACTTAAATTTAGCGGGAAGTTTCAGGTGGCCTGTAGGGTCAACCAGCTCAGATTTTTTAATATAGTTACATTAGTTTGTTACATAGGTGTGTTACATACACAGAAATCCTAATAGATACGTATATTTAGTTTGGAGTATAGTTTAGTACATATAATAGAATTGCCAAAGGTAATTTTAGATTAGATATTTCCTGTTAATTATAAAAGAAATTTATTAGTTAGTTTTAGTAGTTAGTTTTTTTGATAGGTGTGTTACTAATAGGTATTTTTAGTTTGAGGTATAGTTAGTTATGATATTAGGTATAGAAAATTTAGAAATTATAGGAAGTTAAGGTCTTACGTTTTTTACTTACATTTTAATAACAAAAATGTCGTATATAAATAATTAAGATGAATATGTAAATATTATTTTTAACATACTAGCGGCCCACCCGGCAATGTAGAGATTTTTAATAAAATAAAGAAAGGTTAAATAAGTTCTAAAGTAAATATGCGCGAGCAAAGTCGCGGGTAACAGCTAGTATGCAAATAAAACAACTCGTACATATAAACAGTCACTTAAAATTTATACGAGACTAGCTGCAGATCTCTGCATTAGGATAAAAGTATTCTATGTGCTGTTCCAGGTCATTTTATATCCGAGTCCAAATCCAAATTGGCTGCAGATCTCTGCATTAGGATAAAAGTATTCTATGTGCTGTTCCAGGTCATCTTATATCCGAGTCCAAATCCAAATTGGTACAGCCATTTTTTACGTGATTGATTATCAAACATCCAAACATACAAACTTTAACATTTATAATATGTATAGTATAAGATACCCGCAATCAAAAACAACATTTTATTAAAAATAAATTATTAAATCAAAAAATAAACATTCTTAATGCAACCTGTGCCTTCCACTTAAGAAATCGTTATCAACAACACGTGTAAACAGAACAAAATTCGATGCTACTTATGATTTCCTATTGTTATATTAAAAGTTTCGTAATATATCTCCAAAGTTCATCGTAAGAATCACAATTATATATTGTTATTTTATATTCGTACAAATAGAATAAAAAGAATCACCTAACTTGGTCCTCAAAATAAGTAATCAATATAATCAAACATTTTAAAATCGTCAAATTGATGTCCTCTTCTCTTTTGGCAGTTGGTTAACAACTATAAAAGGTATTCAAAATTATTAATGAAAAAAATTAATCTTATTAAAAAAAATTAACTTATTAATGAAAAAGAATCGACTCCACTAATAATAACAGGATCAATTTGTATTATTCGACTAAATTAAAAGGAGGTTGTAATGCACTGTCCTTTTACTGAAAAAGTGACCATCGAAATTTTGTCGTATTATATTTGGAGCGTCGAGTACATTTTTAAGACAAATAAAATGAAAATCATACATTACACCCTATATTTAGTAATATAAACGACAAAAATAAATCGATAAACTCTTATACTTACCGAAAATACAATATCTTATATTTTTTTAACGTTCATGATGTTGTATTTTACAATTTATCAAAGAACAATTCTGTATTTTTGACGCGCGGGCAGTGACGTGAGCGACGGGCTTCTATATGAAGTGTTTGTTCACACATTAAATTGTGCACTCATTCTTAGAGGACGTTTTTGAGACACTGATTGTGTATCTTGGGTTTTTATATATCAATGATTCAAACCAAATAATAGCTTTCTAATACGAATAATCTTTGAGTAAGGCTGCGGACGGATGGACGGATGGACCTAGTTGACTTCGGAACCCTATGAAAATACCTCTAATTAGCACTTGATTAACTGACGGCATAGGCCATAGCAGAAAATCGTTGTTCTTCGTAAATTTATATAAAAAAAAACTAAAAAAATCAAGATATCAAAAATGTTGAAGAAAATTTTACGGCACACAATTCAAACCCAGGACTTCATACGTCTGTTTGTCTACTCCTAGGAGTAGACATACATGAACTTTAACGAGGATGTAACCAATTGAAAGGTAATTTATAAACATATGGTAAAATAATTTCCTTCATTTGTCACTGTCTTATATTTGCTGTTAAGAAAAATGATTCAGTAAAACTGTCAAGATTTCTGTTGCTTGCCTAATTGAAACAAATTGCTTCACGGAGTAAACGATTTAATTTCAAATTACGACTTAAACAAAGAGGTATTCCGAAAGTTTATTTGATTTTAAATTAAAATTGTGAAGTGTTTTCTTTTATAAAAGACATTTTACAGTTTTTTGAAAAAACTAGAATCTTTAGATTGTTTTTAAATGGTTAAATAAACTTAACTTTTATGTTTTAATATTAAATATATAAAAAACCCTTCCTTGGACTTGGTTTACTTTTATATTTTCCTTTTATTGCATCTATTAAGTTTTGATGATAATAATTTGTACAAGACAGTTTTGTTGCATTTTATACCTTTTTTAAGCATTTTATGCACAATATACAAATGTTACTACACATTTATAAATTACTAGCTGCACCTCAAAGGCTGCTGTGTTATGAAAGATTTTTGTGAATCTCATGGAAACAACTTATTTTTCCGGGACGAAACTACTCTATATGCTATCCTAGGTTATCATTTACTTCTTTACCAAATTTCATCCAAATTGGTCCAGCCATTTTTGTGTGATTGAGTAACAAACAGCCAGACAGACGAACATGCAAATTTATTTATTTACTATATTTTAGGGAAACTAACAGCTAATATAAACAATCATAGACTTAAGTCTTCATTATATAAGCTACTAAAAATTTCCACTTTTAAAAAATATAATTTAATAAATAAACGAGTTATTTATGTAACTAATGCTGAATTATTGCTTAGTAAACAATCACTATATTCACAAACATATCAATTAAAGAATTCAGTACTCAACAACTTTCTCACATTGGCAGGTTTTGTTTCAAATAAATCGAATCCGTGCTTAAAAACTATTTTATTAAAATTGTTACAAGATCTCTAAAGATAGGAATTTTGGTTATACACTGATCACAATAGTTTCAAATTGAAAGTTTTGGTTTAGCGTTTTGACTCGGATGGTATATAAAAATCAAGCCTACTAAGTATAGTAAGTAAGTAAGTAATCGACTTGATTAGCGGCGATTTTGAGCAAGAAAATTACTTCTAATATTTCACAACGGGCTTATAAAGGCAAAATTGATATTTTTACGTAATTTGTGGTGTTATTTAATTACATATTTACTTAATTAATTACACCTTTATTATAATATGAATCTATATAAATTTATATAGATCGTTAGTACTGAACATAGTGCAGGTAATAATTAATTAATATAAAAACAAAAAAACACTACTGTGACCCGATCCGAAAAAAATATGTCTTTTGGTTATCTCACAATTATGAAAAATCTATCCAGTAAGCCGTTAAGGCTGCAGAGTGTACCAAAATACATACATTGGAAAAACATTGCACTCATTATAAGGTGGTCATAATTTAGTTAATACTAGCTGCAGCGTGCAATCCGTTGCATTATAAAAGTTTTTGGCGAATCCTACGAGATCACTTTATTTTACCATATCTAAGTTAAAATTCAGAAAAACATCTCTCTTTGAAATGAAAAAAAAATCAAACATCATTTATTTGTTCAAAATAGAGTAAGTACATAGTAATAACAGGTGTATTAACTATTAATAAATTCGGTGGCCTCCTATTTTCACCACATAGCGGCGGTAATGCATAAAGCAAACTTGATTTAATAAACTTGTAACTAAATCATGAACGTATCCGCATAAAATTCCCAACTGGCAGAATACTAAGCTTTCTTTACTTAGTGGCTTAAATGTCAATAAATTGTATACAGTGCTTATGCTATATGCAGTGCATGCTTTTGTTATATTTTGAAAATTTATCAAATTCCATTGTCCGTATTTTCCGTTCAAAGTTGTATTTTGTAGTCCCTGCGGGAAATCTTTCATCCGCAGTCATTTGTTTTTTCATAATGCCTGGACATCGCGTCCTTTTTGTCGCTAAACGTACCCACAACACAAAAGCAAAGGCCAACTACGAAGTTATTTTTGTTTTGTTATAAACTATAAATATTATTTTAGTTATATCATTCTACTCATTTATCTTGCATCAAAAATTCACATTCATAAAGAATAGAGAGCAAAGTGGGACCATCTATTTTTCCAACAAGTATAATTTTAATACGTCCCCAAAAATACGTGTAGTAGACTACACGTATTTTTTCCACTCTGCTATATAATTCTCTGAGCTATCATTTTGCATATACAATTGATATTCATTGACACTTGGACACAATTTGTAACAACTGGGAGCAAGAAATTTATATTTAAAAAATATCTGTATTTTTTTATTAAAAAGCCAGATGTATAATTATTAAACATATTACAAAACCACAACATAATGTTTTAATGATAAGCTTATCTAAACTTCGATTTTTTCTAACTTTAAGGTACTACTATTATGTATGCAAAATTTTCCATCTTTGATATTTTGTTTGATTTCTGATCAGCGCCAGCATCAGCGCCACCAATAGACCCATGAGGCGTTATTTTAATATGAAACTATCCAACAGACTATGAAGTTCACAAAGGAAACAATAAGAACACGTAGTGAACTATGTTTGAATGAAATTAGTGGAATAACTTCGTGTATTGAAGAATTTATAAGAATTAAAAATTAAATTATTGTCATTAATGGTACACCTGGCCACTAAGTAGCGCAATTTTGTGTTGAATCACCATCACTATAACGAGAAATAGTGTTAGTGATTATTGGCACATTACAAGTAGAATATATTAAAATATAAGGCAACTGTGACGAACTTTCATGTAATTACATAATCTAATTTTCGAAATATTAAGAAAAAATGTATAAAATATGCGAAGTATTAAAATTAAATAAAAATAATTAGAATAACGAAAGGCTTTGGAAAGCCAGAAAAGCATACATCCTTGAAACGTTTTTTTTAAATTATATATAAACTTCTCTGAAAACTTCTATTCATATTATAAGATAGCAAACAAGCAGTTGACTTTGCTGATGGAAAAAGACAAATTTATGTAATAATTATTATTTAAGAATTTTATAAACACCAAAAAGCGTGACATCCTGTAAATTTAAATTTCTATCACTCAAACAAATTTACGTACAAGCCTTTCAACCTCAATAGAATATTCAAAAGTTGGCTTGTGAAAATATGGCTCAATTGGCGCTACGATCCAACGGGATTTCCACTTTAATATTCAGGCGATGAAAAATACCCCCGTCATAAAAACCTGGACCGTATGAGTTTTTAGAGCCACGTATTTGAATATTGATGTTTATAGAAAGGAGATATATAGCGAAGTATAAAAGGCCTGTTATGTTGGGCCACGTATCATAAATTTCGTTAAATGGAACTACGAGTATGGGTTTTCCATCGATTTGTGTGAATATATGAGTATTTTGGTGATAATTTGTTAAGTTCGGGTTATATAATGACATTACTATTTGTATATAGTATTATTACACGATATGCATTAAATTATTAAATGAATTGTAACGTGTCTAGTCACGCCCAATGAAACTTAAACCTAAGTACCCATAACAATAATGCGGACTGATAAGAGCAATTTTATTGTTTCACAGTTATGAACATTATACCTGTTTAACGTCAGTGATGGATATATCTGCACCCCATGTTCACACCCTATAACAACTTTAACAAGTACATTTTATAAGTACGTCGACTATTACTCAAAAAGTTTTAAATTGGTCTAAGCCGTCATAGCTTTTTTTAACTTCATTATATTTACTAATACTGTGAATTTTTTTCAGCCATAAAAACCAACCATTTAGCTGGCAGTAATTAACACTTTAAAGCTTAATATTTCATAAACGAGTCCCTTAATCCGCCCCGTTGGTCGAGTGATTAGCGACCCTGACTACGCAATCAACGGGGTTCGGGTTCGATCCCCGACGGGGACAAGCATTTGTGTGATGAGCATAAATGTTTGTATTTCCGGGTTTGACTGTTTATTATGTACTTAGGTAAAAGTATTTATATATGTATTTCTATGTATTAGTATCGTTGACTAACACCCACAACACAAGCAAATATTTGCTTACTTTGGGGTTAGATCAGTAAGTGTAATTTGTCCCGTGAATATTTATTATTATTAATAATCGAAAAATTGCTTTCACAAACCTACAATATTTTTTAAAAAACCTATACAACCATCTGTACCGTAATCACTCAATCAACCGTTGTTGGCGTCGGGAAGTGACGACCCCATCGCCCGCCGGAGGGATAATATTCTTTTTTGAGATTATTCCACCGGTGCAGTCAGTCAAAAAAAGTGGTAGTGCCATGCTTAGCTGAATGGGTCGGCACGACCGGGGCGATACCACTACCTCACTTAAAACCAACGTAAAGTAACAGCTTTGCTGTTGCGTTTCGTTAGGTCTGTGAGGTTCCCGGAGGCCCTTTCCCCCCTCCCCCTAACACTATGGAAGCGCAATTTAAAGGTAGTAGTTTACCCCAGGGGGGTACCACTAGCGTAAGCGGTGGAGAATCCCCCTCTGGACATCCATGTTCAGGGGTTTGTAATCAGCCTAATCATGGATGCCCAGGCTGCCCTGCGTACTCTGGGGGGGGCACAATTGCGCTCTCAAACTTCGCTGCTCGGGGCAAATCGAACAGACATCGAAAGGCACCCTCTACCACACTCCACGTGGATTATACTAATATTAGGGGTCTTCACTCAAACCTAAATGCCGTCCACTACCACCTTGAGACGGCTAAGCCGGCTCTGTTCTTTTTAACTGAGACGCAGATATCTTCTCCGGCTGATACCTCATATCTCTCTTACCCGGGGTACAAATTCGAGCATTCATTTGTACCCCGGGCGGGAGTTTGTGCTTATGTCAGAGAGGATATCTGCTCTCGACGTCTCAGCAGCATTGAAGGCTATAGGGACCTATCCATCCTCTGGCTGCGTGTAGACTGCGACGACCATCCCCGCATCTACGCGTGCCTCTACAGGTCCCATAGCGGAAATGCTGAAGTCGACAGGCTCGTTGAGCACCTTCAAACGGCTGTAGATTCCGTGTTGCAACAGACCCCCTCCGCTGAGATCGTGATCTTAGGAGATTTTAATGCCCACCACGCCGAATGGCTGTGTTCACGCACTACCGATCATGCGGGGAGGTCTGTTCACGATTTTGCCTTGGCATATGGTCTAACACAATTGGTAACCACGCCTACGCGAATTCCCGATGTGGACGACCATACGCCTTCACTGCTGGACCTTCTGCTGACCTCCCATCCGGACAATTATCAGGTATCTGTGGACGTCCCTCTTGGTACGTCAGACCACTGCCTGATCCGGAGTAAAGTGCCGGTTACGCGCCTATCACGGCCTCCTTTTGCAGGCTGTCGTCGCGTTTGGCACTATAGGTCAGCAGATTGGGACGGGATGCGGTCTTTTTTTGCGTCCTACCCATGGGGGCGGATGTGCTTCTCGCTGGATGATCCGAGTGTCATCGCTCACTCTATCGCTGATGTGGTGCTGCAGGGCATGGAAATTTTTATTCCATTTTCTGCGGTACCAGTTGGTGGTAAGTCTCAGCCTTGGTTTGGTCGCTCCTGCAAAACGGCTTCACGCCGAAAGCAGGAATGCTACCGGGCTTGGGCTGCAGCGTCGACATCTCGTGATGAAAAAACCAGCGCGTTACATAAGGAGTACAATTCCGCTTCGAGGTTCTTCAAAAGAGCTATCGCCAAGGCAAAATCTGAACACATTGGCAGAATTGGTGAGAAATTAGTTCGCCTTCCTTCGGGAACTCGTGCGTTCTGGTCTCTCGCCAAGGCTGTCTTGGGGAATTTCTCACAGCCCTCTCTTCCACCCTTACACGGAGATGATGACTCTCTGGCCCATACCGCAAGGGAGAAGGCCGATCTTTTGGGCTCGTTCTTTGCGGCCAACTCGATTCTGGACGACCAAGGAAATGCACCGCCTACCATCCCGCAGTGCTATAGTTCTATGACGGAATTAAAATTCTTGCAGTCTTCCGTACGTAAAGTACTTTTTTCCTTGGACGTCCATAAGTCGAGTGGACCGGATGGCATCCCTCCGATTGTACTTAAATCATGTGCTCCAGAGCTGGCGCCGGTACTAACACGCCTATTCCGGCTCTCCTACTCACTCGGCGTAGTACCGATTTCATGGAAGACAGCTTTAGTGCATCCCATCCCTAAAAAAGGAGATCGCTCTAATCCGTCTAACTATCGGCCGATAGCCATAACCTCCTTGTTCTCCAAAATTATGGAAACAATCATCAACTCGCAGCTCCTCAAGTATTTAGAAGAGCACCAGCTGATTAGCGACCGCCAGTACGGTTTCCGTCGCGGCCGCTCAGCTGGTGATCTTCTTGTATACTTAACACATCGGTGGGCGGAAGCAGTTGAGTCCAAGGGGGAGGCATTGGCAGTTAGTTTGGACATAGCGAAGGCCTTTGATAGGGTATGGCACAAAGCGCTTCTGGCGAAGCTGCCTTCCTATGGGCTTCCCGAGAAATTATGCAAGTGGATCACCAGTTTTTTGGCTGATCGGAGCATCAAGGTCGTAGTTGACGGTGCGTGCTCTGACCTTAAATCTATCAATGCTGGTGTTCCACAAGGCTGCGTGCTATCACCAACACTGTTCCTTCTGCATATCAATGACATGATGCGAATTCGCAACATACATTGCTATGCAGATGACAGTACTGGTGATGCTACATACTCCGGCCGAAGCGGTATTTCTCGGGAACACGTCGAAGAGAGCCGAAACAAGCTTGTGTCCGTAGTTGAGAATCGACTAACCGATGTCTCGGAATGGGGTCGTCAAAACCTGGTCACATTTAACCCCAAAAAGACACAGCTTTGCGTGTTTTCCGCTAAAAAGACACCCTTTGTCGTGTCACCTCGATTTGGGGATACTCTCCTGACAGCCTCCGCTAGTATCGGGATTCTGGGAGTCGACATATCGAATTACGTTCAGTTTCGCGGTCATTTGGAAGGTAAGGCTAAATTAGCCTCCAAAAAGCTCGGTGTGCTCAGCAGAGCGAGGCAGTACTTCTTGCCGGCACATCGCCTTCAACTTTATAAGGCTCAAATTCGGCCCCACATGGAGTACTATTCTCATCTCTGGGCCGGAGCTCCTCAGTACCAGCTCCTTCCTCTTGATCGCATTCAGCGTAGAGCGGTTCGAATCGTTGACGACCCGGCTATTTCGAAACGGCTCGACTCTTTGGCATTGCGCAGAGATGTTGGCTCACTCTGTGTCTTCTATCGTATCTTTCATGGAGAGTGTTCCGACGAGTTATTTGGATTAATTCCTGCCGCCGAATTCCATCATCGGACATCGCGTCAAAATTTGAAATTCCATCCTCACCATCTCGATGTCTGGAAATCCACAACTGAGCGTTTCTCTCGACACTTTTTGCCTCGCACTACTTTGTTGTGGAACCAATTACCGGCAGGGGTGTTTCCAAACGGTTACGACTTGGGGGCCTTCAAGAAAAGAGCTTACTCATTCTTAAAAGGCCGGCAACGCATCTGCAAGACCTCTGGTATTGTGGATGTCCATGGGCGGCGGTGATCACTTACCATCAGGTGCACCTCCTGCTCGTTTGCCCCCTCTTCTATAAAAAAAAAAAAAAAAAAAATCAGCTTGATGTATTACAGATTGATTTTAATTTTGAGTGACAAAGGCTACATAATTTTTACCCTATTGGTACTATAGGAGGACGGTTACGTTTTTATCAGATCGAGGACTAACCGGATCTTTTGTTTTCGTATATAATACATATATATTAGTAAAAATATGTTTAGTTTTAAATTTTACTTATTACGTTTATTTTAGTCAAAATTATCTCAATTGATTAGTTATTATTGTGACTATAAAAGGGAATTCTCAGAACGACGTGACCGTGTAGGTATACTAGATACCTTTTGATAATATCATAGTGAAGTTTGCGGTTTTGTGATTTTTGGTCATCTGTTGTCAGCTCAGCTTCAAGCATCTACGAATTTACTATGATATCGTTAAATTTTAACAAAACAACAATTTTTTCTATACTTGTATGGTAACTCGTTTACATACAGCAATTGTGCCATGCTATGTCCATTAGAATAACGAAAGGCTTTGGAAAGCCAGAAAAGTATACATCCTTGAAACGTTTTTTTTTAATTATATATAAACTTCTCTGAAAACTTCTATTCATATTATAAGATAACAAACAAGCAGTTGACTTTGCTGATGAAAAAAAGACAAAACATCGTTAATAGACATTAAAAATGTTAATGCTACTTGTATTTTTCACTTTTACATTACTTGTAAATTATCCTCCAAACCGAAACAAGATTCACTATCTTTAACGCTATTGTAGCTGGCAGACGTATGGCGGTGGTATCCAAGCCGGACGAGACATTGAGGAACTCTTACAACTAATAGTCTCGATGTCAATGATATTTAAAGCCAATCATTCGCCATCGGCAAATTGCCTAGCAGAATGGCAGATGATTATTTCTTCAAAATAGGCCCAAACCTTCTTTGCATGTTTCGGATGGTAGTTTGAAGTTTATGGCTTATGTTTAGTATGAAATATGATAAAAACCGGGTCTGCTTTTTCACCAAAGATATGTAATTTTAATACTTCGCATTTTTTATACATATTTTCGGAAATTTGAGTATAATATTTCAAAAATTAGGTTATGTAATTACATGAAAGTTCGTTACAGTTGCCTTATATTTTAATACATTCTACTTGTAATATGCCAATAATCACTAACACTATTTCTCGTTATGGTGATGGTGATTCAACACAAAATCGCGCTACTTAGTGGCCAGGTGTACCATTAATGACAATTTAAGTTTTCCTTTCCTTAGAAAATATGAGTATTTTTGTTATACATTTAATCATTAGAGCCATTTATGTAATGATTCTAT
The DNA here is from genome assembly GCA_036924255.1 of Apodemia mormo. Taxonomy (NCBI): domain Eukaryota; kingdom Metazoa; phylum Arthropoda; class Insecta; order Lepidoptera; family Riodinidae; genus Apodemia; species Apodemia mormo. The sequence goes on from JAUPFN010000011.1 coordinate 26,474,564, forward strand.
TATATAGCTTTTGAGATTCACCCACTATAACTTTTGAAAACTTCAATAAAAACAATAGGAAACGCATCAGATCGAGATACAATTTGATGGCAACGAAAATGTTTTAGAACCACAAAATGCGCGGAAGGAAAAAGTACATTAGGATGTAATTTATCACAGTTTCCACATCATTTAACAAGAAGACTACGAAAAACCGTGCGTGATAAGCTTCACGCGTCGCAATTGTGTGAAAATTTTAAAGTCATGATCTATCAAAAAGTATAAAGATAGGGACATTTTTGTTTACTTTATGTAGATACATCCTTTATATGTTTTTTTTTATATTATAGGATAGCTCACCTGATGGAGAGAGCTAAACATTGTCTTTATAATCAAATATGTTAACAGTGCGTTCTTAACCCAGTAGCAAGTAAAAATGTTACACATGTAAGTTTATCGGTCACCTTTAAGTAAGTTTCTTGTATTAAAACCATGCTAGGCTTTATGGAACTCAACTACCAAGTAGTCACGATCATATTAGCGTATTTGGCCAGTCTTTCGCTTGTAATAATCGATGTGGCCGAAAGCCAGATGATTTATTACTCAAAATAGGCTTGGATCATTTCGAAAGATCATTAAGACATAATTAAATGATGATCATAGGGTAGTAAACAAAGACACTTAATATGTAATATTAAGACACAATTATATGATAACTATTTAATCATATATTCTGATTCCTTGCTTAAGATGTATTTGTCTAGCGTGAAATAACTAACAAGCAACTCAGATAGTCAAGTTCCAATTACAGATATCCTGTTTGCATTATATATTTCAAATATTTATTTCTAATAGACGCCTCTAGGTTCTAGTGGTCCGGTGTCGGTGTTAATCCCATGCGGTTAGTTTCGATTCCCGTGTCGGGCAATTCCAAAATGTGTTTTTTCAGTTTTGTGATAAAATCAACGTTGCCCAGGAAGTGCACGTTTGGCAATAGGATTACCACTCATCTTTCACATTATGGGACTAAGTATGTATGGATAATCGTGGGTGCACTTATTTTAACTCTGCCTAACTTTTCGGAGATACGAGCATGAAAATACTATTTTAATAGGATTATTCCTAATAGTATTATTGTCGCCTTGTGGATTACAAAATGACATTTTCAAAATTGATGTATTTTTCCCCGGACTACTTTGAAGAAAGTATAGATTGTCTGCTATTCTGTCAGGCAGTTCGAATAAAGCAAATGATTGGACAAAAGTATCACTACATGGTGCCACTATTTCTGCTAAAATAGCGTTAACATTTTATAAATTCTTCCGTTTTACAGGACATTTATTTACATGTAAATGAAAAATTTATCATTTATTTATTTATTTATTTAATTAATACTTTATTGTACACAGAATACAATACAAAAAAGACAATATTAACGTAACATAAGTACAATGGGCGTGCTTATCTCTACTTAAAGAGATTCCTTCCAGCCAACCCGTTAAAGGAGAATAAAAAAAAATGAAAATAAAGAATTGAGTAGACCTAGTGTACAAAAAATAACAAATATAAACTATGAAACTAAATTAACATTTACTTATAAAGTATGTAAAAAAAGAAATGTTGTAGAAAAAAAAAATACATACAATGTAAGGAAAATTTACATTTCAGCTAAGAAGTGTTCTTTGACTCGTTTTTTAAAGGACTCTAAAGACGAATCTCACTGGGCAGGGAATTCCACAGACTTACAGCATGTACCGTAAACGAGTGCAAATAAGCAGCAGAGTTGCTAAGAGGAAAACGCAACAAGGTTCTTACGCTAGAGCGACATGGGGATTCAGGAGAGTGTAAAAATCCAAAGGAATCACGAAGATACTTAGGAGATTGTGGATTAAAAATAATCTTAAATAATAAACAAAGTATGTGAGTTTTTCTGCACTGTCTTGGAATGGAATGGAATTGGAAGCCATTTAAGTTCTGCCCGAGAACCAGAAACATGGTCAAATTTTTTCATGCCGTAGATAAAACGGATGCACAAGTTCTGCAACCTCTTAAATTTGTCTCAATGTCCTCATTGGCATCAGGGTAACAAGAATATGCATAGTCTATAATTGAAAGAATGAGAGTGTGCATTAATAAAATTTTTATATTAAACGGTAGAAAATTTTGAAGTGGTCTAAGGGAATGAAATGCTTGATGAATTTTACGGCTCAAATTATGTATTACAAATAAACTCACTTGTACTTCCAGTTCACGTATATTTTTAATTTTCTACTATTCACATCCAACCGGTTTCGCTTATTAAAGCATCATCAGGGATGTTTTACACATATTTTATAATATCTTTAACATATTTTTTTACATTTCAAGTTATATTATTAGCTACTCTTTAAAGGTGGGTACCCACCTTTAAAGAGTAGCTAATTTAAAAAGTAAAGAAACCGGTTGGATGTGAATAGTAGAAAATTAAAAATATACGTGAACTGGAAGTACAAGTGAGTTTATTTGTAATACATAATTTAAAATGCAGTTTCACCAAGTGCCGACGATGGAAACTATCCAATTTACGGCTCAAGTAATTAACATGAGAATCTAGCATCTTTACTTATTTTTACGTCTGTAGGTATTGACCGCCCCGTTGGTTGAGTGATTAGCGAACCTAATCACGAATCGATAGAGCTCGGGTCCGATTTCCGAAAGGGACAAACAATTGAGTGATGAATCCAGTAATATTATTATTATTATTATAGCTAGCCTTAAGAGATAATAGGGCTCTAAAATATTAATATAAAACAGAATAATGTCGTTTGTGTATAAAACTTTCATTCTTATAAGACACTTCTGAAAGAAAGTAATTCATATAATTTTAATACAAACAAAAAGACGGCACTAAATAAAGAGACGACTTATACTCGTACAGAATCAGCTTCATTCTTGGCCACTGCACGCTCATAAAATAACCGTTAAAATTGAACGAATTGCACATAATTTGATAAGAATTTGATTTATATGCTTCTAGAATTTTAACAAAACTTTCTGTTTTGTCGTCTGATAGAGCGGTCTTTAGTGATTATTATAAGTTACAAATTCATTTAAAAATTATCCTTAATTTGATTAAGAGATTTCAAATAGAGCAGTACTAATCTGTACTAATTATGTAAAAAGTAAAAGCAAGCAAAGTTACTCTCATTTTAAATAATAAGTTTCAAATAGCGATCTATTGCATTCAATCTTTTCCAGTTCTTACGATAAGGAAACAACTAAGTCTTCGAGTGCAGGAGATGTCAATTAAAAAAGGATAATATATCGTACCGTAAGCCTTAAGTCACAATTGAAGTATTTGAACAAGTCAAATATATTAATAAAACATTTAGTACACTGACTATGTGAATATAATATATCTTAAACAATGTATTCATCACTTGCAGTGAGTAGTAAGTTTAAGTATTAGAAAATAATTCTGTAAAGCTTTAAACTATGCACTATACACGCAGTGTTGTTTTAGCTCTTGAATCTTTGCAGCTTTTATATAGCATAAGATATGATTAACACTAATGTTTACCCTAAACCACCTACGTATTAATTTCAATCAAAAGTGTTAATAATGCTTTATGTGCAAATGATGGTTCTTGGAATTGGAGCTTCTATAAATTTTACTCTAAGCGCACTAAAATATTTTTTACGCTTTTCATAAGGAAATGTAGCCAAAGTTTTCGTATATGTAGTTATCTTTATCAGACCGCAGCGAAGAAGAATTCTGACTCTTGCATGAAATGCTCCATCAAACTTTTTTAAAATAGTTCGAACTTAAAGCGTTTTTAGGGGAAAAACGGCACAAACCTTTCATAATACAGGAAAAAATCATGATCTAATTTATTAATTCAGGCGTTATGATACGGAAATCCATAATTAAGGGTACACTAGTCGCTCATTCTTCCATACAAACGTAGTATGGTCATTACTCGTCTGTTTGACGGTGTACGTCCAAAATTAAAAATTATATCATTTTGTCTCGTCATTATCTAGCCCTGTATGGAAGCAGAATTGTAAAAAAAATATTTGTCTGGAAGTTATGAGCGTGGAAACTTCCTTGTTTTGTTACTAAATTTAACCCATTTTTGGGCGTAAATAAATAGCACAGAGAATCTAAAATTGTAAAAAAGAAAACCATACAGGGATAGACAATTTATTCAAAAGTTCAAATAACTTTATTTTAAATTGATATATTAAGTAGTTTTGTCATAATATCAATACGCCCAAAGGTCTGCTTATAAAATTTTATGCGTTCGTTTTTGTTACAAATCATCTTGCATTTCACTATACCCGCGCGGTGTGCGGGTGACAAGGGGAGGTGTATACGTCATCGTAGTAACTTCGCGCTCGCGCATGCCGTGTTTGTAATTGACGACTTAAATCATGTGCTATGTATCGAATCGAAAAAAGTAAAAATATACAAATCTATACAAATAATTACAATTGAAGTGTCTGTTGGTAATCTATACATATAATAAAATCGTAGGAAAGTCAAAACTGTACACTGAATTTTTTTAAAAAGAATACTTGCGGCGTGATCTACAATGGATATCAAAGTCAAAAATATAGTTTTTAGAATTTTAGTCTGTTTGTCTGTATGTATGTCCGGGGTAAAATCAAAAAGTACTGAATGGATTTACTTTAAATTTTGCATAAATATTACTTATAGGTCAGGTCAACATATAGGCTACATATTATCATGCTATCATCTACGGGGGCGGAGCTGTACGGAGTAAACGAAGACGAAGTCGTGGGCAACGGCTAGTATTAAAATAAGCGCTTTTTACTTAACGCATATGGACGTATACACGATACACATACCAAAATAGCAATTTTTACAATTTTGTCTGTCTGTTTGTCTGTTTGTTCCGGCTAATCTCTGGAGCGGCTGGACCGATTTTGACGGGACTTTCACAGGCAGATAGCTGATGTGATAGGGAGTAATTTAGGCTACTTTTTTCGAATTTTTTCCACGCGGACGCAGTCGCGGGCTCAGTTAGTTTTGAATAAAAATATTTAAAAAATATCTGCATTTATATTTGGTGCTTGCAACCTCGCCTGCGTAAAAAAAATAAAATATAATATTTACAGAACAAATTACACTTACTGATCTAACCCCAAAGTAAACAAATTATTTGCTTGTGTTACACGAGTATGTATGTATATGAGTATGTATGTATACACGAGTACATCCATATGTATTTAATGAAAAGCGGTTGTTTTAATATTACAAACAGACACACCAATTTTATTTATTTGTATAGATTATTTGCATAGAAGATGTATTGTAGCTAAAATAAAAGTAGTCTATGTTACTTTTTATCCCGTTTAGTCCCGTCAAAATCGGTCCAGTCGTTCCAGAGATTAACTGTAACCAACAGATGGACAGACAGACAAAAATTGTAAAAAATGTTATTTTGTTATATATACCGTGTATACATCCATATGCATGTAGTAAAAAGCGATTATTTAATACTAGTAGTGCTCGCGACTTCGTCCACGTGGAAAACTTTCTAAAATAAAAACCAGCATAATTTCCGTTCCCATGGGATTTCTGGGATAAAAACTCAAACTATCTTTGTACCAAATTTCATTAAAATCGGTTCAGTAGTTTAGACGTGAAGAAGAAACAGACAGACAGAGTTACATTTACTTTACAGTAGCATTTATAATATTAGTATGGAAGTATGGATTACAAACATACACTGCAATTTTATTTGTATGTATGTATGTATGTATGTATGTATGTATGTATAGAAGATGTATAGCTAAAATAAAAGTAGCCAAAGTTACTCCTTATCACATCAGTTATCTGCCAGTGAAGTCTCATCAAAACCGGTCCAGTCGTTTCAGGGATTAGCCGGAACAAACAGACAGACAAAAATTGTAAAAAATATTATTTTGGTATTAGTACCGTGTATATATCCATATGCATTTAGTAAAAAGCGTTTATTTTAATATTGCAAACAGACACACCAATTTTATTTATTTGTATAGATGTATCCACCATAAAAATATGAGCTGCACACAGTGATGATAATCATGCCATTTTGTCATAATTAGGTAGGTTTATGTTTGCATTCAAGTATTTCTGTTATCATCACCGCGCCAAAATACTACGCGCGCCGTTCGCGCGAGCCGATAGCTTCTTACTGCTCATTACAGTGCTTGTCCCTTTCGCACATAATGTTGGATGAAATAGCATGCATTTTGACTACGCCCACCAATGAGTTCGTGCCGCCGACTAGTGGCACCTTAAAAGATGAAATTAATTTTCTATTTTTCGTAAAATGTTTTATATGGCCTCCGAAACGCCACCAAAAAAACAACTGGACAAAGAAAACCGCCCGGAGGCACAGTTATTCACCCACGTCGGCAACAAGCACAAAAGCACATAATTTACGCACTCAACGCATGTTTCACTTCGAAACCGAAACATCTCGGAGAAATGAACACTACCTCACTCAACGTGCCGTGCCGTGACTTTAACACTATAGTATTAGTTCAGGCGCGCAGTGTGGCCAATCAAAACATATTTTGTTGTTGACATTAATAAATTTTTCTGATCGTTTAACATTAAAATTGAATAGTTAGCACGTTTTATGATTTCAAGTTAATTATAAGGCGACTCACGAAGAGATTTACAAACTCTCTAAAATTTGTGCCTCTGGAGTGGTTGTCAAAAGCGTCAGTGATTCCATATCAATCCATTAATTAAACCAGCGTCTTTCTTTTCGTTAGTATCTCAGAGCTCGCATAAATAGTTCGTGGAATATAACAAATTTAATTAATTTCGCCTTTTAAAAAGTATATCTTATCAAGTTTCATTGCTGTGTCACTTACACAGAATTTTAGTAAAGCCTAGTTGATGGTACCTTTTTCTAGGTGACCTAACGACAACCTAATAAAGCAGCTTCATGTTTATGTAACAAGTCAGGTTGCGGTTAAATTGTGAATATTTCGAGCCATAAACCGTTATGACGCAATTTACGGCACTATAACTAATAGGTTTAAAGTACCGCTTGTGAAATTCTTCGCGTATATCACATGTAACCTAAATACGCAATTATAACTTTTTTACGAACATCAGCTTTTACTGGAACGTTTCATTTATTTAAAAGTACCCTCCTAATGGACACCCGTTGTTTAGTTATCAAGTCCGTTCGCCACGCGTTGTTTCGTTTAAAGGCTAATGGGGTTTTACTGAGCTAGACGTGTTATTCAAGTGTCAAGAAGATAAATGTTACGTTATTTATGAGGCGACTAACGAAAGAGTTACACACTCCCCAAAAATTGATATTTCACAAAAGAATCTTTTTTCATTATTTTTCACATGCTTCATAGCTTCGACGCCGGAGCTTTATGTATAAATAATTGAATCTAAAAAAGCTAAATAATCTAAACTATCATTGAACTTCATAATATTATCATCGATCCAATCCAAATTATCGGTAAACTACGTTTCCTTTTCAATAACATAAAAAAGCCCTAAGCATTAAGCTTAGGGTTTTTTTATGTTATTGAAATAGGCAAACTGGTAGACGTGCCACCTGATGGTAAGTGATCGACGTCGCCAATGAACAAAAAAGGGATACCTGGGCTGGAATTAGCCCAGGTATTCCATTCGTGTGTTGCCTATGCTGAGACATAAGATGTTAAGTCTCGGTGCCAGTAATTACACTGCCTGTCTTGCTCTTCTCTCCGAAACACAGCAAAGCTGTTTCACGGGAGAAATAAGCAAGATGGTGGTACCCATGCAGCCGGGAGCGTGGCACAGCACATCCCTCCCCCCGGCGTGCTCATAATGAAAATAATGATTTTGCTATGTTGCAGTGGTACTGGTACAGTGTGTCAGTAAATTGTTTTCATTTCTAAGTACTTTGTTTATTTATATATGTTTTGTGTTTGTGTGTGTGTATGTGTATGTGCATATGTTAGATCAATTTTACTTTACCGACCTTATAAAGAATATCTGTTGTTTCTTGATAACCGGACCGACAGTTTTATTGTAGTTTGTTTAATTTCTGCGCCATTATTGAAATATGAATAAATTATAAATTAAAAATTTAATTACGACTAATTATAATTTATATACATTTTAGGAATTCAGAAAATAATAATTTAATGTTAGGTAACATAGTAACAAGTTGTTTTAATAAGGATCTGCCATCTGTCAAGTATATGTTACTGTTACTGTACAGATACAGATAATCTATATATTAATACGTGAAGCGAAAATTTTGTACCCCTTTATATGATAATCACACAAACAGAGGAATATGAAATTTGTCACAGTTAAGGTTTATATGGCAAAGATGTGCATAATAACAATCTATCTATATATATATATAAAAATCAATCCCTATTTTACTTGGTCACGACATTACGCCTGAATGGCTGGACCAATTTCGGTAATTTTTTTTTGTTGTGTTTGTAATTGTAAGGAGAAGAATCTTATAAAAGAAAATATTAAGAAAATTGCGCGGAAAATTAGAAAATTTAAGAATACTTAACCACCATATAATTTTTAATGCCATTTTGGCTGTGTGGAAGGACAATCCCGTAGACTTATATAAATTACGTTTCACGTTGTTTATCCGCTATGGATTCCTAATATGTAATCTATCTATATATATAAAAATCAATCCCTATTTTACTTGGTCACGACATCACGCCTGAATGGCTGGACCAATTTCGGTAATTTTTTTTTGTTGTGTTTGTAATTGTAAGGAGAAGAATCTTATAAAAGAAAATATTAAGAAAATTGCGCGGAAAATTAGAAAATTTAAGAATACTTAACCACCATATAATTTTTAATGCCATTTTGGCTGTGTGGAAGGACAATCCCGTAGACTTATATAAATTACGTTTCACGTTGTTTATCCGCTATGGATTCCTAATATGTAATCTATCTATATATATAAAAATCAATCCCTATTTTACTTGGTCACGACATTACGCCTGAATGGCTGGACCAATTTCGGTAATTTTTTTTTGTTGTGTTTGTAATTGTAAGGAGAAGAATCTTATAAAAGAAAATATTAAGAAAATTGCGCGGAAAATTAGAAAATTTAAGAATACTTAACCACCATATAATTTTTAATGCCATTTTGGCTGTGTGGAAGGACAATCCCGTAGACTTATATAAATTACGTTTCACGTTGTTTATCCGCTATGGATTCCTAATATGTAATCTATCTATATATATAAAAATCAATCCCTATTTTACTTGGTCACGACATCACGCCTGAATGGCTGGACCAATTTCGGTAATTTTTTTTTGTTGTGTTTGTAATTGTAAGGAGAAGAATCTTATAAAAGAAAATATTAAGAAAATTGCGCGGAAAATTAGAAAATTTAAGAATACTTAACCACCATATAAATTTTAATGCCATTCTGGCTGTGTGGAAGGACAATCCCGTAGACTTATATAAATTACATTTCACGTTGTTTATCCGCTATGGATTCCTAATATGTAATCTATCTGTATATATAAAAATTAATCCCTATTTTACTTGGTCACGACCTCCCGCCTAAATGGCTGGACCAATTTCGGTAATTTTTTTTTTGTTGTGTTTGTAATTGTAAGGAGAAGAATCTTATAAAAGAAAATATGAAGAAAATTGCGCGGAAAATTAGAAAATTTAAGAATAATTAACCACTATATGAAGTTTAATGCCATTTTGGCTGCGTGGAAGGACAATCCCGTAGACTTATATAAATTACGTGTCACATTGTTTGTCCGCTATGGATTCCTAATATGTAAGGCAAAACAACGTTTGCCGGGTCAGCTAGTATGTTTCATAAAATATACATTAGAAACACATTTAATAAAAATTAAGTATATGACAAACACTACATTTATTTGACACATTTCTTAATATATACACATGTACATTATATTGTTTATGGTCAAATTTCGATCAAAAAGCTATCGTTATTCTCAATTAATAACTGTTTATGTAATTGGTATATATATATATATATATATATATATATATATATATATATGTGTATATATATATATATATATATATATATATATATATATATATATATATATATATATATATATAGTTATAGTTATAGTTTCAGCGTGCACCCCGCTGCATTGTAACATTGTAAAAGTTTCAGGTGAATCTCGCGAGAACAAGTCATTTATCCGGTAAACAAAGTAGCCTATGTGCTATTCCAGGTCATTATCTATATGCTTGCCAAATTTCACCCAAATACGAATAGTAGTTTTGGCGTGATTGAGTAACAAACATCTATACATCCATCCAAACATCAAAACTTTCGCATGTATAATATAAATTTCCATTTGTGAATGTATTCAAAAATTGACATATACAGACACTTTAAAATAAATGAAACAAGTAAAAACTAACAGTTAATCTCTTTCTTAAAAAGAATGATCATTGATTGTACTAATAATCAAATAGTGCGCAATCACTTCTCTTGTGGTGTTTCAGTTAATTATATAGAGCTCAATCATACCATGTATTTAGCAAGTCAGCTATGACTAATGGTTAAACACAACGTTGTTAAATTGATTACTGGCTAATCCATGACTTGAACTAATAAACTCTATCACGTTTGTTAAAACGTTTATTATAATGTGATAAAAAAATATACGACGACGTTAATAAAAAATAACAGTTATTATTGTCGGCTGGCATATAAAGATTTTTTATAAGATAGCAAACAAGCAGATGGCTCGTCAAATAGAAAGAGACATATCGCTTTTAGAAATCAAATATAATTGGTGCGTTGCTATCTGTAGAGCAAGGTGTTAATGCAACTTGTATAAGTTTACTGGCAACCTTACTCTCAAAGAACTCTATTCGATCGACTCTCTAAAACTCGATAACGACAACCATTGACGCTATTTCGGCAAAAATAGGCAAGCAGTGATACCAAAGACTCGGACAAAATGTAGCGGTTGTTTATTTATTATTTAAAAAGAAGTATGATATGATACATACTTATTGTAATACCAAGTCCCTTGCAATGTTGTACGAGAGAACCGCTCTCTCATATATGCAATACTTCAAGCAGATTTACCTCGTATCCTTCACATTCATAATTCTCTTTAGGAAAACACACTGATCTGACTGATCAATTTGACCATGGTATGTTGCAATCATTATGATAAAGACATGACTCTACAAGTTTAAGATTTTCAGCTAGATGGATAGTGATAAGAATAACACTATGGCGGCAGCAAAAGTAATCCTGGTGGTACCAGTTCAACTAAGATTTAACAGAAATTTGCCACGGAATAGTTTTGCTTTAATAATAATAATAATTCCTTTTCGTAATAGCATTCATTCGTTCAATCTGCCCTCTAATTCACGTAATTGAGTCAATGCGCTTAGAGCTCTTACACACATAAACGCGATAGAACCTCGAGACGTGCTATGACGCGGCACAAAATATAAGAAAATGTGTAAGAGTCTTAAATGCTTCGACTTAATTTGCCGTTCTTAATTAATTCAATAAATACAACAATAATTATGTAAATACATCATCACAACATTGAAACAAATATACACATACATGTAAATATAGCTACTATCACTAGCTGAATCGGAAAACGTTGTTCTGCTTGTTAATGGGGTTTAGTGGTAGAAAGGTAAAAATTAGTAATAGTTAAAGTTATTAGTATTTATGTTTTCAAATCATAAAAAAAATACGAAAAAAATATAGATATATTTTTATTTATCATAAGATAGCAAACAAGCAGATGGATCTCCATAAGGAAAGAGTCAACTATCGCCTATAGACACCAAAGATGTTAATACACCAAGGTCTAATGCTACATGCATAAGTTTACCGACTACTTTACCTTCCAAAACGTAACACGACAAGCACTGACGCTATTGCGGTAGGAATAGGTAAGGCATCGTTACCAAATCCAGGCGAGACAATGTAGAACTCTACCACCTAGTAGCCAGGATGGTAGTGACATGCCATAGCCCATCGGTCGCCTTTTACGACCTGCTTGACAGAATGGCAGTTGACCTGTTCTTCAAAGGAGCCCGGAATAAGACGGAGGAAAACCACCTGGGGGAAAACATTTTTCAGATCTACCAAATATACACATAAAATTTCATAAAAATCAGTCAAGCCATTTCGAAGGAATTCGATAACACTGTAACACGGGATGTTTATAAATTAGATTTAAACCTTCATAAGTTAGCAAACAAGCAACTGTCTCTGACAAAAACGCACAAAAAAATTTGTAAACGGTTGACCCTGGAACGGTTGACCCTTGAACGGGCCATCCCTGAAACTTCCCACTAAATTAAGGTATTTTAAGCTAAAAAGAGTACAAAATATAAGCATAGATTTTTTAGTTCAAACATCCATTTTGTTAAAAATGGCCGTATATTAATTTTTGAAAAGCTGTATATTTTAAAAACGATCATGGCATTCAACTCAGTTTTTAAGATATTGCTTTAGCTTAGTAATTTCGATGCAATGTCAAAACATTTTATTTTTAAATTTCTTCATTGACAAATCCCAAACAAATTGACCGGTTTTAATTAAATTACTAATATTTGTCGCAGTTTTTAAAGGAGAAAAGCTGATAAAATTTTTCGTCATAGTTTTAAGTGGATTAATTTAAAAGTTATTTAAAAAAATTAAGTAAGTTTGCTAAAAACAACGTAATTTTAATATTTGAAAAGCTATGAGTTTTGAGAATTAGATTCGATTTTGATTTTTGAAACGGCATTTGATGTAGTTTTTTAGTACTAAAATATCGTAGAATACCAAAAATGATTGTTAGAAAAATTTTGAAGCTATGTCGAAAACACTCTTTTTTCAAAATTTTTCGTCAACGATTACTCCCTAACGGATAAACGGATTTTAATGCAATTTATGTATTAGAAGTAGTTTTCTGAGGAATAGAGCTGATTAGTTTTTGTACTCAATTAGGATATAAATCTGGAAGTTATATTTAAACAATACTATTTCGCCCAAATTTTTTTTGGTGTTTTTTTCAAAATTTCACAAAATCTCCTGGACCGAATCGGTTCAAATTTTTAGGAAGTCTAAGTTGAGCGGAATCCAATCGAAACCATCAACCGCGTTTCGATCGGTCCAGCTGTCCAAAAGTTATGAGATGTTTACGTATACACATACACACACACACATACATATATACAAACATACTGACGTGACCGTGAAAATAGTCGGAAAAGCTTCCTAGGACGTCAAAACGTGGAGATCCGGTGAAAACTCGATTTTCGAAAATCGGAGTAAAATCAGTTCCTTAAAAACTTCCTTATCTAGATACATAGTGGAAAGTTAAAATTTTTCCGTCTTTTATTTCAAACTGCGAACCTAAAAACTAGTTGCTTAAGCTCAAGTTACTTAATTATACTCAATAGACATAGAACACTAAATAATTAAACGATATTTTTTCATATGACTGAACACTAAAAGATTGACAAGCAGGATATCTATCCATACCAAAATATAGGGCACACGGAAAACACAGGCTTCAATTAACCGCGTATACCGGGAATGGCTTTGTGTTCATCATTCCCAGATACAAAGGATTATTTTCCATACATATTCATACGCGTAAAAGCCTATCCTAGATAAACGGATACAAGTTGCTTATCCTGACTGTATGATGAAGCGATCGTACTATGGACACCTCATGAAATATTCATGAAGATAAAATACGGCAATTGCACAATACACTATGTCGCACAAACAACATGCAGATGTATCTTAAGTTATACCAAACAAACGCTTTGAAATAGTCCGCTGGCTTCCAAATCTGTGGTTTAATTTACATTTGCAGTCCACAACTTAGATTTGTCCACAATTTAGATTTGTCGTCTTGCATGGGATTTTCAACTCAACTGTCTAAGTAATAAATCGGAACGGAAACAAGCTATTTTTGTATCAGCAAAAATATACCACTTCATCAAAATAATAATGGAGTTGTAAAACTTTACAAATAATAGACTTTTGGATGCTGCCAGGCAATTTAAACAAAACCGGCCAAGTGCGAGTCGGACTCGTAAGGGTCGATGGTAAGGGTTCCGTACTCTCATACGAAAAAAATACGAAAAAACAAGTTTATTTTAAGGGGACCACCTTTAATATTTTCATGTTTTTATTTTTAGTATTTGTTTTTATAGCGCCAACAGAAATACATAATTACATAATTAATTAAATATATACATAATAAGCTTTCGTGATCTGTAAAGGCAAGATAAAGAGTTTATATATACAATAATTATTATAGCTCAACATACAATACACAATTAATATTTTAGGTGTCTAGAGCAGAGGTCGGCAAACTTTTGAGACGGAAGAGTCAAAAATTACAATTTACACAATTTCAAAGTTTTTAAAGAGCCACATTTTTTTTCTTGGCAACAATAAATAGTACTCGATAAATGAAATTTCTTGATAAAAACTAATCTGTTTATTCATATCTAAGTAGTGGTAAAATTAAAACAAACATTTACTCGCAACTATAACTTGTATGTCAATGACAAACAATTGAGCAAAAAAATTCAATCGGAGCCGATTACTTTGCCTGGTTATTTGGTTAATCAAGTAAAAATATTTCAAAAGTTTTATTTATGATATAAATAATTTTTGTGTATGGAACCAAAGAGCCGCAACGTCACATCCAAAGAGCCGCATGCAGCTCGCGAGCCGTAGGTTGCCGACCCCTGGTATAGGCAATTGTTTTTATATCTTTTCACCAGAAGTGCAATATAGACAAACAAGCTGTCATCCAATGAGATAAAAATAAAATATCTTTAATTTCTTAGTTTTGAAATTTTTGCTAGATTTATTTTTATTTTTAGAGCTTTAAAGATAAATATTAATATAGACGTTTTGGTAAGGATACAATAAAATGACGTACATAATCATATTATATTATTTTAAATAAATAAATAATTTTACGTCATTTTTTGGCTCTCCAGATGGAATGAGAAACCATCGCCTATAGACATCAAAAATGTTAATGATGCGTTGCTATCCGTGTGGCGGGATGGCAATGCCACATAGATAAGTTTACCGGCTACCTTAGCCTCCAGACCGGTACACGTTAATGACAGCATTGATGTTATTGTGGCAGGAACAGGTAAGGTGGAGGTACCATATACCTGGGTGAGTTATTGCGGAACTGTATCACCTAGTAGTCATGATGGTATTGACACGTATAGGCAATCGGTCGCCTCATGCTATTTGGAATGGTTTTTGGTGGTTTTATGGTTTTATAGACTTGCCTATGACTTGTTTATAACTAAAACTAATATTACCCTGAAGTTATAAAATCTTAAGGTTATGATTTCTGCGAAAAATCGCATCTTTGTCAAAGTGATTATAATTTTAACCCAACATTTTTATTTAAGTTTTTGATATAAACTAACACTTTGATATGAACTAACACTTAATAACTTGAAAGTTTGTAAACAAAACTGAAAGCACAGACAAAAGAGAGAGCGCAGAGTAAACTCTTTTATTTTATATTAAATATAGTAAAAGTTAACTTAAAAAAATATACCTAATCATGATCTACCAAAATTACCCTAATTGACTTTATGCGATTTATTTGTCGACTGTTAGTAATCATAATGAAATACAAGAAGGGTGCCGATCGATACAGTTTTTTCACACACAGAATATTGTGCAAAATATAAATTCGGTCTTCGAAATGTATATACATTTATATGCATATATACATTTCTGTGACTCTTAATAGAACTCCCTTCCATGAACGATTTGAACGATGGATTAATTAATTTACAGAAACATCGATTCTATTTTTAAATAGCATTTATGAGCAAAATCGAATAAAACTCTTAAATATACCTAATCAAGTTTAAATACGACTCGATATTTTAGTATCTTATATAGCTTTAAACTGCCCTAGAAATATAAACATATAAATAAAAAGATAACACGACTTTCAATCTATTCAGTTTACGATTTTATATTTGATATTCCACCGTTTTTCTCTATGACAGTAAAAAATAAAACTGAATGTGTTTAAAAGAGTAAACATCCAAGAGCATTTCCTCGTAACTTATCTAATAAAGGTTTATTGTGACGATAAAAAAATTTCATAGCGGTGAGTTGGCCGTAAATAATTCGAGGCATACCTGCGAATGCTGATTTGACATGGGTCAGAGCATTCGAGCCGTGTAATATATTTCATTTCTTTTGACTCGGATCACAAGTCACAGCCGCAACGAAATTGAATTTCCTCCTCGACACGCCAGTTTCATAATTATTAGCTTCGATATTCAGGAAGCTTCAATTTTAATATACATAGATTATAACTTTTTCCTAGACGTTATTTATTGCTGTGAACATTTCAAATATAAAGTAAAAGTCTTTAAACTGTGATCAAGAATTCGCCATTGAAAAAAAACTATACAGTTACATTTAAAGGTCTGGCTAAAATTACAATATCTTCACGCCCGTATCCCTGAAGAGGTATGCAGAGGAACAACATGTGCACCCACGATTAGCCGAAGATACTTGGGACTACAAATGTGATAGGTGGCAAGCCTATCGCCAACCGGGCACTTTCCAATCTCGGGTAACTTTGTGTTTATCAGAAAACTGAAAAAACACTTTTTTTATGTGCCCGACCCGGGAATCGAACCCGGAACCTTATGTGGCCAACGCCAACGCTGAACCACTAGACCACAGAGGCGACAATTTTAAAATTAGAAACTAAATATTAAAGTAAAAGTACGATTTAATTATTATTATTGTAAAATTATTACAAGATAATATATAGAACATTCATTTAAAAATGTCCCAATAAATTTATGAATTGGATGCATCGAGTCGAGTTCATGAACTCGGGTAGTACACAAGCCGCGCTCGGTATTAGTGACGATCAATACTACCGAATTAACTGAATTTTGCGTAATTGAAATGATATCCATGCGTTGTGTTTTTGTGTCAGATAAAAATGAAATTTTGAATTTTTTTAATTTTTTTTATAACATAAATCGAACATATTATCGATTCCGAACAGGCTCTAAAACTTTGTCCGGACTTTTAAAAGTATCCCTGTATAAAAATAAAACAATGATAATATTAGCAAACGTGTTGGCTGGCTTTGCCTCACGTATTATTTGGATCAGTAGTGTTATTGATCCAAATATAATAATATGTATGTTTCATAGGGTATGTTTTGGACTGCTGACCACCTAGGTTAGTTATTTTTTGTTTTTATAGCACTCATCATGTGCTTGAGAAACTTGAAAAATTTTAAAAACAACAAAGAAAAATGTAGACACGTGAGACTCGAACCCGGGATCATCTCCCTCAAGCCGGGACGCTCTGCCACTGATCTAGTGTCGACGAGCTCGACGTGACGAATTTCTTCTTTGTTATATGATCGATTACGTCGATTGTACTGATTGTTAGATATACATACGTATAACTAGTTAAATGAGTTCATCGTTACAAATGAAATTCACATTTATAATATATTTTTTAAAAGACTGTGTAATTATTATAATAATAACAAAGATTGCTAATATGAGGAGCAGTTAATCCCATGCATTCCTGTCATCTATCTTTTTCACTATTGTGTTTTGATTTGTAAGTTAAGGTAACCGGTAAATTTATGCACTTGGCATTAGCACCCTGCTACACGAATAGCAATGAGCCTCAAGATATTCTTTGATTAATGAATGTGGTTTGGTTAATGAAAAGTGGTCTGGTGTTGAAGTTGATTGCATGAGGCCCCGGGTTCGATTGCCGGGTCAGACAATTCAAAAAATTTGGTTTTTTAGTTTTCTGATAAAACAACGTTGCCCGGGATTGATAAAGTGCCCGGTTGGCGATAGGCTGGCCATCTATCACATTGTGGGACCAAGCGTCTTCGGCTAATCGTGGGTGCACTTGTTGTACCTCTGCCTACCTCTTCTGGTATACGGGCGTGAAGATACTTTTTAAATATAGGCCAAATTTATAAACGGTTCTTGTAATATTCATATAGTAATAATAATATCGCTGGACCAATTATACAAATCGATCTATCCCAAAAGTAAGCAAATTTTCGCTTGTGTTATGAGTGCTAGTTAACGATACTAATACATGGAAATAAATATATAAATACCGTTACATACATAATAAATTCCCATACCCAGAAATACAAACATCTAGGCTCATGACACAAATGTTTGTCTCCCTGTAATCAAACATTAATCGAAATGGAATCGGTAATCGGGGAACCGAGCTTTTCTTAGACCTGGAACCTTGATAAATCGATTCCTTGACCCGGAAATCCCCTAATTTGTGACTTTCATGAAAATCGTTGAAGCCGATTCCGAGATTCCAATTATACACACACACACACACACACATATATATATATTATATATACATATATATATATATATATATATATATATATATATATATATATATATATATATATATATATATATATATATATATATATATATATATATATATATATATATATATATTCCGCTATTCTGTGTTGATAGTGCGCTACGCGACACGTGTGTTTGCGCGGTGTCCACGTATGCCGCAGGTAAAAATAGGATTCTCGGTGTAATAAATTTACTAAGAAGTATTTTAATATTTATTTTTAATGCTAATTTTTCTCATCATTTATGATCGCCAACTGTCACGTCCTTAAATATGGAAGGTAACTCACCAGTCAGTCTGTATATATATATCAAATGAAAACTGTGCTCTACATACTATATACTAATTAAAATATTACAAATTTTCGTAAAGTCGGTTGAAAACGTAAATTTTACGTTTTATCGCAATATTAATAAATCCTCGTTAATATATAATATAATAATATAAGCAACTCATTTTAATAAAGGGAAATCTTGATATAAGTATACATCTTACCCACGCCGCTCGCGTACTCTTGCGGCGGGTAAATTACCAGCAATAACATTCCTAAGGAGGGTTGATGTACCCAGCATGACCGTAAAAACTGGAAATACAAAGAGTTACATTCCAAGGGATATACGTATAATGGTGACTTTCAGTGTAGAAAATGGCATTAGAATGCTAACAAGCGAAATGTTGATATAAATTAAAAACCTTCCATATTTATAATTATATTAAGATGACATGACAGAGATACGACATGATGAATTAAAACTTGACGAATAATAAACATAGCTTGTAGATATATTTACTAAGTAAATCATCTTCAATATTGATTTTTCTTTGCCAATGGCTTCATAAAAGATCGCTCTTAATAGTAGGGCAGGCGAAGATCCGTAATAAGTATTTACTCGACTGTTGTGAGGATACATTGGACTTTAGATTAGATGGTAAAAGGTTATATAATATTTTTGAGTGTAGCGTAAGGGAGTGGGAAGGTCACAAAGTTGCACAGAAAACGTTGCTATGACATTCTCGAGTGTGTTTGAGTTTTTTTATATTTTATTTTAGAGGAAATTATGTCGAACGAAAAAAAATCTGATAATTTTCACAAGCCGAAGTTATTAGAATTGTTTTTCTCAATACCCTAGATATACCGCGCTGTATATTTGGTAAATAACCTCAACAGCATGAGAGTTATCCCCACATATGTTAAAATATCCTCTTCGGCTACCTACAACATAAATTTGTTTTATATATTAAACACAATAATGAATAAGGTTTTTATTTAGTAAAAAAGAAAATTTGTTTTTTTTGTATTGTAAAGAAGAAACTGTAAATTTTAAAGTACCTACACATTATAGCATGCAGCCTAAGGTAACGTTAGAATTGACAGACTTAAGGCAAGAGGCACCATCGATTAAGATATTTTAGTTCTGATCGTTCCAAAAATTGAAGGTCCAAGGGAAGCGCTTTGTACTATACCCGATTGAAAACCAATGCTATGATTAAACTAACTATCGATGCCTCCTTGTACTCAACTGACTCCACCCAGCGTTTAGGTAGGTAGGTCACAGGTAGTAAACTTGTCGGGGCCGCGGCAGTAATCGTACTGATGGTCACTAATCGTCTGATACTCCTCTAACTTCTTTAGGAACTGGCAATTAATTATCCCCTCATGATGCTAAAAAACACGGAGCTTATTGGCGTTTTAAATTTGATGGATACAATTTAAATCATACTTTAAAAAATCAAAAAGCATAGATCTACCCCAAGTAGCACGTTAAGCTGTATATAGGCTGCATTTAGGTTCATTTTTAAACTTAAAGCTGTATATGAAGCCGTACAAAGGCTGTAGAAGCGCTTCTACAGCCGATATAACACCAAAAAGGGCCCCAAGTTATACAGCTTATTGCGTTATATAGGCTGCACAATAGCTATACAAGCTGCTATAAACTGTACAATGGCTGTTATTTGGTGTATAAAGAAACTATAACACTAAAGATACTCTCTTGTAACTGTCTTGTACAGCTAAGAGTTAAATAGGCTGCACAATAGCTGTACAAGCTGGTATAGGCTGTACAAAGGCTGTTATTCGGTGTATAAAGAAACTATAATACTTAAGATACTCTCTTGTGCAGCTAAATGTTCTTAATAGGTGTTTGAAAATGATAAAAAGTAACTATAATCTGTTTTTGATATTGTATAACATTATATCTGCAGACGCCATAATTAAAAATATATTAATAAACGATAAATTCTTTGACTTGGAGCAGTATTCAAGTGTGTATTCAAAGTGCAAACTCAAATTTACTGTCAAATGTAATATGTTTTCCCTCAAAATATTCACGCGCCAACGAAATAATCAAGATAACACAACTAAAACAAAAACAAAATACGGTAAGTGTTTGTGTTTAAGGTTAGAATATACAAGTATTTATGGTACAATATTGTATATAAAGGCATAATGATCATAATATAAGTTGCTTGTCAAGATATAGCTTTAGCTATTGCTAATTATATCTTTTATTTAACAATATATTTCTTTAATGTTGTTTTTAATACACAATAATGGCGGCGTTTTGTTATACAGCCTAAAGTGTATTTGGAGGGTGATATACTGCAAATAGCTGTACTGAATCTCTTTTTTGTTCTATTATACGGCTATTGGCTTTTAATTACCGTCCAAATACACTTTAGGCTGTACTAAGTCCCTATATAAATCTATTGTACAGTAATTGGCTTTTAATCACTTAACTTATGTTTAGAGATGCGTACAAAAATTGAAGAACCCTAAATACAAAACATATGTTTGTCACTTGATTTCGCTATTGTGTTGTATTGACGTCGGTCGTTTGACTTTACAACTAAACCAACTTATTGTTAACTATAACTTATGAGACATGTATTTCAATCATTTTTTACTTTATTTTTCAGGGAAATATGCCTTATAAAATAATAAAAACAATTGAGAGAAGCCAAAACCGTATTTATATCGTACCCAGTTTGTGGGAGGATAAAGGTGAATTATAATGACCAAGAAAACAACTTGATATAACTAAGTTGATCAAGAACGAAAAATCAAGCCCTTTAAATATTGGTCTATCACAAAAATATTTTTAAGAAGAATACGTTATTTCGTGCTTGTGATTTAATATTATTAGTTCTTCAAAGAGAAACACATACTCTTTTGCCTGTAATTGTATCTAAGTATATAATATTTTTAAAACGATTGTAAGCATACATATATACAGGGTGTTGCAAAAGTGGTACAGTAAGCCGCAAGGGGGTGGCTCAGGGGGTCATTCTTAACAACTTTTGTTTAACGACTTTTGGAAATTCGCGAAAAAAATATTGATTCTCCATAGAAACTTTGTTGGTCACGTGACTTTTCACAATGGAAAAACAAAATTGTTTTTCGGGAATTTTCACAAATCGTTGAACAAAAGTTGTTCAAAATGACCCTCTGAGTCACTCCCTTTCGACTTACTATACCGCTTTTGTAAAACTCCGTATAGTAGCAAGTTAAAAATAAAAAAATATATATTTTCTCAGTGTAATGATTTTTATTTCTCTTTTTAACTCTTTTTTTATATTCTTTGAAGAATAGACCAATTGTCTTTCTGCCAGGCAGGTCGTAAAAGACAACCGATGGGCTATGCGAGTCACTTCCATCGTGGTTACTAGGTGATAGAGCTCTGCATTGGCTCGACCGGGTCTGGTACCACCGCCTTATCTATTCCTGCTGCAAAGCGTCAGTGCTAGTCACAGTCATGTTCCGGTTTGGAGGGTAAGGTGGCCAGTAAACTTATGCATTGGGCATTAGACCTTGCCACAAGAGAGCAACGCACCATTAACATTTTTGCTGTCTGTAGGCGATGGTTGATTCTTTTCATCAGGAGACCGATCTGCTTGTTTGCTATCTTATGACGTTAAAAAAAATCAGTTATTATAAATTACCAGCCAAGTAACCTTAATGAAGAAGATAAGCCTAAAAAATAATAAATCAGATAACCTACAATCACTTTTTAATGTTTTTGTTACGGAACCCTTTTCCTTGAACATTAATAAAAATGACGATTGTAGGTTTACCTGAATTAGTAATTTTTCAGCTTTATCTTCATCACGATTACTTGGTTGGTAATTTATAATATTTAAATATTCCTTTTCAATATTCCTCTTGATTTTTTCCACATGATATCAACTATGTAGATATAAAAACAGCAAACAACAATTTTCTCAGTAATACAGCCTTCAGCTGTACTATAGCTGTATATGCAGATTTTTTAACACCATTGGCTGCATAACAGTCTACAATTACGCCATAAATATTAGCTGTAGAACGGTGATTGCATATCCCATTTTACAGAAACAAGCGTTGAGTGATACTATAATAACACTTAAAGCTGTAATAAATTCCCGTGCTAAACAAAATACAGCTAATGTACAGCTTTAAGGATTAAAATCAGCCTAATGAGTTACAAATTGCTTAAAGCTGTACAGTAGTGTATTAATATTCAGATATAACGCCTAAAGCTTACGCGGAACTCTAAGAAAGGCCTTGTACAGCATTAGGCTGTATATAAACTCATAAAGGTCTCTTATACCGATAAAAGCATCTTTTTACACCATTGTACGGCTGCAATAGAACTTTAAGTTCTATATGAGCTGCTTTATGGGTATTAAACATGCTTGATTGCTGCTTGGGACGTTCTGAAAATCTAGAAATTAACAATTGTATCCGTCAAATCTATAATGTCTATAACATTCGTGTTTTCCTGGTATAAATAGTGATGAGAAATTAAATGGATAATCAAACAAATTCTTATTTATTTTTAAATAGTTTATTTTTAATGTAAGAAATTAATAAAAATCAAATAGAACACAGAAAATAATTTAACATATTAAAAGTTAATTGAAAGAGAACATTATTCTGCTTAGTAAAATTTTTGCTATATTGTCCAATTATAATCAGTCTCTGTTCATGTTCATACCTTAGAGCAAAATACATTTATCTGTTTTATCGGTTCCGAGCTTCTAAGTTTTATTATAAAATAAAACGTGTTCCGGAATTTCTGTTTTTCCGGTATTAGAAAAAATATTGATATCACAAATATTACCATAACTTTCACAAACTAATAAAATATTCATTGCTAGATTATGTTTATGAGACTATCTGAGCGAATATTTACCACGAAAATAAATAAATAAGATAATAAAAGGAAAAGACAAATACTAGGTATCTCGAATAACTGTGAATAATGTTAAAAAGAAAAAAAAGCAGATTAATTATTGTTTTATTTATTTCCTGTTACTTACTTTAATACACATTGAAATAACGCACACACACACACACACAATATGATTTTTATCGGCATTGTTTGAATAGCTAAATGTTTTTTTTATATTAATTGGGTAAATCTTTTGATCGTTGTTTTATATTGAATCAATTGAAATTTGGAATTTATCGAATTTTCACACGATAATTAATTGTCGTTTTAGAGACGGCACGAATTGGCAAATTCATATTTCATTAATATGTGATTCTTAGCTAAATATATTTCGAAAAAAAAGCAATATTAAATTTAAACGACTTCAAAAAATAGAGGTATTCGATTACTCGAGAATTGAGACCTTTTTAACCCTCGATGCAAAAACGAAAGGTGCAATAAGTTTGAGGTTTGTATCTTTGTATCTATAATTGTATGTCTGTCTGTGACATTGTCAAGTCGATGATACAAATTGATTTCACTTTTTTTTAATTGAAGGCCCTACCTTGCAAGATCGTTCTTAGCTATAATACAATATAATCTATTGAGCCCTTAAATATTACTAGCTATTTTCACCTTGATAAAACGAATTAAGCAACATGTACAAGCTTCATCAATACTAAATTAAGTATTCTTTTATTTCAATGATATTGCAATGACATGAAAAACTTAACCTGATGCTGCAAGATTCGAAAATCATCAGCTTTAATATAACTCGCACTGTTCGTATGTAAATAATAGTTTTTCTTTATTTGCCAACCATTTTTCAACCACTTTCTGATATCCATTTGAATTGACACCATTGAGCTGATCTACTGATATTGCTTGTATGTAGGGACTGCAAATTTTAGATGCAGAGCTCCGAGATAACCTAATTTGGGATCATTAGTCTTGTTGTTATAAGTACTAAATTTAAGGAGCTGAAAATTGCTAGATAGTCGAGTTGGAGCTCGTTGGTTTTGTAGTGACTAAGGTAGCTGGTAAACTTATGCATGTGTATATGACAAACTTAACTTTTTCTCCGTGTTGGTCCCGGGCTCCTTTGAAGAATAGGCCAACTGCCGTTCTGCCAGGCAGGTCGTAAAAGGCGACCGAGTGGCTATGCGCGTCACTACCGTCGTGACTACTAGGTGGTAGAGTTTTGCATCGGCTCGACCGGGTCTGGTACCACCGCCTTACCTATTCCTGTCGCAATAGCATCAGTGCTAGTCAATGTCGTGTTCCGGTTTGGAGGGTAAGGTAGCCGGTAAACCTTTACATGTGGCATTAGACCTCGCCACAAGATAGCAACGCACCATTAACATCTTTTGTGTCTATAGGCGATGGTTTTTACTCTTTCCATCAGGAGACCCATCTGATTGCTTGCTATCTTATGATATAAAAAAAAAAGTGGCATAAGACCTCGCCACAAGATAGCACCATTAACACCTTTGGTGTCCTTTTTGCTTGTTTGCTATCTTATACTATAAAAATGTGGGGCTTGAAACCATGAATTAAACCCAAATGTCTAAGTAATACAATCAATTACATCATTTGTATTATTCAATTTTTGTTTAAATTAAATTTTAAATTATTTACACCATTAATAGTTACATAAACTTAAGGAGGTCTCAAAAATAAACATATCAATACTTTCTAACTTTTCCTGGTTATCAAAAATTGAGATTTTGTTAATTTTTTTTATCAACAAAAACGTCAGTTTAATAGTTTGGTGTCATTCTATTTCACAGGAATGTTGTTGGGTTGTTTCCTTAAACATATTAATTTAGAACCCATACATTCCAACTCAATTGAAATCAAATACAGGCCATGTGCAAAATCACAAGTAATATTAAGTGCTCATATGAACAAAATAAATGAGACTAAACTCGATTAGCGTTTTGCATCTGGGAGTTGCATTCTAACTTAACGATTCAGACTGGTTTCATCTTCAGACCCTTGTTCACAGAAAGTACACGTAGCAACAAAATCAACAAGCCCAAACTAAACTATCTTATTTTGATCAGTGAATTCCAATGGCACTTTCCGGTTCCATCTTCAGACGCTCATCATTATGAATAATAGAAAGTAATAATAAAAAAAACTAATGACCCAAACTCGACTGTCTTAATAATCTAGATCTGAGGTTCCTGTCCCTACATCATGGCTGCGTTACGAGGTCTGCTCGGTGGTACTATAGCATTACATCGTCTCTCAACTTACATAATTATGACAAATTACAGTTGGATATCAGGAAGGGATTGAAAAATGCCTTAAAAGATTTTAAAAATTACATACGAACATTGCAAATGAAACAAAAGCTTGTAATGAGACAAAATAGCGTAGATACTGCAAAATTACGGTGAAAATATGTAAAATTAAAATTAACCATAGTGATAAACTCAACATGTTTAAAACAGTAGATAAATATGAACCAGTTACATATTTTGCCATAACGTAAAGCGGTAAGAAATTTATTTTCATGAAAATAGGACCGAAAACGCAAACCGCAGGTACAAATCTAATTAAACAAACAAAAACAATTTGCTTTCGCTTGTTGGTCCCACACTCATTATTTTCGTACCGCTAACCACAGGATGCTCTAACCTATTAAGTACAGGAAGGGGTATCTAATAAATTGAGACTTTCATATATAAATCAGAAGTGAGTCCCTAAAGGTCCGGAGATAAACCCAGCGGTATAAAGGGAGTTGGCAGCTTGGAGAATATAATGAGCTACAGCGCGCGCATAAGTATAAAAATTAACATACATGGAGATACAACATTTTAGAATATCAGCAGCATCGACCACACAGCCCATAGACGCCTAATGTTCGATTTTCCGTATTGAATGCATTCTGGCAACTAGCTGAGCTGAGCTGCAACATCGTGATTGGCTTACTCAAGGCCACAGTGAAGTACAGAGAATCTGATTGGTCGACACTGATTGGGTATTAGTGCATGGACATTTACATCGGAACTATAAGTCAGATGTGTTGACAGAAGCCATTCGCCTGTTATTAGGGGTCTATGGGTTGTGTGGTCGGTGATCAGCACTATTGGCTTTTGTATTCTATTTGGCTATTCTATTCTATAGTATAAAAATACAATGAATTAATTATTATTAATGATAATATCTGACCCCAAAGCAAGCAAATGATTTGCTTGTGTTATGGGTGTTCATTTAATCTATAAATGCAGTCAAGTATTATCTACAATACAAATGTGGTATTCATTGTAACAAAAGTACGCGGAAAAATCGCGCATGATATTACGGTATTTTTCTAACTTCGTTTGTGGCTGAACAACGTATTGCTAAGATATGTGGTATCTATTGTAAATTTCAACCAGTAATACTCTAGGAAACACGGAATTAAATTGCTAAAGTTCATTCCTTATTACTTGTACATTATTATCTACATGTCTAACATTATTAGGCACTGAAAATGGAACACACTTGATTTTGTTTCCATTTAACGGCAAATACCTAGTCAACGAGCTTCAAACTTTTAAAATCTCAATTTTTACTTCGCGATTTTATTCAAATTGTCCTTTCGCATTAGATAAAAAGGAGTATCATCAACAAATAACACAATACTATGCATAATAAATTATTGAAATGGTGATAAAAAGTAATATTAATAAAGATATTAATATTACTTTAATCTCAATCATCTCTATAATCGAGATCTCACGATGTAAAGATATAAAATTCGCGCGTAAGTTATATCTTTACATCAAGAAACCTGATCACAATTGGAAAATATAAGTAAAATAATAAATGCTATATCTAGTTTTCCTAAAGCTCTACCGTTTGCGGCTCTGCGGCTGTGCTAACTAATTGATTTGTGATCTTCCTAATAAGTAGTGTGACAGTCCACCTAGCGATGTATTAGGTATGCAAGAAGATTATTAGCTATGCGGCTATGACGGAAACTATACTGAGGGTCACTAATCGGTTCTTCTAAATACTTTAGCAGCTGATAGTTTACGAAAGTCTTCATAATTTTGAAGAACAAGGAAGTTATGTCTAGCGGTCACTAGTTTGACGGACTAGAGCGATCTTCTTTTTTAAGGATGGGATGCACTAAAGCTATCTTGCATAAATTCAGTACCACGATAATCGGAGGGATATCATCCAACCCCTCGACGTCTAGATATCCAAGGAAAATAGTGCTTTAGTCACAGAATACTGCTGAAATTTTAGTTCCGGTATTGCGGGATGGTAGGTGGTGCGTTTTCTTGGTAATTTAAAGTTGAGTTTCCCTTGAATGAGCTATTGTCCCTTCTCCCCACACGACCAATTGGGCCGAAACGGAAATAACATTGCAATGCAATATTGCAAACAAATAGCAACTAAGCACAAATTTTTTGATATGTCAGCGCTTTCGGTTTTTTTATATTATAAGATAGCAAACAAGCAGATGGGTCTCCTGATAGAAAGAGTCAAACATCGCTTATAGACACCAAAGGTGTTAATGGTGCGTTGCTATCTTGTGGCGAGGTCTAATGCCACATGCATAAGTTTACCGGCTATCTTACCCTCAAAATCGAAACACGACAATGACAAGCACTGACGCTATTGCGGCAGAAATAGGTAAGGCGGTGGTACCAGACCCGGGCGAGACAATGCAGTACTCTACCACCTAGTAGCTACAATGTTGGTGACTTGCATAGCCAATCGGCCGCCTTTTATGACATGCCTGGCAGAACGGCAGTTAGTCTATTCTTCAAAGGAGCCCGGAACCAGCACGGGGAAAATATCGATAACGTTTAACATTCTGTATGAAATCTGTTATTATATATATTTTTGTTTGTGAAGGTAAAGTAACATTATTTTTTTTATATCATAAGATAGTTAACAAATAGATGGGTCTCCTGATAGATAGAATCAACCATCGCCTATAGACACCAAAGATGTTAATGGAGCATTCATCTTGTTCTTCTATCATATGGCGAGGTCTAATGCCACATGCATAAGTTTACCGGCTACCTTACCCTCTAAACTGGAACACGATATCGATAAGCACTGACCCTATTGTGGCAGGAATAGGTAAAGCGATGGTACAATGCAAAACTGTACCTACCACCTAGTATCCACGATGGTAGTGACTCGCATAGCCAATCGGTCGCCTTTTACGACATACCTAGCAAAACGGCAGTTAGTTTATTCTTCAAAAGAGCCCAGGACCAACACGGAGAAATTAGTTTAACATGTTTGTATATTTAAAACATAATGCGTGAACTCTATGATAATACACACTCTAATATCAGGAGACATTATCCGAAACATCTGGGTACAGTCGTGTAAACTCTATCACGGTATTTTTAGTTCCATTGTAGGCGAGTGTCGTAAGTCGTAACAATATACTATCACTAAGCTTGCTCAAATTAAACTTAAATTGAAAGACTTTGTGGCCTTAAATTTTGTTTGTACTGGATTATTATGTTTAAAACCGGGGTCTAACATATCCATAAAAACTTTACTTCGTTACTCAGATTTTCTGTTTTATTAGTATGATATGAAAGCGAATGTTATTATTCTTGTTGTTTTGTGAGTAAAGGTAGGAGTGAGTAAAGTATTTTAATAATCATATAAAAGTTAAACATTACGTATATTTCACGAAACTTTGTAGGACACAATATTTATTAACTGATAATACTTGTACTGTTTCACAATTATATTAAAGTAACTGTAAATACCCTGCGGATGCTTGTGTAACCCTGTGTTGGTTCCGGGCTCCTTTGAAGAATAGGTCAACTGCCGTTCTGCCAGGCAGGTCGTAAAAGGCGACCGATTGGCTATACGAGTCAATAACATCGTGGCTACTAGGTAGTAGAGTTCTGCATTGCCTCTTGGTCTGATACCACCGCCTTACCTATTCCTGCCGCAATAGCGTCAGTGCTTGTCACTGTCGTATTCCGGTTTGGATGATAAGGTATCTGGTAAACTTATCCATGTAGCATAAGACCTCGCCACAAGATAGCAACGCACTATTAACACCTTTGGTGTCTATAGTCTATGGCTGACTCTTTCCGTCAGGAGACCCATCTGCTTGTTTGTCATCTTATAATATATAAAAAAGTTATCAGTTAATAAATATTAGGCTAAAATGGAGTTTCACCAAATTCCGACGA
The DNA here is from genome assembly GCA_036924255.1 of Apodemia mormo. Taxonomy (NCBI): domain Eukaryota; kingdom Metazoa; phylum Arthropoda; class Insecta; order Lepidoptera; family Riodinidae; genus Apodemia; species Apodemia mormo. The sequence goes on from JAUPFN010000011.1 coordinate 26,504,343, forward strand.
TAAAAAGACGTGTAGAACTTTGTAGGAGTTTTACAAGAAATTTTAAATTAATATATTAATAATAATAATAACTGCAGTAACTTAAAGCCGTAAGGTTCACGTCGGTGGCAAATCTATTTTTTCACATTTGTTTCTATAACATTGTACTTGTTAATGATGTTATAATTACAAATATATTAAAATTAGACAAAAATATAAATATATGTATATACCAGCGGCCCGCTACGTGCTTCGCTACGTATAAAGTGAAATATTAAAAATGTGATAAATGAAGAACCGTTCTACTGATTTTGTGCAAACTTCACATAAACATCGAACAAATCTTGAGTTATAAAAATACGACGATAAGTGGTATTAATTTTTTTATAAATAGATGTATATATTTGACCGCTACGTTGGTCGAATGTTTAGCGACCCTGACTACGCAATCGACGGGGCTCGAGTTCGATCCCCGACGGGGACAAGCATTTAATAATAAGCAAAATATATTTTGCTTATTTTGGGGTTAGATCAGTAAGTGTAATTTGTCCCGTGAATATTGATTTATTTATTTATTTACATTGTATTAGACAAAAATGTAAAATTGTAAATATATGAATTAATCTAAACTCAAAGTAAGCAGATTATTTGCTAGTGATATGGGTAGAAGTCATTAATATTAATACATAGAATTACATATATACATACACTGAAATTTTCTTTAATAACCAAACCAGGAAATATAAACATATATGCTCATTATACAAATGTCTGTCTCTGTCGAAAACCGAACTCAAGCTCTATTCGCAATTAGCGTAGTCTGACTACCCAAAACAATGGGGCGGCTAAGAGTATATTTTTATATATTAGGTAAAAAATGTACATTATGTAAATAAATACACCTGCGCAATATTTACTTACATTATTGTAAAAGAGTATCTTCACGCCCGTATCCATGAATTGGTAGACAGTGGTAAAACAATACACGCTTAGCCCAAGACACATAGTCTCACAATGTAATAGGTGGCAAGCCAATCCGGCTCAAATAAGAGCCAATCGGGCTCTTATCAAATTCTGCGCAAAGTTGTTTTTCTTAGAAAACTGAAAACATATATTCATTGTCATATCCGAGAAACGAACCCGAAACTTCATACGGTCAACACCGACACTGGACTACACCACATAGACCACAGAAGCGATTATTGTACAAGAGAATATTAACGGTAGTTACCTATAGAAAATAGATTTTATGTAATAATATTTAAACACTTAATTTACTCCATTGACAGTAATAAATAATGGTTCTATAAATTTTAAAAATACATTTAAAACTGTTTGATTTATTATTTTTATTAATATTTAGTTCAAACATCAATATATTAGTTACCAATTTGTCCATGACAAATTATTATAACATAATTTTAAAACAATTATAATTTCGATATCAATATCGTATATAATAATATAAATATTGAACACGAACATGTAAGGATATTTCTTCAGATAATTAATTATTAATTATTATAGATGAAATATTTTTCAATCATAACAAATTGATAAGAAATATAATTTATTACTTCCTAAATAAAGTTCAAAGTTATGTATATTATTTCCTGAAAGTGATACCATTAAAATTAAAACTTATTTTTCCCAGAAGATGAAGAGTTAAGTTTCTGCAGTGAAAAGCTGAGTCTTAACTTTTAAATCCGTACTAAACTATACAAGCGGTTCTGATATAATCCAATTAGCCAACGAGATCATAATATTAACGGTGAAAGCTGGCGAAAAATTCTTAAATTAAAATCTCTTTAAGTAGTCGGGACTTGGGTAGACCCACGTCTCTAGCCGCGTTTTCTTGACTCTTAAAGCCGGATATCCTATCGCGGGTTCTTTGGCAGTTCAAGAATCAAGTTACTTAATAAAATAGAGAACGCTTAATTTTATTCAAGTATGTAAGAAAAAATAATAATACATTGGAAAACATTTAGGTAATCCATGTAAGTATGGATGATATATTAGAAACTAGCTATGCCCCCGGCTTCGCGTGGAAAAAATTCTAAAGACAGTCCCAGAGGTTTACCCATATAGTTCCCGTTCCCGTGGGATTTCCGGGATAAAAATATTCTATGTCCTTTATGGGTTCTCAAACTATATTTGCACAAACTCATTCAAGTCAGTTCAGTAGTTTAGGCGTGAAGAAGAGACAGATAGACAGAGTTACTTTCACATTTCTAATATTAAGTACTTGCTTTTGCCCGCGGCTTCGCTCGCGTGTAATAAGAAACAAAAAGTATCCTACGTAACTCTCCATCCCTTCAACTATCTCTACTAAAAAATCACGTCAATTCGTCGCTCCGTTTTGCCGTGAAAGATGGATAAACAAATACACACACTTTTCAATTTATAATATTAAGTAAGGATGGATATTAACTATGGATAAATGATTAAACTGCAAGAAAGAGAAAATCATTGCTTATGGACACCGAAGATGTTAATAGGGTATTGCTATCTGTATAGCGAGACGGTAATGTCATGTGCATAACTGACAACCTTACTCTCCATACTGGAATACGACAGTGACAAGCACTGCCGCTATTGCGGTAAGATTTGGTAAGGTGATGACAATAAAACTCGAGCGAGACGTTGCAGAAGTCTACTACCACAGTCACGATTGTAATAACACAATATAGTCAAATGTTAGCTTTTTACGAATGGCAGAATGGCTCGGACCAACATATGTCAATGCCATTTCAGGGACTGGGAATACGTCAATAATAAGAATTTATATTGTGGTGGTAGGAATAAATAAGACGGTATTACCGACCACCGTACGCGGTTTAGCATTTGCAACATTTTTTTCGTTTTTCAAATTTCTACTGTCACTATTATAATGTAGTATTATCATTTCATACTAAATTTGCCATTTAAAACAATAAAATTGACAGAATATGAAAGTTTGACTCATACTGAATTTATGTTATCCACCTACGTAAATCAAACAGGGGTTATTCTTATTTATGTTTATAGTTTCCCGCATAACTTCTTAATACATTATCGTAATAAGGTATCAGTAGAAGCGTCTGATTAGTCTGCTGGTCAAAGGCTCCGATATGACTGAAGTTAATATGGCGCCCTTTGCTCATAGAAGAAATAAATTAAGGGTATATTATGTTAATTCGTACTTTTGAGAAACACATCCTTACATATTCAGATTTCAGTTTATAACATATTTTATTCTACCGGTTTATATACCTAATAATAATGACGAGATATTGTTACACTCGGATGAAAATAGTTCCATGTTGTAACATTAAGACCCTTAAATTCTCTCATATACTCCAATTTTATACTTCATTGGCCCGTAGGTCACGTTACCTATATAACCATGTAGGTTTTATATCGTCGTGAGCTATTTTCGTTCTGTCGTGGAATAAAGGAAAAACTAGCGAAATTGGACCATAGACTAAACCAGTGTTTGTATGGTCCGCGGACCCCTGGGGATCTGCGAGTATGTGTATGAGGTCTGCTGTCTTATGTCTTATCTATGAACGCTTAAATTAATAAATAAATGCCAAAGTTTTTGAATTTGTGCATAATTTGCAAAGAGGTCCGCAGATTGAAAAAGTTTAAGAAACGCTGGACTAAACAATATAATGTCTTCTTAGTTTGACAACAGATTTCAACCGTAAAAATAGTACACATGTGTGTATAGCATCATGTATGTCACATGAATGTAGTGTGTGTAATATTTAGGTGTTAGAGATCCGCAACGTCACGCCCGGGTATTTGGCACCATCGTCTTACCTATTCCTGTCACAATAGCGTCAACGCTTATCATTGTCGTGTTTCGGTTTGGAGGGTAAGTATCCGGTAAATTTATGCATGTGGCATTGCCATCCCGCCACACGGATAGCAGCGCACCATTAACATTTTTGGTGTCTATGGGCAATGATTTCTCTTTTCATCAGGAGAATCATCTTCGTTCTTGGTAATGATAAAAAAACACATGCGCGCAATTCCGCTTGCCATTGCACTCTGTGACGGGGTGGGCATATTGTTCAAACCTTTTTATGTAAATGGGTGGTTAATTTAGAACTAGAACTCTACTTGACTATGCAACATAAGTGTGAAGTAGGTTTTGTAACAGCCTTTAGGTTCCACACCTAGAAAAGTTGAATTTTATTTATCAACGATTTATTTTCGGTAATTCGTATAAACGTTTACATTTATAAAATGACAACGAAGTTTGTATCACGAAGAAACATTAAATTTTTTTGCGACACTAATATAAAATTACATTGGATATAAATCAATATATTCAAACATATTCCTTTTTTATTTAACCCTTTTTAGGGTTCCGAAGAAAACTAGGAACCTTTATAGCTTCGCTATGTCCGTCCGTCCATTCGCACAATAGCTCAGAGATCCTTAGCATTAGAAAGCTGTAACATGGCATGAATATACACATTAGTCACGGCAACAAAGTGGTAATATAAAATTATTTTTTTTTTAGGTTTAACTTAAAACTTTTTTAGGTTTTAAAATTAACATCACTACTTGTAAAGTGGCGATGTTCATTTTTTTCTCGTGTACACCATAGTGAGGGGTATCGTTGGATAGGTTTTTAAAAATATTAATAATATTTAATAGTAGGTTTATGAAGACAATTTTTATTGTTTTCACAAAACTTGAACTTAAACTTTATGTTGTTTTGATAAGAAAAAATCACGGTAGGAGTAAATGTAATGAAATTAAACGAAAAAATATCACTCTGATGACTTGTTTACTATTACTCAAAAACTTGTACTTACAAGTTTTTGACTATTACTCAAAAACTTTTACTTACAAGTTTTTGAGTAATAGTCGACGAACTTATAAAATGTACTTCGAGAAGTTTTTATTGGCGGTGAACTTGTGGTGCGGATATATACATCAATGTTTATAGTATGAAATAATAAAAGCCCTCTTTTGGTCTGCATCATTGTAGTGGTTCGACACGCATTTTACCAAATTTTGATTATACAGACAACAAAATCATAAATTTCGTACAAACGTGTTTATTTGCTTTTGTTTAAAATGTATTATGATGTATAAGACAATTTTTGGTCAATAGCAATCAAATATTTAGAAATTTTATTGTTAAATACGCAAATATTGTGCGCAAATATTAATATTTAAATGTGAACATATATAAAATCAATTCCTATTTTACGTTCTAAATAATTTAATTTTTTATTTTAATAAATCACATGTTAAATATTTCCACAACATATTAGGGGCCATCCATAAATTACGTCACACGAATTTCATGATTTCTTGTCCCCTCCCCCGTCCTTGTCACAGCTGGTCACATTTGTGAGACCCTCCTACCTAGTGTGACGTCACATATTTTACAATTTCGCATTGGGATAATGATTTCATTCGATTATTTTTTTATTTGTACAGGTAGTTTTTTTTAAATTTAGTGTTGTAATACTTAAATATAAAATATTATATTTTGAAAAAATTTGATGTCACAAAAATTGAGACACCTCCCCTACCCCGTGTCACACAATGTCACAATTCGTCAACCCCCTCCCACTCCTTAACATGTGACGTAATTTATGAATGGGATCTTATTGTAAAATTATGATACCTCTAATTTGTAATCCCTCTTGCAAGGGAATCGAAATATTATTTATTTTATTTATGACATGAACGTTGTATATACGGAGCTCCTAGACTGCACGACAAGTTAAAAAGTGTCTAAAATAGAGATATTGCTCTTAAAATTATGTGCTATAGCTCATTGGATCAGGAATGATGCCTAGAAAAATGTGCTAAAAGCGTGTATTAGCACATAAAAAATGCAAAAGTTATAAACAATTAAAGACAATAAAAAATGGCAGTATCTTCACGTCTATATCCCCAAAGGGGTAGGCAGAACTTTTACGATAATTATTTAAACATTTTTTTCATTTACAATTAAGACGGAAGTACGAGAAAATTTTGTTAGTTAACAATCGTTTAACTAGTTGAAAAATTAATTTTAAGTAAAATTTCCAACGGAAAAAAATTATTTATAGTATTGAAAATACATCATAATTTTTTCAAATTTAAAAAAGAATATTCAATATCTTAAATAATTTATTTGTCGTACTCGCTTTTGAGGCCGTGCGCGCAACCTAAAAATGTCGTGCGGAGACCCATTTTTAGCGTTAAATGAAAATTATAAATAATGGAGATAGAGTTCCGAGATTTAAGAGTTTTTTCTTGGAAATTTTCTCCTCTTTTTGTATCTTTTTTTAAATTTTTTAAATATTAATATTTTATGAAATATTTCCAAAAAACTAAATGCCATTTTTTTCTCATCTTTAATTGTTTAGAACTTTTGCAATTTTTTATGTGCTCATACACGCTTTTTGCACATTTTTCTAGGCATCATTCCGGATCCAATGAGCAATCACACATAATTTTAAGAGCAGTATCTCTATTTTAGACACTTTTCAACTTGTCGCGCAGGCTATACTTTTAAAGGTCCGGCCAAATTTTCAAATTAGGAACATATTGATTTGAAAGTTCGTTTTAATTATTATTGTAAAATCATTAAAAGATAATATAAAAATATTAATTTAAAAATATCCCACTAAATTCACAAATTGGATGCACCTAGTGTTGTGAATGAACTCTGTAATGCTGGCAGTGTGTTATTTTACATTTACCTAGTAGAGTGCTGCATTGTCTCGCCCGGGTCTGGTAGCACCGACTTACCTATTCCTGCCGCAATAGCGGCAGTGCTTGTCACTGTCGTGTTCCGGTTTGGAGGGTAAGGTAGCCGGTCAACTTATGCATGTCGCATTTAGACCTCGCCACAAGATAGCAACGCACCGTTAACACCTTTGGTGTCTATAGGTAATGGTTGACTCTTTCCATAAGGAGACCCATCTGCTTGTTTGCTATCTTATGATATAAAAAAAAACTATAATTACTATAGTAACGATTAAGTAATCTGTCGCTCTTAGTACATTTTTCTCAATTACTTTTAATTTGGTTAAAGGCACTAAAATATTTTAGTTCGAATAATGCGTAATTGAAATTATATCCATGCGTTTTGTTTTTTGTGTCGGATAAAAATGAAATTTTGAATTTCTTAAATTATTTTCTTATTACATAAATCTGACATATTATCGATTCTGAGCAGCCTCTGAAAATTTGGTTGGACCTTTGAAAGTAACCCTATATACCCAAATAGACTCAGAATAGCTTCATAAATAAAGTATAAACATGCATTTTATTATCGCTATAAAATCGTTCTTTAATGATCTCGTCTATAATTCAATGTTACCCTTATGGATGGTTTTATTACGGGATCAAATTTACGACACTTAAATCCTACTCATGTGAGTACGTGCAGGTCTTCATATTACATTTTGTTGTGATATTAAATTCTTTAAGTATTTTTAATTATATGATAAACAAAGAGCAAGAAGAATAACCGTGATTTTATGATTTTTCTTAACAAAGGCTTAAAAACTAGCAGTAGCTGTCCCCGTGGAATAAACTTTGTGCTTAGACATCACAATAATCCCCCGTGTTGGTCCCAAGCTTCTTCGAAGAATAGGCTAACTGCTGCTGCGCCTGGCATGTCGTAAAAGGCAACCGATTGGCCAATTTCACGTGGCTACTAGGTGGTAGAGTTCTGCATTGTTTTAGGTTAGGAGGGCAAGGTAGCCGGTAAACTTATGCTTGTGGCATTAGAACTCACAACAAGATAGCAACGCACCATTAACATCTTTGGTGTCTATAGGCGATGATTGAATCTTTCCATCATGAGACCCGTCTGCTTGTTAAAGGCTGAAATAGGGATGAAAGTTTGTATAAAAGATTATATTAATGACGTGTTACTATTTTCCTTGGCGAAGCAGCGCGAGTCAACTAGTTTAAACAATCAATTGAAATCTTTATTGACTGTACTTTGAAGACAAACAAGTTATGCCTTAAATGAGAAACCTTTTTATAAATGCTATCTGATGTGTACAACATCGTCCGCGAGTAGAGTTTTTTTTTACTTCCCACTACGTACGTAGATAAGGAAGTTACTGATTTTACCCCGATTTTCATGTCCACGTTTTGAGGCCCTAGGAACCTTTTCCGACTATTTTCAAGATGACCTCAGTATGTCTCTATGCATGTATGTGTGTGTGTATGTGAACATCTCGTAACTTTTCAACGGATGGACCGATTGAAACGGAGATGATGACATTCGATGAGATTCCGCTCAACGTAGACTTCCTGAAAATTTGAACCGATTTTGTCTAGGCGATTATGAGAAATTTTGAAAAACATGAAAAAATATTTTGGCGAAACAGTATTTTTTGAGATTAGAGTACAAAAACTAATCAGCTCTATTTCTTAAAAAACTACGTCTAATACATAAATTGCATCAAAATTGGTTTATCCGTTTGGGAGTAATCGTTGACAAAAATTTTGAAAAAAGTGTTTTTTCGACATAGCTTCGAAATTGTTCAACCAATGACCGCCCCGTTGGTCGAGTGGCTAGAGACCCTGACTACACAATCAACGAGGCTCGGGTTCGATCCCCGACGGGGACAAGCATTTGTGTGATGAGCATAAATGTTTGTATTTCCGGGTTTGGGTGTTTATTATATATATTCTAGTATTAATGACACATGCATAAGTTTACCAACTACCTTACCTTCCAAAACGTGACACGACAAGCACTGACGCTATTGTGGCAGGAATAGGTAAGGCGTCGTTACCAAGTCCGGGCGAGACAAAAGGAGAACTCTACCACCTAGTGGCCAGGATAATAGTGACTTGCCATAGCCAATCGATCACCTTTTACAACTTGCCTGGCAGAACGGCAGTTGGGCTATTCTTCAGAGGAGTCCGGACCAACACCGGGTAAATAAAACCAAATAGTGATTAGTAATTTGTAATGAAAAACGCCATTCTTCATTGTTAGAAACTACACTCGTAGTAACAAAGAATCTGAATCTGATCAATAAAATTTTCACAAAAGTTTCATGTCCTGTTCTGAGGGACCGATCTCAAGTATTGATTTAAATAAGTAGCCCATGTTTGATCCCATGTCTTCAACTTATTAAATTTTACAAAATTCGGATCAATGGTTAAGCCACGAAAGCATAACTGACAGACAAGCAGACTGTGGCATTTACAATATTAAATATATTTTGTAAAGATGGATTTGATTGTACTTTCTTAGTTTTTACAATAAATAATGGTATTTATCATTACAAATTACCAATCAATATTTGGTTTTATTTAGAGCTTTAAATTAGAGACATTACTATTATAGACAAACGAGTTGTAGAGCGATTGTATTCTCGATCTTTGTCCAGATAAGAAATAAATGATATAATTTCATACCTTGCAATTCGCGATTAAAGGCTTAACATAGCACTTTTATAATGATAACGAAAAGTTATGAAACACCTCGCCCGGACAAGCCGTTGCTACAGCTTTTCTTATTTTTGCAGCTATAAAACCAGCGCTAGTAGTTTACCATAATCGTAATTTGGTTACTTTTATATTTAGAGTTCATATAATTTAGCATACATCTCATGATTAAGATATTTTTTCTTTAATGCTTACTTATTTAAAATAAAATCATAATCCCACACTATAAAATATCCTTTATCCATTGTTATTTTCGTGTAGTCGTACATCTAACGTCGTCATTCACATCACGTCTGAATAGCTTAGTCGGCAGTGAGACGATTCGAATCATCCGAACCTATTTCGTGTGCCGCATCTTGCACCAAGCTCGATCCGCCTTATTTTAACGGCGAGTATTTCAATAGAATTGTTTCATATTTCCAGCAATAAATATAAAAGTGGGAGCAGACGTTCCACTCAAGCGAAACGGACATTGGATATTTTTCTGGAAGGAAACAACACGGCGCTTTTGATTAAAATGATATACGAAGGTGCAATAAAATATAAACGAGAAACAAATTGTGGTTATAGATATAGTATATTTCTTAGTTATTAAATGAACTATTTCTTTTTCTATACACTATGTATACATCGTGTAAAAATAACCCTATGAAAATGGCCATTTTTGATTGATATTTTGTGTTGATTTTAAATATTTTAGTATTATCTAAAACTATTTATTTTGACTGGCAAAAATATATCTACCTAAATCCACAAAATAATAGCATACACGTATATGATTGTATTAGGCTCCTAAATAATGATTACTAAACAATTATTAGACTTCTAACTGATTAGGCATTTTACGATCGGACAGGGTTTTTTTAAACACTGTATATTATTTCGTGTGCTATATTATTAAGTGGTTGTTTTTCTGAACACGTATAATATCGGAGCTTTCATTGTGTGCCCCGGGCGGGAGTTAGCGTTTATGTTTGAGGGGATATCTAGTCTCGACGTTTCAGCAGCCTTAAAGGTCTTAAATCTATCCATTCAAACATAAATAATTAATGTGTAGTTTCAACTTTCAATCAATTTCACCTTAAATATCAAAGGTTTTCTTAAAGCTGCTACATGAAAGCTGATTAATTAATATCTTCGAGAATATTCTGTTCATTTCAAAAAGGTAATGCAAACTAAATACAATTACTGTTGGCAGGTAATTTACAGGAGTATCAAGTATCGACAGACAATCCGTGGAATTCTTGGAACAGAATGCGAGTCACGTTTGCTTCAGCCCGAAGCGATTTTGCTCTAGAACATCTCCAATATTAGTTGAACCGACTACGTTGTATGCTTTGTAAACATCTGAAGTCGTCAATTTTGCTCTTGAAGTTGATGTTCTTTAAATTGGTAGTATATAATTTTACCTTACTATGTATATAAATTACAACATAGAAATCATATTAGTAGTTTCCTTTTGTGGCTGAAGTCCTGAGATTTTCTGTCTCAAGTTAAGTAAATCATGCCATGAATTTTTCATTTCTTTTTTATACTCAACTTCTATTTAGTCATCGGACGTGTTTTCGCCCTTATAGCTTAGGATAATAAAAAATATATATTTTTCGTAACTACGAGATATTATAAGTACCGCATTTGGCATTAAAAGTCCTATGTTACGTCAGTACCTTTTTAGTAAGATATTAAAGACAAATCCTGAAAAGAAAAATTTTTGTGATGGCAAGTCTTTTTTTTTGTGTGAAATACAAAATTTCAGTTAAGTATATGATTTTTCTCATTTTCACACCACGCAATGTAAAGCGTACAATCCGAATTATCACGCCCGCGGAACTCTCACACCCACCTAACGATTGTCATCTCAAAATTATGGTTTAAATTAATGGTTTCAATGTTTGGTAGACCATCTCGTACACACTGTATAACTCGGGAGCGTTTAACCAATTTGGATGAAAATTAGAATATAATGAGAATACGTGATTATGAAAACTATATCAATGGATATTCACTCAGAAAAACGCATAGATGTGAGCTAGGTTGTTATAAAAAAGAAAGAGAAGAACACTCATTCAATTGATTATATAATATAAACATTCGTACTGTTTCACAAATGTAATTTAAATTTTATTTATTACACAATCACTTTTAAACTTACAGCCAACCGGTTTCGCCTATAAAGGAACATCAGGGCTTTCACATTAACTTTTTACATTATACTATTGTAAAACAGTACAAGTGTTTATATTATATAATCAACTAGCTGCAGCGTGCAGCCCGCTGCATTATAAAAGTTATTGGCAAATCCCGCGGGACCACTTAATTTTTCCGGGATAAAAAGTAGCCTATGTGCTATTCCAGGTCACCATCTACCTGTGTACCAAATTTTATTCAAATCCATTCAGTAGTTTTTGCGTGATTGAGTAACAAACATCCATCCAAACATCCATCCATACATCCAAACTTTCGCATTTATAATATTAATTAATTAATTAATTAATATAGATATGACGCAGTTTCACCAAGTGCCGACGATGAAAAGTATAAATTACACTCATTCAAGTTCAACGCTTTAATTTATTATACCCATTTAAAAATTACCATAATTTTAAATTAAATTTTAATAATGGAACCTATATGAAAACGATTTACATTCCGCATATACTCGTAGCATTTTCCACGCTCATGTTGGGAAGTGTCTGGATAATTTATGCACGTAATTCATTATTGTAATATTGTTCTGGCATAATGAATTTTTCAAAAAAGATTTATTTTACAATAAGGCTTGGCTAACCGATTCTATTGTATTTAGTATCTTTAAAAGAAAATTATGTCATATTCGCGGGCTTCTTCAGAGCGCGTTTAATTTACTACATTTCATAAGAAATTTAGAATATTTCATAAGAAAGAATTACTACATAATGAGAATAAACAGGAATAATTTAAATATAAATACGTACTGCTGGTTTGGAGGCATGTTTAATAATCCTTCTCTCTGGCTGTTCATTACATACACGGTGGACCATTTTTCTAAATTGATTCTTGAGTTTCTCAGTAATATCTTCCAACATAGTAGGTATAGTAACAAACTTATACTCTTACTATGCTTAAATTTAAGGAGAAGGTCTTATATAACTAGGTATTAGTCATATACAAGTTTGTGTACGTAAGTTTTTTTATAAAAAAGGGGCAAAAGGACAGGAGGCCTGACGGTAAGTGATTACCGCCGCCCATGGATGATTACACTATCAGATGACTTGCAGATGCGTTGCCGGCCTTTTAAGAAAGAGTAAGCTCTTTTCTTGAAGGTCCCTAAGTCGCATCCGTTCGGAAAAACCCCTGTCGGTAATTGGTTTCACAGTCAGCATTCTTTCTGTTTTATTCAATGTTGCGTATTGCTACTTCATAGACGATTGCGATGCTTTACACGCATGTTCAAATATGTTTATTTAAAGCACCAATTTCAAATCAATTCGGAAAAATGAAGTCCTGTGTTTAAGAATTAACAAATTAAACACGATATCAGCCGGAAAAATGTTAATTTATTGACACACCCATGATTATTTGTCATTCGAAAGTGTTCATGGCTATGTTTAATTAAATTTTAAATCGATTTTTATCATAACATTCACTCTTTTGAAAACCAAAAAAAATTAGTTGCAACAGATAATTTTCAACATGAAGAATGTGCTTAGGTCGGCTTGTTATCGTATTTCTGCTTCCTGCTATATATATATATATATATATATATATATTACGATGTACAAATTGTCTTGTCAAAATTTGAATGTTATCTATTATTTAATATCTGACGTTCAAAAAGAGGTTAACATTAATCCTATTTTGAATAAAAAAGTTTTGACTTTTGACTGCTCTTGGCAAGTAGGTTTGAAGTCATAAAAATAATCAAACTTGAACGCTTTTTGTTATTTCTAAATCGAGCAAAGATTTTTTTTTTGTTTCTGGATTAAAGTTATTACTTTCTTTTATTTATAACCAACGAAAAAAGTTAAAAAATGTCGGATACGTAAGACGCAAAATGTGAAATAAACTAATATGCAAAATGGAACAATAAGGAAAGTATTTATTACTATAGTGAAAACTTATAACACGGAAGGCTGCATAAGCAAGCAATTCTCAGTATCATCATAGATGAACATAATATACTGATCTCTGGTATCTTCATCCTAAAGAAAAAAGAAACAAGCGCCATTTATGAACAAGTAGCAATAAATATACAAAGGTTATGTTATTTTAAACAAAAGGTTTTCATCTATAAATTTTTATGTAGGCAAAATCAAATAATCTTCATGATTAGTGATACAAGAACCTATTATATCTATATTGGCAATATTTGTTGACTCGAATGGCTTAAAATAGTACGTCCGCAATAATTGTGAATTCAAGAAACATTAATCTTCAATAGTTTTTCGTGAATTTTAGCATTATAAAAAGTGTCCATGATACAATTTACAATTCAGAAGAAAATAATACATATTATGTTACAATACGATACGCATCTTTCCACATGCGATGCTTTCGAGGCAAACTTTAGATGGACTTCCATCATTTTTCTTTATACGATCAATGTAAAGCATGTCAATAACGTTCTATATTAGTAAAGTAGCCGCTAGTCAAACATTTATGATGGTACTGACGATGCATATACCTTTCTGTCAACAGAACCATTATTGTTTTTATCTTATCATAAAAAACTATGTAGTGTTGATCTTGTCTCCGGATAACGAAATCAGTGTGTACAGTATAAGTGTATGTGAAATTTTTATATGAAGTCACGTACTGAGTAACGTTATTTTCACAATACAGATTTAACGATTTTTATCTCCATTTATTGTTTCTTGACAACTGTTATTTTTTTGTTTTCACTAGGTAAAATAAATAAATACAATCTATTCTTAAAACACGGACCCACTTTCAAGATCAGATCGACTGCCGTTCTGCCAGACATTTCGTAAGATGCAATCGGTTGGCTATGCGAGTCACTACTATCGTGACTACAAGGTGGTTAGAGTTCTAAATTATCTCACTCAGATACCACCGCTTTACATATTTTTTAAAAAGTTACAAAGAAAAATTTCGACATGACAGGATTTGAATCTGCGACCTTAGTGGCACGCTTTCACAAACTGAGCTACCCTCGACTGGTTCAACATGGCGAAATTCTTCTATGCTTTGTGATCGATTCCATTGATTATATTGATAGCTAGATTACGTATGTACTCATTAAATATGTTTTCGTTACAGATGAAATTAACATTCTGTCATTGTCGTGTTCCGGTTTGGAGGGTAAGGTAGCCAGTAAACTTATGTGTATGGCATTAAGACCCCGCCACAAGGTTAGTGATACACCATGCTCATCTTTGGTTTCTATAGGCGATGGTTGTCTCTTTCTATTAAGGTTTGCTTTTTTGCTTATGGGTAGCTGCCTTATGAAAAAAAACGACTTATTTGTTATAGGAAAGCAAACAAAACAGACGGTTCTTCTCGTGGTAAAAACTACCGTCTTCTACACATATCAAATGTTGCTTTTAATAGGTATGTATATTCATAATATACAATATACCAGAGATGGCACAAATATTTGCACTTATTAGAAAAAAAATGGCAAAGTGCCTGATGGGCCACGTGCAATGTAGGGTTCCGAAGTTGCTAATCACAATAATGCGGAGTATGAAAACGGTTTATATTGTTTCATAATTATTTAACATATATAACGTCAATGATGGATATAACAGTACCACAGGTTTATCGCCTAGACTTCTCTAAGTACATTTTACATATAGGTTGCTCGACCATTACTCAAACTTGTAAAGTCTACTTAGCCGTGATAGTTTTTCTTTTAAATAAATTATATTTACCACTACTGTGAATTTTTGACACCCAGAACCAATCGTTTATCGTATAGTTAAACGTATTGGGAGAGGGGAGGGGGGCGGTGGGGATACTTTACTCTATAAAAAATTAGCACTTTAAAGCTTTATATTTCACAAGTGAATCCCTTTATTGATTTGTTTTCGCAAACCTACAATATTTTTTAAACTTATAACGATACTCCGCACTATGGGAAATACGAGAAAAAAAACTACACCTCCACTTAGGAAAGCTACCCTAAAAATATTTTCAAGATTGTGACTAATATGTACATTCATGTTAAATTTCAGCTTTCTACTACTAAGGGTTTCTGATCGGACGGACGGACATGGCGAACTAATAAGGGTTCCTAGTTTACTTCAGAAATAATATAAGTTAATGTAAATGATAACATTTTTTCAGCATTTATTAATACAAAATATTCTTTAGAGTTTAGACGATCAGATAGAGAATATTTTTAGCAATGTAACCTAGGTGATTAGCACCTATCTAGACAAGTCCAGCGCTTAATTTTGGAGTTTGAACATTCAGTGCTTCGGCCAAAAACCTGGTTACATATTCGGTATTCGGTAAAACCATTATTCGTGGCATCTTTACACACACATATCTTCCCGCCAAATCACTTACAGGGTAGACAGAGAGAATTGAGCGTATCTACATAATACATTAAGAAACTAATATACATTAACGCATGTTTTTTTTATATCATTAGATAACAAACAAGCAGATGACTCTTCTGAAGAAAAAACCATCGCATATAGAAACGAAAAATGTTAATGGTGGGATTCTAATCGTATGGTGAGACGGGTGCGACATATACATAAGTTCAGCCGCTACTCTACCTTCCAAATCCAAACACTACAATAACAACACTGACGCCATTGCAGCAGGAATTTTTAAGACGTTGGTACCATATCGGTCACTCAAGATGTTGCGGAACTCGACCACCCAGTAGTCATGATGATAATAAAATTCATAGCCAATCGTTCGCCTTTTACAGTTTGCCTGTCGGAAAGGCAGATCGCCTCTTGCCTGGCTTCTACCAGATGGTCTTTTCTTCATAGGGTTCCAGAACAACACGTGTCAAGACTACCACTCATGTATCGACTTCGATGTAATACATACTTATGTGATCTGTTGCGATAATGAACGAAACAGAACGGGCGGTGAATTACATACACCTTCAGATGTGTTTATGATATGATAAAAGATGATAATAATGTGCTTTTAACCACGGAGTGCGTTTAATAAAACCCCAAGGCCTACTAAAAATATAATATAACTTAATCCTTGTAAAATACCTAACACATAATAATATTCAAATTCTGCACTTATGTAGAATTCAAATTAGTCCAATCGATATTGGCACAGTCATCGTAGCTATGCAAATTCAATTGGTCATTGCACTACAAGGGACAACTTTGATAGTATGCAATTGGTCGTTACTAAAACCCTATGCGGGCACTGGCAATATTATACCAAACTTCTTGTTCCATAACTCCCTCTGAAACTAGGCAGCAGACTGACATAATCCGGAATCATATCTGAATATGAATAATGCATTATAGTTTCAACTTTAAATTAAATTTGGAATAATCTCTTTACAGGTTATGATAATGTCAATGTTTAAAGGATATATATTAATCAAATACCTAACACTCACATTTATATACCGCCTATAAATAACGTAATCTATTAATCTATAGGCCTTGTCATCACAAAAATTTTTTGTGCGCATGCGTCAGAATCAACCATCTTTTTCGTACTGTTTTTTGTAAACAACCATGCTAAATTGTCCGCTATCCGTGTATCAAAAATTAAAATATAAATCAAAGTTGATTAATTGTAAAAAAAGTGAAAAAAAAAGTAGTAAGTCAAAATAATCGGAAAAAAATTTTTGTACTCCATTATAATTATGTTGTCTGTACGAAAAGGAACAACAAAACGGTGTTGTTATGGAGTATGTAAAAGTGATACACGATACAAATCATTTAAAACCAATAGATTCTATTTTATAAATTTTCCAAAGCCTTGTTTTGAATATCGAAAAAAAATAATCAAATCATCAAGTAAATTAAACATTAAAGCATGTGTAAAATGTGCGAAATGTGAGTTATGGGTGAAAAAATGTGGCAGAAGTGACCGAGGTTTTAGATCTATTGATAATGTTACTAAGGATACTTATATTTGCTTACTACATTTTCTTGGAGAAAGTGGTCCAACTGAACAAAACCCTGATCCTTTAAGCTATCAAGAGTTTCAACATATTGATAAATCAATTAATAAGGTTTTTTGTTTTTCAAACAAATCAAATAATAATCAATTAATTGAAAAGGTGGCTAAAATCAATTTTAGCCACCTTTTCAATTGTTCACAATTATGAGCTTCAACTGAATCATAAATAAGTGAAGCACCATCGATGGTTTTTTTCCAATAATTTATTTCTTTGTGGAGATAATAGTCCTTGTCCAGCCATTGTTGATTAAAACAGTACGAATTTTTTGAATTACCGCCGTTTCAACATGGCGGCTACGCTTGCGCTCATCTGATGATGAAAAGGCCTATGTTATTTATAGATGGACGACAGACAAAAGACAAAAGTTTTTATACTTACCAATGTAATAAAATGACAATAAGTACGTAAAGAAAAAACTTCCAACTTTTTTAATAATGTGACCAAAAAGGAAAGGGAAATTTTGGCGTAATTTAAATGGTCCAAGTAATGTTGTATGACGAAGGGTAATTTGCTATGGCAAGAACTTCAAAATAAGATGGTGTCCACTTTATACACATGTGTCTTAGTTATAATCGATCGCGATTTTATAACAATGCTCAACGATGTTATGATGCAAACGAATGACAATTGGTAGTGCGGTAGATCCAATACATTGTTGGCTACCAAATTTATTTAATCCGCGGTCCCGTATTAGAATCTCTCTATTTGCGATACTTTTTGCTCTCGTCGTTTTTCTACCTTCTCGGTGATGTTTTTCAAAACGATTAACATTACATTACAAACGAATAACATTAATATACAAATCCAGCCAGCATCATATAATGACCGCGGTCACTTTAAATAGATAGTGCTGCCATTGCTGTTGTGATAATCAGCCAACCGTGTATCGAAAAAATCCACAAGTTAAATATGTAACTTGAAGCGACCTATCACGATAAAAATACCGTCCATGGTAGAACAAAATGATGTTTCTAAATGTAAGGATGATAAAATTAAAATTGTGGACAAACAAAATGCGGCTACTATCTCAAATTTCGACATATGTGTATATGTGGTAAGCGACTCTGACTACGTAATCAATATGGCTCAGGTTCGATTCCAGACACGGAGAGACAATAGCGTGATGAGCACAGATGTTTTTTTCCTGTGTTTCCTTTAAAGAATAGGCCAACTGCCGTTCTGCCAGGCAGTCACTACCATCGTGGCTACTAGGTGGTAGAATTCTGCATTGTCTCGCCCGGGTCTGGTACCACCGCCTTAGCTATTGCTACCGCAATAGCATCAGTGCCAGTCACTGTCGTGTTCCGGTTTAGAGGGTAAGGTAACCGGTAACCTTATGCATGTGGCTTCAGACTTCGTCACAAAATAGCAAGGCACCATTAACCTTTGGTGTCCATAGGCGATGGTTGACTCTTTTCATCAGGAGACACATCTGCTTGTTTGCTATCTTATAATATAAAAAATGTTATGTTTCTGGATTTGCGTAGTTATTAAGTAAATTTTAGTATTTATTTAAGAACCAGTTATGCCTGCGACTTCGTCCGTGTGAAATATTTTCTAAAATAAAACTAGCCAAAGTAACTTCTTATTACATCAGATATCTGATGAACTTAGGCCAGTGCAAGTCTCGTAAAAGTTTTATTATAAAAAATTAGTCCAGCCATTTCCGACATTAGGTGGAACAAACAGACAGACAGACAAAAATTGTAAAAATGTTATTTTGGTGTATGTACTGTGTATACATCCATATTATGTACTTAGTACAAAATTTTCTACAAACGAAGGTTAACTGTAAGAGAAAGTCCATAGACATAGTTCGCCTGTTGTATTTTTTGTGCAAGAAAGAGTTTTAATAAATAAATAAAAATTGGTTATTTTAATATTACAAACACTAATTTTATTTATTTGTATTAATATCATTGACTAACACGTCTCAACAACTAATCACAAGTCCCCATCTAACCGTAAATTGAGCAAATAATTTGCTTACGTGTTTGATCGATTCGTATAATTTACCCAGCAATTTATTTTATTACGTGTGTAGTCAATGAAACACAATCGTATTTTGGCTAGTATGAAGTGCCAATATATTAATAAAATGCTTTTAAAAGTTGTATTAGAAAATGAACCTTCTCTTAAGTTCTTTTGAAACAAAACCGTTGTAAAATTATTGCAAATATAAAATTATTACTGTTTTGACGGATATATTTCACACTTACGTGATATGGTCGCATGTGTTTTAATTATGGCTTCACTGTCCGGTCGCTGTCCACACAACATAATCACAAGCTACATTGTGTATGCAGAATTAATCACATGATAGGATATTGACTGACTGATATAGCAGTATACTATTTTTTACATCTTTGGTGTCCACAGGCGATGTTTTTTTTCATTAGGAGAGCCATCTGCTTGTTTGCTATCTCATGATATATAAAAAAAAATGTTGGTTCAGTATATTATGTCCTGAAGTTGTTTTAAAAGAGTGAAACCAGCTGATTTATGTGCTAAAATAAATTTTTCTAAAGTGAATTAAAAGTACAAGTGCGTTTTAACACCTTTGGTCTGACTGCTTCGTGGTTTAAAGATTAGCATATTCGGCTCAGATCATGAGGTCCCGGGTTCGATCGCCGGATCGGCCGAAATTAAATTCGAAAAAAAAACTCGAAAAAATATATTTTTTTCGAAAATCTGAAATCTTAGTAGCAGCTTGGAGTATGGCGAGTGGTGTGTTATCACTCCCATGCCTCGGACGTAAAGCCGTCAGTTCCAGCTGGTCGGTTATCGCTAGAAATAATCGAATATTGTTATCAAGTCGATGAAATGTGCGATGGAGGTTACCATTCATCTCAAGAATCGATAAACCGGTGAATTGTGGTAAACCTAAAAGTCTATAGATGTCCGGTTTCCTCTAGCAATCCTGCAAGAAAACCGGCTTGTTGATACTTTTTTTATCTAAGGTCCGTTTTAACTAGTTAAATACTTTTTAAATGACATAAACTATGGTAAAATTCATTTAAAAGTTTGGTGCAAGCGGACCTAAATGTAGTATTTTCGCTATCTTTCAAATTTTACTTGTGTTTAAACGAGTTTGGTGGGATCAGCCTCAAAGTGTGTATTAGTTAATTTAGCGTAGGTACAATTAGCCCATATTAGAATTCAACTGACAGTTTTAATAGCAAGTAAATTTCAAAAGGATTTTAGTTGGAAAGTCATGAAACAAGTCAAAATTGCACGCTTTTTCATCTTTGTAAATCAAGGAAAAATTTTCTTTTCTGCCATAAAGTTAACATATTTATAGCCAACCAAACATATTAGAAAAATGTCGAATAGGTAAGACGCAATATTTCAAATAAAATGCAACAAAAATGAAAATATTTATTGCTATAGTCGAAACTTACAACACAAGACTGTATAAACAAGCTACTTTTAGTATCATCCTAAAAAAACAAAATAAAACAGGTACCATCTAATTAATCTGTGAACGAGAAGCAAATATTTTGCTGTAAACAAGCGTTGTAAAAGTTTTAACATTTAAGTGGTTAAAATCAAATAATATTAAGATGAGTGATACAAAAAATTATTACATCTATGTTGACGATATATTGCGACGTGAATATCTTGAAGCAGAATAATTATAATTGTGAGTTTAAGTAATATTAATCTTTGAAGGTTTTTCATGCATTTTAGCACCATAAAAATTATCCGGGATGCAATTTACATTTCAAGTATCTTCACGCCCATATCCCCGAAGGGGTAGGCAGAGGTACAACAAGTGCACCCACGATTAGCCGAAGATACTTGGTCCCACAATGTGATAGGTGGCAAGCCTATCGCCAACCGGGCACTTTCCAATCCCGGGCAACTTTGTGTTTCTCAGAAAACTGAAAAACACTTTTTACATGCCCGACCTGGGAATCGAACCCGGGACCTCATGTGGTCGACGCCAACGCTGGACCACTAGACCACAGAGGCGATTTCAATTTCATTTCAATAGATTTTAATAATGTATTACAATACGGTAAGCATCTATCAGCATGTGTAGTTTTGAGAATAACTTTGTATGGACAATTACTATTCTCCTTTAAGTTACAGAATTGACGAAAAATTCAATTATACGTGATGATGAATAAGGTCCATAAATATTTGGTTTTAACATAAATGTACTTGAGTAGTAATTTGTTACAGGTTTTCTCTCTCTTAAGTTTGTAAATGATTTAGCTTAAGCTCGAACTACATCATACCACTAAATTGCGCTTCGGGTGAATATTGCTTGTTCAAATCCAGCCAGTTTCGCGATTTCCCTTTGTTTTTAATATGTTAAGACCAGTCTTTGACTATAATTTTGCTCGCGTAAAAAGTTATATTTTATACCTTGGGAAGAGTAACTTTTGTTGGATAAAAGATAGCTTATGATTTTTTATTTATTCTAACAACGTGCATGCAAAATTTCATAAGATCAATAAAGTACCAAGACATGAAAGCATTATAAAAGAACAAATTTCCTTTAAAATTTGTAATTCCAGGTAGGAAGCTTAAAATTTGATATTTATTGACTTTTTCTAAGTATGTCAGTTACAAATATTAATATTAAATATAAATATAATACCTACGGTAAAATAAGCTTCAGTTTAAATTTTAATAAAGCCTTAACGTAAAGAAGAACTCAAACAAGATCTACAAACACAAAACTTTCAGTGAATAACAGAATTTAAAGCAGACTGGAGTGCAATTCACGTGGATTTTACTTCCTTAATTATTAAACAGAGAAACTTTCCCTTCCAATCATGTTAAATTCTACCGAAGAGCTAGTCAAATAAAATCAAGGAAAGGCTGCTTTTGATTGCGAATACTGCATTGCATCTAAACTGCAGACATTACTCATACACTAAACATAATGAGCTCCACTAATCATAATGTGCTATACGAGTATAAGGGGAAAACGTACAAGAGGCTCTTCTGATACGAGGTGATTGTCGTCGGATTGAACAGCCAATCCTTGAAATCGATGGGAACCTAACGAAAACCTGATGTTGCATCAGGTTGCTTGAAGATGCATTGCCGGCCTTTAAGGCATGAGTGAGCCTTTTTATGAAGGCTCCTAAATCATATCAGTCAAAAAATTCATCCACTGGCAATTGGTTCCAAAAAGTAATTAATCTAAATTAACCGCGTTGATCCCGGGCTACTTTGATGAATAGTCCAACTGCTGTTCTGCCAGGCAGGACATAAAAGAAGACCGATTGGCCATACGAGTCACTAATATCGTGATTCGTGACTACTAGATGGTAGAGTTCTGCATTGTCTCGCCTGGACAAGGTACAACCCCCTTAGCTATTCCTGCCGCAATAGCGTCAGTGCTTCTTACTGTCGTGTTCCTGTTTGAAGTGTAATGTAGCCGGTAAACTTATGTTTGTGGCTTAAGACCTCGCCACAAGATAGCAACTCACCATTTACACCTTTGATGTCTATAGGCGATACTCTTTCCATCAGAAGACCCATCTGCTTGTTTGCTCTCATATATATTAAAAAAAAAAACAATAGCTAGGTGAAAATACTTTCGAGTCTACTTAAACTCGAATTTTAAACAGTATTTAAAATAAATATAGTTAAGCTTATATCTCGGAAGTGGTTGGCAGAGGTATAATTAGTACACCTACGATTAACCAACAACGCCACTGATTTCCATGGATAGGTAACCAAACTATCAAAAAATATAGTACATATCAAGGCCTGCACTAGTTATGTTTCGTTATACTGAAGCTAGTCTTGGTAGATCTCTAAAATAATTATTACGCCGTTTTTTTTTTAGGCTAGGCAGCATAATTCAAACGATTTGAAGAATAGACCGTCTGACATTCTGCCAATCAGTTTCTAAAAGGTGAACAACAGGAATTACCATCGTAATTACTAGGTGGTAGATTTCTGTAACGTCTCGACTGGGTTTTGGTACCTCCGTCTTCTATATTCTTGACGCAATGGTGTCGATTCTTATCAAGTCGTGTTCTTGTTTGGAGGGAAACATAGCTGGTAAAATTATACATGTAACATTACTATCCTGCCACATGGATACCAATGCACTATTAACGTCAATGTTTGGTGTCTTTAAACGGTCCTTGGATTCCTCTATCAGGAGAGCCATCTGCTTGTTTTCTATCTTATCTTTGGCGCTAGATTGATTCGTGTAATTTTCCAGCGATATTTATAAATTACAAATCTATAGTGGAGTGAGTAGAACAAACAGAACGTATTTCTGATTTCTGTTTACAACAAGGTGTATCTTTACTGGCGGATTATTTAAAGCTATACATCAAAAATAATTTTAATGTAATGTACATTAATATACATTATAGCTGCCGCTACGCTAACGCTTCATACAGAAACGTTTAAAGTATAAAAATGATAAAGAAAATACAGACAAAGAAAGAGAGAATTAGGAGTTCATCGTTAGTATACCGTAAAAGACAAAATTTCTGTCTGAATCGAAAGAGGTATATAGGTTGGTCTATGATACTACCAAAAAAATATGTATTCGAAGCAATGTCAAAAATATTTTTTTTTCAAAAATTTTTGTGTCATTGATAAATAACAAACAAATTAACCGATCTAATTAACGGTATTTGACGCAGTTTTGAAACGAAAAAGCTGATAAGATTTTTAAATCATCGGTGTATTAGCCTGAATGTAATTTCAAAAATATTAAGGAAGTTTGCTAAAAACAACTTAATTTTAATATTTAAAAATCTGTAATTTTTGAAAATTAGATTCGATTTTGACTTTTGAAACAGCATTCGAAGTAGTTTTTAAGTACTAAAATATCTTAGAGTACCGAAAACGATTGTTTGAAAAATGTCGAAGTTACGACGAAAAAACACTTTTTTCAAAATTTTTCGTCAACGATTTCTCCCAAACGGATTTTGATGCAATTTATGCATTAGATGTAGTTCTTTAAGGAATAGAGCTGATAAGTTTTTGTACTCAATTGGTACATTAATCTGAAAGTTATATTAACAAAATACTCTTTCACCAAAAATTGTTTAATGTATTTTCAAAATTTCTCAAAATCTCCCAGATCGATTCGGCTTAAATTTTCAGGAAGTCTAAGCTGAGCAGAATCCAATCGAATGCCATCAACTGCGTTTAGATCGGTGCAGCCATTCAAAAGGTATGAGATGTTTACATACACACATACACCCACCCACACACATACATACATACATACAGACACACTGACGTCATCATGAAAATAGTCTGAAAGGTTCTTAGGACCTCAAAACGGGGACATCTGGTGAAAATTCGATTTTCGAAAATCGGGGCAAAATCAGTAACTTCCTTATCTACATACGTAGCGGAAAGTTAAAAACTTCTATTGTAAGCTTTCTTCTACTACCCTTTTATATACTATATCTTTTGTGTTGTCATAGTCACACAAAAGTTGTTAATTTGTTATCTTTAATAACTTTAAGTATTATTTTTGCTTTATTGATAACTAGCTGTGCCCACGTCTTCGCACGCTTTTTTTCAAAATTTTGTGTGCGTGGGAAAACTTCTAAAATAAAATCGGCCTAGTTATTACTGTGGTTTAAAATATAGACATCTCTAGGATTTTAACCGCATAGTTCCCGTGCCCGTGGGATTTCCGGTATAAAACAATCATATGTCCTTTGTCGGATCTCAAACATCAGAATATCACCCAAATCGGTTCAGTGGCTTAGGCGTGAAGAAGAGGCAGAGAGGCAGAGTTACTTTCGCATTTATAATATTAGTATGATATATTTTAATGATAGTCGACGATGTAGGGTGTGTGAATTTCATAAGAATTTATGTTTACACCCTTATATCCATGTTTATTTTTATTCTATTTTTTGTGTGTAAATAAATAAAAAATAAAGATATAAACTTATTTTTAAAAATTCTCCAGCTTAGTACCAAAGCTCAAAAAATTTCCCTTAAGTTTAGCAAATATTAAAAACCGTCATCAATATTAATAAAACTCGTAATTACATATTCCGGATTCCTTTCAAAAATAGACCATCCGCCGTTCTGCAAGGCAAGTCATAAAAGGCGACCGATTGGCTATGCAAGTCACTACTATCGTGACTACTAGGTGGTAGAGTTCTGCATTGTCTCGCCCGGGTTCTGGTACCATTGCCTTACCTATTCTTGCCGCAATAGCGTCAGTGCTCTACACTGTCGTGTTCTGGTTTATAGGGTAAGATAGCCGGTAAACTTATGCATGTGGCATTAGACCTCGCTACAAGATAGCAACGCACCATTAACATCTTTGTTGTCTATAGGCGTTGGTTGACTCTTACCATCAAGAGACCCATCTGCTTGTTTGCTATCTCATGATATAAAAAAAATGAAATGGTATCCACTTATTTTAAAAACAGGACATACCTATGTTTTTTTCGGATTTCATTGTTTTTACACTAACTGTATAAATTGTTTACAAAATTTTGGCATTTCGTTGTAATTCATTCACAATGATCTAGTATTACGCTGGCTCAGACAATGATACTGTAAATGATAATTTTCGTGAGCAATGGTGACGAGCGACTTCAGGTTAGTGAACTTAGTTTTATGTTTTACATGATACAATAAAACTAGTAGCGTAAGCTGAGTATAAAATTATATTGATGCGCCTAGTGAACGTATTAAAGAGGAAATGGTTTTATTAACCAGACATGGTTTTTGTTGCTAACTAACTAACTAAAAAATATACTCGTAGTAGAGGTAATAAAAATCCTACCGAGCCAACCACTAGTCATGCATTTCCGCACACATCACGTGAATATTTCACTGATAGTGGTTCACGAGGAATGCATTTTTCGTAGCGTCATAAAGCAATTTTAAACAACGTCGTGACCGGGATATTCACTGGCTGGATTCCTGCCAGACACAACGGGATACGACGTTATCCCACGCTTTAAACGTAAACTTTAAGAGGCGGTACAGTTATAAGGCTCTCTTCGGACTAACCGCAATTTTTGCGCATTTAGATCGACGCTTCTTCTGTAGGTTTTTTAACACTATGTAGCATACCTTCATTCAATTCTAAATTTGAAATCTGTTGTTTATTATTAATAAACAGAATTAAGGAATCAGAGTAAGCAATGTGACAAAATTCTAGAGCCCAATCGTAGCAGCTTTGAAAAGAATGATGCAATCGTCCATCATATATCATCAGAAATGAAAAAAGTTATTAGCTAACTCCATCACATCGCAAGATCCACAGCTCTCCATACTCGGTAATGGTCATTAACGCCCCGTTATATCAAGTGACCGTATAAGGTAAAACGCAAACAAAACTTGTCATTCTCAGATCGGCTAGAGCTCGTCTCGCATCATATATTTACCTATACGTTTTATATAATACTTTATAAATTTACTTATAAACTACAACAAATTTGCTTCATATTCCATAAAAAACTACAGTTTGCAAGTTTGTGGTTTTGTTTGTAGGAAGTAATCTCCGGAACTTTTGAACCGATTATGAAAATGCTTTCACAACATGAACGCCATATTATTTTTGATGATATAAGCTACATCTTTTACATTTTTTACGTAAGATTGGCATCGCAACTCATACCCCGGGAAATCACTACTGTTATATAAAAACAAATATCCCAAACTTAGTCGCCAATGTAAGATCGAAATACAATTAAATATTTACCATTGAAGTTTTTCTGAATAAAGCCTTCTCTATAAAATGTCAGATGTAAAAAGTACTGTACTGCGTAGGCTGCGTGCGTAGGTCACTTGGACATTTCAGACGATTATAGGAAAACTATACTTGGTGTACAGTCGCTCGTTAGAGTTTACGGCAGAGCCCATCTCGTATAACTGCGCCTATCGATAGTAAGTTTTAATAGAGCACTAAAGGGTAATGGCTGTTCCTTGTTTCTTTTTCATAATACCTGCAATCACAATCTCGTTTATCTTGTAATCTAAACAAACTATCTTAGTTAATGTTTTTATTTTAAGTAAACTCGTTTTTGTTTTCATTGCATAATTTTACTATCTTTTAGACCAAAAAAGAAGAGATTTTGCGTCACAAGAGATTTTGCAGATATTGGGTTCGACTGAAAATATTAATTAAATAGAAAAACTTGAAAAAATTACGATATATCAAATAATCACGAATATTGATCTTTAATACAAGCAGTTTTAATACAAGCGTTTTATATTTGTACTGGTATACGAGGTATCTAGGCCAATAAAATATAATTTATCATGTAAGAACAAAAGTAACTTTAAAATAACTTATAGTGTAAAAAACAGTCTTCAGCTGGTTAAGAAAATCATTGACATAGTTCTGCTTCTCCATGCCAAGTTATTATTTATGGATTTGTACTTACAAAGGTTTCTCCAGTTAAACATTTATCTAATTTTAAATTTAATGTATAAATGCTGAAAAAACAACGTTTAATTTCAAGTAAAATAAATGAGGAGCAGAAATGATTAAGCTACATGTATGAGTCTGAATTAATTTAAATTTAATGAAGAAATATACATTTATAGTGATGTAGGTAGATCTAAAAAAATAAAAAATAAATTAAATCTGGAATTTTTAAATTACATTTGTAGCGGCTCAAAACAATCACAAACGCTACAAGAAAAAATAATAAAAAATGGACAAAAATCAATAACAAATGGAAAAAATGAAATTCAAAATAAAAATCCTGAATCGCGATATTACAATTATTTATCTTGTAACACTATATACAAGTTTCAACGTTTCTCAAAGAGACTTCGGTCCCCAGGCAGTACACCTTGCCTGGTTGGAAAGATCTTTCTTTTCACTTACTTGTCCTTGTGTGACGTCATCGACCTCCACAGTAATGACGTCACCTGACATGCAGCTGGCCCGCTGGTTCCATCACTATTACCCTTCAGCGGTACCGACCATCGGCGCCACAGTGGTTACACCGACGTGATCATCACCATTAACAGCTATCGACATGCTACAGTGGCGACCCGCGACTGAACAGGAAACGCAAGCAAGAATCACTGCAAAGCCGCCAGACGACTAATCAAGCGCAGAAATAACGACGAACTATGTCACAAGACGTGGAAACTCTTCTGCACGAAATAAAGAGGCTGTCCGCAGCAGTCGCCGAACTAAAGGCACAAAAAGCTCGTTCGGCACTTCTCCAGCCACTCTGCATCGCCTGCAAACTGGTGAGACCTTCTGAAAAATACTTACAGGAGTCTATTGCTAGCGGCCGTGCCGTCCTCTCGCTACGATCACTAGTGGCACCTTCCGGCCATAACGACTACACCACCGCTACAGTGTCCGTGGTCCGCTATACATTATTAAGATTATGATAACGTTTATATTGGTCAAACCGAAGTTAGCTTCGAGCCACTTTATAAGTATTCATTTATAAATCATAAATATCCAAAAAAATCTCATGTCGCAAATAAACCTTATAGAAACTATGCATAAATATCATTTGACAAATTACACGAACTGGAAACATGACCAAACCCCAAAGTAAGCAATTATTTGCTTGTAATATGGGCACAATAGAATAATAACATAGTAAAACAACTCCATTCAGAGCGCTCGAAGGCACATAGACATGTCGTTTACACGACCGCTAACCTATCTTGGCAAGACAGAATCTCGCAGTGTCACGCCACGACGCGCACCGGGTGCCGCGGAAATTTGTCATTTGTTTGTCGTTGATTGCATTACTTTCTTTTAAATTTAATTAAAATGCTTATAATTTTTTTATATAATTACAATTACACATCCTTTAATTTTGATATTTCTTAAAACAAAAAAAACTTGTATGTGTACTTACGTACGCACGTTAGAAGTTATACTACTATGGCATTACAAAAAATTCCGCCTAAAATTTTATCCTTTGCGTTATGTCCCGATTACACTTTGATTAGAGCGAATGCGAGTGTTTAATGCAGGTGCTTAATATTAACTAAAAACACGTATAGATAGCATAAAAAAGTGAATAGACGCTGATTACTAATCACTCGCACCAATCAACTGCTGTTTATGTACACGTCCGAAATTCAGTTTAAATGCCGAACATTCAGTATTAAAAAAAGGCCTAATTGCACTATTTTAACTAAAGATATTAGTAATACTAATATTATAAAGAGGAACGATTTGCTTTTTATATTCTTAAAATAGGTATGTATCGAATAAATTCAGAAACTACTAGACAGATTTGAACATTTTTTTCACCCTTAGAAATATATTAAATCATCCCCGAACAACATAGGCTATATTATATTTTAAAAAAAATTACAATTCCCATACCTAGATTCGAAAATTATGACTGGCCAGCTAGACGCCACGCGGAGAAGCGCGGTGTGCGGGCAGGGTACCTCTAGCAATATTTAAGTAAATTCGAAAGTCATGTGACGCTCTCGAGAAAGCGCGTCATAACGGCCGAAGTTCTATTTCAGTTCAAACCACATTCGGCCCATCTCTACTAATAATAGAAAAAAAGTAATTATTGAAAGAAAGTTTTATTATAACGCATTATCTAGTTTTTTAAGTATCATAAATGAACTAAGTATTTGTACAAAATTAAAATATCTAGCTAAAAACTTCAAAAACCAAAGTCTTGATTAGCTAATTTTATGATGTCGGGGTTACATAAAAGAACATAGTAAGATACACATATTTATAACTTGTGCGCATCATTAAGTATGCATCATACTACAAGGCAAATACGTTACTTACCCTTCCTTTTAGACTTATCTGGACTCGCGATAAAATTCTACACCATCACTTCTAGTTTTCGTAGGAGTCAACCCTAGTGCTCCGCTTATCTGTAGATAATAGGTATATAATTTCAAAACACGGCCGACTCAGTTTACTGTGTAGTTATTCTACTGTGATATGGATGACATTCAACAATACCAATACATAGAGATACGTATATAAATACTCAAATTCATTCAATAAGCATCCAACCCCAGAAATAAAAACATATATATTTGTTCCTGTCGAGAAACGAACCTAAGCTCCTCGATCAACGGGGCGGCCATAAGTTATCAGCAAATTATACTTTTGTTGTGATTCATATATTATGGGACATAAGATTGAAGTGACATATTATCGGAAAACCACTTGTAATCATAAAACGGTAGCCTTAGGATTTGATACTGACGTGGTAGACAAAGGTGGATAATTTTGTCCTCGGCTTCTTTATTTTGTGGACCCAACGTTTTTTTCCGTTTCTTACACTAATTTCTATTTTTCTTACAATGGCATCGCAAAATTTATACGTACAAGTCCACGGAAAATTACAAAGTTTACATTAAAAAATTTTACATCCGAATATTTACTGACTGTAGCAAGATTGAGGGTAAGTTGGGGGCAGCGTCTTTTATATGAAATCGCGTAGGCAAAGCCAAAACCCCCAAACTTGCATTACTATTCTTCTGTATTGTATATGTCAGGCGGCAAAGGAAGCACTCAAACAGCAGATAAACACATATGGAATCTTCAGTGATTCTAGGGCGGCTTTTGAAACGCTGGCGAATGCAAACACAACACACCCCTTAGCAGTGAAGAGTAGAAACATGTGAAGTCCAGATGTGAAGACCAGAATAAAAAAAATCTCTCTGTTTTTGATAAAAGCACATGTGGGATTCGAAGGGAATGAGAGAGCCGACCAACTTGTTAAAGAGGCAGCTACAAAAATGAAAACAAAACCAGCTTACGATAAGTGCCCTGTTTCATTTGTCAAACGCTTTAACCGTTTAGAGACGGTTGACAAATGGAACAGGATATACCAGGAAGGTGACACAGCTTCAATAACAAAATTGTTCTTCCCGGACATTGCTGCAGCACACAAAATAATACAGAAATACAAATAACACAAACAAACAAATTTTGACAGGACATGGTGGATTCTCCTCATACTTGAACCGTTTCTAGTGCAAGGAAAGTCCAGCATGCATATGCGACGCCCTAAACGGCTGAGCAGATTTCGATAAGTATGTTGGGCGTGTAATGAAAAAAAAAACAGTATTGTAAACTTCGTAACGGCTGAGCGGATTTTTGATAAGATATGTGTGTTGTTTAATAAAATAAATCTAGACGGAAAAAATACTGTAATGTATGCACTACTAAACGAGAACTACTGCCGACAAACTGCGATGCAGTTTATGTAATGTTTTATATTTTGTTTATGTAAATGTATATATATATATATATATATATATATATATATATATATATATATATATATATATATATATATATATGTAAATGTATATATATAAAAGCTTTTGAATTCGTTATAGCAAATAACACACAATTCTCTTGAAAGTTGGCAAATTTGACGAAAAAGACATAGAGCTTCTCTTGCCAGGCAACTAAGTAGTAAACCAGACGCATCTTAAGACGTTCAGTTCACTCTGTCCATTCTGAAAGGTAGGTTATTTCACACTTGTTTAATTATGAATGTTCACTGAAAGCTTTTAAATAAAATTGTACCAACCAGCAAACCATTTTGTGGTTGCAGCAATCCTTTTATGAAAGAGAATTGTATAAAATGAATGTATTAATTAATGTAGCAAATTTGGTTTTTATACATACATTTTAAAGCTGATTTGTTATTTACAGTACATTATTACAAAGTGCTTGAATATCGAGTTAAGATTAAAAACTGTAGTTTATGCGAAGCATGCGAAACATTACGCCGTGTTGGTCCCGGCCACCTTTGAAGAATAAGCTGATTGACGTTCTGCCAGGCAGGTCGTAAAAGGCGACTGATTGGCTATTGAGTCACTACCATCGTGGCTACTAGGTGGTGGAGTTCTGCATTGTCTCGTCCGGGTCTGGTACCACCGCCTTATCTATTCCTGCTGCAATAGCGTCAGTGCTTGTCGCTGTCGTGTTCCGGTTTGGAGGGTAAGGTAGCCGGTAAACTTATGTATGTGGCATTAGACCTCGCCACAAGATAGCAACGCACCATTAACATCTTTGGTGTCTATAGGCGATGGTTGACTCTTTACATCAGGAGACTCATCTGCTTGTTTGCTATCTTATGATATAAAAAAAAGTCAAATAAGCCACACCGCATAAGGTTCCCTTTTTTGAGTGTAAAACCTAAAGACAATCTTACAAACCTACTTCATATTTATATAAATAGCGGTTAGTTAATTAGCTGGTATAGATAAAGTGCCGCAAGCAATGCAGTGATGAAAGAGCCCGGAACCAACACGGGAATATTTCCTAAAATTGTAAGTAAGACTCTGTAATGAAACTTGACAGATAGTAATTTACGGTAATATAATCGGTCGTACTTTCTGTAAGCAACGTGTATACGCAACACAGTTTTTTAATAG
The DNA here is from genome assembly GCA_036924255.1 of Apodemia mormo. Taxonomy (NCBI): domain Eukaryota; kingdom Metazoa; phylum Arthropoda; class Insecta; order Lepidoptera; family Riodinidae; genus Apodemia; species Apodemia mormo. The sequence continues at coordinate 26,537,200 of JAUPFN010000011.1, forward strand.
TAAAGTGCCTCGGCATTGTATGTTATGTAAAATAAAATTTATTTGTAAATTATGTAAAGTAAAATATTTTATTTAAATAAAAATGTACCTCGTGTTGGTCCTGGGCTCCTTTGAAGAATAGGCCAGCTGCCGTTCTGCCAGGCAGATCGTAAAAGGCGACTGATTGGCTAGACGAGTCACTACCATTGTGGCTACTAGCTAGTAGAGTTCTGCATCGGCTCGCCCAGGTCTGGTACCACCGCCTTACCTATTCCTGCCGCAATAGCGTCGCGCAATAGCGCTTATGCATGTGGCATTAGACCTCGGCACAATATAGCAACGCACCATTAACACCTTTGGTGTTGATGGTGGTTGACTCTTTCCATCAGGAGACCCATTTGCCTGTTTGTTATCTTATGATATAAAAAATACACTGCAATGTAATGTATCGCCTCTATAATCTAGTACTCCGGTGACGGCGTTGATAAAAACAACGTTGCGTGGGATAGAAAAAAATGTCTGGTTGATGATAGGCTTGCCTCCTATCACAATGTGGGACTAAGTATTTTCGGCTAATCTTGGGTGCACTGGTTGTACCTCTGCCTGCCTCTTCGGGGATATGGGCGTGAAGATAATTTTTACTTCGCATTTCATTATTTTCCCGTAAACTGTATAAATAAACTGTTTACAAAATTTTGTGGTTTCGTTATAATTCACGTATTTTTTAGAAATGTACCAAATAATATATCTGATTGAGTTTACGTGTGTATTAGTGATTATTCTATTACATCGACTGTGGCTTAACAATACCTGAAAATCATCGAGATAAAATGGGCGCTTATGCATAAACCATCACAGTCCGTAGAATATCAGTGTGATATCCCTGGTTGTTAAATGATAAATACAAACTTGGAACTTCATCGTGGCTCCCATAGAATATGGTGGCTCCCTTTTGGTGAGTTTAGCTCCTGTCATTTTTCTCTGACTTTTTTCGAAAGCTCTGCGTTTTTTTTATCAATCGTATCAATCTTCAAGCGATAGCCGTCCCGTTGGTCGAGTGGTTAGCGACCCTGACTCGACGGGGCTCGAGTTCGATTCCCTAGGGACAAGCATTTGTGTGATGAACATAAATGTTTGTATTTCAGGTTTGCGTGTTTATAAGTATATTCCAGTATTTATATATTATGTATTACTATAACACAAGCAAATAATTTGCTTACTTTGGGGTTATATCAGTAAGCGTAATTTGTCCCATGAATATTTATTTACTTATTTGTAGTTAACCATAGATAACAGTATTTTAGCTCCCAGTTATAATGTACGATGTATTATCTACTTATAAATATATCGTAGGTGGTGACAGAAAAGTACCCACAATTTTTTTCTTTTAATTATGTCCGGATTTATTAGGAATATTTCAAACCTTGATCTCAAAATTCCAAAGTAGAATGTATTTGAGAGTAATTTACGGCAGTTTGTGTTTTTGAATATCTTAGAATTTAAGGAAAAAAGGACCGTTTTAAACACTGTTGGATGAGGCGTGCAAGTTGTTAATAAATCTAACTTATCCGAAGTCAACGGAGCTATTATAAGTACTCAACGACAACTTCACACCAAAAAGGTCAAGTTTTGCAAACAAAGATAACATTTATAGTGTTAGACAAACAAATTGTGAGGCGGTTGAAGACAGGGTGGCTCGACTCAGAGGGCTCGCTGTTCACTGGTGAGGACTGTGACGCTGACACAACAAGCAAAGTCTTCGCGAGGGGGCCAAAAGACAGGAATTTGCTAAATTTTTTAATAAATATTTATGTAATCAAGTAGTCGCTGTGTCTGAGAAATTCCTTGCTACGTTATTTCAAACCAACGTTATATGACGTTCTCACGGGGTTTTGTTAGAAATTGAATAATAGTTATGTTTGACAATGGCGGCAGTATTGAGGTGAAGAAATTTAAAGACGTTGCAAAATGCTATCACCTTGTAATTAAGATGATATTGATAAGTTGAATTTATAAATACTTTTTTTTTATATCATAAGATAGCAAACAAGCAGATGGGTCTCCTGATGGAAAGAGTCAACCATCGCCTATAGACACCAAAGATGTTAATGGTGCGTTGCTATCTTGTGGCGAGGTCTAATGCCACATGCATAAGTTTACCGGTTACCTTACCCTCCAAACCGGAACACGACAGCGACAAGCACTGACGCTATTGCGGCAGGAATAGGTAAGGCGGTGGTACCAGACCCGGGCGAGACAATGCAGAACTCTACCACCTAGTAGCCACGATGGTAGTGACTCGATAGCCAATCGGTCGCCTTTTAAGACCTGCCTGGCAGAACGGCAGTTGACCTATTCTACAAAGGAGGCCGGGACCAACTACTACGGTTATGCTTTGAAATATCTTATTTAAAATGACTTTGAATTTTCGTTTTTATACAGAATATTATACTTTCTACACAAATAATAAATTTATCACTAATTTATCAATGTACATGAAAACAATTAAAATACTATTTGCTTGCATTATACTTTTCTTTACTTCTTCATTATTAAACTAGTCTTCAAGATTAGTTTATTACGTTGTTAAGATTTTTGATTAGATTGATTAGATTGATTGATTAGATTAGATTAGTTTATTACAAAATTATACGTTGCATTATTTTTATTTTCCACGAACAGATATTTTAGTTAAGCTACCTCATGCTGAGATTTGCTTATAGGCAAACACAACTTATACTGAAATTGTAAACAAGTACTTCAAAAACAAGAAAAGGTTTATCTTTGCTAAGTAACAATAAAAACATATCAACCAAAAAATTATTATTAATAGTTATTTCCGTAAGCAAACTAGATATACTTAAAAACAAAAAAAATACGCATTGCTCGTACCCAGATTCTTACAATTTGCTGAAATAATTTTAAATAATTGCGTTTGACGAAGGAAAATTACCTCACCATCAAACAAAACACATGCCTTTCACTTGCAATGATTTAAATAGGTACATATATAAAGATTTAAGTGCGATAGATATAGACTTTTTTAATATTTATATATCAAAAGATAGCAAATAAGCAGATGGGTGTCCTGATGGAAAGAGTCAACCATTGCCTATAGACACCAAAGATATTAATGGTGCGTTGCTATATTGTGGCGAGGTCTAATGCCACATCCATAAGTTTACCGGCTACCTTACCCTGCTAACCGAAACACGACAGTGACGAGCACTGACGTTATTGCGACAGGAATAGGCAAGGCAGTGGTACCAGACGCGGGCGAGCCAATGCAGAACTCTACCATCTATCCATCGCCTATAGACACCAAAGATTAGACCTCGCTACAAGATAGCGAGACCATTAGACCTACAAGACAGCGAGGTCTAATGCCACATGCATAAGTTTACCGGCTACCTTACCCTCCAAACCGGAACACGACAGCGACGAGCATTGACGCTATTGCGGCAGGAATAGGTAAGGCGGTGGTACCTGACCCGGGGGAGACAATGCAGAACTTTACCACCTAGTAGCCACGATGGTAGTGACTCGATAGCCAATCGGTCGCCTTTTACGACCTGCCTGGCAGAACGGCAGTTGACCTATTCTTCAAAGGAGGCCGGGACCAACACGGCGAAAACGTATTATGTATTCTTACATTATTTGTTAATTGATAAAAGTATTTTACATCATTCACAATTTTATGAACGACACTCACTCAAATAATTAACATACAAGGAGATAAAGTTGTCACATCCGTACATGCCACGATAATTACCGAAATCAAAATGTTTCCCTGAGGCGAAAACGACAAACCCGTGTCATGTAAATTTAAAGATATTACTCCTAAGGGAAAATACTGAACTTTCATGCTAAGAAAGTTGTCATTTCTGTTAAAATTTCCTTAAATATTCTGAAATATTCAGTTACAAAATGTATTAATTTTAACTGGAAATTTTAGACATTTTAATGATATCAACTTAAATGGAAAATTTTAATTAATTTAATTTGATTACTTTATCAAAAATTTATACTGTTTATATATATATATATATATATTAAACAAATATATGATCACTTTATTTCAGCTACGTGGTTAACGAAATCAAACGAATATTCAAAGATGATCCATCCACTATAATCTACCGATTTTGCAGCTACATATTTAGCCTACTCATTCCAGTCAAAGCCGACAACTTAAAATGCTCGTTCAATGCATTACCCGTGTGGGTCGGGGCTCCTTTGAAGAATAGGCCAACTGCTGTTCTGCCAGGTAAGTCGTAAGAGTCGACCGATTAGCTATGCGAGTCCCTACCATCGTGGCTACTAGGTGGTAGAGTTCTGCATTGTCTCGCCCGGGTCTATTACCACCGCCTTACCTATTCCTGACGCAATAGAGTCAATTCTTGCCACCAGTTTGTAGGGTAAGGTAGCTGGTAAACTTATACATGTACTCGCCACAAGATAACACTGCATCGTTAACTTCTTTGGTGTCTATAGGCGATGGTTGACTCTTTTCATTAGGAAAACCATCTGCGTATTTGCTATTTTATAATATTAAAAATCTACAGGATTATTTAACACACAAACACAACAAGATAAGTCTAGGTAGTTAGTGTTTCCATAAACCATAGTAATATTTATCTCGACACGGGTATCGATCACAACTCGCTTAGGATATACAGCGTATGATAAATTGTGCGCGATAAAGAGGTTTGACAAATAAGAAGAACTTATATTATGTACATTAACACGACAATAGATTTCCCGTAGCATCGCGTCAAATAAATGAGTTATAAGTTCTTATTGATCAAACCTCTTTCTTTTTGCGCGAGCCATATGTCTCGATGTTTGCGTTTAGCAGACACGAATTCACAATCTGAGCTAAACAATTGAAAAATCAACTAAATTGCAACTTTACGCAGACTTCCATACGGTATTTATTAAATTTCACTACACAATAAAAGTATTGTAAGAAATTAATCGTAATCATTAAAAACCCAAGAAATAAATAATACTCAAGTGGTACAATTATTTATTATTGTCTCATGTTTATATCTTTCATTACAGCGTCAAAAACAAACCAAAGCACACCGTAAATGCACTCATAGAATTTTGTACCGAAAAGCTATTTTGCGTCACGGCATATGAGTTCATTTTATCAAATAGTTGCGCCAATAGAAGTTTCTCATCGAAAATCATAGTAAATCTGAACATCCAATTAATAACGTTTCACTTTGCCTAACACCTTGCGTAATGATAATTGATAAATTTCTTTTATTTAATAACTTTTATAGCAAACAAATAGATGACTCTTGTTGGAAACAGATAACCATCAACAATAGACTCTATTAGTTTTATTAGTGCATTGCTAGCCGTGTGGTGGGATGCTAAATGTATCATAGGAATAGATAAGATGGTGGTAACAAACTCGAACGAGACTTTGCAAAACTCTACCACTTAGTGGTCAAGATGGTAGTGACTTGTATAGCTTAACTTTCGCCTTTTACGAACTACCTGGTAGAATGGCAGATGGTCTATATTTTAAGAAGAGCCCAGATCAACACGAGAAATATATGTATTTACTAGCTGCTTTATGCTATTCCAGGTCATCATCTACCTGTGTACCAAATTTAATTTAATTCCGTTTAGTAATTTTTGCGTGTTCGAGTAACAAACATCCACCCATCCAAAAGTCCAAACTTTTGAATTCATAATATTAATATAGATTTTATTTATTTATTCTACTAGGTCATATAACCAAAAGTTTTTGTTCAATATTTTATATTAAAACACTTGTACTGTTTTACAATAAACACTAAAAATAATTTATTTTCAAACAGTAGAACTGTTTTAATAAAAAATATTGAATGAAAATTGAGTTTCACAAAGTGCCGATGACAAAGAGTGTAGAATATACGAAAGTTTTTGCTTTATCAGTTTATTCGGGAAATGTTAAAGTCACTTATAATTTTATTTATTTGGTAGTAATTATCTATTTGATAGTAATTTACAGATAGAACGTACCTAATACCTGGGCGAGGCGTCGCGTAACTCCACTACCTAGTAGTCACGATTGTAGTAGCACGTATAACTAATAGTTTGCCTATTTCAAACTGCCTGGCAGAGTGGCAGATGGGCTTATCTTCAAAGCGGGCTCGAAAAATGCTGCCACTACCAGAGACTCATTGAAAACCCCTACAGAACGAAATCGCGATAGTCGTTGTTTACCTATCATCTACAGACCACACAAATACTAATAGATACGATGTTGGGCACAAAATGCATAGCCGTTCATATGAGCAAATGTATGTAAACGTCACGAACGCTTGTAGATATATTATATAGTACAAAAATAGAAATATATCATATTGTACTATTTTATAGTGTCGAATAAAAAGTAAAGGCTTAAGAAATACCTCTGGAATGATGTTATTTCATCGGTATTATAACTCTGCATTTCTCTGTGTAAATGCGATGCATTGCGATGCGACACCAACTACCTAAGAAATTGCATTGAAAGGAGTATCCAGTTTAATCCGTGCTGCCAACAATCAAAACACTGCCCAAAGTCAAAGTCAAAACATTTTATTCAAATTATCCTTTACACGCACTTTTGACGATTCAACATTTCTTAATTTACTACAGAATCGGAAACGCGGCCACACATCAGGCCCCAAATCAGTTTTGCCTAAAAATTCTGTAAACTGGCTGGCATCGGCTTTAAATATCCACTTAAATTTCGGCATCCATACTAATATAATAAATGCGAATTATTGTCTGTCTGTCTGTAACGCTTTCACGGCCAAACCGTTAGACCGATTTTCATGCAATTTGACATAGAAATAGCTGAAGATCCGGGGTCAAACATACACTATTTTTTTTTCAATAAGCAACCCCTAAAGGGCTGAAATAGCGGATGAAAATTGTATGAAAAACTATATCGAGATGTTAATCTACTCGCGGGTGAAGCTGCGTGGACCAGCTAGTTCCTAATAAAAGTAACAATACTTCTAAGTAAATTAAACCAATATTTAATGTGTTTACTCTTATAAAATTCAATAACAAAATACGATAGCTCCCAAAGGTTAATTAAAACGAATATATTTTGTTACAAGAAGCGGCAGTTAATCGTTATTGGCATGCGATGCAGTGTATTAAATTAAACGTACACTCCATGTAGACGCAGTTGGCGTAGCTGAACACATGTTGCTACGCCCCGCTCATGCATCATTCAGACGGAACCTGCATTCAATCGCTATAACAGCTACCTTACAGCCGACTATTAGAATTTATATTAAACGATTTTGTTACGATACGACTTAATGCTATTTTCGCATAATACATAAATAAATAAATATACCTTTATTAACAATCTTATAATATTAAGTACAAGGTATTTTATGACTGCTTAGCACTATAAGTTTTTTTTAGATATATAAATCCACAACCGTGCGTTTCTCTAGGCACTTCTTACCACGCACTACTCCTCTGTAGAATCAATTACCGGCGGGGGGTGTTTCCGAAAGGATATGACTTAGGCACCTTCAAGAAAAGAGCATACTCCTTCTTAAAAGGCCGGCAACGCAGCTGCAAGACCTTTTAGTATGCTCTCGTAAAAATGTATCATATTGTCTACATTGTGGCAATAGCAAACTGCAATCAATGATTTAATAAAAATAATTTAAATTAGCCAAGGGCAGTGCAGGGTTTTAAGACTTAATAATAACGCAAATAATAACTGCAGGCCGCAATTAGACGACCGTCAATATTTTGCATCACAAACGTTCGCCTGAAATGTTGTCAGTTATCGCGACACAGTTCGCACAATTTTGTTACGATATGGCACCACGAACCTTAGGGAGGTAATGAATCCACGACGCTATGAGTTGTTTTAAGATTGTAAAAGTTTTAAGAAAGAAAGATGGACACTGTTTTTAGAAAATAATCCACAATCGTATTCAAATAGCAGATTATTTCATTTAGCTTGATTAACCTACATTTAAAATGTGTACAAAATACAAACAAAAAATGGGTCTAATCGAATGTATATTCGTCCAAGAAATTTCAAGGAAGACTGAAATTATATGTTACAGAAACTTTGCAAGTTCCTAGCGGAAACTGGGTAGAAAAACCCAAGATTAGTTAATTAGTAAGGAAACAATTTCGTCAGTAGCCTGAATGAAACTTTCTTAGAAACTTATACAACTTAACTAAAACAGAAGCCCTGCTTAACGAACTTAAAGGGCTTATCTGTTCGCTTTTCATAAACATTAATAAAACTTCGTCTTAGATAGGTAAGTACTTATTATAAGGTACACTTTATTTTTTTATTTAACGTTACTTTAATCTTTTAATAAATTTAAATATTTTTAAGAACTTAAAGTTTTGTTGGGATTTATATTATTTTTTTATGCTATAATATATTAATTTTCAGGTTTATATTTTTAGGAGCATTACCACCACCAGACACTACCACTACCAGAGATTTTAATGTACAACGTACTAGAGAAGCTATGCTAAATAGAAATTGTGTTTTATTTCGTTAACACTCGCTGAAGCGCTGAAAAAATAATAAATCGTCCAACTAAAGTCAACATTAAGCAGCGCTGCAGCGTGTAAATAATACATTATAGATTCGCGACCAAAAAGTCGTAACCGCCGTGAATTTCAAGGCGTTTACGCGTTTCGTTGAATGAGCTTTGATGTAGATTAAGTCCATGGACTGCGCTTTAGTGGAACACAAGTAGTGTGGCGCATGCATTTTCTAGTATGTTAGAATATAGAAGTCCTTGACTATCACCCTATTTTTTCGGTATTTCTTGGAGTTAACTGGTTGAGAATGCCAGTGGGCATTAAATCATTCTTTGTATTGTAATTGTGTAAAATTTTAAAAAAGGAATTGAATATTTAAAAACAGGAAATGAGGCACTTGAAAACTTAATGAAATTAGACTTTGCATTGCCCGATATGGTCTGACAGCTAATAGACGATGTTGGGAAATTTTGATACTCCAGCATAGAACCGTAAACCTGGCTGGGGTGTAACGAGGCTGTCAACCTTTATATTTTTGCTTGCTTTTTCAAACAAGGTAAACGTTATAATGTGATAAATATAAACGTATGGTATCATCGAACAAGTTTGAATGTAAGTATCTCCACGCCCGTTTCCCCGAAGGAATAGGCAGAGGTACATCAAGTGCACCCACGATTAGCTGCAGATACTTGGTTCAACAAATGTGATAGGGTTTTTGAAAATACAAAGTGTATAAGTTATAGATATTTTCTATAACTTATACACTTTGTATTTTCAAAATGTGTACAAACTTTAATGATAAAAAGGAAATATCAAAATCCGCACGCTTATCGCCCATCCTAGTTAGAACCAACACGCTTTCCCTGTGTCTTGTAGAAGGCCAAAATATCGATTCGCTCTAAAAGCTCGGCGCTCTCTTAAATGACAAAATGTCTTGGGAATACTTTTTTTAGGTCACACAAAAAAAAACAACCCAAGAAATTCCGTAGTTTAGATATAGATTAGATTCCGTAAGTTTTACGTACGCTTTATATTTTGTTTACTGAATGTTGTTACAACGAAATGCGTCGTAATTCTTTCAATAACTAATACTAAGCCAGACCAGTCAATGATTTTGTAATCTAGCCATTTATATACAATCTAATACGAGGCTGACTCTAAACAATGGTATCGTAAACGATAACACATCGTGCGTAACGACACCTGGATTTAATTTTAGTACAAAATTAGAAAAGAGTGTTGCAAGTTTTGCATGATATTAATAACGAATTGATTTGTTGGAATTTGTATTTTTATTTTACATTAAACATTTATTTAATTATTACGAAGTACTTAGGACTAGTACAAAGCGTGTACAAAATTATTATTTTTAAATCGGAGGTACTTTGTATAAAGTTAATAAAATAATCAAACTATATTATATTTCACACTTATCTTTATAGCCCTATAGTTATTCGTGACCCTGGAATTTGTAATAGCGTTGAAATATCAAGAGTATAAAAAATCGTGATAAAAATACGTTATATAACAATAAAGATAAATTTAATGTTAAGTATAAAAGTTTCAAGCTCCAGGTCACTGTGAAGTAGACATTTTTGTAACTACAACGTGGTAGAGTTTCGAGGCGCCTCGTGAGGGTTTGGAACCACCGTCTTGCCGACCTTTGTCGGCAAGGCGATGGTACTGGAGTGTAATTTTATACATTTACACTTCAGTTGGAAAATAGAAAAATATTTTAGTCAACAGATGTAATTTTCTTTTTTATTTTAAAACGTTTTCTCTTAACTTGTTATAATATCGCGTAAGCTAAACAACGTGCTCCGTTGTGATAAATCACTTGCCACACAAACTTGCTGTATCATCAGCGGACATGTTTTAGGTACTTTCGTATTTTTCTCTACCTCATGTATAATGTAACATTAGTCCGTAATTCTTGTTACTATTTTGAAATATTGACAAGATTTATAAATTTGAATAATTACAACAACAAATATAAACGGTGATTTACTTACCTTTAACCACTTGAAATTAATTACGCGAGATTTAATGGCTAAAAATATAAGTGACATCTTTACAAAAATATGTGTATGTTTATAACTTTTTGACGCTATAAATGGTTTGGATAAATTTAAATATAGAAGCCGCAGCTCAAAACAACCCAAGATAAGATAAAATTAAAAATTTAAAAAATACCCGACACAATTTCATATCCTCATTTTAAAAGCAAAACGTGAAAGGAGGTGGTGATTAATTTAATTCGAATAAAGTTCTGCAACATCAGGTTAAGATTACCATGGTTCCTTACCCAAGGAGCTTGAGTTGTTTTATTGCAAAGCTCCCATGGCCTCCAGTTCCACCATTTAACCCTGTAAATAATTCTGATTCAGTGTTTGTAAACATATAATATAACCTTAATGTCCTATCATGTGCGTATGCACACATATTTAACATCAGTAACAGAACATTTTCCTACAAAATGATGTAGCTAATTTCGTAGTATGTTTAAAACATTTTTCTATTTGCCACGCCAACTGTTAAAGTTGAGTATAATTATTCTTCTCGCAACGGCTCTAAGCCTAATTAAAAGAGGAGACAAGAGTACTTTTGTTCAAGTATAATGAGAAAATGGTTTTTACACCATTAACTGTCGACATTTGCTGAAGCGTTGTTGTATATTATATTGTAACAATAAATAAAAGAGTAAAATGGTAAAAATATGTTTCTTACTTTCAGTAATTGAGTTTATGTAATACTTAGTATTATTATTTATTTGATTATGTATGTACACTTTTATCTCTAAAATAATAACAATAAAATAAAATATGTAAAATAATCTTTGTTCCTGAATGTTTATCAAATGAATATTCTACTCGAAAACTTCTAGATTTACTAGATACGCTTCTAATTCAATTTTAAGAATCGCATCTCTAGTAGATTCCACTAGTTGTCTATGAAACTAGGTGGCACTAGCTGTCTAGGTACTAAGCTTTAACTTTATCGATCCTAAGTATCTAATATAATTTACGAAATTGATAAACAAACCAACAAAAAAAATATTTTTAACCTTTTCCTCACAAAATGGTTCTTTAAACGGAAAAATCGTAATAACGGCGCTGCTTGTAATCACTAATATTTTAAAAACCCTGTGTCTCGTTATCACACGTAAAGCTATCGAACCCGGCTATATCAACAATTAATAGTCACGAAACGTCCGCAAATGAGCTTTGATGAATCCCCATCCACTCGTTTCAGTGAAACCGCCAAAATAGTGAGCCTTGTGAGTGTGTACTTGGACATACTTATCGCCTTTTTATGTTGCCAATTCAAACAATTATCTAGTTTCCCTCGAATCGAAACCATTAACCTGTACTTAGTTATGCTTGATGGGAAAGATTGGCATTAAACTAAAATTAATTTAAGTAATAGGATTTATTAATGGCGTTTTCATTCGCATAAATTTTATCAGCTATTATGTTTATCCCTTTTACAGATTCATTTCATCATCATTGAATCATTTGCATCATATATCATTTGCAGAATTTTTTTTTCAGTACATATCCAGTAAAAATGCTTAAAAACATAAAATTATGGAAGTGTTCGGGACTTGAATCCCTGTATTGATCTGAGTCCCTTAAAAAGAATAAATCAACTGGGTAGCATCTCATAAAGTGAGAGAAGGATAATATCTTGCATCAACATCGCAAATATTAACAAGGTAGTAGAATTCTGTAATGTCTTGGGCAAAATTAGTACCAACACCTTACTTATTCCTGTTGCAATAGTTTAGGTGTTTGTCGGTATTGTATTCCGGTTTGGAGTGTAAGCTGTTAAGTGAGTGGTGGAGGGTGAGAAAAACTAGTGCTATAAAACGTCAGCCGAAATTATCAAATTAATTTATATAAAGTGTCCATTGAACCCATATTATTTTAATATGGCTCAACGGACACCTTTTAACAGTAAGAAAATTTAAAAAAGGAATATACTTGAAAAGTTATGAAACAAATCAAACTTGTACGCCTTTTCTTATTTACAACCAAGATTTTTTTGCCATAAAGTTTACTTTTTTAGAGTTCCGAAGTAAACTAAGGAACCTCCGCCCCGTGTTGGTTCCGGGCTCCTTTTAAGAATAGACCAACTGCCGTTCTGCCAGGCAGATCGTAAAAGGCAACCGATTGGCTATGCGAGTCCCTAACATCGTGGCTACTAGGTGGTAGAGTTCTGCATTGTCTCGCCCGGGCCAGGTACTACCGTCTTATTTGTTCCTGCCGCAATAGCGTCAGTGCTTGTCGCTTTCGGGTTCCGTTTTGGAGGGTAAGGCAGCTGGTAGACTTATCCTTGTGGTATTAGACCTCGCCACAAGATAGCAACGCACCATTAACATTTTTGGTGTCTATAGGCGATGGTAGACTCTTTCCATCAGGAGACCCATCTGCTTGTTTGCTATCTTACGATAAAAAACTCCATATAGTTTCGCTATGTCCGTCCGTCCGTCCGAAGCTCAAAGATTGTTAGTACTAGAAAACTGTAATTTGGCACGAATGTATATATTCGTCACATCAACAAAGTGGTAACATAAAATCTTGAAAAATATTGTTTTTCAGGATAGCTCCCCTACATTTAAAGTGAGGATGTCAATTATTTGTCTCACGTACTCCATTGTATGGAGTATCTTTGGATAGGTTTTAAAAAAAAAGTAGGTTTGTGATAACAAGTTTTCGATTAAGGGACACGTTTGTAAAATATTAAGCTTTTAGGTGCTAATTTTTGCTAGAGTCAAGTGTCTCCCCTCTCCCGATCCCTCTGCAGGCTAAGTTGTTGGATTTAGGGGTGAAAAAATCATAATAGTAGTAAAAATAATGAAGTTAAAAGGAAAACTATCATGGCTTAGAAGGATATAAAAGTTTTTGAGTAATAGACGGCGACGACGATGAGAGATTTAAAAACGGATACATACATCTATATTGACGACTAGCTGTACCCGCGACTTCGTTCGCGTTTGGCCATCCTTGCACAGTAATTATTAGGAACTGACCACAGTATTTCTCGTATTCAGCAATACTTTGGACGGCGAAGCACTTTTATCAAATGAGAAATATTAAGAAAGGATTCTTAGTGTGGATTTGAAAACACGTTGACTTTGATAACGACCCTTGTGTCTTGTAGGGATTTAGGCAGTGTTTAACTGAAGTCACCTCGCCTTTTATTTTCTACAGTCATGCTTACAGTTTTATTTGTATGCCATTATATACTCATTCTATATGACTATATTTGACTAAAATCATTTTTGCAAAACCTTTTTTTTATAGAAAGGAAAATTGCACGCCGGTGAAGCAAACGTCTTCCTCTGTATTATCATTTTCAAACATGGCTGGGGCTATCCTTCCACCGAATAAAAGTGTCGGAACTAAAATACGCCACTGCCAGGGCAATCATAATAAGCCAAGAGGCTGCGAATTTAATTCTGATTTGTAAAAAAATGTTTTTGTCTACCTTGAAGTGAGTCCAAAAAAACTTCCACCGAAAGTTGTTTACGGTGTTATCCTTACTCCATTGACATCTATCCGCTGTTTAACGACTGCACGGTTTAGTTTATATTTGTTATATTACGTGCAACGTTTGTCACGTCATAGATGGTTTCAGAGCAGAAGGCTCGGTCATTAATCCTTCAGGAGTTACCGCGTACGAAAAAATTAAAAAAATTGTGGTAAAACATAACTTTAGCAGAAGGCTCGGTCAATAATCCTTCAGGAGTTACCGCGTACGAAGAAATTTAAAAAAATGTGGTTAAACATAACTTTGAGATTTTTCAACCAGTTAATTTTGGCCCAAGACAACGTTTTTCATCTTGCTAAAACTGCGGTTAATGCTGTTTAAAAGATTAAAATCGATAAAATCGCGATCAAAAGTTACAGCATTATTAAAACTTCAAAATAGACATTTTTGGTTTCAACAACCTTAGATATTATTATCATTACAACTTTAAGATTTTTTTAGGGCAAAAGATTGAAGGTGAAAGTATCGGCTTGTACCTAGGTTCTTAATGGGCAACGATGATTATTTAAGCTAACTAATTTTAAAATCCATAGTGTATGTCTGATAATTAATATCTGACTCCATTGCAGTAGTATTAGTCAAAACCTATAAGTCAGGGCGAAATAAATAGTATTTGCTTCCAGTAAACGTTATAACTGCAATGTTATTATTATTAAGCATAATATCTTGACCGTGGAGGAGGACGTGTGGAGGTTAGGAACATTTTGTTTAAAACAATTAAAATACGGCTTTTTGCTATTTTTTGCCAATATTTCGTAAAATACGCGTGAAATCGACATGTTTTTTTATTATCAATAGGGAAGCGCTTGACCACGATCTCGCCTGATGGTAAGCTAAGATGCGGCCTAAGATAGAACGCGCTTCCCTAGAAGTTCCCTAGAGTTCGAAAAATTCAAAAAATCTAGTTTGTAAAAATGATACTTAGGAAATTAATGTTTGAAAAATATGCATCATATTTTTTAAAATTGATGATCGATTGTGATCTTTCGAATGGCATTCAACGCAATTGTTTAACCCAACATTGTTTTAATCGATAGGTTAAAAAAT
The DNA here is from genome assembly GCA_036924255.1 of Apodemia mormo. Lineage (NCBI taxonomy): Eukaryota > Metazoa > Arthropoda > Insecta > Lepidoptera > Riodinidae > Apodemia > Apodemia mormo. The sequence goes on from JAUPFN010000011.1 coordinate 26,552,308, forward strand.
GTCGAAGAAATGTAAAAAAAACTTTTTTTAATTTTTTAAAACTTTTTTTTATATTGAATCGTTACTGACAAATCCCAAATAAATCCAATTTTGAACCAATTTCCAGTATTCAGCTCGGCTTTTTAGATTGAAAACCTAATTCGATTTTTATATCAAACGGTATATTAACCTGAAAGTTATTTATTAGTAAGTACTAAAATATTGCAGAAGATTTAAAATGATTAGTTAACAAAATTCGAAGTTATGTCGAAAAAAATAACTTCGAACGGATAAATTAATTTTGATGCAATTTATGCATTGGACGCAGTTTTTTGAGAAGTAAAGCTGATTAAATTTTGTATTATATCGGTTCATTAATTTTATTAAAAAATATTGTTTCGCCAAAAACCTTTGTGAGGTTTTCCAAAATTTCTCAGAATCGCCTTGACTGAATTAGTTAAAATTTTCAGGAAGTCTAAGTTGAGTGGAATCCAATCGAATCCCATTAACCACGTTTTGATCGGTCAAGCCGTTCAAAATTAATGAGATGTTTACATACACAGATACACTCACGCGCGCGCGCGCACACACACACACACACACACACACACACACACACACACACACACACACACACACACACACATACATACATATGTCATCATGAAAATAGACGGAAAAGGTTCCTAGGTCCTCAAAACGTGGAGATCTGGTGAACACTCGATTTTCGAAAATCGAGGCAAAATCAGTAACTTCCTTATCTACGTAGCTACGTAGAGGGAAGTTAAAAATATATATACCTAATTAGAAAGATGAAAAGTTATTTATTCAGGTTTATTTTTTTAATATTTTTTAATTAAGGCAAATTTCGTAGCGGGAAGTTAAAAATAAATAAATTAACACATGGGTTTGTAGTTTGTTATTAATAAAAAACAAAATAGCCTTTGACTAAGAAGCTATTCTTGTTCATTGAAAACAATTTGCAATAAAAAAAATCTTGTTGCACTTTTCTTAAATTTATTAATATTTTAATTTTAATGTAATTTATTTAATATTTTTAATGTAAATTTGTGTCATTTTCAATTAGCAAGATAAGAAGTCAAGGGTTTTTTTTTTGTTATTATAATAAACTACTCTGCCTCGTGGTCTAATAAACGAAAATCTAAAATCTCAGTAGCGACACGGAAGGTAGTGGCGAAGTGGTATATATATTACCACTGCCGTGCCTCGGATGAGCACGTAAAACTTTCGGTTCCAGTTATCGTTAAAAATAGTCGATCGAATATGCGGCGATGAGGATTACCATTTATCTCACCAACCAACAAACCTGTGAAACGCGGTGAACCGGAAAGTTTATAGACAGTGGGTTTACTCTGCCTACGTCGCAAGGGAATCGGGCGTAATGATACTTTAATAAAAAACAACAACGCCACGTAATTTTTTCTCACATTTTTGATTTTCGATTCTCACAAATAAAGGAAAGTTAAGTATCTTTTGATAGAATTTGTTTTGATGAAGTTATATGTGTGTAAAGTTTTTCTGTAAGATGTTGATCTTATTCTGGACATACATGTTCGTATATTCTACTTAACAATTTTTTTAAAAGTATTTTGGAGTCCGACTTTAGTCAGTATACTAAGTAGCTTAGGCACTTTAACATTTACACTTTGCAGAAGTTTCATTCATTTTAAAAGATAACTGATTCATGTATCTAATTTTGAAATATTTACCGTGTTGTCTTAGCGGTCCGGTGTCCTCGTTGACCATATGAGATCCCGGGTCCGATTCCCGGATCAGGCAAAACAAAATGTGCTTTTTAGCAGCCCGGGATTGGCTTTCCACCTAACACATTGTGTGAGAGTATTTTCGGCTAATCGTGGGTATACTTCTTGCACCTCTGCCTACGTATTCCAGGATATGGACTTTTTTACGTTATGCAATGTAAAAACAAAATAGTGAATTTTCGCAATAGCCTATCCTTACGTTAAATTTTATAAAGAACAAATTCTATTAGTATACTCAATTTCGATTAGATGCATATTTTCTGAGATATTAGCAAAAACCTGAAAATTGACCTGTTATATTTTCAGATATATTATAATAAATAAATAAAATGTTTAGATTTATATTTTACACATATTTTACTAATTTTTAAGCTAGTAAAATTGCATTTAATAAAAGAGTATACATTCTAGAACTGAATATCCATTATACAAACACTATGAAATGATTACGCTAACTTATATTGAGCCGTGCGTTCAAAGGTTTTGTATACACTCGGGTGTCACGTTCAACTGGACTTATCACCCGAAACCGTTGAAACTTGTGATGTCTGTAACTTCTAAATTATAAAACTCATGAACTTGAAATTTTTAAGGGATAATCTTTATAGAACTTACTTTTGAACAAAAAAATAATAAAGGATTTCGGATGACAGGTTAATGAATTAAAGCTAAATATACGTTTTTGTTTTCATCCCCTATCCCACGGGAACCATACTGAATTTTGGGATAAAAAATATCCTATAACCTTCTTCAGAGTATGAACTCTGATCATGTTAAATTTCATTTGAATCCGTTCAGTAGATTCGGCGTGATGCGCGGCCTTGATACAGACAGACAGACAGACAGACAGAAAGACAAAAATTAAAAAAAATTACATTTTTTGCTTCAGTATCGATTAAAGAGTATCTTCCAAAAAAATTTTTTAAAATATCTTCAATGTACAGAAATCGACCTCTTACAGTTTTATTATATGTATAGATATATTGCGACGTGAATGGCTTAAAATAGTTTTAAAAAATGTAAATTCAAAAAATATTAATTATTAAACGTTTTTTTCGTAAATTTTAGCGTTATAAAAATTGTCCATTTCTAAAAAATGTCCAGTAGAAATTAATAATGTATTACAATGCGATATCGACATTTATCAACATGCGTTGCTTTCGAGGTGAAATGTGAAGCCTTATCATTCTTCTATATGTATTCCATTCCGTCGGATAGTATCAACACTCACTCGGTGTCTATAGACAGTGGCCATCTCTTTTCACCAGGAGAACCATCTGCATGTTGATAATTGTTGATAATTAATCAAACTATATGAAAAAGAAATAAAAAAATCTTTTAAAAATAAATTCAAAATGAAACAAATAAAATTTTAAAATATTTTTTCGTTTAGGTCAAAAAGGAAAATAGCAAACTTAAGGACTTCTGTTTAGTTATTGATGGATGAGGTTGAAACCTGAACTCACTGCATTAGTAGGAAAATCGATTATGCTTAACTTCATCGGAATACTCTCAGGTAAAAGCGGTTGCAATAAACTCTTTTACAACTTCAATGTATATTGAAATAACTGGAAATAAAAGTGGAGCTCTTATTTTTATTTGGTTTTTCTGTATTTGTGAAATCTTTAAATAATATATAAATTTGTATAAATGAAATACTGGTACATATAAAAGGTATATTTTTTGTGATGTTGAAAGAAGAGTGTGTGCAGTGAGTCAATGGAGCGTTAGGGAGATTACTTAATAGCACAATTTTAAGTCAGGGTGCCCGTCTAGCCCTGCATAATTATGTGCTTACTCCAACGCTATTGTATGAAAGTGAGAGTTGCGTATGTCAGAAAGGGCATGAAAGTAGAATCAACAACGCGGTTGAGATGAGGTCGCTAAGACATATATGTAGTGTAACACTCGTGGACCGGTTTCGTATTGTGGAAGTGAGAGAGAGGTTAGGCTTGAAAGAAAGTGTCGGTGTATAGATGAGAAAAGGCATGCTCCATTGGTTCGGACATGTAGAAAGAATGGTAGATGAAAGGTTAATATTACGTCGACTAAATGACAGTCACACATTGGTTGATAAATGTGTTTTATTAACTGTAATTTACTGGGATTTACATTAAACTTATATACTAATAGCTCACGTGTATGCTGCATGATAAAATGTGATAACGATGGTGCGATAAGATATCTGTGCGCGGGCGTGTTCTATCGTTACATTTAACAAAACAGGTATACAATGCGAATGTGGAAGGATGTATGTTACCAAGACCAAGACTGACATATCACGATCAGATTGATCGAGTACTGTCCGAAGATGGTGTCAAGAGTCTTCGCAACTGGCGTGTGTGTATGAAGAGAGTGATGAATGTGAGAGGAAGCGAGACAAGCCTGCAAGGACCGTGATGTATGGCACTCGGTTCTCTCTGCCTATCTCGTAAGGGATCTGGCTTGAAGATATGTATGTATGTATGTATGCATATTTTTACTTCTATGTGGAGTTTTATTAAAAATGAATTTATTTTATATTGTTTTGACGAAACGCTGATATCGAAATACATGAAATAATAAAACCCGGGGTAATATAAAAAGTTAAATTAGTAATCACACTTCTAAGCTTTTTTATAAATCGAAAACTAACAAATAATACTTTTTGAATATCGTGGTGAACTAGCAAATGGTTTTTCTAATGGAAAAAGATATCCATCGCCTTTATAGTATATAAAGGGCGATCTTCCGAAAAATTAATTAAAAATGCTATTTTTAGGTTCTAGTCATAATGGCAATTTATTTTTTGTGAGAAATTCCAAATTTTTGTTTTATGAGTTTTTATAATTTTTGCCACGCAATGTAAAGCGTATCCGATTTGTGGTGCCTGTGGCACTCTCGGCCCAGCCATTTGTTTATATTGCGTGGCCTGTGCTACATAGTACATTGATTATTTTGTGAATTTCCTTAAATGTTACTACTTTTTTTTTTCTAAAAATGCAGTAGAATATTACAATAAATCGGACTAAAAAAGTTGATTTAAAAAATCCAAAAATAATATTCTACTCTGAACTAAAAAAAAAATCAAAAAATCCAACACAAATTTTCAATGATTTTCATTTCAGAATCATGGTCTAAATCTATGTTTTCGATTTTCGGTAGACCGTCTCTTTTACCCTAAATGTTAAATTTTCATGTGGTGGGCACGTAATGCTTTTATTTATTGTTAAACCTTATTGTTCAAGTTTTATAGGTTTTTGTATACAGGGTTACTTTTGAAAGGTCTTTTTAGAATAGATAATATGTTCAATTTATGTAATAAAAAAAAATGAATAATTTATTTTTTATCCGACGCAAAAGACAAAACACTTGGATATAATTTGAATTACGCAAAATTCGAACAAAAACAGTTAAGTGCCTGCAACCAAATTAAAAGTGATTGGTAAAAATATAATAAGAGCGACAGATACACATGAACGAGATGTTGCGGAACTCTACCACCTAGTAGTCACGATTGTAATGACATATATAGCCAATTGTTCGACTTTTACTGGTGGTATGGTCTATTTTTAAAGGAAGCCCAAAACAACAAGGAATGCATAAGAACATTACTAGATTTGCTGTCCAACATAAAAAAATCATTGTGTCGAAAATTTAATGAGTTCTTTGTCGAGCTACACATGCACAAGGGGCACACGTTTTAACTGTGATACTTGATATAACTTCATTTAAAATACACTTTGCACTATTGTTTTACGAATTTGTTTAATTAAATCTTCATATAAGCCAATCGATTTTATTTTTATAATATTTTCAGGAACTTACAATTATGTGTACTATTAGATCGCCTCCGTGGTCAAGTGGTCCGGTATCTGTGTTGACCACATAAAGTTCCGCTTTCAATTCCCTGAAGTCTGTGTGAGTGAGCCTGAAGATACTTTATACTATTACGTTTACAGCTAAAGTCTATTGTTAAGCTTATAAAAGTTTTTGTTATATAATCTATGGTCAAATTTCAAACAAATAATATTTATTTGTGGCACAAATATGTTTTTAGTATTAGTAATATATTTGTAATACTTTGAAATTTAATCACGACAAAATTTTATTTAGTCGAATTTAGCCCATAAAATTATTGATTTTTATGAGCATAATGATAGGAAAACGTTAAGGATAAAAACGATGTCATCATACGTAGTTACGAAAAGACGTGACAAAAGCCGAGACCTGAATAAAGTAAAATAAATCTAGATATTAATACCGAAAGTCATAACAAAACCAGCACAAAAATGTAATAAAGAGCAGCGGGTGTGGTAATTTAATCAATGTATTACTTTGTTTCTCAGTGAAATATAGCTATTTATCAACTTAAATAATAATACGCTTCAGGGCAATAAATTTCAACTTTGTTCAATAAATAATATTGTACAGAGTTCAAAGACAACAAAGTTGTTTTATGTTCTTTTGTATCAGGTGATATCAAAGACTTAAATCGTTACAATTGCTTCGTTCTTTGCGACAACACTATCATATTTCATATACGTACAGTATCAAGACGTATGGTTGTCTGCTATTGTATTCGTTTTTAGGATTCTGTACAACAAAAGGAAAGGAAACCCTTCTAGGACCATTCGTGCATCTGTCTGTCTGTTACTGCCAATTTTTGAAATTTGCTTTTATCCGGTTTTTAACGGATACCTACATCTTTCACATAAAAGCTAAAAAAAATATGTGTCTATCAGAAATTCTATGAAAGACACAAAAAACACTAGAAAGACACAAATTGATAGACACATATCTATACATATAATAAAAATGTAAGAGGTCGAATTCTGTACATTGAAGATATTTTAAAAAATTTTTTTGGAAGATACTCTTTAATCGACACTGAAGCGAAAAATGTAAGTTTTTTAATTTTTGTCTGTCTGTCTGTCTGTCTGTCTATCTGTATCAAGGCCGCGCATCACGCCGAATCTACTGAACGGATTCAAATGAAATTTAGCATGGTTAAAATTCATACTCCGAAGAAGGTTATAGGATACTTTTTATCCCAAAATTCAGTACGGTTCCCGTGGAATAGGGGATGAAAATAAAAACGTATATTTAGCTTTAATTCATTAACCTGCAGTCCTTCCTTTATTATTATTTTGTTCAAAAGTAAGTACTATAAAGATTATCCCTTAAAAATTTCAAAGTCATCAGTTTTATAATTTAGAAGTTACAGACATCACAAGTTTCAATGGTTTCCGGGTGAAGAGTCCAGTTGAACGTGACACCCGCATTGTATACAAAACCTTTGAACGCACGGCTCATTATAAGTTAGGGTAATCATTTCATAATGTTTGTATAATGGATATAACCCGAGAGATCAGTTTAGAATATATACTGTTTTATTAAAATGTTATAAATGCAATTTGACTAGCCTAAAAATGAGTAAAATATGTGTACAATGTAAACCTAAACATTTTATTTATTTATATAAGAATTATAATATATTTGAAAATAAAACAGATCATTTTTCAGTTTTTTGCCAATATCTCAGAAAATATGCATCTAATCGACATTAAGAATATACTAATAAATTTGTTATTTATAAAATTTTACGTAAGGATAGATACCTATTGGAAAAATTCACTATTTTGTTTTTAAATTGCATAACGTATAAAAGGGTAAAAAAGTATCTAACCGCCCATACCTACCCGAAATACGTAGGCAGATACAAGAAGTGTACCCACGCTTAGCCGTATAGGTATACCATCTCACACAAAGTGATAGGTGGCAAGCCTATTGCCAACCGGGCCCTTTTCAATCCCGGGCAATGTTGTTTTATCAGAAAAGTTAAAAACACGTTTTGTTTTGCCCGACCCGGGAATCGAACCCGGGACCTCATATGGTCAACGATGACACCGGGCCACTAAACAACACGGTGAATGAAACCTCTGCGAAGTGTAGATGTTGTAGTGCCTAAACTACTTAGTGTACTCATTAAAGTCAGACTCCAAGATACTTTTTAAAAAAAGTCCAAGTTCCAAGATACTTTACAGAAAAAACTTTAGACAAAGATAACTTCATCAAAACAAATTCAATAAAAAGTTACTTAACTTTCCTTTATTTGTGAGAATCGAAAATCAAAAATGTGAGAAAAAATACGTGGCTTTGTTGTTTTTTACTGAAGTATCATCACTCCCGGTTCCCTTGCGGGGTAGGCAGAATAAACCGAACGTCTATAGACTTTCCGTTTCACCGCGATTCACCGGTTTGTCGGTTGGTGATATAAATGGTAATCCTCATCGCCACATATACCACCACGTTAACGATTATCGACTATTTTTAGCGATAACTGGGACCGAAAGTTTTACGTGCTCATCCGAGGCACGGGAGTGGTAATATACCACTCCGCCAGTTTCGAGGATCGAGAAAATCCTCGAAAATATCTCAATAACACGTTTGCCCGATCCGGGGATCGAAACCGGGACCACATGATCTGAACCGAATAGGCTATCCCAAGACCACGAGGCAGAGTGGTTTGTTATTAATAAAAAAAAGCCTTGACTGCTTATCTTGCTTATTGAAAATTGAAAATGATACAAATTTACATTAAATCTTTTAGAGATTTAAAAATAATAATAAATTTAAGAAAAGTGCAACAAGATTTTTTTATTGCAAATCGTTTTCAATGAACAAAGATAAGCTTCTTAGTCAAAAGCTATTTTGGTTTTTATTAATAACTAGCTGTACCCGCGACTTCGTTCGCGTTTAGCCATCCTTGCAGAGTAACTATTAGTAATTGACCACAGTATTTCTCGTATTCAGCAATACTTTGGACGGCGAAGCACTTTTATCAAAGGAGAAATATTAAAAATTTAAGAAAGGATTCTTTTATTATGGATTTGAAAGCACGTTCACTTTGATAACGACCCTTGTGCCTTATAGGGCTTTAAGCAGTGTTTAACTGAAGTCACCTCGCCTTTTTTTCTACAGTCATGCTTGCAGTTTTATTTGCCTGACATTATATACTCATTCCATATGACTATATTTGACTAAAGATCATTTTTGCAGAACCTATTTTTTATTGGGAGAAAGATCACACACCGTGAAGCAAAAGTCTAACTGTATTGTCATTTTCAAGCATGGCTGGGGCTATCCTTCCACCGGATAAAAAAGATTGAAGGTGAAATTATCGGCTTGTACTTAGGTTCTTAATGGGCAACGATGATTATTCAAGCTAGTTTGAAATCTGTGGTGTATGTCTGATAAATAACAATATCTGACTCCTTTGCAGTCTGCCTGGCTAAATTTGACGACAGACCCATTAGTCAGGGAGAAATAAATAGTATTTGCTTTCAGTAAAGGTTATAATTGCAATGTTATTATTATTAAGCATAATATATTGACCGTGTAGGAGGTTAGGAACATTTTGTTTAAAACAATTAAAAAACGGCTTTTTGCAATTTTTTGCCAATATTTCGTAAAATATGCGTGTTATCGACATGTTTTTTTTATTATCGATAGGAAAGCGCTTGACCACGATTTCGCCTGATGGTAAGCTAAGATGCGGTCTAAGATGGAACGTACTTCCCTAGAAGGTACCAGTTCACTCTTCTCTTGAAGATCCCCAGATAGTACTCGACGGGGAACACAGATTTAGGAAGCATGTTCCAGTCCTTTGCGGTTTGAATGAAGAATGTTAAGTCTAACCGCTTTGTCCGGGCATGTGGAATGTTCACCATATGGCGATGCCTAGAATCTGTGCGCCTCGACGATCGATAGCATGTATATTAATGTATTTGGTCTATAAAATTTCACTTATAGGTGTCACGTATAAAATTTCACTATTGTGAAAATTTGCAATATTTGTTTTTATGTCGCAAAATTAGCATTCAACTTAAAAAGGTAAACTTTTCAAAATTATATAAATACTAAAATTATCAAATATTCTAATAAGATATCGACATGAGAGAAAAATGAATCAAAAGGTATTTATAATAATTTTATGTTGAGTTCGAAGAGTTCAAAAAATCTAGTTTGTAAAAATGGTATTTAGGAAATTAATGGTTGAAAAATATACGTCATATTTTTTTTATTAATTGATGATCGATTGAGATCTTTTGAATGGCATTCAACGCAATTTTTTAACTCAAAATTGTTTTAATAGCTAAAAAAACGATAGGTTAAAAAATTTCAAAAAATGTAAAAAAAAAACTTTTTTTTAAATTTTCGTCATTGACAAATCCCAAATAAATGAAACGATTTTTATCCAATTTCCAATATTTGGCGCAGTTTTTTAGAGGGAAACTCTAATTCGATTTTTATATCAATCGGTATATAAACCTGAAAGTTATTTAAACAATATGTAATAAGTTTTAATGTAGTTTTTTAGTAAGTATTAAAATATTGCAGAAGAGAAGGCATTCAATGTAGTTTTTTAATAAGTACTAAAATATTGAAGAAGAGAAGGCATTCAATGTAGTTTTTTAGTAAGTACTAAAATATTGCAGAAGATTAAAAATTATTAGTTAAAAAATTTCGAAATTATGCCAAAAAAATACTTTTGCAAATTTTTCGTCAACTATAAACTCCCGAACGGATAAATAAATTTTGATGCAATTTATGCATTCGTCGCAGTTTTTTAAGATGTAAAGCTAATTAAATTTTGTACTCTATCGGTACATTAATCTGGAAATTGTATTAAAAAAAATGCTGTTTCGCCAAAAACTTATGTGAGGTTTGTTCAAAATTTCTCAAAATCTCCTTGACTGAATTGGTTAAAATTTTTTGGAAGTCTGAGTTGAGTGGAATCCATTTGAATCCTATTGACCGCGTTTCGATCGGTCAAGCCGTTCAAAGTTATGAGATGTTTACATACACACATACACATACACACAAACGCATACGCACACACATACACGTCATCATGAAAGTAGTCGAAAAAGGTTCGTAGAACCTCAAAACGTGGAGATCTGGTGAACACTCGATTTTCATAAATCGGAGTAAAAACTGTAATTTCCTTATCTAGACACGTAGCGGGAAGTTAAAAATGTATACCTAGTTAGAAATATGAAAAGTTATATATTCAGTTTTATTTTTTTGAATCATTTTTATTTAAGGCACTTTTTGTAGCGGGAAGTATAAAAATAAATTAATTAACATATGGCTTTGTGGTTTGTTATTAATAAAAACCAAAATAGCTTTTGACTAAGAAGCTTATCTTTGTTCATTGAAAACGATTTGCAATAAAAAAATCTTGTTGCACTTTTCTTAAATTTATTATTATTTTTAAATCTCTAAAAGATTTAATGTAAATTTGTATCATTTTCAATTTTCAATAAGCAAGATAAGCAGTCAAGGCTTTTTTTTATTAATAACAAACCACTCTGCCTCGTGGTCTTGGGATAGCCTATTCGGTTCAGATCATGTGGTCCCGGTTTCGATCCCCGGATCGGGCAAACGTGTTATTGAGATATTTTCGAGGATTTTCTCGATCCTCGAGACTGGCGGAGTGGTATATTACCACTCCCGTGCCTCGGATGAGCACGTAAAACTTTCGGTCCCAGTTATCGCTAAAATAGTCGATAATCGTTAACGTGGCGGTATATGTGGCGATGAGGATTACCATTTATATCACCAACCGACAAACCGGTGAATCGCGGTGAAACGGAAAGTCTATAGACGTTCGGTTTATTCTGCCTACCCTGCAAGGGAACCGGGAGTGATGATACTTCAGTAAAAAACAACAAAGCCACGTATTTTTTCTCACATTTTTGATTTTCGATTCTCACAAATAAAGGAAAGTTAAGTAACTTTTTATTGAATTTGTTTTGATGAAGTTATCTTTGTCTAAAGTTTTTTCTGTAAGATGTTGATCTTATCCAGGACTGAAGTTATAAGTATATGTTCGTATATTCTACTTAACATTTTTTAAAAAGTATCTTGGAGTCTGACTTTAATGAGTACACTAAGTAGTTTAGGCACTCGAACATCTACACTTCGCAGAGGTTTCATTCACCGTGTTGTTTAGTGGCCCGGTGTCATCGTTGACCATATGAGGTCCCGGGTTCGATTCCCGGGTCGGGCAAAACAAAACGTGTTTTTAACTTTTCTGATATAACAACATTGCCCGGGATTGAAAAGGGCCCGGTTGGCAATAGGCTTGCCACCTATCACTTTGTGTGAGATGGTATACCTATACGGATAATCGTGGGTACACTTCTTGTATCTGCCTACGTATTTCGGGTAGGTATGGGCGGTTAGATACTTTTTTACCCTTTTATACGTTATGCAATTTAAAAACAAAATAGTGAATTTTTCCAATAGGTATCTAAATTTTATAAATAACAAATTTATTAGTATATTCTTAATGTCGATTAGATGCATATTTTCTGAGATATTGGCAAAAAACTGAAAAATGATCTGTTTTATTTTCAAATATATTATAATTCTTATATAAATAAATAAAATGTTTAGGTTTACATTGTACACATATTTTACTCATTTTTAGGCTAGTCAAATTGCATTTATAACATTTTAATAAAACAGTATATATTCTAAACTGATCTCTCGGGTTATATCCATTATACAAACATTATGAAATGATTACCCTAACTTATAATGAGCCGTGCGTTCAAAGGTTTTGTACACAATGCGGGTGTCACGTTCAACTGGACTCTTCACCCGGAAACCATTGAAACTTGTGATGTCTGTAACTTCTAAATTATAAAACTGATGACTTTGAAATTTTTAAGGGATAATCTTTATAGTACTTACTTTTGAACAAAATAATAATAAAGGAAGGACTGCAGGTTAACGAATTAAAGCTAAATATACGTTTTTATTTTCATCCCCTATTCCACGGGAACCGTACTGAATTTTGGGATAAAAAGTATCCTATAACCTTCTTCGGAGTATGAATTTTAACCATGCTAAATTTCATTTGAATCCGTTCAGTAGATTCGGCGTGATGCGCGGCCTTGATACAGACAGACAGACAGACAGACAAAAATTAAAAAACTTACATTTTTCGCTTCAGTGTCGATTAAAGAGTATCTTCCAAAAAATTTTTTTAAAATATCTTCAATGTACAGAATTCGACCTCTTACATTTTTATTATATGTATAGACAAACCACAAAGCCATATGTTAATTAATTTATTTTTATACTTCCCGCTACAAAAAGTGACTTAAATAAAAATGATTCAAAAAAATAAAACTGAATATATAACTTTTCATCTTTCTAACTAGGTATACATTTTTAACTTTCCGCTACGTGTCTAGATAGGATTCCACTCAACTTAGACTTCCAAAAAATTTTAACCAATTCAGTCAAGGAGATTTTGAGAAATTTTGAACAGGTTTGTTCAAAATTTGGCACATCACATAAGTTTTTGGCGAAACAGCATTTTTTTTAATACAATTTCCAGATTAATGTACCGATAGAGTACAAAATTTAATTAGCTTTACATCTTAAAAAACTGCGACGAATGCATAAATTGCATCAAAATTTATTTATCCGTTCGGGAGTTTATAGTTGACGAAAAATTTTGCAAAAGTATTTTTTTGGCATAATTTCGAAATTTTTTAACTAATCATTTTTAATCTTCTGCAATATTTTAGTACTTACTAAAAAACTACATTGAATGCCTTCTCTTCTTCAATATTTTAGTACTTATTAAAAAACTACATTGAATGCCTTCTCTTCTGCAATATTTTAATACTTACTAAAAAACTACATTAAAACTTATTACATATTGTTTAAATAACTTTCAGGTTTATATACCGATTGATATAAAAATCGAATTAGAGTTTCCCTCTAAAAAACTGCGCCAAATATTGGAAATTGGATAAAAATCGTTTCATTTATTTGGGATTTGTCAATGACGAAAATTTAAAAAAAAGTTTTTTTTTACATTTTTTGAAATTTTTTAACCTATCGTTTTTTTAGCTATTAAAACAATTTTGAGTTAAAAAATTGCGTTGAATGCCATTCAAAAGATCTCAATCGATCATCAATTAAGAAAAAAAATATGACGTATATTTTTCAACCATTAATTTCCTAAATACCATTTTTACAAACTAGATTTTTTGAACTCTTCGAACTCAACATAAAATTATTATAAATACCTTTTGATTCATTTTTCTCTCATGTCGATATCTTATTAGAATATTTGATAATTTTAGTATTTATATAATTTTGAAAAGTTTACCTTTTTAAGTTGAATGCTAATTTTGCGACATAAAAATAAAAAAATACGTGACACCTATAAGTGAAATTTTATAGACCAAATACATTAATATACATGCTATCGATCGTCGAGGCGCACAGATTCTAGGCATCGCCATATGGTGGACATTCCACATGCCCGGACAAAGCGGTTAGACTTAACATTCTTCATTCAAACCGCAAAGGACTGGAACATGCTTCCTAAATCTGTGTTCCCCGTCGAGTACTATCTGGGGATCTTCAAGAGAAGAGTGAACTGGTACCTTCTAGGGAAGTACGTTCCATCTTAGACCGCATCTTAGCTTACCATCAGGCGAAATCGTGGTCAAGCGCTTTCCTATCGATAATAAAAAAAACATGTCGATAACACGCATATTTTACGAAATATTGGCAAAAAATTGCAAAAAGCCGTTTTTTAATTGTTTTAAACAAAATGTTCCTAACCTCCTACACGGTCAATATATTATGCTTAATAATAATAACATTGCAATTATAACCTTTACTGAAAGCAAATACTATTTATTTCTCCCTGACTAATGGGTCTGTCGTCAAATTTAGCCAGGCAGACTGCAAAGGAGGCAGATATTGTTATTTATCAGACATACACCACAGATTTCAAACTAGCTTGAATAATCATCGTTGCCCATTAAGAACCTAAGTACAAGCCGATAATTTCACCTTCAATCTTTTTTATCCGGTGGAAGGATAGCCCCAGCCATGCTTGAAAATGACAATACAGTTAGACTTTTGCTTCACGGTGTGTGATCTTTCTCCCAATAAAAAATAGGTTCTGCAAAAATGATCTTTAGTCAAATATAGTCATATGGAATGAGTATATAATGTCAGGCAAATAAAACTGCAAGCATGACTGTAGAAAAAAAGGCGAGGTGACTTCAGTTAAACACTGCTTAAAGCCCTATAAGGCACAAGGGTCGTTATCAAAGTGAACGTGCTTTCAAATCCATAATAAAAGAATCCTTTCTTAAATTTTTAATATTTCTCCTTTGATAAAAGTGCTTCGCCGTCCAAAGTATTGCTGAATACGAGAAATACTGTGGTCAATTACTAATAGTTACTCTGCAAGGATGGCTAAACGCGAACGAAGTCGCGGGTACAGCTAGTTCTAAATATGTGTCTATCAATTTGTGTCTTTCTGTGATAGACACAGTCAATACAGAGCCTGATCGACGTCCAAACCTATACTGCTGTTGTTAAAAACGACGATTTTACTCGTTGCTTGTTGGTTTTGATCGACTAGCGAACGGAACCGTCGGTACTGAAGTTTTGTGAAAAAATATATAGCAAACGTGACGAGCCGCAAACCAGGCTCGTCAGTAGTTTTTTTGCTCTAAGTAGTGAATATTTTTTATATTTTATTAATCAAGCTTAAAAATGACAAAAAAATATATAAAGAAGTACGAAGTTCTTGCAAATATATAGTTTACGACCAGTACATCGTAAAATAAATATTTTTAGGCAATTATATTCACTATAATCAATTTGATTTATTGATATTCTTATATTAAAACTTACCACTGATAGTAAATATTTTTAATGACCGTTCTTAATATTAGTATGTTTTTAATTAGCATCAAATGGTAAAAATAATAGTGACATGTCATTTAATTGTGAAATGGTAATGTCGTAATCTTTTGATCAAAGATCTATGTATTACCACCATCCACACTTGAACTCTTAGTAGTTGCGTGTGAGAATCTGTCAGAATATAGAATTAAGCAATTTTGACCTTGGTGTGTATATTGGTCTCGTCGATGTATCCTTAAACACATCTAACTACAAACTGCTTGGTTGGTATATTATATTAGTAGACAATATCGTCTTGATTCTTAGTGAATATGGCATTTCCTTTTTACGCCTGAATGACATGCCAGTATAATATTTACCATTTTGATGCTGATCAAAACCATAATGTTACCACTGATAATATTACTCTTATGTATATTTGAGATCCAACATCAAGATCTTTAAAAAATTTATACTCAGTTATAGGTCAATCATGTTATAGAAATATAAATAATTTATTATCTTTGAAGGTCATTATTAATTTACCATTTTTGGGACATCCTAAATAATATACCTGTGCCAGGATGTCCTGCTTTTCCATAGCTATTACTTATGATTATATTAATAAAGAGAATTTTAAGAATTTTTGTGGGTATATTGTCAATTCCTGACGCACTATTCGATTTTAGTTTTATAATAATAGAAGGAAAAGTAAATGATGGCAACTATATATTTGGAGTTGGTGATGGATGCGTAATCTTATGTCGTAGTTTTTATATATATAGAAGAGGGGGAAAACAAGTAGGAGGTATACCTGATGGTGAGTGATCACTGCCGTCCATGGACATCCACAATACCAGAGGTCTTGCAGTTACATCCCTGCCGGTAATTGATTCCACAACAAAGTAGTGCGCAGCAAAAAGTGTTGAGAGAAACGCACAGTTGTGGATTTCCAGTCATCGAGATGGTGAGGGTAGAAATTCAAATTTTGACGCGATGTTCGATGATGCAATTCGGCGGCAGGAATTAAGTTAGGAATTACGATTACTTGTTAAAATCTCTTTGTCAAGGTTTTTATCAATGTTTGCAAGAAAGTTGTTTACTACATCGCTTGAATTAATAGAACGTTCGTTTTGGCATGGACAATAACACTAACGGTATTAGAAATGCTGAGTTTTAGCAATGCTTTTAATACTGTAGACCATGACATATTGTTGAGCCTCCTGAAGTCTCTTAATATTTCATCAACCGCTTTAGACTGACTTAGTAGTTACAACAGCAGTGTTTGCATCGGCTTGGTCGGATTTATTGGTTGATGTGCCGGAAGGTTGTGTTTTGTCGCCACTTTTATTTACAATATTAATAATTTTATATCTGTCATACTATCCACTTCGTATCATCTTTATGCTCATGATTTACAAATCTATTCACTAGCATTTTCAATTAATAATGATCTGGCCAAAATTGATGTATGGTGCAAATCATTTGACCTCAAACTGAATCCAATTAAGACTCAGGTTAATATAATTTGCAGCCCGGGTGTAGTAAAGAAGATTGACTGGAATAATTTACCAGCAGTTAAACTTAGTGATGTCACTATTGCTATAGCTATTATGTTAAAAATCTGGGTGCTTATATAGATAAAATACTCTTCCTTGGACCAAGCAGATTCAAGAGCTTAGTAAAAAAGTTTTTAGTAGTTGGAATTCTTTGTAACGTCTCAGGTATTTGCTTCTTATTCTTGCCAAGATTATGCTGGCTGATTCGTTACTTTTGTCTGTTTTAGATTATGCGGACGCTAGTTTTGTTAATCTCTCCTTAGAACACATTGAAAAACTTGAGCGAATTCGAAATCTATGTATACGATTCATATTTGGTCTGCGCAAATAGGATCACGTTTCCGAATTTCGCATGAAGTTCAAATGGTTACCAATTCATCTTCGTCGGAATACTCATATTCTGTCACAGCTATATTCCATTCTTTATGATCCAAATTCTCAGTTATATTTGAAGGTAAGATTTACTTTCCGTATCAACCATGACAATTATCAGAGATCAGCTGACAAACGTTCTCTTTTAATGCCAACTCAAATTACTAATTTTTACAGCCGTTCATTCATTTCTCAAACTGTGACCTCAGGAACTCTCTTCCTGAGGAAATTACAAAAGCACCGAGTCTAAACATTATCAAAAATATGGTTAAACGTCACTTTTTATATACCTAATTGTTGTCATTTGTTTTTGGTCCACAATAAAGTTCAACAATGTTTCGATTTTGAATAGCTCACTACTGATAGATGCGATTTTATAGTTTTTACTAGATTAAAGGCGTTTTTTTTCATATAAAAGGATTAACTTATATCCCTAACAAATCTACCGATTCATATTATCTTTATTTAATACTGAGGTACTTCTAAAGTTATGGTACCTTAAGGTAGGTAAATTGCTTTCATTTAAGTATGTTAGCGTACTAAAATGAAAGCAATTTTGTAGTTTGTAATAAAAAAAACTTTTATAAAGTTATTTTGAAAATTTGTGTGCAGGCAATTAAGTCAACGTGAGGATCTGGACCACTATGAAAAATCAATCATCTGTCATTATGCCAAGCAGTTTGTTAAAGGCGAACGATATGACACCTGCATTATAACTACTAGGTGCTAAAAATCCGTAACGTCTCGCCGGCTTATGATATTGTCACCTCACCTACTTCTGCCGCCAGAGCTTAAATGATTTTCATTGTTATACCCTAATAATCAGATATATATACATAACGCTCGAATATCTATCTCTTAAACCAAGTCATTACAACATAGTTTTATATTAGGCATAGTAAATTTATGATGATCGCCAAGACCAAACAATGGATTATCTATTTCCTATGATATTCCTTAATATAAAATATAAGCTTATAGCAAATATAAATTATTTCTATTATCTGTATTATTCATTTATATACATACCGCCAATTTCTAGTTGCGGTCAACAAATGACGGAATAGCATATTATGAAATTAAACAAATAAACAACGGAAAGGTTAGGCCTGAAAGAAAGTGTTAGTGTAAAGATAAAAAAGGGCATGCCCTGTTGAACACCTAGAAAAATTTTTAGATTAAAGGTTAACAAAACAGATGTACAATGCGAACGTAGAAGGATATATGTGCCTACCGAAGAAGACCAAGATTGACATACTATGATCAGATTGATTGAATACTCTCCGAAGGTGATGTCAAGAGTCTACACAACTGGCGTATTTTTGTGAAGAGAGTAATGAATATGGAAGAAATGAGACAAGTCAGCCAGGATCGTGATGTAGGGCACTCGGTTCTCTCTGCCAACCCCGTAAGGGATCTGAAGTGAAGATATGTATGTAAACATACAATATTTGTATTGTTACTGAAATAAAATTGATCGTGTCTAATTTTAATAAAAATCGTTTGCAAAATTCTAATACTTACAGGAAAATCGCAAATGCTCCACAGTGATCAGCTTATAGTAGTTTAGGATTTTAACTATTTATAATTTACAAACTATTTGGGAACGATATCAACGCATTAAATATAAACGACATCTACCATTTTAGATGCAGTTTATATCTTAAAATTCGACAAATCATGTTAACATACATATAATAATACTCTACTGGCACACGAATAAACATATTCGTAATCGTAGTAATAATCTTATAAACGTAATTATAGTATTAGGTTTATTTAAATAAAATATATTTTGATTTTCAAATAATGTAATTAGAGTGTAGAGCTTCAAACGATCTCGCCCGACTTTGATTACACCCACTCATCAATGCTTACTCAAAAGTCAGTTCTTGTCAATGTTGTTCCGGTTTAAAGGGTAAGGAAGTCACTACTGATTTGGCTGAAATATTTCCAGAACGTAAATGGCATCGCATCATTAATATCTCTTGTTTCTATAGCCAATGGTGATCTTCTTTTTTATATCATGAGATAACAAACAGGCAGATAGCTCTCCTGATGGAAAGAGACAATCATCGCTTATAGCCACAAGAAGTATTAATGGCGCGTTGCTATCCTTTTGGCGAAATCTTAAATACCTCATGCATAAATTTACTACCGGCTATCTCACCCTCTAAACCGGAATACGACAATGACTCACTAGAGGATTCGATCCCAGTCGATTTTTATAATCTCGGGATTACGGAATTATCTACAGTTAATCTCTGGATCCCGGGATAGTCCCGTGATTGTATTGGTAACAAAAATACAGTAAAACATAACACATAAAATACATTTAGTTTTGTGAGGACATATAATATTAAAGTTTTAAATCTTCAAAAAGGCGGTTTAACAAAATTATAATTTCTTCTCATGAAATAAACAAACTAGGCACATCTATAAATAATTTATGAAACTAATAATAAACTTAAAAAAATCAACATCTTTCTTTGTTTTCTCTCAGTTGTTTCATATCTAGTAGTAGTTTCCTTCATCTAAGACTTCTTTAGACTTATTTAGATAACATATAAAAAAGAATATATTATACTAAAGAGATCAATGTTTATAGGTACTTATAGTTTTTAATTAAATTGACCAGAAATTTTATAAATTACTTATTTTAACCACGAAAATAAAATCTAAAGAATAACAACGTATCCAACTGCAAGCATACTTCTCAAGTTGTTGCACAAATATGAAGAGGCTGCAAACAAGATGGCTGCCAAATGTCAAATCAAGGTTAGTGCGTTTCGTTTCACGCAGATACATATTGACTTATTTAAAAAATGTATCAATCCTCTAGGCATGGCAGACACACAATGACAGCCTATGTTTTGCAATAAATCACCATATAGCGTGTAATGGACGGTCATTACACGCTATATGGTGCACCATACAGTGGTAATGGTCCATTACACGCTGTACGGTGTTTTATTAAGAAAAGATGCCATTTTTACGTACTAATCACGATGGCTTAGATTCTAATTGAATCTTTAAGTATTATCCTTAAAAAAACCAAGCAATTTTGATTTTAAATATCTTTTGCGTGCCTTTAGGAGTAATAAATATTAGATGAACTAAACAAATACATTTTTAAACCAATTAATTAAAATATATCGCTATGAATAGCCATATAAAATAATAAGACTTTAATTTGATTGACTTCTACTATCATATTTAAATGTTACCATTTTACGAAACTTTAATTACATTTATAATAAAACAGCAAGTTTAAATATCATAATTTTCATTATAATTATTGAATATGAATACTCTCTGTGTATGTATATATAAGAAAAATCTTAGAGAATTCTGTCAATCTAATTTAGATTTCTGAGATTAGCAATTGCACTAAAGACACCCGATAACAGATAAATACCTAAATACAGACGTCTACTACGGAGGAAACTAAATGTTTACGTCAATATTACTTAAATTCCAACTTTATTTAACAACTATTCAATAAGGTTAAAAAATATTTATTAAATACGAATAAGTTAAGAAGTTTATATAGAATTTTACGGAATATATTAGACTTTATGGTATTAACTAAAAATACGATGTATGAAGTCTCACCCATGTTATTTAATATTCGCTATTTTGTTGTTAATATTGCATGCTATTTCTTAGAATTAACACTCTAAAGTATTAGAATAAATAAATTTATGTAAAGTTAAGGTAAAAAAAATCGGCACAAAATTAAATTCCCGACACAAATTTCCAACGGGTTTCATCTCAGAATCATGTCCAAATCTATGGTGTCGACTTTCGATAGACGTCTGTCTCTTACACGCTGTATATTATATTTTATATAAGTTTTTTTTTAAATCAGAGGCTAGTAAGGTAAATAAATAAACGCCCATATAAATAGTATAATTTTAACCACTATCCACTTTTCTCATCGCCTTTAAACACCAAGATGTTAAAGTTGCGTCACTGTTCACGTGGCGGAGTAGCAAAGCGACGTGGATAAGTTTACCGGCTACCTTTTACTATTTTAATTATATAAAAGTCATTGTCAAATTTGGAAGAGATTTTAACCCTAGAAAGATAATGTGCGCCTCAGAGGCGCACGCAAAACACATTTATCGTTGTCTCTTTCTAAAGAGCGCGCTCTCGATCTCGCCGCTACAGGTAATCTCCGTGGTCGCCTAGTGCTACAGCGAGGCGTACGCGTGACACTGGTAAGTACTTTGAATTAGCTGCTTTCGATAGGTCTTGCGCTCGAGAAGCGCATGATTATCTTTTGTGTAACTTTCGGTGGTATTCATGAAGTTGAATTTTTAATTATTTATACTATGTTTCATAGTTTATTTATGTGTTTTAGGGTCTGAAAATCATGGCACGGAATAGACCCTTGGATGAGGAGGAAATAACAAATGCGCTGTATGAGGAAGACGATGATGACATCCAGTTTGCTGGTCAGGACAGTGATTGTGAAGAGGAAGATCATGTGAGTGAGGACGACGTTCAGAGCGACGAAGAAGAAGGTTATCACGAATCAATTAATAACGAAGTGGTAAATGTAAGTCCAACATTTGTAAATGAAATTACTGATCCCTCACCTACTGGACCCCCTGAGGTTCCTGTGGTTGCCGTTTCACCCAGACATGACACGCGAATTATTATACCAAGCAAAAGGATAATTAAAGGTAAAAACAAGCATTGTTGGACTACGTCAAAGGGGGAGCGACGGGCCAGGACATCGGCGATAAATATTGTTCGTTTTGCCCGGGGTCCTACAAGGATGTGTAGGAATATTGTTGACTCAAAACTATGCTTTGATCTTTTTATCACTGAGGAAATTATCAATGAGATCGTTACGTGGACAAATAACGAAATATCCAACAAACGGCGCGAAAACATGACCAGCGCAAGGTTTTCTAACACATGTATACAAGAAATCCGAGCTTTGCTTGGTGTGTTAGTATTCACTGCTGCGATGAAAGATAACCACCTTTCTTCTGACGAGCTCTTTGATACCTCTTCTTCAGGGTCAAAATACGTAGCGGCTATGAGTCGCGATAGATTTGATTTTCTTATAAGATGTCTAAGGATGGATGATAAAACTTTACGACCAGCTCTTCGTCAAGAAGATCCTTTCATACCGATCCGGAAAGTTTGGGAACTGTTCATAACTCAATGTAGAATAAATTATACACCTGGGGAACACCTAACTATTGATGAACAATTAGTAGGGTTTCGTGGTCGTTGCCCATTTAGGATGTACATTCCGAATAACCCAATAAGTATGGCATTAAAATCCCTATGATGTGCGATGCTGGCTCAAAGTACATGATTGATGCTATGCCATACATAGGTAAAGCCACTAAAACAAATGGATTGCCGCAAGGAGAGTTCTACGTTAAAGAATTATCTCGCAGTGTACATGACTCTAACCGTAATATCACTTGTGATAATTGGTTTACGTCCGTTCCCCTCGCAAAGTATCTTCTTCAACCATACAATCTTACACTTGTGGGAACTATTAGATCGAACAAACGAGAAATACCTGAAGAGATAAAGAACACTCGCTCTCGACCAGTTGGCACGTCTATATTTTGCTATGATGGTCCTTTGATCCTGGTTTCTTATAAACCGAATCCTTCAAAGATGGTTTATCTATTGTCTTCATGTGATGAGCCAGGATCTATAAATACATCCTCAGGAAAGCCAGAAATAGTGATGTATTACAACCAAACGAAGGGCGGCGTTGACAGCCTTGACCAAATGTGCTCTTCTATGTCCTGCTCACGGAAAACTAATCGATGGCCTATGGCCATGTTTTATGGGATATTAAATATGGCTTTTGTTAATTCTTATGTCATTTATCACCATAATATGACAGTGATGCAACAAAAGCCATTAAATCGTAGACAATTTATGAAAAAGTTGAACACTCAACTCACAGAACCCTGGATGAATAGCAGATTGCTCATACCCACTCTAAAACGATCTGCTCGGACCGCTATAGATGCTGCATTGTCAAAATCTGGTAGTATTGAAGCTGAAGATGAAGTAGGTGAACCAGAGCAAAAAAAAGGCGATATTGTGAACTATGTACATCTAAAAAAAGACGGATGTCAAAAATGACTTGCGCTAAATGCAAGAACTGCATGTGTGGCGAACACAAAAAATATGTGTGTGTCAGCTGCATTTGGTGTACCAATACTAGTCCCAAAGATATATTTTTTTTATTTTATTATATTAATTTTAAGTAAAATTAAGCAATATTCGCTGTTATGATCGCTCAAAGTGAATTTATGTCCTATTAAAAGAAGACTGATATTTTTTGTTAATTTTTCTAAGAGGTTAAATAATTTGTGTTCTGTTTTTCGTAAAATAAATAATTATAACAAAAATTCGAGTTTAATTACTTCTATTAGGTATGAACTTTATATAGAAGTAGTATGTTCCCGATTAAAAAGCTTTTCAGGCGACAGAGAGGGCTAAACATATTGTGCGCTCGAGAGGCGCATGATTATCTTTTACGTACCTCCCAACATGATTATCTTTCTAGGGTTAATATAGTTTGTGGTCAAACTTACAACCAACTTCGACCAACAGGCGATCACTACTATAAAACTATTAGGCAGCCATTTCGCCGTTTCTCATCTTTGTAATAATAATTGTTGTATGTATTTTAATTTTACGTTATTTCGTAAAGCAAACTATAGCAATGTAGCAAATATTAAAGAAAAATTACACTTAGTCATGCTATAACAAAAGCGAAATCTTTTTCAGAAAACTAACTTGGCCGTCAAAGTAATTCGTGGCAACTCTTAATCACTACAGTTCACGAACTAAAAGCTGTGGAACACAGTGACTGGTACACGCTTCATTTGTTATTTTTATAACGTTTTTCTTTAGTAAAAATGTCAGCGATAAAGCGATTTTAGTTCTCCTAACGTTTACGATGATTAAATTAGATTCTTTGAGTGAGTTCCTATTAAAATTATTTGTCTGTATGACAAAAATTAAAGTCATTTGTCTATTACGGATCCTGTACAGTGTACAGTCTCGAGCACTATTAAGAGTGCATGAATTTTAATTTATATTCTGGTTTTCCCGAATGATTTCGGTAAAATTACTCATGAATCATAAAAATGAAGTCACAATTATCAAAAAAAAAAAAATTAAATAAACGTATTTGAGATCCGATATTTAGTTATTGTTTAAATAATGAAGTTTTTTTCTGTGTACATAAATATTATTGCTCGTGACTTTGTACCGTTTGGTTGCAAAATATTATTAAGGCGCTTCTATATCTCGGAGTCTCGGAAATGGCTCCAACGATTTTCATGAAATTTAGTATGCAGGGAGTTTCGGGGGCGATAAATCAATTAGCTAGGTTTCAATTTTAGAAAACGTCATTTAAAAAAGTACCTAGCAAATCTCAGTCATCCAGGTAATTTGTATTAAATTAAGAACTTCAATGTAAATAAGACATTAATACTTGTAAAAAGAATATAATTGTCAAAATTATATTAAAATAATAATAATAATAATTCACGGGACAAATTACACTTACTGATCTAACCCCAAAGTAAGCAAATTATTTGCTTGTGTTATGGGTGTTAGTCAACGATACTAATACATAGAAATACATATATAAATACTAGAATATATATAATAAACACCCAAACCCGGAAATACAAACATTTATGCTCATCACAGAAATGCTTGTCCCCGTCGGGGATCGAACCCGAGCCTCGTTGATTGCGTAGTCAGGGTCTCTAACCACTCGACCAACAAGAAATTAAGTGTGAGCTTACACTCAGTAAGGGCTAAACTTTGTGTTCTAGTTATTTTGTAGGAGACTGAGGTGAATATATAATGATGGTGGTTAACAGATAGTGAGATAGCGATTGATCGACATTTTTGAAAGTATTCTTAGTAAGAACAAAAGATAGATAGTTGAAGAGCCGAGAAAAAAGTTTTTCTTATTTTAGAAGAAAAAGTTTTAGTAAAATCTAAAGAGATCGAATAAAGGGTCGTATTTTATGTATCTGGCTGGTTTTGAAACTTGATGAAATTTTTAATTTAAAATACTGTTAGAATATATTACATTCTATCTCATTCTCTCGCTGGCAAAATCATATACATTTTTGTGTTTCTTTCTTCACTTCAATACTGCTATAAAACGTAGAACGTTATGGTTATCCACTTAAGTTATTAATCAGTAATGATTAGATTTTAAGAAGTTCTAAGTTATCAAAAAATCTAAACGGTCGAATTAAACTATGACATTATAAGAAATTGATATTATCATATGTTAATTTTTTGTAAATGAATTTGTGTTGATTACAAAGTGAGAACAATCAAATCAAAAACTCATTATTTGGACAATTTTATAACTATTTGTCCATTTGTTTCCCTTGATGGAAACAGAGGAGTGTCATTAGTGTGACGTATGTTGGATAGTAGTCTCGAAATGGATAAGCCGGTTTTATAACCTTCGTTAGGTTAAACATAACAAAAATACTAATCTCAGATGATTGAACATTACACATGAAAATAAGTAGGTACATTTAAAGCATTTTTAAACAAAACAAAACTATGTTGATTATATAAATGATTCTGAAATATTTTATTTCAAAAAACTTATGTATTACTTAGGTATGTAAGTAAGTGAACTGTAAAAAAATACCTTCCGAGACCAACGTGTTTTTATCCGATTGATTGATTATAAAGAGAAATAAGAATGAGAAAAAATAACCTTGATATTTGATACCCAGTATCTTTGTCTATTCCTTTACATATATTTTTGAAATTTACGAATTACTTATTGCATTTAAGTACGTATAAGTGTTCCTTAATAGATAGACCAATAAACTTAAAAGTTTACCTTGACATTCTTTCTACAATATTTATTTAAATGAAACGCTCGCCGTTTCTAACATTATTTATTTGAATGAAACACATAGAATAGAGTTTACAAAAAACGTATGTAACTAAAGCAAGCAAAATCTTTTTTGATAAAAAAAAGGATTCCACTGCACCAATGCAGAACTCTACCACCTAGTGGTAGAGTTCTGCATTGTCTCGCCCGGGTCTGGTACCAGCGCCTTACCTATTCCTGCCGCAATAGCGTCAGTGCTTGTCACTGTCGTGTTCCAGTTTTAAGAGTAAGGTAGCCGGTAAACTTATGCATGTAGCATTAGACCTCGCCACAAGATAGCAACGCACCATTAACACCTTTGGTGTCTATAGGCGATGTTTGACTCTTTCTATCAGGAGACCCATCTGCTTGTTTGCTATCTTATGATATAAAAAAAATCTAATAGTGGATATACAGAATGACGCAAAGTGAGATGTGGTGGACAAATTAAATTAATCAATCTAATAACAAAGAAAGCAAATTATTTAGTTCAAACGAAGAAAACTTGTTATTTTGCAAATTTCTGCGAACGTGAATTATTTAGTTGTGTTACGAGGGTTATTCAACGGTACTAACATACAAAAATACGTACGTAAATATTCAAAAAAGATTCAAACCAAGAAATGAAAATATATCTGCTCATCAACCGTATGTCTATTTCTGCCGATAATCGAACCCAAACCCGTTGATGCCTTGTCAGGGTCGATAACTACTTGACGAACGTGACGGTCAGGTCATATAACTGCTCTAGACATGTCATTTTGTTTATACTTCCTAAACTTCAGAAAGTGTTAGCAAAATTGAAATAATATTTTCCTACGTTTTAAATAATCTGGTTAGTCTCATGAGAAAACCGTCCCCTTTGTTAATTATTATGGGTAATTTATGTCAGTGTATTAATCTGGATGAATTTTATTATTATAAGTCGTCCATAGGCAGAAAGTATTTTTTTTTTTGAATCACAAGTTCGTAAAAGAATAAAGTATGATTTTGCTTCATTTAATGTTAATGAACTCAAACACTTCAAATGGTTTACAAAACTAGTTTCCTTACAAAAGTAAGAAATTATCTACAAGCTACAAAGTTTTAAAGCGTGATCTGTGTCAGTAACACCATCGTGTGCTGTACTTTTAAACCACCAACGCAAAACTAGGGATACTATAAGTTTCAGGTGTGTATCTGTGTATCTGTGTGTCGATCCTTGGCATCGTAGCGCCCTGGCGGATGGTCCGACTTGATTGCGGTTTTTTTTAATTGAAAGCCCTGTTTTGCGAGATGGTTCTTAGCTATGATTCAATAGATCTGTTCAGCCGTTTCGAGATAACCAGCTCTTTTCAAATTGCTGAAAGGAATTAACTAACTTGTAAAGGCTTTATCAAAACTAAATTTTGTGTTCTGTTACTTAATTGATATTGCAATAACATGGTAAACTTGAGCTGATACTTTAAGATCCTCATTCGAAGAGCGTTTAACTGGCAATTTTCGTATTTAAATAGCAGATTTTCCAAATATTGCAAGCCATTTTTTAACGACTTTCTGATATCCTTTAGTACAAAAACTTGGCAAACCTTGTGAAGGCTCAGTGACAATGCAATACTATGATCCACGCCATCCAACTGAGCTCGTGATGTAGCCTGGATGTAGGGAATGGAACTATCTGATGCAGAGTTAGTGCAAACAAGACAATCTTGTTTGGACTAAGTCTTGTTGCTATAAATACTAAATTTGATAAGTGCTCATGTTTTTTTTATTTTTTTTATATCATAAGATAGCAAAACAAGCAGATGGGTCTCCTGATGGTAAGAGTCAACCATCGCCTATAAACACCAAAGATGTTAATGGTGCGTTGCTATCTTGTGGCGAGGTCTAATGCCACATGCATAAGTTTACCGGCTACCTTACCCTCCAAACCGGAACACGACAGCGACTAGCACTGACGCTATTGCGGCAAGAATAGGTAAGGTGGAGGTAGCAGACCCGGTCGAGCCGATGCAGAACTCTACCACCTAGTAGTCACGATGACAGTGACGCACATAGCCACTCGGTCGCCTTTTACGACCTGCTTGGCAGAACGACAATTGGTCTATTCTTCAAAGGAGCCCGGCACCAACAGGGGGAATGATGATGAGGATCTGAAGATGCAGCTGATAAAATGATACCGAAACTCAAGAGTAGAATGTAGAAATAGATAAGATAGTCAAGTTGGGACTCCCTGGTTTTGATGATGGAAACTAATTCCATTACATATAATGTCGAAGAACTGAAGATGGTGCTGAAGAGTGCAATTGTAAGTCCCATATAGAAAATGGTAATATAGTGGAGTTTGGAGGCATTTCATTTGTTGCTAACTTTCAAAAGTTACAGCTTCAAATATTAAAAATACGTTGTTTTCAGCAAACTTACTTACTTATTATTTTTGAAATACCTTTTCAGCTTTAACACCGATTGACCTAAAAATCTTATCAGGTTTTCTTCTTAAAAACTGCGTCAAAAATTGTTAATTGTATAAAATTCAGTCAATTTGTTTGGGATTTTATTAATGACGATTTTTTTACATTGCTTCGAAACGTTTCAATTTATCGATTATGTAACTAAAGTGATATTATAGAACTAGATTAAAGATGTTAAAGATGCGTTGCTATCCGTGTAGCGAAGTGTTAATGCCACTTGTGTAAATTTACGTGACCTTACTTTCCTAACCCGAAGACGAGAATGACACGCATGGACGTAATGACACGTTAATGACATGAATTGGTAAGGAGGTGGTATCGAATAACCGAGCGAGACGTTGCGGAACTCTACCATCTAGTTACCAGGATGGTAGTGACACGTATAGTTAATCGTTCACCTTTCTTCTTTAAAAGGAACCGGGCCAACTCGGAAATTTATAAGACACAAAACTGTTAAAACCCTAAGACTTTTGAAATATTGAACTGTTAGTCTCTGCAAATTATCTGTTAGATAAAGAAAATAGTAGAATAAAGAAGCTTATATTTTAATTGTTATTTTTCAATTACGTATTATAAATTATAGTATAAACAAAACTTACGTTAATAAAATAGTTCTGGTATTTGTAAAATTTAAAATATTGGGGCTATTAAGAACAAGAAGTTAGAAAAATTTATAAATCATTAAGGATTACGTTTAGTCAAAAATTTTACAAATTCATTTGTGTAAACTATAAGCACAAATGTAAAGGAAAGAAAAAATATACAAAATAAATACGAATCAATCGATCAGTTCTGGTATATTGAACGTATACATATGATATTGAAGCCCGATAACTTTGATTGAATAATAATTCGAAGCCGCGTGTTTTTCAGGTACAGAAATTCATTGCATGGCGATTGCTCGCTAAAATATTTTCTGGAAACTGGATGTAATGTAGTGAAAGCTCTGTATATAAACTATGCTTACTCCCTTTGTGCAAAGTACATGGTGGGCATGGGCATAAGCAATGCGACCACAGCGCATGCCGTGGCTGAAATTCGCAACTATTCGATAATTTCCTACATTTTTTTATTTGGTTATAATTGTTATTGTGTTGTGAAAACATTACAATTGAACAAATGGTCAATGTAAATGCTACATTTTTTTCTACAAAGGCTTGGAAATAAGATGGGGGCAATAAATGGATACTTGCTCTAAAAACAAGTAAGCTT
Source organism: Apodemia mormo (assembly GCA_036924255.1). Classification (NCBI taxonomy): domain Eukaryota; kingdom Metazoa; phylum Arthropoda; class Insecta; order Lepidoptera; family Riodinidae; genus Apodemia; species Apodemia mormo. Next base: position 26,582,306 of record JAUPFN010000011.1, read on the forward strand.
TATAACTGTAACTTTCGAATATATAAATACACCATTAAATTGATAGAGCTTCATTTTGTACGTCAAAAGTAGGAGATTAACTACGTTTCTTGTTTTATTAGAGTAAGAGGAAAGCGCTGACAGTCTAGATATCGCTAAAACTTTCGAACGAGTCTGGCACAAGGCACTTTTGAGTAAACAAAGCTTATAGTATTAGCTTGATACTAAATGCTTTGTAACCAACCAACTTTTTTGACACAGCATTCATTGCCATACGGACAGCATATATTAAAGGACAATGGGCCCACCTCTCGTTCCCACCACTGTAACTTCTGTAAACCAGAATCAACAGCGGCAACCTTCCTGATAACCTCTGAGTTGCGAGCTCCAACCAACAAGTTACTATCTAACAAAGCTCGTGATGTAGCCTGGACGTAGGGACTGGAACTTCCTGACGCAGAGTTTTAACAGGATAACCTTGTTTGGACTCATTGGTTTTGTTGCTAAAAGTACTGAGTCTGATTAGTACTGGTGTTGACGAGGATCTGAATACGGAGCTGAAAAAGTGCTACCGAAACTCTCGCGTAAAATATAGAAAAACATAAGATGGTCGAGATCGGACCCGATGAATTTTTGATGACGTGTACTTTCGATTATATATAATGTCGAAAATCTGAAGATGGAGCCGTAAGTGTGTCATTGTAACTCACTGATAGAAAATTTCTAATATAGCGGAGTTCGGAGTCATTTCATTTGTTATAATAGGTTCTTTCTGATAATGATAATGCTTTGAAAATTGAGCTGAAAAACTGACATTAGAACTTCAAGAATCCAGCTTCAAAATGAAACTGCAATGGACTCCTAAACTAAACGAGGTAATGTTTTTGAATCAGCGGTTAATCGCATTGTATTAGCAAACACCTTAATGTTGGGCGATTTTCAGGATCTGATGATGGAACTGAAAAGTAACCATGAGAACTCCTAAACTACATAAGATAAACTAATCGAATTTGGACTCATTTGTTCTGTTTGGACAAACACTCTGGTGCTAGATGGTTTCCAATCTCACGATAGAGCTGGGTGTACGTTGCGGAAACTCTGGAATAAGAAAGAGAAACACCATCGACTATGGTGTCGTTTAATTTGTTATTATGAGGATTTTGGAGCAGATTGGCTTCCAGTGCCTGACGACAGAGCTGGAAGGTGTGCCCGAAAACTCCTTAGCTGTACCAGGTTAACCCATCAAATGGGGACTCATTCGGTTTGTTTTAGCAAAAAATTTGATGCTGGATGATTTCCAGTATTTGATGATTTAATACCAGATGGTAGTCATGGGAACTTCTAAAGTAAACAAGGTAAACCTATCGAGTTTGGAATCCTTTGTTCTGTTTTAACAAACATCCTGGTGCTAGATGATTTCCGGGGTCTTATAAAAGAGCTGATAATGGAGATCATGGGATTTTTTAATAAAATAGAGTAAATTTATTCCAAAGTATTTGGAGCAGGATGTTTTCCAGTGTCTAATAATAAAGCCGGAAGAAGTTCACGAGAACTTCTAAGCCATTCTAGATAAACCCATCAAATGTGAGCTGATTCGGTTTATCTTGGCAAACACTTGGGTGCCGGATGTTTTCTAAGATATAATAATGATGGAACTGGAAGGTGACCATCGGAGATTGAGCTGGTATAGTTGGCCTTTATTGCTAGGAGATTTGCATGGTTTGATAATAGAATTAGAAAGTGACCATGGAACTCCTGTACTAAACAAAATAAGCCCATTGAGTGAGGTCTTTGTTATATTTTTACATACACTCCGAATCAAAAGAATTTCCAGGGTCATATAATGGAGCTGAAGGCCATGGGAGTTTGGCAATAATACAACTTAAACTCATTGCATAAGGAACCGTGGTAACTTAATCTGATACTGCAAGACCTTTCGAAAATCATTAGGCCCTTTCATGTTTTGCTCTTAAAATTATACATATGTAGCAGAATGGCGGTCTTATGATGTTTCGGGGGTTTTTGAAATTTTTAATCTATCTTATTTTATCAGTGATTATTAAAATCATTGTGTTTCACTAGCCTCTATCGCCTGAAACACAGATTAAGCTAGTTCAGGCAGATACATGTTAAGTTATAAGATAGTTTTTAATGATTTTACAATACAGTGTAATGCAAAATTTATTTATCTGAATAAATATATTTTGATGATTTGATTCTTCTGCTTGACATTCCCGTAGTTATCAACGGTTTAGAGCTTTTTGGTCTTCACAGAAATATTGGTTTTTATGCGTACTGCACCGGATATAAAGTGAGGAGTGTCTTGAGCATTTTCAATTAGCACACGTATCTACTTTTCGCCTTCGTACTACACGCCGTAGAGAAAAATTGAATCCACACGGCCTTGAAGCTTAATCATATGCCACTGTTCACTTTGCACATACATTCCTGATTCTGACATGAACTTTTGACAAATTAACATCTTTATTGGCTATGAGTAATGGTGGAAACACCACCAGGAGAGTCATTTGCTTGTTACTATTTTATAGTGCAATTAAATAATATGTAATACTAGCTGCGCATATAACTTGGTGCATTAATAAAGTTTTTGGAAAACATTGCACTTTTCCAGAATAATTCTAATTTTAGTAGAAATAACTAAACTAATTACCACAGAAATACTTTCAAGTAATTTGCTATTTCTTTTATTGGGTTTAAATAATATTTATGTTTCCGTAACTGTCAGGAATTAAAAGTGTAAATAAAAATTTCTCATTATACAATACGAACTAATTTTCTCCGCACTGGCCTTTAATTAGGCTTGGAGCCATTGTAAGGGGAATAATTACAGTCAAGTATAATAGTTGCCGTAGCAAATGGAAAATCTTGTCAACGTTGTAAGAATTACAGCTGCGTAGTTTTGTTAGTACGTACCATGTTTCAGTCGCTAATCTAAAATTTGTATTTTAGTATATTTACATCAAAATATATTTAACGAAAATTTTTATAAGAAAGGTACGTTTTTGTTTATTTGTTTGTCATTTTTTTTTACTTATGTTCTAAAACTAAATTAAAATAAGCCTATCACATTCAATTCCATACTGTGTCAGGAAAGAATAGCTTTTTTTGACTGTGTTATTCTTTGCAACTTGATTTAAGATGAACTTTTTTTAAAAATGTTTACATAATAATATTTATATAAAAACTAGCTGACCCGCGCAGCTTTGCTACGAATAGAAAGGTCATTAAAAAAAGTCAAACGCCTTTCAGCCTATATTCTAACCCCTAAGGGGTGGATATTTGATAAATAATTGGCCTCCGGATACACTTCCAAACAATCTCCTTGCAAATTTCATTAAACTGGCTAAGTAATTAAGTTGTGAAAGCGTAACAGACAGACGGACAGGTGTTTTTTTGTAATATTACATTTTGGAAAAGATTATAATGAAATCTGTTCTTAATGAATATCCACATCGCGAAATAAGTAGCTATGCTAAATTTCAAATCAATCGGGTGTATTAACCCGATGCTCTACAAATTCTCGGCAAATTTTAATACATTAAGATTTACACTAAGAATTTTTTTATTTTTAATTAATGTCATAAGACAGCAAATAAGCATATAGATCTCCTGATGGAAACAGACAACCATCGCCTATAGACACCAAAGATGTTAATGGTGCGTTGTTATCCGTATGGCGGGAGTTAATGCCATATGCATAAGTTTACCGAATACCTTACCTTTCAAACCGGAACACGATAATTACTGAAGAAGTACTGAAGCACTAACATTCGTGCGGCAACAATAGGTAAGGGGGTGGCACCAGACCGGTGAGGTTAAAAAATTCGCATTGCGAAATCATCTTAATTGTTTAGTTATTGCAAGACACATAACAGCCTTGCATATTATTGGTAGTCGTTGCACATAACAGCCTTGCATATTATTGGTAGTCGTTGCCGCTTGATTATTTTGATCCTGTGACATTGCAAAAAGTGTATCTCGTGACCAGCATGCAATTCGCGACGTTCTTGATGAGTTTTTCGTTACGTTTAACAATCATCGCTTATCACTGACGGATTGCAAACGTTAGGTGATACGCCTGCGTCGTGACAATACATAACTCTGCAACCTCGTAGGCTCGATGGTAGTGACTCGCATAGCCAATTGTTTTGCCTTTTACGAACATCCTAACAGAACGGCAGATAACCTATTCTTCAAAGGGGATACTGACCAACAGTGGGGTAAACTCTTAGTAATAAATTTATTGTTAAGAATAGAATAGAAGCCTACTCAGAAATAATAAGGACTCGTTTTCATTGCGGACCGGGGACCGCTAATATAATAAAACTGAACTGCCGGAGAATATCTTGAAAATTATATTTTAAGGGCTATTACAGACATACGCGCTATGGGACGCAGGTGGATTCCGAAATAGTCACACATTATATTATGTTGAACGTATGTAACGTGTAACAATTGAATGCCTCTAAGTAGAACATTAGCTTTTATGAAAATCTACATGGCTTACACGTATTCGTGTTTTCGTGTTTAAGTATCTGACAACAACAGCTACTTTTATCCCTGCATTGACATTAAAAGTTATTTTTTATAAACTCTTGTACTGTTTATTTCACACTTAAAATATCAAATTGCTTCTTCTAAAAAATCCTAGCAAAGTATTAGTGCTAAAACACAATATATAATATGATTAGAATAGCTGCAGCGTGCGGCCCGCTGCATTATAAAAGTTTTTGGCAAAACAACAGGATTACCTAATTTTTTGGCATAAAAATTTTAATCAATATGCTATTTCAGGTCATCATCTACCTGCCAAATTTCATTCCAATCCGTTCAGCGGGTCTAGCCAAGTGGCATAAACGCTCGGAGAATAGAAAGATAAATGTATGGATTTGACATAAGCATAATCGAAAGCTTACGTCAAGTCCGTACATTTATCTTTCTATTCTCCTAGCGTTTATGCCACTTGTCTAGACCCGCAGTAGTTTTTGCGTGATTGAGTAACTAGCATATATATATATATATATATATATATATATATATATATATATATATAAATATAAATATATATATATATATATATATATATATATATATATATATATATATAAATATAAATATATATATATATATATATATATATATATATATATATATATATATATATATATATATATATATATATATATATATATATATATATATATTAATATAGGTTATGTTTGTCATTAAGCCAGTTTCCCGTATTAAAGCATCATCAGGGTTCCATCCATCCATCAGCATGATTAACTGCATATTTGGTTTATTGCTTCGCTTCTCTCCGTGTTGGTGCGGGTTCCCTTTGTAGAAAAGGTTATCTGCCGGTCTGCCAGGCAGTTCGTTAGAAGCAAACGATTAGTTATACGAGTCACTACCATCGTGCCTACTAGGTTGTAGAGTTCTGTATTGTCTGACGTGGATTTATGTGCTGGTCATTGTCATGCTCTAGTTTAGTATACGGTAAATTTATGCATGTGGTATTAAAACCCCTCCAAAAGAAAGCAACGCACCAATAACATTTTTGGTGTCGTAGGCGATGGCTGTCTCGTTTCATCAAGAGAGCCATCTGCTTATTTGCTATCTTATAATATAAAAAAATAAAATAAAAAAGGTTATAAGTCTGACGGCTGGGCCTAAGCCAATCCAGTTGGAGATTGGATACCAGAACCAAGCCCATAAAGAAATGCTAGTGCGCTGAAGCAAAACAAATATTAATGCGAAAGAGTACAAAAGTTTATTTAAGAAAATCAAAAAAATAAATCTTCTAATATTCTAAATATTAGTTAAAGTTCTAACACGGAAATTACTTATTTATCTTATAAAATTAAAGTGTCTGGCTTAGCGATTATTCTGATGTTTTTATATTGATGGTTTTATGGTTTCAGTTGGGTATTCTGATGAGTGCGATCTGTTTGCCGAGTTTACAGGTATAGTTATATTCTGGTGTATTATATCCCTATGAACATTACTATAAATTGACAGACAGCACTATCAGTGCTTACGACGATGGTGGGCGAAACATATTTAGCATTATATAATTCCTGATAGTAATGTTCTCGATAGTACGATTTGATATAACTTATGTCCTGATAAACATAGAGATATGAAACAAGCGAATGGTTCTCCTAATGGAAAGAAAAACCACCGCCAACAGCTAGCCATAAGTCTACCAGTCTATGAGGGTAAGATCCTCATAACTAGATTACGACAATAATAAGCATTGTCGCTGTTGCGACAAGAATAGGCGTGACGTGATGTTTCAGAACTCTTGTCTTTCTTGCCCTTTTCTCCGAAACACAACAAAACTGTTTCACGGGAGAAATAAGCAAGACGGTGGTACCCATGAAGCAAGGGGCACAGTGTATCCCTCCCACCGGTAAAACCTGGTAATTGTACCAAAAACAATGTTACAAAAACACACGATAATAAATTGAGTTATTTAGTAATAGTTACTGACAAGGTTGCAAACTATTGTTACGTCAAAATGATTGAAGTTCATTTTGAAATTACGTGCAAATCTCAACATGTCCCCGTATTGGTTTGGGCCTCGTTTGGCCTGTTTCACGGGAGAAATAAGCAAGACGGTGGTACCCACGAAGCAAGGGGCACAGTGTATCCCTCCCACCGGTAAAACCTGGTAATTGTACCAAAAACAATGTTACAAAAACACACGATAATAAATTGAGTTATTTAGTATCGTTACTGACAAGGTTGCAAACTATTGTTACGTCAAAATGATTGAAGTTCATTTTGAAATTACGTGCAAATCTCAACATGTCCCCGTATTGGTTTGGGCCTCGTTTGGCCTGTTTCACGGGAGAAATAAGCAAAACGGTGGTACCCACGAAGCAAGGGGCACAGTGTATCCCTCCCACCGGTAAAACCTGGTAATTGTACCAAAAACAATGTTACAAAAACACACGATAATAAATTGAGTTATTTAGTAATCGTTACTGACAAGGTTGCAAACTATTGTTACGTCAAAATGATTAAAGTCCATTTTGAAATTACGTGCAAATCTCAACATGTCCCCGTATTGGTTTGAGCCTCGTTTGGAGAAGAGATCGCTTGCAATTCTGCCAGACAGTTTGTAACACGCGACTAATTGACCAAACGTGTCACTACTATCGCGGCTACTAGATGGCAGAGTTCCACAACGTCTTTTTCAGGTATACCACTACCTTGCTTATTTCTATGACAATAGCGTCAATGTTTTTTATAGTCATGTTACGGTTAGAAGGGTAAGGTAGCCGGTAGACTTATGCATGTTGCATTGCTGTCCCACTATAGGATAGCAACGCATCTTTGGGGTCTATGGTAAAACATTTGCTTTTTTGTTTGATTTTTACAACAAGTTTATTTATTACAACTTATGTTAAACAATACTTACTTCGAAATTAATTCCGTATTAAACAATCAAAAACAATTTTTATCCCAAATAAAAACTTAATTTAACTAAACAAAAAAGCATAAAGCGTCCATAATATTTTCTTTTTCCACACCACAAATTTCAAACGTGAATGTTTAGCTTAAATAAATTTAATTTCAAATTCTCTCATAAAATAAGCCACGTTTTCATTCCACATTAAATATTAATACATACCTTTGAGCTCAATTATATAAAACGAATTTCTTTTTCCGAAAAATAAAACACGTATTACCAGGGAAATAGAAGCAATACAATTACGAAATCATTTTTGATTCGTGGAATTCTCGTAAGCGCTGAAACCTTTTTTATTTATTGGAACTGAAATAAATTACATCATTACACAAAAAAGCTGTTGACTCCGCCCGAATAATCTTTAGTTGTATAAGGAACACGAAATACCTTGGAGTATATACTTAATAATTATAGAGCGCATTTATGCGCTAACACACATAAAGAACGACAAACTTACCATTTATAGAAAAAAACGGTTATTCATATTTGTCTTATTCATATTAATGTGATGAAAAAACATTTTACATCTTTCACTAAACTAACGGTATTTTATATACTAAAGGTATTTTAAGATAGCTGCGCTGTGCCATAAATTATTTCAGTAGTTTCGATAAACTTTAACTTTATTATGGATAAATTATTAGGAACATGCCCTCGGCTCGGACACGTCACATATATAAGGTTATACAAGGTGTAAGTGTTGGCCCGCGAAAAGAACTTTGTGTCGCGTAAGATCGTTGAAGTCATCAAGATTGACCGTGGTCCTAATTTTAATAGAGAGAAGGGATGGACACTGCCGCCTGCTTGGAAACCCATGTTGTTATACGCAACGCGGAAAGAGAAAGGCAACGCGGGAAATGATAGTATGGTAGATATTGTGAGTACATTTTGTGCACACTTAGATTCCAATACTAGTACAAATGCGCCTAATATACTGTGTATAACCTTATCGTCAACGGCGCTCCTCACATACCAGATTCCATCAAACCGTGCACGACGTGCAGTACCCCGCAGTTTGAGACAAGACGCTATCGAGCGAAAATGTCACTAATCCTGAGAAAGGACCTCATATAGGTCCGAATTAAACGTGATCGTAGCCTTTTTTAATTATTTAGTTAAACTTTAGCTTTTAACAGTCCTGAATCAATCGGATTGTATAAATTTTCAAGAAATAAAATGAAGATAAATGTGATAAATCTACAGTTTCACGAAAACTAATGTCTATACCTGCTGACTAATTAAGAATATTATAAAACCATATCTTTCTCATCTTTAAGTCAGTACCTAAATTCATATTTTGTGTTTAGATATTTATGTTTAAATAAAACACCTGTTTTTTTTAAATAATTTATTAACCAATTCCATATGTCCTAGTGTAATATATTACCAATTTATTAAATACTAGTTAACATATTATATGGTATACACATTACTTTATTTTCTCAGTTAAGTAAAAAAAAGCTTACGGATTAGTCATAGATAAAAGTATATTAGTGATAAAATAGCTTCATTTTAGTGAAATACTTTTTAAAATCGGTCAAATACTTTTTAACTTTATTCGTTACAAACGAACAAATCTCGCCTCTTTATAATGTTAGTATAGAATACACGTCACTAATTTCACATTCCAATTTCCAAAAATCCTTTGTAGTTGATACGTTCATTATAAAATATATCTATATTTTATAATGAAAGTATACTTTCATTATAAAATATATCTATATTTTATAATGAAAGTATCTTTATTCTAAATTTTTACTTTCTAGATATAGATAATTCTGGCAGTTTTAATAAGCAGTTAAAACCAAAAACTCATTTACCCGCTTAGAAGCACGCGCTCTATCAAAAATACTCTATGTGAAATCCACTCCAATCGACTACATTCATGGCTCCACATAATTGCGACCACCATCAAGCGCCGAATGAATGCCACCGTGACGAGCTCTGATGGCTCTGAAACGTGCTCTATATGTCGCTCTTTTGATGAGACCATGATTACACTATACATACGCCAATGTATGGCGAATATCGAAACGCGTAGAGAGAATGGATGAGACATTTTGAAGTACGATAATAATAGTAGGAAACAATTGAAAAAAACGCATACACACTATTTTTATTATATGTATTTGTTGTGGTAGGTAGACAAAACAGAGTGTCATATTTTATAGTTCAAGCAGACTTGCCTTGTTTTCTTCACTCTTATAGCTTTCTTCATTAACAAAAGCCGGTTGAAGGTGAAGTCCAAGGGTGAAGTTAAGAGTCTCCAAAGACTCTTAACTTCACCCTTGGACTTCACCTATCGTCATTTTTTTCATAAATTTCTGTTAATTCAATTTTAACATGTTAATTTTGATGTCCCTCAGGACCTGCATCTATCAATATTCCTGTTGAATATCTGTTCTGTCAATCTATCATCTGCCATTCTCTCTATATGTCAGAATAGTTAGAATATACCCTTTGCTTTACGATTATACTTTTTTCAAAATTACTAATGCAAATCAAGTATACTAATTATAAAACTGTAAATTATTTCATTATTTTTTAAGCGGAATACGGTGAGTGAGGTGAGTTGTACTTGTTGATCTTAAGATGGCAAATATAATAAACATGGAAACCATAATAATAGAAGGTAAAAAATTACCTAGAAAGTATTTAAAAATGGTAATACGGAGCCCTGGGGATGCAAGATGATACCAATTTACTCCGTAACGTTTTACAAACGTGCGACATTTGCAAAGCCACTGAATGGAAAAAAAAACAGTGTTAGAAATAGAATAAACTCACTGTAGGTCCGGAAAATACGAAAGGCCTCAGTGGCACAAATATCCACCCTCATGTGTTCCACTTCTCACTATGTCGGTAGTAAAACCAATAGCACAGTATACATAATTAACGCACATTTCACATCGCAACCGAATCATCTACAGAATAAACGCACTCTTCTTCACTGTTTGTATGAAATCCCTCTACAGAACGAGCTTCACCAAGCTGGTTAATAGATAAAAAATATTTTGTATCCAATTAAATATGGCAATAAATATATTGCAAATGGGTTGACTAAAAACTTTCAGTCCGCCGTAATAGCATCAGTGTTAGCATCGTGTTCCGGTTTGGAGGGTAAGATAGCTGGTAAAATTATACTTATTTTTACATATTAGAATCCCGCCACATTAATAATAATGCACTATTAACGTAAAGTTAGTTTTCCTTTTGACTTCGTTCTATTTACTACAGCTGTGAATTTTTTCCCACCCCAATACCAACCGTTTAGCTGGCAGAGGGGGACGACACACTTGACCTTTACATACACAAAATGATCATTTTAAATTCATATTTGACAAACAAATCTCTTAACCGCAAAAATGTTTAGACAAATCTTAAACATTTTTTTAAAATCTATCCAACGATATCCCATTTCGTATATTATGGCGAGAAAAAAATTAACTTTTCTTGTAGAAAAACTACTAAACATCTAATATACATGTAATTTAGCACGAATATACATATTAGTCTCGGTAATAAAGTAGTAAAACAAAATGTGGAAAAATATTTTTTAGTTAATATATAGTTTATAGTTATAGTAGTGATATGTGATATTATAGTGATATATATATCACTATAAGATATTTGATATAATTAGTAACATTAATTTAAAAATAAAACATGGAAACTTCACAAGCACGTATAATCTGTTTTTTATGGTTCCGAAGTAAACTGCGAACTCTTATAATTTTTCCATGTCTATCCGTCTGTCTGGCCGCAGTCTAGCTCAGAGATCTTTCGTAATATAAAACTGTAATTTAGCACGAATATACATATTAGTCACGGTAATAAAGTAGTAAAACAAAATGTGGAAAAATATTTTTTAGTTAATATATAGTTTATAGTTATAGTAATGATATATATCACTCTATCACACATAAAAAATCAGATTATACGTGCTTGTGAAGTTTCCGTGTTTTATTTTTTAAATTAATGTTACTAATTATATCAAATATCTTATTAAATGAGATAACATAATTTCATCTTAAACATTTTACACAAGCTAACCCATATTAAGATAAGAAGGTATGATATTTTTGCAAGAATATTAACACGCTGGGGTAAAATCCTTCCAGCAATTTAATTCTACTTTATTTTACATATATAGTAAGTTGACACGCCTTTGTATTGCACACATTCAAGCTATATAAAAAGCGCTCTGTAAAACGTGGATATGAAACCGTGCTCTACGTATCTAGCTAGTAGAAATGTTTGCAAATAGTTGTTTAGGTTACAATTGTTTGGCTTTACAATTTTTCTCATAAAACTAAAGTAACAGAATTTTTGTTGATTAAATGTTAACAATTTCATTTAGTATTACTTTAGTCAATCGGGGTTGGTTTAAAAGTTCTAATCAGGGAAACATCGACAGATCATTACTATACAGGGTTATTTTTCCTAAATTTAAAATATGTCTGGACATATTTTAAATTTAGGAACTAAATATTGAATTGAAAGTGCGTTGTTATTATTATTGCAAAATTATAACAAAATAATATAAAAATATTCGTTTAAAAATGTCCCACTAAATTCATGAATTGGATGAATCGAGTCTTGTGAAAGAAATCTGAAATATTGGCAGTGTCATTTTATATTTACCTGTAATTATACATACATATATATCTTCACGTCAGGTCCCTTACGTGGTAGGCAGAGAGAACCGAGTGACATATATCACGATCATTGCAGGCTTGTCTCGTTCCTCCACATTCATCACTCTTTTCATACACACACGCCGGTTGCGATGACTCTTGACACCACCTTCGGACAGTACTCGATCAATCTGATCATGGTATGTCAGTTAATTATGATAGTATATTATAGTAGTACATATAGTAGTACTATAATATAAGCTGTCGTTCCAAGTACATTTTTCCCGAACACTTAATTTGGTTGAAGGTACTAAAATAAATAGTTCGAATTTTGCGTACTTTATTGAAATTTTATCCATGCGTTTTGTTTTTGTGTCGGATAAAAATGAAATTTTCAATTTTTTTAATTATTTTTTTATTGCATAAATCTAACATATTATCGATTTTGAACAGCCTCTTAAAATTTGGCCAGACCTTTAAAAGTAACCCTGTATATTTTAGTTTTTTTTTATATCATAACATAACAAACAAGCAGACGGGTCTCCTGATGGAAAGAGCCACCCATCGCCTATAGAAACCAAAGGTGTTAATGGTGCATTGCTATCTTGTGGCGAGGTCTAATGCAACCTGCATAAGTTTACCGGCTACTTACCCTCCATATCAGAACACGACAATAACAAGCAGTGAAGTTATTGCGGCAGGAATAGGTAAGGCGCTGATACCAGACCCGGGCAAGACAATGCAGAATTCTACCACCTAGTAAAGTTATCTTTTACTATAGTAAATACGAAACGACAGTTTACTTAATCCCTGCTCTCCAGTTAGTTTACATACTCTCAAGTTTTTAAATGTCTTGAAAAAAATCAAACAATACTTTACATATTTTTTTTACATTCGTGCATAGGTAAGGCGTTGGCATTCTATACCCGGGAAAGAAAGAAAGAAATCATTTATTTGCCAGAATATGGGAGTTACAAGTTATTAAAATTTGATTAAGTTACCAACATATTCTACCATGATATGGTGTGCAAATATTTTAATATATATATATATATATATATATATATATATATATATATATATATATATATATATATATATATATATATATATATATATATATATATATATATATATTTGCATTTTTGCCTTTCCTATTCCAGTTGCAATAGCATCTTCTCATGCTTATCATTATCGTATTCCAATTTGGAGGGTAAGGCAGGCGGTACATTTTTGTATGTGGCATACCACACGGATAGCAACGCACCAAACATCTTCAGTGTCTATAGACAATGGTTTTTTTTTCATCAGGAGAGCCAATTGTTTTTTGCTATCTATTGTTATAAAAAATTACGCGCAACAAAAGTAATAAGCCCAAAAAAGATAGCCAGTAACAAATGCGAATAACGAGACATTAACAATAACGTTTATAATAGTCCCCGTGTTGGTTCCTTGCTAGCGAAAATTACTATATTGATGTTCCTTGCTTTTGAAGAATAGGCAAACTGTCGTTCTGCCAGGCAGGTCATAAAAGGCGACCATTTTTTTAGTATCGATAGGGAAGCGTTTAACCACGATCTCACCTAATAGTAAGCTAAAATGCCGCCAAAGATGGGACGCGATTGGATATGCGAGTCACTACCATCTTGGCTACAAAGTGGTAGAGTTCTAGATTATCCCGCCTGGGTCTGGTACCACCGCCTTACCTATTCCTGTCGCAATAGCGTCAGTGCTTGTCGTTGTCGTTTTCCGGTTTGGGTGGTAACGAAATCTATAAACATATGTATGTAGCATTCGACATCGCCAATAGATAGCAACGCAACAATATCTTTGGTGGCTATATGCGATGATTGACTCTTTCCATCAATAGACACTTCTGCTTGTTTGCTATCTTATGATACAACAAGAATTAAAAAAAATAACTCGACGACAATCGCCCCTGTGGTCTAGTGGTCCAGCGTTGGCGTTGACCACATGAGATCCCGGGTTCGATTCCCGGGTTGGGCACATAAAAAAAAGTGTTTTTTCAGTTTTCTGAGAAACACAAAGTTGTCCGGGATTGGAAATGCCCGGTTGGCGATAGGCTTGCCACCTATCACATTGTGGGACCAAGTATCTTCGGCTAATCGTGGGTGCACTTGTTGTACCTCTGTCTACCACTTCGAGGATATGGGCGTGAAGATACTTTTTTAACTCGACGACAAACATGTTCGTGTACAAATAAGTAACTACCATCATCATCATGCTGGTTTTCTTCCAGGGTAAATAGAACGTCAATAGAATTTCTGGATTACCTGCATTCATCAGATCGTCATTTGGTAATTTTTTTATAGAAGAGGGCGCAAAAGTGCAGGAGGTGCACCCGATGGTAAGCGATTACCGCCGCCCATCGAAATCCGCAATACCATTGATCTTGCCGGCCTTTTAAGAATGAGTAAGCTCTTTTCTTCTTGGGGGCTTTCTTAAGAAGGCCCCCAAGCTGTATCCGTTTGGAAACACCCCTGCCGGTAATTAATTCCACAACAGAGTAGTGCGAGGCAAAAAGTGCCAAAAGAAACGCACAGTTGGATTTCCAGACATCGAGATAGGATATGGGTGGTGACCCCATCACCGCGTTTTATCGACTTGATAAGACTTATCGATTTTTTATAGCAATGACTGAAACCGACAACATTACGTTCGTAGCCGATTATAAAACCTAGATAAAACCTCAATAATACTTTTATCCAAACCAGAAATCGAACTCGGAACCGTATTAGTTAATTATTGTGACGATCTACCTAAGCTAACCACAAGTCAAATTAATAAATAATCTATTCAAGTAATTACTTATATTTTAAGGAATAAAATTGCAGTTAGCAACATTTCCTTTTGACAGTATTTGTCAAGTAATTGATGTATTTTGTTTACAGAGTGTTTTTAAGTTATTAAATGCTTACTTACATTTGTTTTAGCTTATATTTGAGCAATTACTTATATTTCAAGGAAAAAATATTCGGTTTTTAACATAAGAAATGTTGAATTAAACATTCAATAAAGTTTTTTAACGTAACTGTTGAACCGTGCTCCTTTGAAGAACAGAGTGCCAAGTGTGAGTTTTTCTTTTCGCATTCGATCATGAGCTCGTTTCGAGTTTACTAGGAATTTGTATGTGATTTGTACAGCGCCACCTAGTGGTAAACTGGTTTCTCACGTTTACCACTAGGTGGCGCTGTACAAATCACATACAAATTCCTAATAAACTCCAAACGCGCTCACGATCGAATGCGAAAAGAAAAACTCACACTTAGCACTCAGGCCTCTTGTCGTTATATTGTTTAAAAAGTTGTTTGTAGGTATAATTAGATATTGTATAAAAGCGATTCTACTGATAGTGGTTTTTAAATGAAGCTCAACCAGTAGAAGTAAGTAAAGAAGTTTACAAAAGAAAGACGTTTCCCTGTATAAATATAGGATATTTTTATTCCGGACAATAGTTGTGTTCTTTAGGAATTAGGAAGTTACTGATTTTGCTCCCATTTTCGAAAATGGAATTTTCACTAGGTCTCCACGTTTTGAGGCCCTAGAAACATTTTTTAACTATTTTCACGATGACGTTAGTGTATGTGTGTGTGTATGTGTGTAAATATCCCATTACTTTTGAACGGCTGGACCAATCGAAACACGGTTGATGGCATTCGACTGGATTTCGCTCAACTTAAATTTCCTGAAAATTTGAACTAAATCGGTCCAGGAGATTTTGAGATATTTTAAAAAAAAAACCTCAAAAAAAATTTTTGGCGAAACAGTATTTTTTAATATATCTTCCAGATAAATTTACCGATTGAGTGCAAAAACTAATCAACTCTATTCCTCAAAAAACTACGTCTAATGCATAAATTGCATCAAAATCGTTTTTTCAACGCAACTTAAATTCGTAGAATACCAAAAAATGATTGGTTGACACCAATCATTTTTTGGTATTCTACGAATTTTAGTACCAAAAACTAAAAATTCAATCATCGTTTCAAAAATCAATATACTGCCATTTTAATAAAATAGATGTTTGAACTTGAAAATCTATGCATATATTTTTTACCCTTTTTTTAGCTTAAAATATCTTAATTTAGCGAGAAGTTTCAGCGGGATGGCTTGTAGGGTCAAGCGTTTACACATTTTTTTAAGTTTGAAAGTATCTTCACGCCCATTTTCCCGAAGGGGTAGGCAGAGGTACAACAAGTGCACCCACGATTAGCCGAAGATACTTGGTCCCACAATGTGATAGGTGGCAAGCCTATCGCCAACCGGGCACTTTCCAATCCCGGGCAACTTTTTGTTTCTCAGAAAACTGAAAAAACACTTTTTTTTTAATGTGCCCGACCCGAGAATCGAAGAAGGAGAATCGAGAAGTTTGAGAATAGACTTAAGCCGTAATTAAAATAGTATAAACGTGTGTATTTTTATGTATGTCAAATGAATATAGTGCATGTCTTCTTTATTATATACATACTTCATTAAAGTTGTAGTTTAATGAAGTAATAATATATTTCTAACGGATATTATTTAAAAATGTTAGGTTTCTGCAGTCCTTCGCAATGTAAACTTTGACTACATTCATACCCTACCGGTCGCGTAATTGTCTTAAAAAACGGTACATATATTTTTTTAATTCACGTAATAATATATAGGTAGTTTATTAGCATTGTTGAGGATCCAAAAGGTGATTTACATTAATAAAATAATAAGTTTTAACGTCGGGAGCGGGTGACAGTTATTGCGAAGCTAAGTACAAACGAAATCTGGGATTTACATACAACACCAACACGCTAAGTCAAAATTTAATAACAAATCCTATTCACTACAATGTGAAGCTTGACGTTGTATTATAATGAGGCTCCTTGTGGAAGGCACACAACACGCACCGCGTTTTAATAAGAGTATACAAGGTAGTTGCTTAAGGAGGCTTATTAAATAAAAGGTCTGGGGATTTTGATTAAATCAGCCGTCAGAAAATTTCAATAAATTAAGCTAAATATTAATATTCAAAAATAGAATTTCCTTGTGTTGATGCGGGCCCATTTTTGTAGAAAAGGCAAACGTGTTACTAACATATTTTTTACTAATTAGGTAGAGTTCTGCAGCGTCTTGTCCGGGTTTGGTACCACCGTCTTACCTACTTTTACCGCAATAGCCGCGTGCTGAATGAGCGACCGGCCTCCCGAGGCAACCGCAGAGACAAATCCTCGCTTGATCTGGACACGCTTCACCTGAAGCGAACGCACGCGCTACCTCTTCCTTGCGTTCCTCAGCCTAAGCATTGTGGAGCAATTATACTAATTGTTAACTAAAATCAGACGCGTTTTGAAGTTAAACTGAGCGGCCGATGCTGCCTGAGCCTCACACTGGCTCATCTTTGGTGCGCGCAACAATCTCTTGCAAAAAAATCTACAGGCTTCCGCATTCAGTACGCAGCAGATAAAAGATAAATTTCGCTGCTTTATTCCAGTTTGGAGGGCAAGGTAGTTGGGAAACTTAAGCGATATTAAGCGAGCCACAAGAATGCAGATCCAGGAAGTGCACTTGAAGATAAGTGATCATTGTCGCTCATAAACACCTACAATACCAGAGGTCTGTTATTTCGTTACCGACCTTTTAAAAATAAGCAACCTTTTTTCTCGAAGGTCCATAAATCGTATCCATTCATAAAAACACCTGCCGGTAGTGCGTTGTAAAAAATGCCGAGAAAAACGCACGGTTGTGGATTTGCAGACGTCGTCATTATAAGAGTGAAACTTCAAATTTTGACGCAATGTTCGATAATAGACTTCAGCAGGAAGAATTAATCCGACCAACTCGTTGAAACACTCTCTATGATAAATGCGATAAAAGATGCCAAGCGAGCCTACATCTCTGCGTAATGCCAAAGAGTCAAGCCGTTTCTAAATAGTCGTCAATGGTTCGAATTGTTCTACACTAAATGCGTTAAAGTGGGAGAAGCTGGTACTGAGAAGCACCGGCTCAGAGATGCAAACAGTACTCCATGTGAGGGCGAATTTCTGCCTTATAAAGTTGGAGGTAATGGGCTGGCAAGAAATACTGTTCCACTCTGCTGAGCACACCGAGCTTTTTGGAGTCTAGTTTAGCCTTATCCTACAAATGGTCGAGAAACTGAACGATATTTGATATGTCAACCCCCAAAAATCCAATACTGGCTGAGGCTCTCAGAGAGTATCCTTAAATTAATGTGATACGATAAAAGGGTGTCTTTTCAGCGATGAATTCACAAAGCTGTGTTTTCTGGGGTTAAATATGATGTTAAATCTGTAAAGTTTTGACAACCTCATTCCTAGACATTAGTAAGTCGATTGTCGATTTCAGACATAAGTTTGTTCCAGGCTACGGTTCCGGCACTCTTTCACGTGTTCCCGAGAAATACGGCTACAGCTGGAGTACGTAGTACGAATACTATCATCTGCATAGCAATTTATGTTTATAATTTGCAACAAAAAAGGGTCGGTAATAACACGCAGCCTTAGGGAACACCAGCATTAACATGTTTAAGGTCGGAGCACGCACCGTCAACCACGAACGACCTGTATACTCCGATCAGCAAAAACTAGTGGTGTACTTGTGTAACTTTTCGAGCAGTCTATAGAAAGGCAGCTTTGCGAAAAGCGCTATAAACAAAAAGCTGGCACGATAATATGAATGATGTCAATGAATATGGTAAAAAAAATAAGTCTACGGCATTTTAATTATTATTATACGGAATTTTAATCATAACTATAAGGTCAATAGCATCTACGATAGTAAAAACAATAAGTTTGCTTGTGGTAAGTACCACCTTAGAACGTACTGTTAACCTGTATCTAAGGATTATCTGGAAGATATCGAATTTTATTAGAGTTCCTTGATCAACAAGGAACTCTTATATTTCGCCATATCCATCTGTCCGTTCATCTGTTTGCAGCTTAACCCAGAAACTTTTAGTAGGTACTGGAAAGCGGTAGTTTTGCATTTATATACATATCAAGCTCACAAAGTGGTAAAATAAAATATTGAAAAATATTTTTTTGGGTCGGTAGGTACTTTCTGAACTTTAACTGAATACAAGGTGGTGTATCTTATTTTTCTCGCATACCCCATGGCGTAGGGGGTTGATGTATTTTATTTTTCTCACATACTTCATGGCGTAGAGGTGTATCTAATTTGCTCGCGTACCCCATGGCGTAACGGGTGTATACAAATTTTGCTATAATGCCTAGAAAGTACTTACAGTAGACCTGTGTTAGTAGTTACAGTAGACACTAAGAATCGAATATACTGTAGTTTTTAATCATTAATTATGATATGAAGATAACAAAAACTAAAACATTTCTTATGAACGATTAATAATATTTTTAGGATATAAATGCGGCAAAAATAGACATTGTCACGTGACAGTGAAAGTAAATCTTAAATCGTTACGTCACGCTGTAGTAATCATGAAGCTGTATTGTATCCGGAGGCAACACTTCTAATACAAACTTGAAACACAACTTTAAATACTTATTTCATCTTCTGAGGTCTTACCCTCTCTTTCTAACACAGCTGTATAAAAAGAGATGGCGAGACCTCATAGACTGAGATATAACGTAGGTATATGTTTGAAGTGATTAATCCGAGTGTTTTCTCCACCTTAACCTAATACTTCATGATAGTAATATATAATCTTGATGATTTTATCTTCAGAGATAAAAAAGTATGTTAGTATGTTCTGCAATACAAATTCTTTGGTCCAGTGTATACATATACCTATTATCATGCATATTTGATTTTACCGTACGTACGAGTATAAGTGGCTTAAATAAAATATTACTCGGGTTGTGTTATCCCTTTGCCTCGGGGATTAACACCTTGTAATATTGATATTGAGATTTATGGGTTGGTTGCAGGTTGAATTCTGTAGTAACAAAAATAAGAGTGTTATAATATTTATAATGTAGGATTTCTAACGACACTTGATGGGTTTAAAAAAAAAACTTAATCTATTAGTAATGTAGTGTATTGGTTATGTATTTATGTAATGTAGAGGTATGATGGTTGTCGAGGAGACGTCATTACTGAAGCCACACGAGTGTGAAAAAGTGTATCGTGTATGCACTGAAGTCTATATTGAACTTGTATATATCGTTACAAGATAAATAATTCTTATAACATAATTGAGAATTTGCTTAAAGTTTATGTATTACTAGTTGTAGCGTGCAGCCTTCCCCGTGTTGGTTCCGGGCTCCTTTGAAGAATATACCAACTGCCGTTCTGCCAGGCAGGTCGTAAAAGGCGACCGATTGGCTATGCGAGTCACTACCATCGTAGCTACTAGGTAGTAGAGTTCTGCACTGTCTCGCCCGGGTTTGTTACCACCGCCTTGCCTATTCCTGCCGCAAAGGCGTTAGTGCTTGTCACTGTCGTGTTCCGGTTTGGAGGGTAAGGTAGCCGGTAAACTTATGCATGTGGCATTAGACCTCGTCACAAGATAGCTACGCACCACTAACTCCTTTGGTGTCTATAGGCGATAGTTGACTCTTTCCATCAGGAGACCCATCTGCTTGTTTGCTATCTTATGATATAAAAAAACCTGCTGCATTATAACAGTTTTTTGTGAATCCCTCGGGATCATCTAATTTTTCCGAGTTAAAAAGTAGGCTGTGTGCTATTCCAGATCATCATTTACCTGTGTGCTAAATTCCATTCAGATCCGTTTAGTCGTTTTTATGTGTTTGAGTAACAAACATCCAAACTTTCGCATTTATATAATCTTATATATAAAATTCTCGTGTCACAATGTTAGTTACCATATGCCTCCGGAATGGCTTGACCGATTATTGTGAAATTTTATATGCATATTCAGTAGTTCTAAGAATCGGCTATTATATATTTTTCATACCTCTAAATGATAAGGGTTGTCCACCTCTAACATTTACTTGTTACGTATTGCTAATTTTTATTTTTTGTTTTTATATTTTTATCATGTGACATTAAAAAATACATCCAACCTTAAATTTTCACCCTTCTACCATCAACTTCTATTTTTTAATTCAATAATATTTATGGCAGGACAACGTTCGCCGGCTCAGCTAGTATTAATATAGATAAATGATGTCTTTAAGGTGACTTGATAGTTACCGTACAATTAAATTTATTTGAATACAATACATTTTAAGGTGCAGTTTTATTAAATGCCAACGATTCGTATGAAGTTTTATTGACTTATATGCTCATGTAAGTAGTTTAGTATTAATTTCAACTATGTAGCTGTAAATTGTTGACGTTCAAAGATACCTATAATATTTATTCTCATTTCTCATACTGTACCAAACAGTATATAATTACGTGACTCACTATGAAAAGCATAAGATAGTGCACTACGATCAAAAAACATTTTACGCCTACTTTCTGCGACTATTTCAATTATAATACTCTTGATACTGCACAGAATCAAATTAGTTTATATGCCGCTATGCAGATAATTAAAAAAGATTAATTGTGATATTATATTCATAAATCAATTCAGGTCCACTATATTTATTTTTTAAATATAATTGATTATAGCAAAAGTCATTTAAAAAGTATTTAGTGTAAGCGGACCTTAGTGTAACTGAAACGAGAAAATCGTTGAAATAAGCTCTAACATTGTCCCGTCTGGCAGCAAAAACAATCTATATAAATAAAAATGAATCATTCAATGTATTGCTAAATGCAAAATATGAAAACGACTGGACCAATCCCGCTAATTTTTAACTTCTCGCTACGAAGATAAGGAAGTTACTGATTTTGCCCCGATTTTTCGAGTTTTCACCAGATCTCCTAGGTTCCTATGAGATGCGAAGTGAAACGTGCCTTGAGTATATAATTTGTGTGCCTTTGCTTCTGATGTGAAAGAAAGTTTGGTGGAAGTTCGTCCACTATTGTGCCGCTGTGGTATTTTCTAATTTTCAGGCCTTGGATAAGTTTTCCCCACTCCTTACATTACCTTTCATTTCGGTTGCATCACAGCAGTTCAATAAAAGGTATCGTGGAAATTTTGCAAATAAATACCACAATTTCTTCTTTAAAGACACACCATTTTTTTATTTTTGAAGACCAATACGGATATATTCACCTAATCGCGTATTAAACTAGCGATCGTAGTCAGTAGTCGAAATTCGAAGATAATTCCATGATTTCATTTGACTGTAGACTATTTTGACATGATGATTTTCGGAAAGCCTGGTACACATAGACTCTTATTTATCACGAATAAAATAAAACCACGGTTTTTCAGGTCACTCTTAAGGGGTCGAATCACAATTATAATTCGGGCTTATTCTGTATCTACGTAATATAAAGCATATTATACAACTTCCTCGCTCTTTAGGATTACATTAATATATATTTACACAAAAAAAAATTAGTTCCTATAATTTGTCCAGCGATATATTTATATATACACGTTTCAAAGTAACTTTGAATGAATAAATTTGAAAGTTTGAATAATGCTAATTGCCACTGACAATGTTAACATTAAGCACCCGCATGCTTGTTTAAATCTTATTCACCATTCTACGGGTATCTATGAAAGCAATATTAGTCCATATCTCTAATTTATGTAATGTTAATGACTTTGATATGTAAACAAGATGTGAGTATAAATTACATTAGTATATATTAGGTCTATCATACATAAAACAAAAATTATAAAGCTTTGCTAACTGCCGGGAGTAAGTAATATTAATTAAATTAAAGTAAAAGCTACGTATCTTTTATTTTTTTCTTTTAATAAAGGCCAAAAATTGGTTTGATGATGAGCCAGCCTTAATTACACTATTTATATGCCATATATGAAAATAATAAAAAAATATTTACCAATTTATTTCGTTTCAAAGACAAACAGATTGTTTTTTCGATGGAAAAAGATGACCATCGCATATAGACACCAAATCGTTGTTATCCCTAGGATAGGGTTGGAATTTCATATCCATAAATTTACAGGCTACATTACCTTCCAAACCTGAATAAAACAGCGATGAGCACCAATGCTATTGTGACAAGATAGGATAGGCAATGTAATTAAACCGGTCCAGATGTTACAGAACTCTACAATCTATTTAGTAGTTACGATGTATGTAACCCGTACCTATTAGCTTTCTTACCTTCTACGTTGTTATCTTGTACAAAGAAGTTTGTTATCAACCGCGCTTATAGACAAGTACTAGCCGGCCAAATGTGTGGCGCACCTGTGTTATGCACCTGCTGTTGTGAGATAATGACGTCATAACAACAATAGAAAACATATATAACAAATAATAGTATAAATAGGCGGGCATAACATATTTTTGAGTCACTGTAATTATATCACTTCTTGAGGGCGTTACTCTGCCCAAAAAGTTTACTGTGCATGTAAAAGTGATTCAAGTATTTTATTCGACCAAACTGCTTCTCGGTAATTTGTTAAAGGCTATCGGCTTTTCAAAGGAGGCTCATATCACTACGGAAAAAGTAAGACATAAGTATATAAAAACAAAGTATCTTCACTCCCGTATCCCCGAAGGGATAGGCAGAGGTACAACAAGTGCACGCACGATTAGCCGAAGATACTTGGTCCCACAAATGTGATAGGTGGCAAGCCTATCGCCAACCGGGCACTTTCTAATCCCTGGCAACTTTGTGTTTATCGGAAAACTGAAAAAACATTTTTTTAAGTGCCCGACCCGGGAATCGAACACGGGACCTCATGTGGTCGACGCCAATGCTGGACTACTAGACCACAGAGGCGATTAAGTAAGTATAAATTTGTTAAAAAGCAATATTAGTTCGTTTGCAATTCAGAGTAATCCTTGACAATGTCGTGATCCAGTTTGAAGAGCTAGGTAGCCGGAAAATTTATGCCTGTGGCATGAATAGCGACGCACCATTACCATAGCTTATTCAGCCGTGCTGGTATCTATAGTAATATTTTCAATATTAACCTTTTAATATGCAATGTATATTTTCCTTAACATGTTTACGTAACCGATAAATTGAACATCAACTTCCCACAGTGCGATGCTATTATATCGCTGAATAAGTAAAGGCTCTATAGTAGTAACAAAACTCAATTGTAAAGTACATGATTGAAATAAACAAACAAGTTTTGGTGGATCACCGTTAACTTATTTTACAACTCGAGTCGTTTTAATGCGTTGCGTTTGTTTCATGTTTACGAAGAACAGTTTGTTTGTATGAGTGGATCTATGTCACGGGTTAAGTGGATATGCCTTTCAAGACATTTTCTTAGTTTGTATCGCCTCTGTGGTCTAGTGGTCCACCGTTGGCGTCAACCACATGAGATCCCGGGTTCGATTCCCGGGTTGGGCAATTAACAAATGTTTTTTCAGTTTTCTGATAAACACAAAGTTGCCCGGGATTGGAAAGTGCCCGGTTGACGATAGGCTTGCCACCTATTACATTTGTGGGACCAAGTATATTCGGCTAATCGTGGGTGCACTTGTACCTCTGCCTACCCCTTCGGGGATATGGGCGTGAATATACTTTTTTTTTCTTAGTTTGTCGGTGTAACTTTCAATTACATACAGGAATACAGAGTTATACTACTTACAAATGAAATAAAATCATTTCAAGGGTAATTTTTTAAACCCTTGTCATCTCATTCGGTACGATAACACATTACAACATGGTTTATTTCTATTTTTTCACCATACAATATAATCTAAAAATGTATGAAACTTTTGACAGTAATAGGAGCGTTTGCTTATATAGACTCGCCATTGAGAAGGAAACATGTCGTACCATGTTTCCTTCTCAATGGCGAGTCTATTAGTATTCATGTGGTCTGTGACCTATGTAGTACATTAAAACGTATACTGTTACTATAATAAACTAAAGTTCACCCTAATATATCACTTCTGTGGTCTAGTGGTCCGGTGTTTCTGTTGACCACATGAGGTCCCGAGTTCGATTCCCGGGTCGGGCACATAAAAAGTGTTTCAGTTTTCTGATAAACGCAAAGTTGTCCGGGATTAGAAAATGCCCGGATGGCGATAGGCTAGCCACTTATCATATTTGTGGGACCAAGTATCTTCGGCTAATCGTGGGCCTCTGCCTGCCCCTTCGGGAATACGGGCATGAAGATACTTTTTTTATTAAAATGTTCTCAAAATAAATATTGCCTAGTGCCTAGTATCTTGAAAAACAGATAAAGCTATCGATTTCAATTATAATAAGTGGCAAACGGTAGACCTTACAGTTATCAAATCGAGCGATTGGAACACATTCCGTTATCTAAGAAACTGACTAGTTAAATGGTCTAATTAAATATATTCGATATTAAACTCCTTTGAAATTACAGGAGGAAAACTGCGTGACAACTTTATTTTCAATTTTAAATATTTGTATAAGCAGTTGTAACTCAACGTAACGTGTCCGAAATTTACACCTTTAAATTTTTATCACCTTACAATAATGGTGAAAAAAAAAAACATGTTAATTTATTAGCAAGTGTATTTTCATCGCCGAACAATTTACAACAGTGACATTGTATATTTTAGAAGTATGTTAATTTCCAACCCAAAACAGTTGCTTTTGCGCTAAGCGTTGTGTATTAATTAGAATAACTAATGAAGACCAATTTTGTAAGTAAGGTCATCAATCTCCGAGGCGAGGACAGGATGATGTATGACCCTAGATATTGGCAGTAGGTACATAAATTTAAGTCACACAGTCTTAATTATAACTAGAGAAACTTATGATATTAATTAATCATCTTTCTTTACCATCAGTATTGATATGTATATTGAGCAGTTATTTTAACATTTAGATTTTAATAATTTTATTATTTTTAGATTAGCTCATCAGTAATATTAAATCTATTAATTTAACTTCTTTTTGATCTTACTACCTTCAGCTTTGAAATTTATTAGTTAATGTTTTGTCGAGCTCACGCTAAACAAAAATGTACTTGTTATGTGCTTATGTAAATAATTTCAGTTTACCAAAAAACATTTCGTAAGCATTTTTTATTTTAAATTTCACGCACCACTGATTTAAATATGACAATGTAACATGTATGTATTTAAATATAACGTATATTGTTATATGTAATATAACAATATATGTTTACCCAATCAGGGACAAGCATTGATCATACCGCCAATCATTATTACTTGATGGTAATAAATAACAAATTAGCTGTTTAAAGAAAACAAACGTCGTGGGGCCGTCAATGAAAGACATTTTGTTTGAAGTTACAAGTCTAGAGGTATTAGTATGTCAATGGCTTGACTATGTCGATGGCTTGAACTCATACAGCGTGTAAGTGTATAGAAAAAAGTAGAAAACATACCATTTTTACATTCTAATCATGGTGGCAATTTTTTATTTCATAAAAAATACAACATTTGCGTTTTACATTTTTTTCTTATTTTCAAGTCATGCAATGTGAAGCATACATTCGTTCTACTTATTGCGCTCGCGGAGCTCTTGGACCAGTCATTTATTTTGCGCAGTATGTGACGCATAATACATTGCTTGTTTTGTGAATTTCCTCAAATTGGACTTTATTTAGAATAAGAACTAGAAAATTAATTAATTAATTTTCTACAATTCTTATTCCCAAAATTTCCTACACAAATTTCAAACAGGTTTTGTCTCAGAAACACGAACCAAATTCCTCGTTTCGACTTTCAGTAAACCCTTTCATACACACTGTATAATAAAATATACAAAAGTATTAATCGATATTCTAAATGTGAATTCCTTGTGATACTATAAACTCATTTACCAATTAAATACGTGTGTACATTTAGAGATCAGTGCCGTCGACGGAAGCGATCACAAAGCAAAGAAGAATTTCGCCACGTTAAACAAGTTGACAGTAGCACTTTTGAATGTACCGATCAGAGGCAAGGTTAAGTTTTTAAAAATATGAATTTTAGCAAAAGTGTACAAAATAATGTAACTTTGTTGCTGCAACAAAGTTACATTATTTTGTACACTTACCTGGAAGGGATTTTATCGCACAGCATATGGTTTTAGATTATATTACCATAAAAATTGTATTCATTTGTAACCTTAATCTTCAAGGCTTATATTGTCGCTTGTCAGTGACAAGTAAAACAAGATATTTTATTTGTTCGGAGCAAATTGATAGGGTAATGTTTTTAAGCTATTATAGCTAAATGTATTTTAGTTTACACGCAAATGTGTTGGCAAAATATACACACATTTTCGGAGTATTATTATTACATTAAACTTTTTTATTCAGAACCAATAACAATAAAAATGAACTTAAATCATATTTAGTTCTTCATAATAAATTAATTAATATCACAATTTTCTCCAGTTCTTAATACATATTTAGTTCTGTGCACCTTTCAGCAAAAGCCTCCTCCAAAATATCCATTGATGTCTATCTTGGACAACTCTCCTTTAGTTTGGTACTGTTGTCAGTTTTAGTTCATCTCCTCACTTAGTGTGCTGTCTTCTTCGATTTCTTTTTCCATCTCTTGGGTGCCTTCTGTAAAACTCTTGCTTCATTTGCCCACTTTATCAAGCATTCAATGACCTGGAAGTATAATCATTAACTTTTTTTGTATTTTTTTATTATTTTTAAGCAACAATTTTTTACTTCTAAAAATACCTATAACAATATATAAAATTCAGTCGACAAATTTAAAATTAAAAATTTATTCAATTACATAAACTATTGGTCGATTGGATAGCGACTTTAACTACGCAATGGATTGGGTTAGGTTCGATTCCTGATAGGAAATGGCATTTATGTGATGATCATAAATGTTTGTATCATATCTTTCAGATCTACAATGGGTTTATTTCCTTTATTACACCGCTTTTTAATTTTTTTTTTTCAATGAAATTGCAAAAGCAAACGTATAAGTTCGCGGAAGTTCGCAAATTAAATTGGTTATTTCATCACTATAGATTTAGTATTTATATTGTCTGTACTTTAGACTATTCCGAAATTAAAATTATATATGGATGGTAATTCTGAAGTTAATTTTACTTCGTTTTTCTATACTTTTTTGTAATTTAAAATTACGTTGTTAAGGAAAACTACGTTTCTTATTCCATTTTTTTACAAATCTTTGAATTAAATCTATGGAATACTTATCTGATTAAATTTATTTAATATAAATCCAAAATGTGTTTTATGAACAATACGATTCTTTGAAATACTAAAAAAATCTGTAAACCGGTTGACCCTGCAGGTCATACTTGAAATGTCCCGCTAAATAGAGGTATTTTAAGCTCAAAGTAATAAAAACTATACCTAAGCACAGATTTTATTTGGAGTTCAAAACTCTTCATTTTGTTGTAAATGAAAGAAATTTAATCTTTTTAAAACTATATATTTTGGAAACGATGATCGAGTTTGATCTTTCGAATGGCATTCAACGCAGTTCTTGAGGTCTTAAATGTTTTCATAGCTACATAATCTATAGGCTTAAAAATGTCAAAGTAATATCAAAAAACTTTTTTTTTCAAATATTTACATTTGTCAATCAGTCATATATCGATTAACCACAGAGATTGACCGATTTTGATCCAATATACTGTATTGGATGCAGTTTTTTAGAGAGAAATTCTGATTAAATTTTAAAGTTAATAGGTATATTAGACTGAAAATTATATAAAAAAATATTAAATATTTTGCTGTAAACAAGAAAATATTATTTAAAAAGCCGTATCTTTGAAAAATTGACACGATTTTGATTTTTGTAACCGCATTTGATGTAATTTTTTAATTACTAAAATACTGTAGAAGGTCGAAAAATGATTAGTTTAAAAATCTAGAAGTTATGTCAAAAAAACTCTTTTTGAAAAAATGTCGTCAACGATTACTCCCAAAGGGACAAACCGATTTTGATGCAATTTATGTATTAGATGCAGTTTTTTTTAAGAAAATAGTTGATTAGATTTTGTATTCAATCGGTATATTTATATTTGGACTTATATTAAAAAAAAAACTGTTTTGCTAAAAAAAATTCGTTTTTTTTCAAAAATTATTAAAATATTTTGGACCGAATTGTTTCAAATTTTTAGAAAATCTAAGTTGAGCAAAATCCAATCGAATGCCATCAACCGCGTTTAAATCGATCGAACCGTTCAAAAGTTATGAGATGTGTATATACACACATACACTCTCTCTCTCTCTCTCTCACTCACACATACACACATATACGCACACACACGCACACCCGTGCATACTGACATCATCGTGAAAATATTCGGAAAAGGTTCCTAGGACCTCAATACGTGGAGATCTCGGGAAAACTCGATTTTCGAAAATCGGGGCAAAACTTCCTTATCAACATGTAGCGGGAAGTTAACAAATCTAAAATACAGATAAGACAGTGTCTTGATTTAAATATATACTTTGACTAGAAAGAAAATACAAGTAAAATAGACAAGCATGAAATAAAATTAAGTAATTGTATATAAAACAGAGATGTAGCTGGGACTGACAGCAAAAGAAACATTATCTGAGGCTTAAAGAAAAATATATCAAAATCGTGTCAAAGTAATCCCTGAGTATACTTGACGAAATATTTGTTTATGAAGCTTGTCAACCTTTGTAAGGAAAGAATATCGCTGAGATGGGATAACAAGTTTATAGAATAAAGTGCCTTTATTTATACTGAGACACGGTAGAGATTTTCTATTTTCTTCAACAATATATTGATAATAAATATGGCAGAAAATGTTAATATATTAAACTTTAGAACACACACATTGTTTGATTGAATAAAGTGTAAAAATTATACATTTTATCTATTGGTATGTGTAATGAAGGTTGCTTTTCTTAATATACTTATTGCTAATAAGTATATACATCATATCTTGACGCCAAATTTCTTACAAGGTATGAAATTTGAGATCCATACATCATGATCCAGATAGACTTCTTGCCTTGTTTCCTCTACATTCATAACTATCACAATATACGCCAGTTTCGGAGACTCTTTACGTTACTGTCGGACAGCACCTGGCCAATTTCATTATGTTCCTGCAATATACACATCTATCACTATTCGCATTGTATATCTGTTTATTAATCATTCATCAGCTTCTCTTCCAATATGTCCGAACCAACGGAGTACGCTCGTTCTTATTTTTATACCTATACTATTTTCAAACCAAACCTCTCACTTTGGTGTTACAAAAGCGATCCGCGAGTATTACACCACATTTTTTTCGTAACGCTCTTATTACTAATGTTAAGGTAAAAACATACATAAAGAAGAGTTATGTTTGGTTTACTCTAGGTTCAAAGGTACAGAATAGTTCTCAAAGATAGTAAAATCTTCATTTCTTTGAAATAAAAATAGTAAAATACATAAAATTCTAAGAATTAATAACTGTTGAAGTATGGATTTTTAGGCCATAACTCGCAAATAATGAATTTATTAGAACTAGCGGCTTTGAAAAGACGATAAAAAGAAATCTGTATGAATAAAAAAACAGTTTTTAAAAATAAAATATCGCTGGAAAAAAATAATAATGATTAAAACTAACCCTAACAAAACCCTGTAACTGGGTGCAGCTTTATCGTGAAAGAAAATAATCAACTGCTATGCCTTCGCTATTAAAATACCACTTTCCTTGCGGAATCTGCAGAGTATACCAAACTTCAATATACATACGCACCGATGTGCGATGAGCAGTGGGAGCAGTGGTGGTTCACTGAACTGAAAGCGAGTATCTTAATTGTTCTTGCAATAGCCGGAAAAAATACTCATAAGAGGCATAGGCGTATTAACATATAACCATTCTATTCAGAATTGCTGCGGAGATTTTGTTTTAAGAATAATTTACCTTCTGTATGTTGTCCCTGATCAAGTGGTTAGCGACCCTGACTACGCATTCAATAGGGCTCGGATTCGATTGCAATCCGACAGGGACAGGCATTTCATTTCATCAGTTCATGTAATTGTCCACCGATATTTATTAATTATTATTGTGGAATAATCTTCCCCGTGATATACAATCAATAATTTTAGAATCAAAATAGAGACTTATTTATTCCAGCTTCAGAATTAATTTTAAAAGTCCTTCGTGTATTCTTATTGCATGGATATGTATGATTGTAATGAATGATTATATATTTTTATTAAAAAGTATATGTATGATTGAAATGAATGATTGTATGTTTTATTACAAAAATATACTAATACTATCATAGAAAAGTTTTGATAAGATCAATTTAATTTTAACATTTTTTATATATCATAACTTCATAAGATAACAAACGATCGCCTGTAGATACAAAAAATGTTACGGTGCATTGCTGTCCGTACATACAGAAGTTTACCGATAACAACACCCTCCAAATTGGAACATGATAGTGACGAAAACTGATTCTTTAGCGGCAGAAATAAGTAAAGCGATGGTATCGAATCCAGGTGAGACGTTGTAGAACTCTATCACCTAGTAATTTTTTCCATCGTATTTACAAACTGCCTTGTAGGATATTATTATAGCCATACGTTATTTTTTTCATTTAACATGACTACTTTTAAATAAAAACAGCAAAATTTTATGACGTAATTGAATTGAACACTGGATCAACAATGAAAGCTACGATAATAATATGTAGAAAATGTCAGTAAATCGATAATCCATTACAGATTGTACTATGCTGGAAAGCATGACTACAAGGCCAGTACCTATATTGAATAAAAGTTCTTTGTGATACCGAAATAGTTGAATATATCCAGTACAACAAATTGACAAAGGAAACATTTTTATAATGCCAGCGAGCGTCAAACACAAATATATTAAGATAAGATAAGATAGTATTTATTGGTACCACATTACGTCGACATACATTCTATTTACTAGTAAATATAAATACGGATAAAAACGTTTAATTTAAAAAGGTTGATTGGTGCCCCTGAACAACAATGGCTTTAAATAATAACTTTCCACTCTGACAAGCAGTTTGTAAAAGGCGAATGATTAATAACTATACAAGTCATTACCATCATGAACACTAGATAGCAGAGTTCTACATCTTCTCATCTAAATTTGAAATCACCGTTTACCTTTTCCAGCCGCAATAACGTCAACGCTTATCAATGTCTTGTTTTAGTTTGAAGAGCGGATAAAATTGTGTATATGGCATTAATAACCTGCTACACTGAATGTTAGTATTTATATAGAATATGTGATTTTTAAGATATACTCATATTATTGTTAACAATAACTTTATCAATTTTCAATCAAAGAAACAGCGTAGCTTTTATTACTAGTTGAATACGGCAGACATTATCCTGCTAGTATATATTATACTGGCAACATTCTGCAGCGCTCTTTGGTGTTGAGTTACAACAATAGGCATATCACAAATACCTTCTCCACAAAAAAATACATATAGGTATATGCTAAATTTCGTGATGATCAGTCAAATGAGCGATTTTATATGGCCCATCCAGACTCACGGCGAGAAACCCCGAGAAGCGAAAAAGTGTTTCTCCCTTTTCGTTCTCGCGCTTGCCTGTTCTCTGATCGGTATCGGTTAACTTTGCCGCTTAAAAGAATTTCTCGGGCTGTAAGAGAGAGGACTGTCATACTCACGTTTTGTCTCTGTATCGGGCAATGAGCGGTGAAGAGTAGTGAGAATACGAATATATGATATATGAGAATACGACATTCATCGAAACCAACCTCGTTCTATTTCGATGAATTTGCGTTACCCACTTTCGTCTAGCTTTTCTACTTTTTTAAACTTTATTTTTAGACATAACTTTCACATTATATGCAATGGCAGACAGAGCCAAACCAGCTGCAGCTTGAATATCGTCTGTAAAGTTGTCCGTACCGGATAGGATCCAGAACACGAGTGAAAAAATTAGAGTGTGGATAAATTGCTTGTTCTCGCGAGAATTCTCAGCAAAATTCTCGGTGAGACTTCTCGCCGTGAGTATGGATGGGCCTATATTCAGTGTGTAAAGAAAACCCCGTCCGATCCGAAAGAGGCATATAGGTTGGTAAAAGGCATTACTGAAAAAAATAGTAAAATTACTTTATTTCTGAAAATGAAAAAGATATCCTTTTTTTAATATTCGTATTTTTACTTACATTTCCCTAGAGTTAGGCAAATATTTTAAAAATGACAACACCTTGTCGCTGTTTGTTTGATTGTTTCGTTTTGACGGCTTTTGCACAAATACCACGCGAAGGCGCGCTGTTTGTTTTCCGGATTTTTACAGAGAATCTTTAAACGCGCCTCAAACGCGCCGAATGTCCTTTGGTAGCATCCGATAGCATTCTTTGTTAATAGAATTTACGAATTTTTAGGTGTTGTCATACTTAATGTATGAAAATACCATTAAAGATTATTTTTTTTATTGGGAAAACTAATTAATTGATATTCATAAAATAATTACACATATGTAACCGTATTACGGTATCAAATAACACCGTTAATTATCCGACAGGGTTGTATTTACACACTGTATAAAAACATCCACTTTTATATATTTAATCTATATATATAAAAATCAATTACTGTTCGTTAGTCTCGCTAAAACTCCAGAACGGCTGAACCGATTTGGTTAATTTTGGTTTTGACTTAATTTTTGAAGTCCAGGGAAGGTTTAAAAGGTGAGAAAATATAGAAAAAAAGAGTAGATAAAAGGTAGAACAACGTTTGCCGAGTCAGCTAGTTTATATAAGTTTTAATAGACTCATACAGAACTTTTACGGTTAAATATTTTAGAACTGCTTCGTGGTTTAGAGGTCTATTCGGCCCAGGTTATATTCTGGGGTCGGGCAAAAGTGTTATTGAAGTTTTTTCGAGGTTTTTCTCGAAAATCCAAAATTCCAGTAGCAGCTCAGAACCTGGCGAGTGGTGTGTTACCACTCCCGTGCCTCGAATAATCGCGTAAAGCCGTCGGTCTTGGGTATAGCTAGAAATCGTTGATGATTGTTATCAGGTCGGTAAAATGCGTATCACCATGATGAGTATCACCACTTATCTCACCAACCGGCAAACCGGTAAATCATGGTGAAATGAAAAGTCTATAGACGTTCGGTTTACTATGCCTACCTTAAAAAAGAACCAGGCCTGATAATCATTTTTTATTCCTACCATCCGTCCGTCCGCGGTGTAACTCAAAGATCGTTAAGGTAGCATCTTCGGTCGTGTTTTGTGTATCAGAACGATGTCTGATAGGTTAAATAAAGGAAACGAGAAGCAACTATAGAGGACGAAGAAGAGGATTACGTAATAATTTTGAACAGTGTTGTTTTATACGTTTTAATTCAACTGAAAACTCTTCATTTTCATCAGTAAATGACACCGTTTTGACTACCGTAACAATTGAGCGGCGCGACCATACTGCTTCTGGAGCGGCTCCGCGGCACTACCGGAACGTGCCCCCCCCCCCCCCGCTGCGCTTGCACAGTCGCGTGCATCGGAAAGCATTACATACAAATCCCTACAAAACGGTGTGATATTGCCAGGGTCACGACCGTCAAGTCGCAGCTGCTGGGTCGCGGCCGTCGAGTCGCAGCTGCTGGGTCGCGGCAGCTGGAATCTGAACGCACCCTTTAGTACTAAAAATATGCATATTTCTTTTTCAGGGTAGCTCCTCTACAATTGAAGTAAAAAGGTAAATTTTTCTTCTCTACTCTCTCCTCGTGTACCTAACGGTACGCATTGTACCTAACGGTACCGCTGGAATGATATTAAAACAATATTGTAGTTTTTGAAAACAGTTTGTCGATTAAGGAATTTTTAACTGTTTTTATATTAAGCTTTAAAGTGTTAATTTTTGTTAGACTCAAGTGTCCCATCTGCCAGCTAAACGATTGGTTTTGAGAGTGGAAAAAAATTCACAGTAGTATTAAATATAATGAAATTAAAAGGAAAATATCACGCCTTAGAGCTTTACAGTTTTTGAGTAATAGTCGACAAACTTATAAAATGTACTTGGAAAAGTTTTTATAGACTATAAGTTTAATCATAGGCTAAAATAAAATCTATCCCAAATTTGACAGCACACAAAATATGTGGTCAAATGTATGGTATAGCGTGTAATGTTTTTTTTATTATTAATTTAATGTACTTTAATGAAGATATATAGAAATGTTAACTTTATGCACTTTTTCTTTACAAAAACTTGCCAAATATCATAGACCCCAGTTAGCAGAATTTTCATAAAAAGGGGTATAAAGTTTTCACATCACCTTTATTACCTAGCGATCACCTTTAGCCATTAAAAAGGAATGTAGTGTGTGTAAAGTTTATTTTTTTAATAATGGAATGTATTTCTAATGCTAAGGTAGAAACTTATTAAAATATTAAGTTTCTACCTTCCTTCGTAATTTAAACTTTAACTGTGCCAAATTCCACACCCCATCGTTTACGCAATTCTCTTAAAAAGGGTAATTTTTTACATCACGTATTAATATACATATAGATTATAAATATATTATTCTATACAAAATATTTAACTTCAAAATAATGTCGCAAGTCATACCTAACTACTAAACTACAACTTGCGGATGTCCGTCGAAAGTCGATGAATGTTTCAAACTATTGTTTTAAAAGTTATAAGTCCGATAAGTTCGCTTGGTAACGGCTAAACTTCAATTCGCGTTGCTCATG
Organism: Apodemia mormo; assembly: GCA_036924255.1. Taxonomy (NCBI): domain Eukaryota; kingdom Metazoa; phylum Arthropoda; class Insecta; order Lepidoptera; family Riodinidae; genus Apodemia; species Apodemia mormo. The sequence continues at coordinate 26,618,049 of JAUPFN010000011.1, forward strand.
TCAGAGCTTACTCGAAAAGCTTTTGTTCGGACATTATGAGTATGTATGTTTAGTAGCACAACTTTTGTTCTATTATTAAATAAAGAGCTTTCGAGAGCCATGTTCTTTTTCTATGCAAAAAATTGCAAATAAGCATTTTATTCCTGTGATATTTAAACATAATTAACACATAAAAATAAAAAATGATAAAATTAAATTGCTGCACATATATGTTTAACCTCTCGAAACTTTGACACGTAAGAGCGAATAAAAGCGCCAGGTCTCATCACTCGCCTTTTGGCGGGAATGGTGACTTTTTCTACAACTAAGCCATATTTTCTCATTCTGTAAAAGACTGTGTATCAATTGATATATTTTCTGTCTATTAAGGATCAAAATAAAGTAATCGACAAAGTAGTTTTTAAATTTACAAACAAATATTACAAAAATCACGTGAAAAATAATGAATTTCTAAATGACTATTTTTGACTATCACGATATATTTCTTACAACGAATTGTCCAAATAGAATAATTAAACGGCCTTTCTAATAAAAACAATACCTACATGAGAGAAATGCACCGTAAAACAACACAAAATTCAGTTTTATACCACTAAAAAATCGATAACACACACGCGGTCCGGTCGAACGAACAAAAGTGGCTGAAGTATAATAAACGACAATAGCAGATGTCAGTTTACGAATTTGACATAACAGATATTTTATCATAGAATAAACGTCAAAGACGTTTTCATACAACATTAGTCTTTATAATTAGAAATTTAAAGTTTAAATTCAAAAATTCAAAAAATCAAGCGGCGTAAAATTTTGCCTTCAGAGTGACAGTACACGCAATTGTCATACATAATGTCTAATATTTGCCTCTACGAGAGTCGAGTGGTTAAAGGCGTAGATGCTTACTTATAGGCCACTTATCCTCAAAATAGAATTTTAGTAAAAACTCTGATATAATTTGACTTCAAGTGGACTTCTCCGGGTCGACTTCAAAGTGTATTAGCAGGGTTTTTTTTATAGAAAAGGGGGCAAACGAGCAAGATGTGCACCTGATAATAATTGATCACCGCCCAGGCGCATCTGCGATACCAGAGTTCTTGCATTTGCGTTGCCAGCCTTGTAAGAATGAGTAACTCTTTTCTTGAACATAGGGACCATGTCGTATCCATTCGGAAATACCCCTACCAGTAATTGATTCCACAACAGAGTAGTGCGAGGTAAAGTGTATCGAGAGAATTGCACAATTGTTGATTTCCAGACATCGAGATGGTGAGGACGGAATTTCAAATTTTGACGCGATGTCCGATGGTGGAATTCGGCGACAGAAATTAATTCAAACAACTCGTCGGAACTCTCTCCATGATAAATACGATAGAAAACACGGAGTGAACCTACATCTCCGCGCAATGCCAAAGACTCAAGTTATTTCGAAATAGCCTGGTCGTCAACGATTCGAACCGCTCTGCGCTGAAAGCGATCAAAAGGAAGAAGCTTATACTGGGGAGCACCAGTCCTATGATGAGAACAGTACTCCATGTGAGGCCGAATCTGTGCCTTATAAAGTTGAAGGCGATGAGTCGGAAGGAAGTACTGTCTCGCTCTGCTGATAGTGTAATTTTATAATTAAGTTTCATTTTTATATGTCTGTGTAAAAGTGTTTTGCAGCAAACACAAAATTAGGAAAACCATACATAGTTCAATTAGAACCAGCAATTATTTGTATATTATACGATAACAAACAAATTGTCTATTTGTTCACTTGTTCCTCTTCTTCATTTGTTCCTCTCCAAGATATGGAAGAAATTTAGATTCCTAAATTTCTACTATATCTCTAATAGCCAATTGTACTAACATTAGCTTAGGATTTGTCTTAAATTTGTAAGAATGTGAGAGCATACTATTTAGGACTGCCCTAAGCTAAGACAATGTTAGTGCAATTGGCCATAAGTCTTGACATAATGTTTACTAATAGCCGACCGCCTTTCCGTTCTGCGGGTTGAGACAAGTGGCATAAACGCTAAAAGAATAGAAAGATAAATGTATGGAGTTGACGTAAGCATTCGATTATGCTTATGTCAAATTCATGAATTTATATTTCTATTCCCTTTATGCCACTAATCTGGACACGCTGATAACTTTTTGACGCGTTAAAATAACTTTTAAAAATTTTCATTGAATAATATACTTCTGATTTAAAGGTAGGCAGAAATCCTCTTTATTGAATAGGGTCCATACCAACACGGAAAACGATCAGGAAAGTCGTAATCTTCTTTTTCTAACGTGTTAACTTGTTTTACTCAAAGAGATTCTTCAATAAATAAACACATTTTTATACACGTAATTTTAACTAGGGTTGTTTTGTATTTTTAGGTATAAAAAAATAATAAATAAATAGACAAACGTTACCAATTAGTTGAGCCTAGTTTATAGATGTATTTTGGCGTAAGAAAGCTCAATAGATATCTCTGTGTTAGAACTTAGCATGCTAAAACTAATTATTTCAAATTGACTAAAAATATAACACTTGAATAAATAAATAAATTATCTGTATTAATGTTAGCAACACATATGTAATATAGATTATATAAAAAATCATCAAGCCTAACTTCAAAATTATGTTTTATACCATTTCACTTTTAGAACCAAAATGAATTACAAAATGCCGGAAAGTCAAGATTAATTCTGCTTCTATACACACTAGTAACAACTTTGGGGTTCGGACTTAAGTCACTCTGGAGTTTCTCCTTACAAAAGGTTACATATAACATCATTTTCCCTTTTGAATATGCAAATAACCCTTTCATTGAGGCATTCAAGGGAAAGGACAGACTTTTGAAAGGGTCTTAATATCATTTTTGTATTCACCTTTTGGTAATCCATTATTTTAATGCAATGAAAGAAGCGTAATATTAAAGATAATATAACATTAAAAGTAATGTTTGCTTCGTAGAGCTAGAAGCTAGCCATTACAGCTTTCGATTATGAGGTTTCAGGTTTCAAAGCTTAACCTGACTGATTAAAAAATACTGTAATTTTTCTATCTAAAAAAATCAAGACAAAATCAGGAAACAGCACTTCAGAATTAGAGAAATGCTTCTAGGGAACAATTCTTATGTGCTCAGAAATTTTCGCGATTTAAAGTGAACGATAATTTTCAACTGACTTCTCAAAAAGGAGGAGGTTCTCAATTCAAAAGTTTATATTATTTTGTTTTATGTATGTTCAGGCATAACTTCGTCATATATAGACGAACTTACAATTTTTTAAAACAGTATATTTCCAATTTGGTCCCATATAAATTTGGTGATGAATTGATTCAGGGTTTCAGAGGTAGAGGAGGTTAAGGGTAGGTTTTTTCCAATTTTACTGCATTTAAGTTATATGTGTTGCTAGCTGTGACGTGCAGCCCGCGGAATTATAAAAGTTTTTGGTGAATACTGCGGTAACAACTCATTTTTAAAAAAAAAGAAGCAGCCTATGTAATATTCCAAGTCATCATCCACCTGCAGGCAAAATTTCATCCAAATCCGTTCATTTGTTTTCTCGTGATTGAGTAACAAAAATGTATCCATAAATCAAAACATCCAAACTCTCGCAGTTATAATATTAACATACGAGTAGATTATACTAGCTGCAACGTGCAGCCCGTTGCATTATGAACGTTCTTGAATCCCTCGCGGGATCACCTAATTTTTCTCAGATCAAAGTAGCCTATGTACTATTTCAGGTTATCATCTAACTGTGTACCAAATTTCATTTCAATCCGTTCAGTAGTTTTTGTGTATTGGGTAACAAACATCCATCCAAACATCCATCCATTCAAACTTTCGCATTTATAATATTAATATAGACTTAAAACTTAGGTTGCAAACAGGTTCATAACCAAGCCAGTTTAACTGATGCATATTTTTTTTCAGTCGTTCATAATCAACATGCCGTATAGTAAAAGAGAATATTGTTTACAAACAGTGTCGATCTAAGCGCGTGTATTATTAACTACCTGCCCCGTGCAGCCCGCTGCATTATAAATGTTTTTGGTGAATCCCGTGGAAACAACTCATTTTTCTGGGATAAAAAATAGTATATATGCTATTTCAGGTCATCTTCTATTTGTGTGTCAAAATTTATCCAATTCCGTTCAGTAAGTTTTGCATGTTTGAGTAACAAACATCGTCAATCCATACATCCAAACTTTCGCATTTATAATATTAACTAGCTTTTACTCGCGGCTTCGCTCGCATATTTTTTAAATAAAAAGTATTCTATGTCACTTCTAATACATCCAAGAACACTTGTACAAAGTTTTATGATGTTCGGTTTGGTAGTTTTCGCGTGAAAACGTAACAATTATAGTTACATTCGCATTTATAACATTAAGTAGGGATATAGATAAGAGCCGTGGTAACAAGAATTGTTGGATATTTTACACTATTTTCGTTGAGGTTTACTATATTATAGTACAGCAATATTCTCTTTTCATTATATTTTATTGGTTACTATATTTTATTTGTTACTATAGTTTGTTTATTTATTAACGTGTACTTTAATTTCACTTCACAACATACTTTTAGTACATTTCTCAACTAGTTTCAATTTTTAAGCATCTTCAGGATGTAATAGGATGTAACAGTATGTTATCTTTAACTCTAAATTATGTGTAACAATAATGGAATTTCATGAACTGCTGCCGATGGAAAATATATAATATACTGTAGATGTTAATTTGATAATATATATTGGGGCTGGATTACAATTATATCTGATGGCTCGGCATAGTACTAATTTGTCATTGAATGAATCACAACTTATTTTTTTAAATAGTGATCTCTGTGATCTAGTAGTCAGGTGTCGGTTTTGACCACATAAGGTCCCGAGTTCGTCTCCCAGGAAATTCAAAAATGTATTTTTTTTATTACTTTTCTGACGAAAACAATGTTGCCCAGGATTGTGTAGGCGCCCGGTTGGCGATAGGTTTGCCACCAATCACATAGTTGGATTAAGTATCTTCGGCTAATCGTGGGGAAACTGGTTGTACCACTTCGGCGATATGGACGTAATGACACTTTTTTGTCATAGACAATGTTTTTATTTATTACACAGAATATAAAGCGTATGTAAAAAATTTTTAAATCTAAAAATATCCTGTATCTAAACTATTGAGTTTCTTGAGTTACTTTTTTGTATATTGTCAAAAAAATATTCTAAGATCATTTTTCTAGCATTCTGTATACTCATAATTTAAAGTCAGGCAATATTTTGTTTTAAAAAATGCATGTTTTTCCTAAGATATACTAAGAACTTCCAGTGGCCGGGATCGGCTTAATTATGTCTACATTCAGTTAATAAGCAGACAAAATTTAACTTACAATCTTGTATTAGTTTTATAATCCTAAATTTTAAAGCTAAACAACATTTTAAATTAAATTTTTCATTAAGATAATATTTTTATTTATTTTATATATATATATATATATATATATATATATATATATATATATATATATATATATATATATATATATATATATATATATATATATATATATATATATATATATACATGAATATAAAATTTTAACTTGCTCTGTCACATAATACCTCCACCATGTAGAAAATAAATGTCTTATTTATTAGTAAAATAAGCAGTTTAAGGAAAAATCATTTTACCAACTGACACAGAAGGCCTCTTAAATAGATTCACACTTAATCTACCTTGAGAAAAGTGATTAGGGTAACGCGATGGTGAAATAAGTAAGAAAAGGGCGCCTTAATGGGTACTGACATCTTATCGACTTACAGACATAGCATATTAAACGCCTTAACCGAATACGAGAATTGAAGAATTATAGCAGACATAGCTACAATTAGAATAAGTTTGCCGTAATTGCCTTAGTCTATTTTTAGTTATAGTATATTCACGCTCGTATCCCAGAAGAGGTAGGCAGGGATAAGACAAGTGCACCCACGATTTGCCGAAAATGCTTAGTCCCACAATGTGATAGGTGGCAGGCCTATCGTTAACCGGGCACTTCAAACTCAGGTTTCATTTTTTTTTTAAAAGGTAAAGGCATTTTTAAAACGCCTGACCTAAGAATCGAACCCAGCACCTCCTGTAGTCAACACCGACACCGGACCACTAGACTACAGAGGCGATATTTTTTCTATTTTTACTTGTAGTTATTCTGATTAAATTATGGTTTCACGGGTTCAGTCCCAGTGTTGGGACGTCAATGTTGCAGAGGAAATGTCATAATTGTGTAATGTAATGTGATTCTGCGTAACAGCTCGCAGTTGATGATGGCGGTGATGTGAAAACGTCCTCAGGCGAGAATGCATATATATCTATCCGTCTCCATTATTGCTTTTTTTGTATCATAAGACAGCAAACAAATAGTGGCAGCTAGAAAGAGACAACCATAGCCTATAGACACCAAAGATGTTAACGATGTGTTATTCTCCTTGTGGCGGGATCTTAATGCCACATACATTAGTTTACCGGCTATTTTACTCCCACAAACGGAACACGACAGTAATAAGCGCTGACGCTATTGTAGCAGGAATAGGTAAGGTGATGGAAGACGATGGGACCAGATGTAGGCGAAACAATGCAGAGCTCTAGATTCATATGCCTCTTACGAGTTCGTTGCCAGGCAGTTGCCTGGCGAGGCTTATGTCTATTCGGTCTGTTCTTCAAAGGAGACCAACCAGACCAATACGGGGAAAAATTTTACAAAAAGTGTTAGAAATAGGTGACAGTTGTTAGTGGTTTTTGAATGAGGGATTAGGGGTCCTATCTCATGAACTGACAAGCCGATGAATCGTATTAAAATCTCTTACTTTGGCTTACTTTGTCTATAACGTTAGCAAATCCACAGTTTTATTGTAATACTAGCTGTTGCCTGCGACTTCCTCCGCGCGGACTTCGTTTACTCCTCACAGTCTCTCCCCCGTAAGTGATAACGTGATAATATGTAGCCTATATGTTGACCCGACTTGTTAGTAATATTTATGCAAAATTTGAAGTAAATCCATGCAGTACTTTTTGAGTTTACCCCGGACATACATACAAACAGACAAACAGACAAAAATTCTAAAAACTATATTTTTGTCTTCGATATCGATTGTAGATCACGCCCCAAGTATTCTTTTAAAAAAATATTCAATGTACAGTTTTGACTTTCCTACGATTTTATTATATGTATAGATTAAATAATAGTGTAATGCAAATACTCACTTAGTGAGTAAAGCTTTCTAAAGGTATGATTTGCATTAAACCATAAGTGAGTGTGTGTATGTGGGCTTGTAAGTATATTTATAATATATATGTATAAAGGAGAGGGGGATTTTTGGGCCCAAATGTAAAGGGTTGAAGTATGGTTCAAAAAAATGATACTATTTTTCTATTTTAAAGTTCAAAATATTAGCTTAATCCGCTTTCTGAGAAAAAAGAAATCACGAAAATAAGTTTGTGGTACTTTAATTATATAATCGATAAAATTATAATCGATTTATGTAAATAATTTTAATCTAAATATAAGCTCGTAAACATATGTAAAAGTGTATTTTTGATTAATATTTAGTATAATCAACAGTAAGTACCATCATTATTTTACAAACCATTTATAATATAAAAAGAAAAAATATAATCGATACAATTTATATAATCGATTGATTACGTTACTTCAAACTTAATACGATTTAGTGTCTGTGGAGTTAAAACAGCTAAAATAGACAATTACAACTGACATCACTGACGGTTCGCAAGAGTCGCACTCGCAAGTCGCGGACTTCACTCTTCGCTATTTTACGTACCTATCTACAGAGAGGCATCCTTTAATTTGTGTTTTCCAAAAATCTGTGTTTTAGTATTGTGTCAATTTATAAACATGAAGCGTAGTTGCCTGTATTACAAGTATCAGTTGTTTATATAATAGTAAACGGTTACCGTGAGTTAAACAATACCATAGTACCGTAACCTTACTTCTAGTGAATATCTTATATCTCTATTCTCAGATTGCTAAAATCTATAAAATTTTCAGTATTTATATAACGTTAAACTAGCTATTAATTAACATAATATTCATCTTATTACAAGGGGGGCCCAAGTTTGTATGCAACGGTATCCTTTTATGCATATACATATTATAAAAACTCACAAGCATACATACACACACTCACTCGCACAATATTTAGTAATGTTCTTTTGTAAATTTTAAAATACACATCCGTAATTGGCTAGCAGATAATTGCGATAAGCAATAATTATTAGTTTAAATTAAGAGCTGTGGATTTTGTAATTACATCCATATTGGTTACAGATGACCATTAACTAACGAGTACTTCAATATGTGCACTCTTTTATCAGTCTTAGACTGCCTAGTGGTCCAGGGTAACCTATTCGGCTTAGATCATGAGGTCCCGGGATTGAAATTTTTTCGAGGTTTTTCTTAAAAATCTAAGATCTTTAAGTAGCTCGGAGTCTGGCGACATGGTGTGTTACGATTCCGGTACGTTGGATGAGCTCGTAAAGCTATCGGTCCTGGTTATCGCTAGAAATAGTGGTCTATAGACGTTCAATTTACTCTGTCTACCAGGCAAGGGAACCGGGCGTCATAATATTCTTTTATCAGTCAAACTGTATATTATTGTATTACAATAATTCAGATTGTTCTTCTAATGTAACTAGGTAACCATCGTCTAAAGACACCAAAATGTTAACATTCGTATGACGAGAAAGTTATGCCACTTATCTGCCAGCCACCTTACTCTCCAAAACGGAAGACGACTGCATTAAGCACTGATGTTATTGCGACTAGAAAATTTAAGACGGTTGTACTAAACTGAGGCAAGACATTTGCAGAACTCTACCTTTCTTGAAATTATAAAATATGTAATATATGTAAGTATCAAGATTTAATGACTTAGCTATAACAGAAATGTAATTATTTTTTAATTTAAGTTTGTAAAGGATTTTTACTCGTCAGGAATATTCTAGTGCCAAGTACAAATTTCAGATTAAAACACAAAATACATTGCATACTTTATTAAAACCCACGTTTCAAAATGTCACCTCTTACTTGTACATTTGAATGCTCTCCACGTTTTCCGACGTAACAACGGTCTTGAGAACGATTCTATTGTCTTGATGCCATCTCGTACTGTCACTTGCCTGTAATATGCCGATTTAGAAACAAAGACTTATTTGTACAGTCCTATTTTAGTGGTAAAAGACCTTTGTAAATCGGATCTGTGTTGCTTGCTACAAATTGCTAAGTTTATACAACGTCGTTTCATTTCAAGTTTACTGTTTATCTTTACTTTCATCTACTTGAAATCTTTCTTTTTTCTTATACTATTATATATAAAATAGGAAACAAGAGAAGCCTTTCCTGAAGGAAGGAGTTTATAGCTATGTTCACAAAATATTGATGTTAATAGAGTGTTGTCATCCATAGAAGGGATGTAATAAAACTTGCCTAAGTTTAACGGTTAATTAGTCCTATGAACCACAATACAATAGTTAGACATCATTGGAGCTATTGTGAAAAGAAGCTAAGATATCTAAATCCCTTACAGCGTAGGCAGTGAGAGTTGATTGCTTAGATAGAGAGAGTTGAAGACTTTCCTTGCTTCCTCTAAATTCATTACTCTCTACATCCAAACACAACACCACCTTTAGACAACACCCGATTATTTGATCATGATAGATTAGTATTGGTTTCCTCTAATAACTACACCCATCCACATTCGCACTGATTACCTGTTTTGTTAATCGTTCATCTACCATTCTTTTGACATGTCCGAACCAACTAAACACGCCTTTTCTAATTTTTACACCGTTTATTCAATTCCAATTTTGCTCTGACTGTGACTTTGAAAGGTTATGTTGACCACAATATGTTATTCTTCTTAATAACAAATTTGCCTGGTCAGCAAGTTATAAATATGAAAATTTGCATGGTAAACTGTTTGCATAAATGTAACTAAATCACATAAAACGGCTCCGAGAAATAAAATTAAGTTTGATAAACAAGTAGGATCTTCAATATTCTAGCTGTCCCACCTTTGTAAAAGACGTATGAGAGCCTGAATTCAAATCGTGTAATTGCCCTTAAAATTTTTTCGTTTTTTATTTTAGAAGATAACTTTTTGGGAACCTACCACTATGGGACTTAATAGATAATCATGGATATAGTAGATACATCTATGTTTATCTCATCAAGAATATGGTCATGAAAGTAATTATTTAAGTAGCCTATTCCGACGTTTAACACACAAGGCATTTATTATCCCAAAAAATAATTATTCCCGTAGGATTCATTAAAAAAATAATGACATAATGGGTAATGAGCTACTGTCCGCAGCTATTAAGTATAATATGATACTTGATTGTTCGTCTACTTTAGTTGTTTTGTTCGTTGCAATTATCGTAGCACTGGGTTGTGCCAATGATTTGATAATAACAGTATGTTTTTGTTAAAATTTGCTTTTTTCTTTATCATAGGATCGCAAACAAGTAGATGGTTCTCCTACTGACAAGAGGAAACTATCAATTATAAACACCATTCACCATTGACATTGAATTGAAGACAGTCAATGCCACATCCATACAAACGAGTTATAAAACGTATGCAAACGTAGAAGCTAGTAAACACTAGCTTCATTTCTCTTTAAATGGGAACATGGCAGTGGCAAGCATTGACGTCTTTGCAAATCTTTTCTCATGTTAGCAAAAGCATAAATTATTCTAATTTAAACTTCTAGATTTATTAGATTTGGTTGTACTCTAATTTCATTAGTTATATCGATAGCGAATTTTTACTCATATTTACAGCAGCTTTACAGCAGCAGTTTTGGCAGCTTTTCTGATTATATTATTACGTAGAATGACTATCCTTATTTGTAACGCTAGAATAGGTTTTGTTAATATTTCAGCTATGCTCTTTAGGCCCTGCTTAGAAACAGGACATTTGCTATTTCAATCACAATTGCATGAACTATTTTACGTAATCATCTTGCAATGAAATTCTGCACCTCGAAAACACAGCTAGAAATTCTGGTATAGCCAAAGTTATTAGTATTCAATATCGTATGTCAAAGTTCACTATTCCAAAATTGATTAGTCACTCCGATTTCATTTCCTAGATTTTTCATTTCTTTTACCGAACATTTGTAATTTATTTGTAATACTTTCATATAAAAAAAATATAAAATTGTTGTCTAAATACGATTGTTTTTGTTTCGATATTATTAGCCCCAACATTTTAAGTTATAATAATACCAGGACTATACCTCATAGCAATCACGATAATTGACACGTTTAGTCAAAGGTTCGCCTTTTAAAAACTGTCTGGCTGGTAATTCTTCAAAATCTTAATAATTCAAAATTTTGTTACAATCATAGCATAGCAAATATAAATACGGGATACTCTATTTAGTGCTACTTTTGTACACAAAACTCTTCACAATTATATTAAGTAATAGTTTACTTTTTACTAATCGTAAACAGTAAACTTAACGCTGTAAAATGTTCAATTCACACGATACCGTCTATAATATTCAAAGGTACTAAGCCCCTAATACATTATTTAATGGCAACACCGCAAACATAAGTTACGACATGAATCAGAAATATTTATGAAGATTACTTGCGGGTCAAATCCATTAGCACAACAATAGTAAGCGCACATAATCTACACTGTCTTGAATATTTACAATCTATCTTCGTGATCGTTCTACACAGAGACAAGGGACCGTTGTCAATGTTTCTAAATTCACAACATAATGTAAAATACGATTTCACGTAGACATTATTAGACATTAGACAGAGCCTTGTTTCGTACGATACTGACTTAAAAAAGCTACTTTCAATTGAGAATTCATAATTCCGAAACTAATTGGTGTATTTAGTACCTAGAATTAGTGTGTTCTACTGACATTATATTATTATGTTTCATTATTTATCTGCATATCTTCTATTTAGCATTATATAGTAATAAAATACAAAAAAAAAAATAAGACGTAGTTATTTTTACGCACTATGTGCACTAATTTACTCATTCTCGTAATATACAACCGAACAAGGCAAAAATATATATTAAAATAATTATAGAGGGCTCACTATGAAGAAACCATAATGTTTAAAAAAATCAATGTTTTCTTCGTTCAATTTAGGGTAAGTTGTTTTAATTTCACATCAGCTGATAAAAGCTCAGGCAAGGCTATGTTTGACTTTTTAAGTAGTCAATTCTGGGCCTCAATATTCTGGAATAGTGACGTTGATAGATTATTCAAAGAACACTCGGGGAATGAAATAGATAAAGTTGGTATTTGGATTAGGTTAATTCTCCTTTGGTAATCTGTGGTATGGATTTATGATTTATTTAATACAAAGAATATAGGAAACCGAGGAGTCTATACTCCTGAGGAAGGAGGACCAACTGTGTGGATAAAATTATTCATCAATAAGCGTCCTTTAGTGGATGTCCACCGTCGCATAAGAATTTTTAAAAGAAATTATTAAAACAGCACTACAAGCACTGTAAATACATATAAGTATACTAAGCATACAATTATTTTATATATCATAAGACAGCAAACAAGCAGATGGGTCTCTTGATGAAAAGAGTCAACCATCACCTATAGACACCAAAGATGTTAATGGTGCGTTGCTATCTTGTGGCGAGGTCAAATGCCACATGCATAAGTTTACCGGCTACCTTATTCTTCAAACCGGAACACGACAGCGACAAGCACTGACGCTATTGCGGCAAGAACAAGTAAGGCGGTGGTACCAGACCCGGGCGAGACAATGCAGAACTCTACCACCTAGTAGCCACGATGGTAGTGACTCGATAGGCAATCGGTCGCCTTTTACGACCTGCCTGGCAGAACGGCAGTTGGCCTATTCTTCAAAGGAGGCCGGGACCACACCAAATTTTGTAATCTCGGAGGAATCTATCCGTTTGTAATAAACAATTTTTCCTTTATATGCGACAACTAGGGCGTTTGTTAGAGTTATAGGCCTTACACACAATCGGATCCAACTACCAACCAAGGGCACCTTAGGTCAGTTGGACTCAAAACCAACCGTATAGACGTTGGTTGATGTCAGTTTACGTTAAAAAGGAGGCTTTTTAAGTGTTGGCATAACCGATAAACATAGACTATATATACTATACTTTTAATAACAGACTTTAAACACAAGAATGCTGATAATTACCTACTTAATAATATAAGAATTAGATTTAAACTATTCTTTGGTACAATAACATTTACAATTATTATTTAATGAAGATGATGACATATAATGGACGTTTTAATGTAAACAAAATTAAAGGTTTGTATCATGGCAACATTTAAATACGATAACAGAAGTCAGTCGAATTAAAGTCAATATGTTTAATGATAAATCCTACCGATATATTTTATTTAATTAATTTAAAAACCGTGAAAGATTATTCCAGTTGTGGTGAGGTAATATTTGTTCCTACTCTACAAGACACGCAAAACATGTTTAGACATAAAACCACCTATGTTCTTATTACTTTTATTATTTATAGAAAATAAAAATAAACTCCTATACTTTCAATTACTAGTCAAATATAAAAACATAGTGAGAGTACATTTCTATAGCAGAAAATGAACAATAACCGCATCCCTTTGAAACGTAATGTTTAACAATAATTTAAAAACACAATCATCATTGTCATTTAAATGGGAGACTTACGTCTGATGTATTTCTTCAGTGTCTTATTAAAATAATAACTTTGTAGACGACGTAACAAAGTCACATAAAAGGAAGCGTTGTGAGAGTAAAGTTGCATACGTCTGGTGCAATTCTACTTTTTATGAAACTACACCAACGCTTTTATGCTTTAATGCTTATATTTGTCAAGTTTCAAATTTTTCTGCATATAAGAATTTTACAATATCATAATAGTTTCAGCGTGATAGCACTTTCTCTAAAATAAAATTTCAACTTCCTGCACGTAATATCACTTTAGCTTTTGTGACTATGGATGTTTAAAGGAAGCTCAAAAGATATTAAGTTCAAATCCACAAATAGTATGAAGCCTCCCTCAGTTACGATAGTTATTGTATTACTTTTTGAGGTACATATTTTATTTATAGTATATGAGATTTATTAAAAAGAAGCATTAATAGGATCATTTTGATTTCGCCGAAAATCAAAAATTATATTTTGTAAAATTTCTTTTTCCATTTTTGTTCATATAAAAATTATTTCAACTCAGTTTACTTAAATGAGAACAGGGTGAATGCTTTTATATATCATTAGGTAGCAAACAAGCATCTAGCTCCTTTGATGGAACGAGAAACCATCGCCTATTAATACCAAAAATGTGAATGGTGTATATATGTGTGGTGAGCTATACGTGTGGTGAGATGGAAATGCCACATGCTTAAGTTTACCTGATACCTTACCCTCCAAACCAGTACACTACAAAGACAAGTATTGACGCTATTAAAGCAGGAATAGGTAAGGTGTTATCACTTATGCTTTATAGCACTCACTTGGCTGCCAATATATCTTCGGAGACTGGACTATTCTTGAATAATACAATTAATTTTATCTATTATCTGAGCGAGAGAACTCTACCTTTAGTCTTCGTAAATATGATCATATTTCGGAATTCTTTGCTCAACTTAAGTGGCGTCTTCGCAGGAATACTCATATTCTTTCTATACTTTATTACATTCTTCATAACCCTATGTCCTAATTTATCTTCATGAGCCTTTTCACTTTTTTCATTCCCTAAGTAGTAATAGTTTCCCTTCCTTCAAATCTATTTTTTTCTCTGATTCTTTTCCTGTTCATGCAGTCAGGCTGTGGAATTCACTTATATCTATCATTCATTCCAGCAAACCGCTATCAATCTTTAAAACGCGATTGAATAATCATTATCTGACGCAAAAGTAGTTTAAGTTAGTAGGGTCATTTTGTAGTTTGTGTGTTATTTTTAATTTTGTTTTCTTGTCTTTTAAAGTGTAAGTATTTTATCTCTTCTCTCTTTAGTCTATTTTTTCATTTTTTTGTCACATTTACTTTTTTCACTTTAAGGCCATATTTTTTGTGTGTTTGTGTGTGTGTGTGTGTGTGTGTGTGTGCACAATGCCTATGTTTATTTACTGTTTTCTTCATACGGGTTAGCTGGAAGAAATCTCAGTATGAGATAAGCTCACCTTTTGTCTTAATATATGTCATTTTAATGTTTACTCTAACTGTTTTTGTGTACAATAAAGTGTTAAATATATAAATACCACCTAGTTATCACGATGATAGTGATGCGAATAATAGCTAAGCTATTAATGACACTACCACATACATAGTTTTATAAGCTATATATCATATATATCATAACTAGATCGATAAGGTTGTTTTAAATAAATAAATAAGTTCTAACACAAAAACTGTTTTATGAACTATTCTAGACAATGAATCATGTCACTTTATTTCATTGTTATTCTGAAGTGGTATTTATAAATAAGCTGGAGCAGAAATACAAAGTGCATAATAAACTTTCATCGTGGCAAATGCAAGTCTATTGTACAGAAATTTGAAGTTTCATATCATAGAGTCCGCCTATTATTTTCAACTTTGTTCTTACTAGTAAGGCAAGTTTAAAATGCTCCAGGTTATTTTGGAGGTTTGTGCTGCACTGAATTTAAATTTAACATAAAATTTTCTAACTACTATTTTGTTCTATATTCATTCTTATTTATTTTTCAACTAAGTTTATCATGGTATTGTTAAATATCTGTGATAGAATGAGCTTTGTAAGATATTAGCTGTTACTCGCTACTTCGTTCGGGTGACCTAAAATCATTATATCCTTTTATTCAGTAGGTTAAAAAAGTAGCCTATATCACTCATGGATAGTTCAACAGTTTTTGAGTTTATTCGTTACAAACATACAAAATACAAAAATTCAGAAATACAAATGTTTTCTTTTTGTTATATTAGTATAAACCGGTTCCTTCCGCGACTTCCTTTACGTGACCTATATACATTACTTCCTTTTATTCAGTCGAATAATAAAGCAATCTATGGTAGTGAGTGATAGCATAAAATCAAAAAGTAAGTACTCTATGGTGATAGTGTAGCTTTGTATTGGTGAAATTATTTTTAAAATCGGTCCATTAGTTATCGAGTTTATCAATTACAAAACAAACAAATCTTACCTCTTTACAAAATTAGTATAGAAATTAGGTGACGTATCGGAACATCACAAAATTTATTAAAAGTTACAACTAAATATATTTTAGGTACAGCTAAGTAGTAATTAAATTATCACAGTCATTGATGTACTAGTAAAAAATGTTGATTGATAGTAAACAAAGTAATCAGTGTTTACGAATGGCACGCACTGTGAAAATTGTATGCACACTACTAGAAAGATGTCAAAATGACACAATAAGTAATAGATAAGAAGTACAAGTATGATAGCACATAATATAATCGCTACCGTAAAAAAAGAGATAACATTCATTCTCTATACTATTTGTTTTAGTCTTTGAACACGCACAAACTGCTTTTCTTTTACACTCGCTAAATGCCAATTTTTTTATTCACTCTATTATTTGTGGTATTGATGTACTAGTAAAAAAAGTTGATTGTTAGTAAACAAAGCAATCAGTGTTTACGAATGGCACGCACTGTGAAAATTGTATGCACACTACTAGAAAGATGTCAAAATGACACAATAAGTAATAGATAAGAAGTACAAGTATGATAGCACATAATATAATCGCTACCGTAAAAAAAGAGATAACATTCATTCTCTATACTATACAATACTCAATACTCAATACTAAATCATTTATTGCATTATATGTTACAAACAATTTTAGGTATTACTATTTGTTTTAGTCTTTGAACACGCACAAACTGCTTTTCTTTTACACTCGCTAAATGCCAATTTTTTTATTCACTCTATTATTTGTGGTGTGTGGTGATATTTATTTTAGACAATAACCACTGAATTTATTGAAATTGTAAATAAAACGTTGTGATATTGTAATACACATGAATTATACTTGATTTATCACTCTGGCACTTTTAGTCATTTTTCTGATATTACAAACGACGGCATTTTCAAATGTTAACGAGCAAAGGAGCGAGTATTTTCGATTACAGTGAGTGCGTGACTAATGTCAAATGAGCCAGTTAGCCTGTTTTTAATATGCCACTTTTGAAACGCGCATATCTCATCTACGTTTTTTTACTATTAATATATCAATGATTATAGTTATATTGTTTGAAAAAAAATTAAAAAGCACATTAATATACTCTTATCATTATTAAAAAGCACATTTGTGCCAACATGTTTTATATACTATTAAATGCGCCCCTCAGCCACATGTGTGATTAAGGTTCTTTATGAATCCACAATGTATTGTTTATATTTCTTGGAATAAAAAATGACATATTTATTAAATTTGGATTTAACCTTGCTGAAAAATTAGATGGATTTGAAAGATAAATTCTCTCAAAACTATCAAGGTTTTGAGCTTCAGAAACTAACGAATATACGACATAGTCATATTTCATTTATGCATGACAAAAGGGTGACTGTTATTGAAATATTTAAATCTCTTAATTATTTAATTGCGTGCGTATGTTCACTTCTTCTTTAAATTACTGCTTTAAATACTTAATATAAAATACGATATTGTCATACAAGGTGAAATTAACTAAATTTGCTATTTACCGCGAATTATTTTAAGTGACCAGTGCGACGCCACCAAAAAGAAATACGGCGGTTTAATAAATGGATAAAACTCACCGATGGTCCAGATAAAAAAGAAGATCCCAGTAGCAAAATTATCCAACCATATCCAACAAATATTCACCCTCGTCGGCAGCAAGCACAAAAGCACACAATTTACGCACTCAACGCACGTTTTATTTCGAAACCGAAGCATGCCCATTAGAAACGACTTATCTTACTCAACGCAAGTGTAAATGAAATTTAAATAATTGAATTTATAATTAATTTCCCTTTTTAATTATGGATTTTCGCCAAGTAATACCCGAATCAATAAAATACGAGGCCATCTTATTTACAGTAAGCAGAATAAACAGTATGCCTAGAAAAGTTCTAATTCACCTTAATTTTACAGTCTGTCAGTTGACGTCTGAAGATATAGGTGGTAATTCCCATCGTAAGATTTGTAATCGGATCCTAAATAAATAAAACGACTCATTTTAGTTATGAGTAGCAATATATTCTGCAAGGCGTAAGCTAAATTTGTTAGTATAAATATCAAATTACTAAATAGTTTTAGGAAACTGTAGAATATTATGATGATACGACTCGTTATATATTAAATTGATTACTAATCGTTACTGCTTCGAAAAAAGGCTCATCAGTCGACTTGATAATGTTTATTGTTTTTTTTCTGTTACTAAAATCGATACAAACAACCCAACTCTGTATTGCCAAGAGAATAATTGTGATAAACCACGATAACAGTTTATGTCTAAACTGGGGATCCGGTTCCGGACCTCTGCATATAGGCCGCTGAGCCTTAACCAAACAATAAACATATTATATAGTTTCACAGTTATTTGAATACGAGTGTTGTCTAAAGATATGAACAAATAATTATTCCAGATAATTATAAAAGAAACCCTAACTATTTAAACAACCTAATAATAATAAGTACATCGCGGCTACTAGGTGGTAGAGTTCTGCATTGTCTCGCCCATCTCTGGTATCACCGCCTCACCTATTGCTGCCGCAATAGGGTCAGCACTTGTCACTGTCTTGTTGCGGTTTGGAGGGTAAGGTAGCCGGTAAACTTATGCATGTGGCGTTAGACCTCGCTACAAGACAGCAACGCACATTAACATCTTTGTTGTCTATTATGGATGGTTGACTCTTTTTTTTTATACCATAAGATAGCAAACAAGCAGATGGGTCTCCTGATGGAAAGAGTCAACCATCGCTTATTCTTGCTCTTTATATCTTTTCCTTCAAATCAGGCCGATTGAACAAAAAGAAGAAACAATTTGCACATATCTTCAGAACAATTTGCAAATTTCTGTAAAATATCACGTGTGACCTCTCCAGTGCCACAGATCGAGGCAAAGCCAGCAAAACTAAAGGCACATGATAGTATACGCTCTCAACGCACGTTTTTTTTTTCACAATAGAAGCAAACTCAATCCGTTTCTATGTCAAAAATGTCGAATATTAAGCTTTAACTATTTGAAAAGCAATTTCTTCCACCTGAGCATCAATACATAACATACGAAATATTTCAATCCATTTGTAATGTGAGCTCGATATACGAAGGTTTTATTGAGGTTTTCTCGCGCATTTAATTACACGCTTCGGTAGAGACGGCCTGATTATTATCTTCAAAGAAATTGGAATGTAATTTTATACTCGTACATCGTTTGTTATTTTATTCAAATGTTTACTTTCGTTTAGAACAGAATAAATAAGATTCAAAAAACACTATTAAAGCACCAAAGACTTCTATATGCCATTAAAAAAGATATTGTTTGACAATTTGTACATGTCGTGATTTTCACGCTGTTCCACATTGGTAATGTGAAGTTCTAGGGCCTTGTTCTAAGTTCTAATGTTCAACCCTAATTTAAATTAATGCTGGATAGAAATATTTATATACAAAGTATTCTATTTTGAAAAAAAAGTACGAATATTCCGAATAATTCGAATGTTTATGAAGGTGTTAAAATAACTATAGATTTCAATTTAAATACTTTTTTTAATCTAAATTTTAAGGACTTTTAGTCGCCTAGCGACTATGCCAGCCCTGTAGAGGTATACGATATCTATAAAATCACAACTTCTTAATCTAAATTAAGTAAATATCTATACAAATCTTTGGCTGCCTTATTCAAGGGTGCAGCCAAAATACTTTGATAATCACCTACATTAAGTAGGTTGAGATCATATTGCTCAATTTAAATACTTGACATTACCAATTACAACTAATACAGATTTATTCTAATGTTTAATTTAATTTATCAATGTTATTTTACCTTGTATTAAATATATTTACATTACGTCAATATAATTGCACAAAGCAACATCTGTAAATCAAATACCACCTTGACTACGCTCCTCAAAAATTAACACAGTGTCTAATTATTATTACAGAGTAATAATATTTAAATTTGATTGAGGAAATCTTTCAAAATATTTGTTTTTATCTTAAATATTAATCATGAAACTAAATAACCATAAGTCATTAAACATTTTGGAAAATAGTTTTACTAACTTTATGCGCCGGTGCATCCGATAAAACCAGTACCGGAAGCAGTCGGTCTTCCCAGTGCCATTTCAAAGGCAGTTACCGATACTTCGACGTCCGGGAGCCGTGTTCCTGAAAGTTTATCTTATATTTATAGTTATAATATTTGGATGCTACATGATTATTATATATTATGTTACACATCAAATTAATTGTGGAGTTATATTTTCCTAAGAAATAAAAAAATAAGCGACTAAAATATTTACTTTCGACTATTCATATATATGTTCGAAATTTGATCATAACTCTATAATTTCGTTTGAGTGTAGACTAAACAATCAAATTTACTCTAAGTTTGTTTTATACTAGCTGACCCGCGCAGCTTCGCCCGTGAGTAGATGAACATGTTGTCGATATAGTTTATTATACAAATTTCATCCCCTATTTTAGCCCCTTAAGGGTTGATTTTTGAAAAAAATTATAAGCCTTTGTTTGACCCCGGATTTTTAATTATTTCCATGCCAAATTGCATGAAAATCGGTTGAGCGGTTTAGCCGTGAAAGCGTAACAGACAGACAGAAAAACTTTCGCATTTATAATATTAGTATGAAGTATGGATATTAGTATGGATGATGTTTGTCAAATTGATGCTAATGTGTGTTATATTTATTTAATCTATTTCTAATAACAAAGGAGGCCAAGATGCTATATGGGACTTTACTCGGGTGTCGCGTCGCGGATAATAGGACAACAAAAAGTTTGTATAATGTTTTCCATTTCAATGGTGGAGAAAAATCTACAAATTAAAAAAATGAAGAAAACACTAACATAGAAACACTGTGTCAGATTAAGCCTAGCATATGTGAGTGGGATAGTAACAAATTTGCAAAGAAAACATTGTTTTGACATTCTCAGACCCGTGTGATTTTTTATTTTTATTTTGAAGGAAATTATATAAACAAGTTAATCTGATGCGCTCGAGCAAATCGCAAATCCTTTAACATTTTAATACACTACGCATTATGGTAGGGAGAGCCCTGCTTTAGCGCATCATTACATAGTATAAAACAAAGTCGCTTTCTCTGTCTGTCCCTATGTCCTTATGTCCCTATGTATGCTTAAATCTTTAAAACTACGCAACGGATTTTGATGCGGTTTTTTTTATAGATAGATTGATTCCAGGGGAAGTTTTTGGTATATAAACCTTTCCGATATTCTCACGGGAACAAAAGCTACGTAGATGAAACCGCGGGCAGGTCGCTAGTAATGTATATAAATATAAGCTTTCGGCACTCCTTGATTTAAACCATGTAAACTTTAACTATACCAAATTTCGTACATGCTAAGTATTACATTAACAAAAATTTTAGTTTATCAGTTCTGGTGCCAAATCATAATTTGTGTATTGACTATTGTGCACTTCGTTTACGTAATCGTTGTAAAAAGGATATAAAGTTTTTACTTCACCTTTTAATATATATTCATTATATTAAATTCTGCTAGCAGTAGGCAGTTTACTGACTATGTGTTGGAGCATGATACTGTAACACCTTTATGGTGTAACATACAAACTGGCAGCTTTGTCTGCTTTCAAATGTAGAATTCTTTTGTTTAGAAAAAGAAATGTTTTAGAATAAGAGTGTTCTTTCTGATTTGGTGGGGAATAGTCACATCCCCGTGAAATAAACGAAAATATATTATGAAAGTTTATTACTAAAGAATCCTGAAAAATCCTGCCGATCTTCGGATCCTCGAGCAGCCAAGCGAGTTAAAAGAAAATTCCCTAGTAAAAGGGGATACGATTGGTGGAGTAACACGTCCGGCTGATAGATCGCCGGGCGGGTGTTACAATACTTTAATTGCATTATAGTATTAAAAAGGTTTTTTTATTTAATTTAATAGCAAACCAGCAGATACCTTTCCTGAGGGAAAGTAAAAACCATATAGGTAACAAAGATGTTAATGGCGCGTTACCATCTGTATAATAGACTACATGCATATGCATAAGTTACCATAGTTACCTCGAAGCTGGAAGTGTCGAAGCTCGAACAGTAATAAGGACTGGCGCTATTGCAGCAGGAAAAGGTAAGGCATTGGTAAAAAACCCGGGCGAGACTTCAGAGCTTCATCACATAGTTGTCACATTATTACCGACATAATCGGTCAATCATTCATTTTACGAACTTCTTGATCTTGAGTCTTGAACAACACGGGGTGTCTCCAGGAAAAATAGTCTTACCGTGACCAACTGCATCATCCCACTACTCCATCATGTGGTAAGGATATCAGTATATGCTGAGAACCATGCGTCAATATCAAATCGAGGTAACATACAAACCACAACTGAGGTGACATATAAGGGGAAACCCTTTAAAGATTAGACAATCTGCCATTCTGCCAGGCAGTTCATTAAAGATGAACAATTGGTTATACGAGTCACTACCATCGTCACTACTTGGTGGTAATGTTCTGCAACGTCTCGCGAGGTTGGTACCACTGCTTTACCTATTCCTGCCACAATAGCGTCAGTTCTAGTCACTATCGTATTCCGCATTGGAAGGTAACGTAGCTAATGAATGTGGCGTTCACACCTCGCCACAAGACAGCAATACACCAATAACATCTTTGGTGTCTATAGGCGATGGTTATTTCTTTCCATTGGGAGACCCGTCTGCTTGTTTGTGTGTTTTATTACATAAGAAAATAATATAAAAAATATACGTGTATTTAGACACGTATATTTTTAAGTTGTTTATTAAAAATTTTGGTTTGAAAATTCAATCTAAAATAATATTTAATTCGTAACTACCACTGACCGAGCCCTCAGAGGAAAACGGTACTTCCTGTCGTCCAAGTTGCTCTAACAAACCCGTTTACGATACGGGTGCTCCAGGGCATCCTGTGTTAACAAAGAAACAAAACCGGAAGCGCCTTCATAAGGAAACCGGATCTTGTACCCTAACGAGCAACTAGATGCCAAGGACGACGTTCGAGTATACTCAGAAAGTTGCGAGGATTATGAAAACTAAATCATATATTTCTGTGTAATGCATTTTGAATTGAGTCTTTACCGAACTCAAAGCAGAAAAGGTACAGTTAAAGGGTATTTTAGAATGTTTTATCACATTTATTGGTCTTTAAGATATTGATGAAAACAAACATAGTGCGATAAACAATATCAGCATCTAAGGAATGATATTTTAGGGCTGTATACAAAAAAATTAGCTCAAGAAACACCATAAAAAGTAATAATTTAGAAACAGAATAATATTTTCGATTTTATAATTTGTACGCAACTGTGGATTATGTTTACTAAGCGTTGCCATTTCGATGTAATTTACTCGCCAACAATATTATACGCTTATTCAGGTAATGAGATTGTGTTTCATTCCAAACAATCTAATACGACGTAGTCATATGATAGTATAATAAATGATAACGTGTCGTAAGCGACGTCGTTTAGTAAACTAATATTACTGAGGACGTTTCAGATGTTAATAACATGGCAATGAATTTGTGTTATTTGTAGAGATGGGCCGAATGTGGTTTGAACCGAATTCGAAATTCGGCCGAACATTCGGTGAAAATAAAAAAATCGGTCGAATTTCGGCCGAAATTTGATTTAATTTTGGCGCGCTTTTTCGAGAGCGATCAGTAGACTAGGTAAATCAGTACTAGAATAAAAAAACCATAACACTAAGCCCACAGAAAACCGCAACGTCGTTTTTGGCCTAAAATAAATGTTAAAGCATTTTAAGCCTTGTAATGTATATGTAGGCAGTCTTTATTACAACTTTTTCTGTTTTTACAGGCTTGGCTTGGCTTCTTAAAAACATTCAGGAAACCTAAGCATATTTGGACATTTGAAAATTGTTAAAGAAATTAACTAGAGGTATAAAGCTGTGAAAGTTTTGACCACATCATGCTCTAATTCCTATGCGTGTAGTTTTATGGGGCGTGTCCCGGTTTCAACGACCCAAATGACCTTTTATAATAGTTTAAATTAGAAATGATTTAAGGATGTACTTTAATATAAAAGGTTAAAAAACAGTATGAAACTGACAACTTTATTGGATCTGATTAAATAAAATCATACTTACCTTGTCACTCTAATAATTATCAGGTTTGGTTTAGATTATGAGCTATCGGATTCGAGTCTTAGATTGGGCTGTCATTGTTGTTTTGGGCCTTCAGAAAATCTTTGTAACGGTCTAGAGTCTAGAAGTATTCAAAAATCATACAAAAAAATTACAATTATTGGATCATTACCAGATCCGGACAAAATGTTGCAGAGCTCTACCACCTGATCACGAAATTAGTGACTAGTATAGCCAATATACTAAACGCCTTTTACGAACTGCCTAACATAATGGAAGATGGTCTATTATTCAAAAGAGAAGGCAATTTAAAATTTTAAGAAAATGATTTTGACCTACTTATGCCATAAAAATTATGGAAACACAAGATATGAATATTACAACGAAAATTTACAAGATTAAAAAAAATAATATCGATATATATATTTATTACTGTCATATATATATATATATATATATATATATATATATATATATATATATATATATATATATATTAGGGTGGCCCAAAAAAACCGACTATTTTTTTTTTAGTCTCGACTGAAAAAATGTTAGTTTTTGATCTTTTAAGAGCCCTCTCCAAAAGACAGCTCGAAAAAAAATTTTTAAGAGGTCACTCCAAATTTTTTAAAATTTCAAAAATTGTCAAAAATCGAACTTTTTTTTAATTTTTTTTTTCTCGTTACGGTATAATTTTGTAGACCAAAATTTTGAACTGAAAGTTTCTGAAAGTTTCAGTTCAAAATTTAAATTTTGAAAGGTCGCTCATAATTTTTTTATATTATACATAAGTTACATAATATCAATGAACAGTTGATTACATATTATAAATTAAAACAAATATTGTATATACACATATCTCATATAATATATATATATATATATATATATATATATATATATATATAAATATATATATTATATGAGATATGTGTATATACAATATTTGTTTTAATTTATAATATGTAATCAACTGTTCATTGATATTATGTAACTTATGTATGTATGTATATTATATCTGAATTGTAATTTGTGCACCCGATTTTTACAAGCAACGAATCCTATTACCACTGGTAGTCTGGTAGAAATCGCTCTTTAACGATAAGACCGCCATTTGTGCATTTAATTTAAGAGAGTTCTGTAAATGTTAATTAATTAAGGTGTACAATAAAGCATTAAATAAATAAATAAAAATATATGTAAAAACATTTTTTTTTAAATTTTTTTATAGAAGAGGGAGCAAACGAGCAGGAAGTGCACCTAATAGTAAGTGATCACCGCCGCCCATGGACACTCGCAATACCAGAGGTCTTGCAGTTACGTTGCCGGCAAAAATAAAAAATATAGTATAAAACGTAAGTAATTTTACAGTATTTATAAGACAAAAGGAAAACAAAAAACTATAAACACGTGATATAGTTTTACAATAATAATCAGAAAAGACAAAAAGTTATCATTACAGTTGGCCGTATGTAATGGCAGAATATGGAAAAAAATTAACGTTTCGGAAAGTTGGAGGAGGAGGTTTGAAGTTGAAATTTGGAGGAGGAGGTTTGAAGTTGAAAGGAGTAAAAGCAATAAGCATAGACTTTTTCAGTTCAAAAATTTATAGTTAGCTTTCCCCGTGTTGGTTCCGGGCTCCTTTGAAGAATAGACCAACTGCTGTTCTGCCAGGCAGGTCGTAAAAGGCGACCGATTGCCTATCGAGTCACTACCATCGTGGCTAGTACGCGGTAGAGTTCTGTTTTGGCTCGCCCGAGTCAGGTACCACCGCCTTATCTATTCCTGCCGCAATAGCGTCAGTGCTTGTTGCTGTCGTGTTTCGGTTTGGAAGGTAAGGTAGCCGGTAAACTTATGCATGTGGCATTAGACCTCGCCACAAGATAGCAACGCACCATTAACATCTTTGGTGTCCGTAGGTGATACTTAACTCTTTCCATCAGGAGACCTATCTGCTTGTTTGCTGTATCGTAATACAAAAAAAATGTTAATAAGTATATTGATTATTTTAAAAGCCGTATATGTTAAAAACGACGATTAATTTTCATCTTTCAAATGATATTCAAAGCAATTTTTGAGATTTTTTATGTTTTATGTTTTGATTTTTTTATGTTTGTCATTAATAAATCCTACAATACAAATGAGCCGATTTTGATCCATTCGGTACTATACGCATATTTTTTAGAGACAAGCTGATTAGGTTTTTAAATTAATCGGTTAATTAGCCTAAAAGTTATTTTAAAAATATGAAGTAATTTTGTTTTAAGCAACATAATTTTGATATTTGTAAAACTGTAACTTTTGGAAACTTGATTCAGTTTTGATAATTCAAACAGCATAAGACGCAGTTTTGTAAGTTCTAAATTATTGTGAAAATTCAAAAATTGATTGGTTAAAATATTTCGAAATTATGTCAAAAAAACACTTTTTTTAATTATTTTTAAACGATTACTCTCGAACGGATAATTCGATTAACAACATTGAGCTCAGTTTTTTTAAGGAATAGGGCTGATTAGATTGTGTAATCAATTAGTAAATAAATTTGAAAGTAAAAAACATTGTTTTCCGAAATTTTTTTGAGGTATTTTCAAAACTTCTCAAAAATTTCGAGTAGTTAAACCGTTCAAAAGTTATGAGATGATTACATACACACACACATATACATAGAGACATGCATATATATATATATATATATATATACATACATATATATATATATATATATATATATATATATATATATATATACATATATACATATATATATATTTAATCTTGATTTTCGAAAATCGTGGCAAAATCAGTAATATTTTATCTATGTACATAACGGAAAGTTAAAAATAATAAAATAATAATTATCCAACTTGTTATCCCAAAAACAGTATAAAAACCCAAAACTGAAATAAAATAAGACGTATAACATAGGTTCACTTATAACTAACTCTAATAGATTACATTTTATTACAAAAAAAGCTTACTTTAACCTCTGAATAAAAAAAAGCTTCTGAGCTTGAATATGGCTGAAATGACAATTGGTCACCAAAAGAAATGAGAAATCTCTGTAATCGCCTACGGATTACCTTTCAATGTCATGAATTTGATGAAATATTTTAAAGTATTTTTTAAATAAAACTTTAAGGATTATTTATTTATTTGTTTTAGTCTTAATTTTAGAATTATAATCAAGTAATTTACAAAATTATAAACATGAGAGTGTTTATCTCTTAATAGTTAGAGCAATTTTTAGTGAAAACTGAACAAGATCGGGGGGATACCATTAGTGTCGTGAAACAAGCCATAATAATTTTAATTGTTAACCCTGAAAACTTGTCATTTTGTGTAGATTTGTTATTTCGTCCAGTTTGTTATATTTAGTACGATATATATCGATACGAAATTGTATATTATACATCGCGTAATAGTAATATTTTATTCTTCATAAACAAGATGTTAGTTACTAACATATCAAATATAATCAATAAATGCATGAATCAATTTTTATTTCAAGTCTCGAGCCCCATAATTACAGATTATGATAACAAAATTATGTAGATTATAACAATTATATTTAATTATAACAATGTTAAAATTAAATATAATATGAATAATATGACATTACATGAACATTGTATTACATGAACATGGCATTACATAAACAAATTATATTTTATAAAATAAAATTATAAAAGTAATGTTTTAAGAAATGCAAAGTAATTAAGTGGAACACATGTATGTGTCCCACCTAATTACTTTTAGTAGTCCCTATTTAATTCAATATTCCCAATGTTCGCTTATGCTTCAAGTCACGCTCTCTTTACTGAGTTAGGCTGCTTCTTACATAGTTTTGAGAAAAAAATCATGGTATTATTATAATCAAAACTATATCTGGTATTTAAATCTTAAATATTTTAAGGTGTAATCAATTATACCAAGTCTCAAGTTTTGCGATCACTAAGAATTTATTAGTTTATAGTCGAATTTCAACCATAATTATCATTTTATTGATTTATCTATGGTCAAATTCATCGCTCTTTTAAGTATAACAACAGACCTTAGAATTAAATTAAATAGTATACGTACATGTGTGTATATCACATGAATACAGTATATGTAATGTTAATTTTATTAATTTAATGTATTTTTAATGTATATAAATAATATAAATAAATAAATATTCACGGGATAAATTACACTTACTGATCTAACCCCAAAGTAAGCAAATTATTTGCTTGTATTATGAGTGTTAGTCAATGATACTAATACGTAGAAATACATATATTAATACTTTTATACACACACACACACATATACATACATAATAAACACCCAAACACGGAAATACAAACATTTGTTTCTCATCACACAAATGTTTGTCCCCGTCGGGGATTGAACCCGAGCCCCATCGATTGCGTAGTCAGAATCGCTAACCACTTGACCAACGGGGCGGTCAAAATATATAAAAATATTAGTTTTCTTTATAAAAATATTATTCTGTGCTATGCATACTTTATCAGTTCCAAAATTCATACTCCTCTGTTTGCGTGATTGTTGTAAAAAGGGATACAAAATATTTTCTTTAAGTAATAATATACAGATATGAAATTGGCCCTATTTATGAACAATCGTCTAGATGGCGATAAGTAATGATTCTTCATTTCTAAACCAATGAAAATCATCATACAAGTCTGTTAACGTTAATTGTAATGTAATAAGTGACGCAAATCGTCCGACCATATACTGAGATGTCCTCATCTTGCGTCGTGTCACATGTGGAACGCGTATTTCAAATATTTTTACCCAAACCGCCAGCTGCGGGCTTTGCCGTTATTACTATAAATAGTAGGTAATTTTAGAGTTTTCATTCAGTACCTTTTATTTTCATGCATGTTCAAAATTTCTGGAGAATTTTTCAACACAACTTTTAAACAACGAAAAAAGAAAACGTGTGTAGAGTTTGAATGTTATTCACATTTAAACCCATGTTAAGCTATTCAAAGGGCATAAAGAGTACAAAAAATATTTTTTGGGTTATTTTAGGTCCTTTTTGAAAAATAAGCTTTATGCCGTCTTACTGCTAACTGGTATGAGTCGAGCAAAGATTGAATGTTTTATTATCGTGAAAACCGTCACATGTGGCATTATATCTCTACAATATTAATAGCAACGTACAATTAACATCTTTGCTGTATATAGGCCATGGTTATTTATTCATATCAGACGTTATTTATTTATGCTACAAAATCAGCGCTTTGTAAGAAAATACTTTTAAATCGTAGCTTACTCTTACGGTCACCTGCGAATTTATATTATGTTTTCAAAATTTATATGTTTAGCGAACAACACAGTCCACATCGTTACCCTATACATTTTTTCTTACAAATAAAGTTGCGTACCTACTTGTACTACTTAAATGTCAAAATAACGGTTTTGTCACAATTATAAAATGTTTGCGCGCTTCTTGTTCAAAACAAACCTAATTTCTGTCTTTCTATCTATCTATTATTTTCATCTAATCTCCAAAATGGATAAACTAATTTTGACAGTCATTGCTTACAGCTAAGATGATTTTGTATCTAATCAGAAATCAGAAATACTTTATTCAATAAAACTTTTTACAAGTTATTTTGACACGTCAACATATTTTTTTAAAAACTACTACCGGATCGGAAACGCGGCCACACATTTAGAAGATCCGGCGGAAGAAACTCAGCGGGCTTGTCTTTTTTTCATATCATCTATTTTTTACAATATCACAATATTATAAAAATATATATGAGATCGGTATAAGGAGCAATTAATCCCAGGCTTTTTTGTCTTCTAAATAATCTAAGATTTTATAATATCCTTTTTTACATAGTTTTGTTTTAACACATTTTTTAAATTTATTTACTGGTAGATCTCTTATAGTTTTGGGAAGTTTATTGTAAAAGCGTATACATTGCCCCATAAAATAGTTACTTATTGTGTGGAGACGAGATGCAATGTAAAAAGTATTTTTAGCTTATCCATAATATATATTATTTGCTTTTATATAATATATTATTCTTAACGAAACCTATACGGAAACTATTATCTATAGTTAGGTATAAACATATTTCTATAATACAATGTCTATTGGAACGGAAAAGACGTGGGTTTGACTTATTTAGAAAACACACATGAAAGGCAAGCCCAAATAATGGCGAAATATCTCCTGATTAAATCTACCCTCACCCGCATTCTATACAATTGGATAGGTTAATTGAGCGAAAATAAAAAGTGTGGTATTTTCCAATCAACTGACCTCTGATTCTTTCCATTGTGTTTTGTGTTTATTTCATCAACCAACTTTCCAAAAAGGAGGAAGTTCTCAATTCGTCGGAATCGGAGTATTTTTTTGTATATTCTCCGATTAACCTAAAGACGCCTAAGCCGTTTTGAAAAATTCGTTATTTTTATACTTCCCATATTGTCTCATTTTAATTCGTTAAAAATCTGATGCATCTACGGAAACAGGTAACAGGAATTCGAGTGTAGCCGTTTACCTAGGTTTAAATTTAAGAGGTGCATAATTAATAATAATATTCACTTAAAAAGTCAATAGTCATTTAGATGTGGATCAATTTCTATTATTTCCTGCTCTGAAGATCCCTAATCCGAGTTCGAAAATTCTTTTATGTTTGTTTTTCTTTGTTTACACTTCCTATATAGTCCCATTCAAATTTGGTAAAGATCTAGGTTCCATTTATGCAGGAAATATGAAATCAGTTGCTGCAGTTTTACTGTATTAAAATTATTTAAAATCTGCATAATATTTTAAAATAAAAAGGAGATTAGTAATTAAATGAAATCTTTTAAAATGTACTTTTAGCGATAATCATTTAGATGGTGATTAATTTCTATGTTTTTATTTTACTTTTCTCTTTATTATTACTTTTTACTTGCTGTTGCCGCGACTTCGTTCCCGTGGAAACATTTCTAAAATAAAGAACCCGGGGTTTTAATCCACATGGTACCCGTTCCCGTGGAATTTCCGAGATAAAAACTATCCTTTGTTCTTTCTCGGTTCTCAAACTATCTTTGTACCAAATTTCATCCAAATTTGTTTAGGCGTGAAGAAGATACAGATAGACAGACAAACACAGTTGTTTTCGCGTTTTTAATATTAGTATGGAAGTATGTACTAATTTTTATTCATTTTACAACACCAAATTAAATTTGTTAACTTGAAACAAACAACACTTTCCTTTGTATTAGTCCTGGTCTCTTTAAAATATTAAATTCTTATCGGTCTGAAATAATTAATCTTAAATTGATATTAGGGTCAATGTGCTCACTGGCAAAATATTTACGTAAAAATCATCACTCTACTTCAAACAAAGTTGCATATCGGTTGAGTGAGACAATAAGATATTATAGTAAATGTTGATATGTCATAATCAATATTGATTTTAATTACAAACATTTATTTAACTTGCGATCTTCGTATATGCTATGATTTTGCAAATATAGGAAAGCATTTTTAGTCACTTTCTAATATGCGTTCGAATTGAAACTTGGTATACTTATGTAAGTTCGGTGACGATTCATATCATTGCTTTTGTCTCACGATAGAGCTTGGCTATAGAGACTGTAACTCTCAGATCTAGACTGCAAAATAAGCAAAGTTTGGGCTCATGAGTTTATTATTATAAGTACTTCCTATTACTTATGATGACTATGATGACGAGTATCTAAAAATGAAGCCGAAAATGTGTCATTAAAATTCACATATAGAAAGTACTATGACAGTCAAGTATGGACTCGTTGGCTTTGTTGTTAATAATCTTCTACTTATAATGACGAGGGTATTAAGATGGAGCCCAAAAAATGGAGAAGGAACTTCCGGATGCAACATACTAAGGTAGTACACAGCTGAACTAAACAAGATAAATTCATTTATTTGTATTCGTTTGTTTTATTTTGTCAAACACTTACATTTCTAGGGTTTGACTATGGAACTGGAAGTTGGTTATAAAAACTCCAGTTTTGGTATTAGATGATATCCAGAGTACCTATCGGGATGGAGCTGGAAGGAGACTATGGAAACTTTGGAATTGGCCTTTACAAGGACTGTGATATTGTACGATTTTAAGTACCTGATGAGAGAGCTGGAAGATGTCAATGAAAATTCCTTAGCTAAACAAGATAAATCCATCAAATGAAGGCTAATTTGGTTTATTTTAGCAAATATTCTGCTAGTGGTTGACTTCTAGGGTCAGATAATGTAGTCAAGAAGTGAGCATGAGAACTCCTAAGCTAAACAAGATTTACTTATCGAGTTTGAGCTAATTTGGTTTAACTTAGCAAATACTTGAATGCTAGATGATTTTCAAGATAGCTAGTGAATGGAGCTAAAAAGTGGCTACATAAACTCTTAAAAAAATATAAACTCATGACTTTGGATTTATTTATCTTGTTTTAGCAAACACTTTCTTGCCGGATGATTTCAAAGGTCTTATGATGAATCTGGAATGCAGCAATGGGAACCTTGCTATAAAATGACTCAACGCTATAGAGTTTAGTCTTGTGCTATCCGTAGTTATTAGAATTTTCATGTTAGATTATTTTTAGTGTTTGATGATAAAGCTGAAAGGTGGCCATTCACTCCTAAACTATACAAAATAAATCCAGAATTTTGGGACTAATTTGTTCTGTCTTGCCGTCTTGTAAAACATTTTGATGCTGTATAATTTCCAGAGTCTGATGATAGAACTGAAAATTGATCATAGGAACTTCTAAACTAAATAAGTAAACAATAGAGATCCGTAGTGTTTTATGCTTTACGCAACGAATATTCCATTAGACCAAGTAAATTTTGACAGCAACTTAATTTGTATTATTTTATTAAAATCAGATTTTTTTAAAGACAAATCTTTTGGTAGTCTGCTAGGCTTCCGATGTTATTGAAACTTATGTAGTGAAGGAAGCCGACGTGTATTTGCGTCCCACATTTTTCCACGTTAGGTTGGCCTATGTTTCCCTAAGTCGAATGAAACCTTGGAAAGGGATCTTCATTATAGAAACTGATAAAATGAGTGAGAAATTTAAAGCAATTATTTAAAATTAATTAAAGAGTAAGAATTAATTAAAAGATAACCTAAGTCGATAACTTTACGTATTTTTTTGAGATACGGGACTAGTTAAACACACCACCACCAGAGCTGTTATTATGATTTCAATTTCGAGAAAATCTTCTAAACAATCTCAATAACACTTTTGCTCGACCCAGAAATCGAACACGAGATCTAATGATCAGAGCAAAATGAGTTAGCCTTAAACTTTAAAACTAGAATTTCATAATAGAACATACAATTTATTCTTACTAAAGTGAAAATTGAAATATTAATCCTTTTGTCGATGCTGATGTTTACAATCCAGAGCTGAGTCAAGAAATCCCAACAAATATCAAACTTGTACGGTTGTTAACAACAAGCTTCAAATAACTAAAAGCTTTCCCGAGGTTGTATTGAACTATTGACAAACCACTCGACGTTACTAGCAAGCGTTTACTCTGCAATAAAATATCAGGTAAAATATAAACCTAAGAACTTATCTTCTTCGCACACTCTATAGGTCCTTTATTAAGATTTGTAATTTCAAAATTATTTTTGTAGATTATACCTTTACGCATCTGATAAAGTTATTATTGAATTTCATATTACATTTAAATATACAAAAGAGTATGTTTGTATATATGAAATCTTTTTACTCAAAATCCATTTGACCAATCATCATAAAACTTAGCGTGCATATAATTTTTTCATGAAGAATGTATATTTACCATTCCCATTGTTCTAACTCGCCACTAGATGGCGCTGTCAACTTCTATACCATGCAAATTGGTGTCTACATGACAATGTATTTTTATATGGAGAAGGTGCTGGTATGAACTGATGTTATCTCCACTGTTGTAACTAACCATTGGACGCTGTGCCATAGAAACTTCCCTATCATTCAATCAATTGAAGTAAAAATTGGTATGCGTATATATTTTCGATTTCTAGATTAAATATAGTTATAATATTTGCTTTGATTTAATACATCATTTTCTGAATACATTATTTTTTTAAATTATTAATTTACGCTTAGCGAAGTGGGTAGTAAATAAGCTAGTATTTTGTAGAATACTAACTGAACCCGGTCACACATCGCCGTCGTTTCAAAAGTTATTAAAATTTGAATCTGTTTTAATTACGGAATGAAAAATCAAAGACTCCTATGTACTGACGTATCAGACAATGTATGCTCTATGCCTCTTGTGTTCCACTAAAAAGCAGTCCGTGGACTACACCTATGTCAGAGCTCGTTGAATGAAACGCGTTATTGCCGTGAAACTCACGGCGGTTACGATCTTTTGGTCGTGAATATATTTTATACTCTATTATACGCTGCAGCGCTGAATAATTTTGACTTTGGTTAGACGATTAATTGTTTTTAAAATTTTTCATTAAAAAACTAAAATTTCAGTTTTTAGTATTTTTTTTAATGAAAAATTTTAAAAACAATATGGAAAAATAAACTTGCGGCATAGTAGGCCACCGTTTTTTGCTAGGTTTTATTATCCGTTATTCGTAGCAGTAACCATTAGGAACCATATATTCTATACTTTCCATCGTCC
Organism: Apodemia mormo; assembly: GCA_036924255.1. NCBI lineage: Eukaryota > Metazoa > Arthropoda > Insecta > Lepidoptera > Riodinidae > Apodemia > Apodemia mormo. The sequence continues at coordinate 26,653,029 of JAUPFN010000011.1, forward strand.
ACACTTGGTGAAATTCCATTATTGTTAGACACAATTGATAAAGCACTTGTACTTTAATTTCACTTCACCATATAAAGGTATATTTTAGTATGTTTCTCAATTGGTTTCATATTTTAAGCATTTTCAGGATAAATTGGATACTTTTCATCGTCGGCACTTGGTGAAACTGCATTTTGAAATAGATATGACAAATAAACTCACTTGTACTTCCAGTTCACATGAATTTTATATAATTTTGTACACTCAAACGGTTTCGCTTATCACAGTGTCATCCTTGCCATGCATGATACTGTGATAAGCGAAACCGGTTGGGTGTACAAAATTATATAAAATTCGTGTGAAATGGAAGAACAAGTGAGTTTATTTTTCATATCAATTTCATCTTTAGGATGTTACATATTATTATACCATGTACATCCTGAAGATGCTTGAAAGTGAAACCGGTTGAATAATATACTAAAAATATATATGTTGTGAAGTGAAATTAAATTACAAGTGCTTTATCAATTTTGTCTAACATTAGCAACCACAACTTCCCGCTACGTATGTAGATAAGGAATTTAATGATTTTGCCCCGATTTTTGAAAATCGAGTTTTCACCAGGTCTCACGTTTTGAGGTCCTAGGAATCTTTTACGACTATTTTCACAATAACGTCAGTATGTATGTATATATGTGTGTGTGTGTACGTGTGTATGTGTGTATGTAAACATCTCATAACTTTTTAACGGCTGAACCGTTCGAAACGCGGTTGATGGCATTTTAACGCTCAACTTAGACTTTCTGAAAATTTTAACCAAGTCGGTGTAGGAGACTTTGAGAAATGTTGAAAAAACCTCAAAAAAATGTTTGATGAAACAATATTTTTTTAATATAACTTCCAGATTAAAGTCCCGATTGAGTACAAAAACTAAGCAGCTCTACTCCTCAAAAAATTACGTCTAATGCATAAATTGTATCAAAATCGGTTTATCCGTTTGGAAGAAAACGTTGACGAAAAATTTTGAAAAAAGTATTTTTTCGATACAACTTCGAAATTTTTCAACCAATAATTTTTTGGTATTCTACAATATTTTAGTACTAAAAGAGTTTCGTCCGATGGCATTTCAAGAATCAAAATCGAATCTAATTTTCAAAAGATACAGCTTTCAAATATTAAAATTACGTTATTTTTAGCAAATTTACTTCATATTTTTGAAATTATTTTTCCAGGATAATACACCGATTGACTTAAAAATCTTATCAGCTATTCTCCTTTAAAAACTGCGTCAAATACCGTTAATTGAATCAAAATCGATCAATTTATTTGGGATTTATTGACGATGAAAATATTTGAAAAAAATGTTTTTTGACATTGCTACGAAAATTTTCAACGTATCGATTATTTAGCTAAAGCAATATTTTCAAACATCTATGCGTATAGTTTTTTCTCTTTTGAGCTTAAAATACCTTAATTTAGCGGGAAGCTTCAGGGATGACCTGTAGGGTCAACTGCTTACACATTTTTTGTTAATAATGAAGAGAATTTAATTAATTGTTAATAACTAGGTATTCCACAAGTTGTTTAGATATTTGGTAATTTGACATTTGTAGGAACAACAGGAAATAGGAACAGTTGCCCAAACGCTCGACGTTTACGAACTGCCTGCTAATAAGTCAGTCGGTCTATTGTTTTAAAGGGAGCTTATCTCTATTGTTTTAAGGCTGACATGTGGAACCTTCACGTATTGGTCCGGGCTTCCTAAAGAGAATAGTACAGCTGTCATTCTACCAGGCAGTTTTTAAAAAAGAGTGAATGTTTGGCTATACGTGTCACTAACACGGTGACTACTCGGTGATAGAGTTCCGTATCGTCTCGCCGGGGTCTAGGTTCCACCGCCTTAATTATTCTTCCCGCTATAGCATCTATTCTTGTCACTGTCGTGTTCCGGTTTGGAGGGAAAGGTAGCCGATAGAATAACACATGTGGCATTACAGGGAGGTAATGATAGATAACCACATGGTTAACAACGTATTATTAACATCTTTGCACTCTCATAGGTCAAGTGGTTAGCGAACTTAGGTTCGTAGTTAGCTACGAATCGATGGAGTTTAGGTTCAATACTTGTCAGGGAAAAACATTTTTTGTAATGAGCATAGGTGTTTGTATTTCTGAGTTTGGGTGTTTATTATGTATGTAATGGTATTTATATGTATTCGTTCCGTTGACTAACGCCCATAATATCAGCTAATTATTTGTTACTCTGAGGTTAGATCGATTTGCGTAATTTGTTCTACACTAATTTCATTATGTATTTAAATTTTTTTGTCATATTTTTATTGCTTATATATTACGTCAAATAATAATATGTAATATTGCACAAATCGCATCCTTCAATATGTACAGTATTTTACAATTCATTAAGAATATCATAGAGGCGTAGCACTCCCACAAGCTTGCATATGAAACGCAAATTTTCATGTTTACCCAGTCACAATACCTGTTATGTCCATGTCTACTCCACCGTAAAACCAATATTATTCTAATGCCCGAAATAGGTAAGATTGTGTTACCTGGGCCGTATGATCGGCTTGGACAATTTACAGAGATCACAGAGATAATATCAACAGTCTGTCTCGAATTGTATAAACATGTGATATAAAGCAACGTATCATCACGGTATATTCTATACTTTCTTTCGTCGGCACTTGGTAAAATTCCATTTTTGATACACACTTGATTAAGCACTTGTATTTTAATTTCACTTCATAACATACTCGTATTTTTAGTATATCTGTTAACCTGTTTCACTTTTTAAGCATATTCAGTATATAATATATGTATTATATTATATTACATCCTGAAAATGTTATGAAGTGAAATAAAAGTACGAGTGCTTAATCAGTATCATCAGGGTTTTGTTGGGAGTGAACTGAACGTCGATAGACGCTTCGATTTTGTTGTCAAATGCCGAGCTGATCTAATAACGATTACCACACGTTATTTGCAATAATAAGGACAGCTTTACGTGCTTATCCAAGGCATGAGTTTCGGACACATCACCACTAGACTCTAAGCTGCTTCTTAGATTTCACTTCTTGCGGAATATCTCAAAAATACCAAGAGATAGAATCCAAATTGGCTAACCATAAGATCACGAGTCAATTCAATTGTAACGACACGTAACCATAACAACATTTTCTTTAAAAATAAGGCGATATAGAGCTACTAAAATATATGTACGTAGTTTGTAAAAAAACTGGCTAAGTGCAAGTTGGACTCGCGCACGAAGGGTTCTGTACCATAATAGTAAAACAAAACGAAAAAAACACGTTTATTGTATGGAGACCCCCCTTAATATTATTATTTATTTTTTATTTTTAGTATTTGTTGTTGTAGCGGCAACGAAAATACACAATTTATGAAATTTCAGCTTTCTAGCTATCCCGATTTATTAGATACAGCCTGGTGACAGACAGACAGACGGACAGACAGACAGTTGAAGCTTAGTAATATTGTCCCGTTTTGCTTTTTATGTACGGAACCCTAAAAATTGTCCAATCTTCAAAGGCGTTGTTTAGTAGCCTCATATAATGTATGTACTGTTTTTTGTGGACGTAGATGGATAAACTTTCGCTGATCAAATAAGTGATAATCGAAATTAAAAATAATTTCGTCAGTAACACCACACAAACGCCGAACAAAAAATTGTCGACGCGCGACTACGACTTGAAAGGGGCCGTGCGCACGTATTCGACGATTGGATTAATGAATGACAACACTTAAATGTTAGCGAAATTGAAGAGTAAATACGAACATTTTAAAATACCACAATATTTTTATTTTTATACAAAGAATAATTTCACTATTTTTTTATTTAATAATTTCATTGGCATTTCTATGTAATCCTTTCGGGTCGGACAGTATAAGTTGTATTTGCAAAATTATTAGTCACAAAGTAATTTAAGTTTATTCAAATCTTATTATTGATGCAATTTAATTATATTCTTTATATTACACTTATATAATACAATTTTTCGTTACGTGCCTTTATCACTGAATCTTTTTTAAACCACGCTGAACCACATTTTAAGCGAATATTTGAGTGTGTCCAAAAATTGTTTAAATTCGCAACTTGAATCGATACATGGCACTATTATTGGTTTGCCACTAATCTCCTCCTAAACGGCAGGGACAGTCCCTAGACAATTTATATCCAGAATTGGAACTAGCAATTATCGCTTTGAATGTCTAGAGTAATGTCTACCGAGTCCACTTGTACATGTGTAAAATAATGAATTTAATGTTTAGATCAAATAAAAGTGTAGAGAGGGAACTTTGCGAAAAACGAAGTTACGCCAGTTATTTATTTTATTTATTTAACTTTATTATGCACCTTAAATTAATTTCTACAAAAGGCGAACTTAATACCTAGTGGCAGTTATATAAAAATATGTGCGTGGACCGGTGGTAATATGTTTATTAGCTCGACTGATGATTTGACAGGCGTAGTTTTGTTGTTTATGATTATTTTTTTTGTAGAAGAGGGGGCAAACGGACAGGTGCTTCACTTGATGTTAAGTAATCTTCGCTACCCACTAACACAAAGAGAAAAACTTCTGCCGATATATGGATCGACACAGGAGTAGTGCGGGACAAAAAGTGCCTCGAAAATTGCATAGTTATGGATTTTCAGATATCGAGATGGTAAGAATAAAACTTTGAATTATGTCACGATGCCTGATGGTGAAATTAAATGATAGTGATGGTGAAAATAATCCAAACAATTCTTCGGAACAATCCCTATTTTAGATCCAACAGAAGATGCAGATACGATGTCACATATCTACGTAACCCCAAAAAATCAAGTCGATTAGAAATAGTGTCTTTCGTCTGTCTGTCTGTCTGTCTGTTCATCCACGATTCAATCCACTCTGGGTTGAATGCGATTAAAAGAAATAATCTGGTAATTATTTATTATATAATCTGGTAATTATATATTATATATTTCGAATAATGCCGCAATAGCGTCAGTGCTTGTCATTGTTCTGGATTGGAGGGTAGAATAGCCGGTTGACTTATGCATTGGCGTTGCTATCCTACCACACGGATAGCACCGCAGCATAGACATCTTTGGTTTCTATAGGCGATGGCCTCTTTTTCCATCAGGAGAGCCATCTGCTTGTTTGCTATCTTATTATATAAAACATAAAAAACTTGAGAGGTGTCAAGGGACACCCGGATGGAACGAAGTTCCTTTTATTATTATTTACAAAAAACCTGTATACACTCAACAAATATAATCGTCGCGACACCACACTGTTCAATTCGAAATAGAAATGAAAATATCTGGCTTGCTTTCTATAAGAGAGAGAGAGAGAGAGAGAGAGAGAGAGAGAGAGAGAGATAGAGAGAGGGACAGACAGAGAATCATGCGCACGTCGCACAGCTTACAATAGCTTACTATAGCAAAAAGTGTCGTGGCAACTTTTCGTAAGATTTTTTCTGCCTAGCCACCTTTCACAACGCGCGATAAGGAACTTCGTTCCAAAACTTCGTTCCAATAAAAAAACTGAACTAACTTTCATACATGATACATGAATTATCACATACGAGATCATAGTAGGACGGATTTTTGTGATGTAGCCCGCCTCGTAACGTTGCACCTGGTCTTCAGAGTGCTATGGCGGGCGAAATTGTTTACGTACGAGTTTCTCCATATTTGAGTATTAATTTATAAAGTCACTTGATTATTGATCAAGGCTACAAAGAACTATCTATGCATAACGTGCAGTCACCACTCAGTATACTGTATTGCGATGCGGCCCGCTCCGCCCCGCTGTGGCTTGCCCTAAATTACTCGATCCTGCTAATACGTTTATAATAACCATGCTACCGTAAGTAGCGTGACCATTAAGTTTACTCGCATACATATCTTTACGCTAGATTTTTTACGGGGTAGGAAGAGAAAAATGAGTGCCATATATCTTTCGTATGATCCTTGAAGACCCACCTTGGTTCGTCAACATTCACGGCTCTCTTCATACAAACACACTCATTACGGAGGGAAACTTATAATACCACCTTCAAACATCACCCGATGTGGATTATGGATCTACGTCAAAGGATATTCCCTTGTGTCATTTTTTTGTCTATAGGTTCTGCTTCTCTTATCATCTATCTGCTTTTTAGCTATAAAATAAATGATAAAACTGTATCACATATCCATTTGCAAATTCCTACATGTATTTTGTTTTAAATATTATTTTACTATTTTATACAACTTTAAGAGTGCTTCGGTTGTAGCGTTTCGCGTTTCGGAAAATAAAAACAGTATTATACGAGTATGTCAAATCAGAATATAAAACGCTCGCTCGCTATGAAAATACGATAGTATATGAAAGCTGCTTTTAAATTTTTAAGTCACGACATCAAATTTTTATCTTTGTAGAATATAAACAACATATAAGCATAAGATTTTTTTTAGATAGGAAAGCAAATATGGAGATAACGTTGGTGATGGAAAGAGACAATCATCATCTATAGACAACAAAAATGTTGATGATGCGTTGTTATTCGTGTAGCGAAATGGAAATGCTAAACGCATTAGTCTATCTGCTACCTTACTTTCCGAACTGGAATACGACATTGACAATTATTGACGCTATTGTGACAGGAATAGGTAAGGCGGTGGTATCAAATATCCGGGCAAGTCGTTGTGGATGTCTACCACCTAGTAATCACGATGGTAGTGACACTTGCGAATTGGTCCCCTTTTACATTCTAGGCAGACGACAGAACGATGGTTCATCTATTCTTCACAGGAACCTGGACCAACACGGGGAATGCTGCAGCACAACAGAAACGTTAAGCCATGTGAACTTTATAAGCTATTTTACGTTTTGAGTAAAACACAACAATGACAAGCACTATATAGGTAATAAAGTGGTAAATAGGTACATATAAACATATTCGAAATTTGAACCTTTATTTTTGTTTTGATTCACAAAATCTTCCCAATCATTCCAAGTAAACGTATTGAAAAATATACTCGTTAATAAATAAAAATAGATTTTGTTTGTGATCAAACTCATTTAAAAAAAATTGATAATCTCGAACATTCATAATTGCGTCCGGCTTTGTAAAAAAATTGAGGTAAAATTTTCCTGGAATTTTAATAGAAAATTTCAATATTTACGTGAAAAATGTGAGAATTTTAAGTTGGAACAGCTTATACTCGTGATTAAAATTCCATTGGTGTCACAAGCTGCTTAAGGGTTAAGCCAGACGAGCGTAACGCTAAGTTCACACTTAATATTTACATAATGTCCAGATATACCTGGGCTCTTCCTGGAAAGCTCTATAATCATATGTCGTGTGTTGAATGTCGATTTGTTGGAAAGCTGTTTTTTTTTATTTTAATATAAAACTATTTTTTAACCTAAGATACATGAGAAACATGTCATCATTTTAACGAATATTATATAATGTATCTATGTATCGGTTGGTCTGATATAATGTAATGCCATACATAATATCTTTCAATAAGTTGAAACATTTTTAAATCAGTTTTTTTATTTAACTATTGATTTGTTGAAAGTATTTCAGCAGCATTCATTAAAAACTGTTTGGTGGTTGTGGTAGCGAAAGAAAAGATGCAGTACGATTTAAATCGGATTAAATCCGCGTTTATTAAGCGAGTACAAATGTTACGTAAAATATAAAGATTAGTGTAGCGCGCCGCGGCGAGAGACACACGGGTCGCAGTACATCTTGCCTGGCTGGGAAGATCTTCCTTTTCCCCTTACTTGTCCTTGTGTGACGTCATCAACCCCCACAGTTATGACGTCACCTGACAAGAAGCTGGCCCGCTGGTTCCATCACTATGACCCTTCAGCGGCGCGGACTAGCGGTGCCACAGTGGTTATCCCGACGTGATCATCAACATGCCACAACTGTATAGTTTCTTAGAAATGGCAGCAATTTTGCTTTTCATCAAATAGAATATAAAAAACTTTCATATGTCTCATTACAGAATATACAGATTTCCTAACTATTCAAAAATCAGAAAGGAGGGCTCATTATAATTAAGTATAATGTCCTACATACTGGAGGTATGAGAGCCCAAGACGCTAAATGGGTAGTTATTCAAGCGCCGCAGGGACCGGTTGGATGATTAAATTATAGGAAAAATAAAAACTTATATTATATTTTTCATTTCAATGGTGGGGAAAAAATCTACAGATAAAAAACACGTCATTTTTATCAAGTGAGATGGAAATATTAAAGCCCGTCAGATTAAAGTATGTTGCATTAATTGCCAGCTAAAATTTAGAAAATCTGACGATTTAAGTGTAGCGTAAGGGAGTGAAGGGTTACAAAGTTGCACAGAAAACGTTGTATTGACATTCTCGTGCGAGTCTGAATTTTCTCTTATTATAGAGGAAATGATGCAAGGCGGTGCTTTTTTTTTTGATGTAAGAACAACGAAAAAATATATAATCTGATAATTTTCACAGCCGAAGCTATCGAAATTTTGATTTTTTTGTGCTCTAGTTACTCGCCTCTATATATAGGGCTTATATTTGGTAGAGAGCCCCACACTATGCGAGGTACCCCCCTATATTAATCGGATGTGCTCGAGTAAATTTCATAGTCCCCTTCTTGGGCTCTCCTAAAATAGAGAAGCTATACTAAGTAGAAGTCGTGTTCCATTTCGTTAACACTCGTTGTAGCGCTGAAATAACAATAAGTCGTCTAACCAAAATCAACATTAATGGGTAAAATACATATTCGCGGTCAAAAGTTCATAATCGCCGTGAATTTAATAACGCTTGCGCATTTCAGTCAATGAGCTCTATCGTAGGTGCAGTCTAAGGACTGTATTTTAGTTGAACACAAATGCGTGGCGCATACCTTGTCTAGTACGTTAGCATATTTAGAGGAAAATTTTTAGATTTTTTGAATATAGTGTTTAAAATATGATTGATTGGCAAAACATGTTCACATCGATTCTACTTAGTGGTAAAGTCCTGAAACGTCTTTCCTGGGTCAAGGACCAACACAACATTTTGCAGTCACAATTAAAGCTTGTTACTACCATGTTACCATTTTGGTTTTGGAGAGTAAGTTGGCTAGGAAATTTATGCATTAGGCATTACAAACCACCACGAGGATGTCAATCTACCACTAGCAAAAAGCAGAGCTTTGTAAGGGCTCGCAGTTATACTATCTAGTAATATTGTTATAAAAGTATTTTTATGAGAATTACGTATTTTCCCCTAAACATTACATTCGCATCAAAGGCCTGCGTCGGCAGGCTTTGGACTAGGAATATTTGGTTTTTGTTTGTTGTTATTTTCGAGGAAAAATATGTATTAAAAATGAAGGTTGATCTTATAAAAAACACATTTTTGACATTATGCTGAAATAATTGTCTTTTTTTTCTAAAATCAGGAAGTTCCTGGTTTTACGTCGATTTACGAAATCAAAATCAAAAAATGTTTTATTTAAATAAACCTTCAAAATTCTTGGACTACGCAGGCACGAAGAATTGACGGTTGACACTCAGCGAATACATTTTTCGAATTTTTCTCTCAGAGAAACCCTCGGAGTTCGATTCCAGAGTCAGGCAAATGAAAAAATGTGTTTTTTCAGTTTTCTGATAAAACAACTTTGCCCGGGATTGGAAAAGTGCCCTACTGGCGATAGGCTGGCCACCTATCACATTATGGAACTTAAGTATCTTCAGCTAACCGTGGATGCACACGTTGTACTTCTGCCTACCTCTTCGGGGATACGGGCGTAAATATACCTTTTTTTAGCTTTTTACCCTCGCCCTCGGGCTAAGATTGGGAATTGATCTCAATACAATATAAATCAATTAATACATCTGTACTGATTCTCAATAAGCATATTGTGAAACTCTCGAACGCTCTATTTACTCTGTTCCCAGCAAACATCCCAGCCCCAGACCTAAATTCTCCTTGTGCTTCCCACAATATTACTTCGAACTTCCCTTGCATTCTCCTTTGAATGATTTTATCATACACCTTCGATGCCAAAAAGATCAAACTGATGGCCCTATAGCTATTGTAGTTTATACTTGAACCTCGCCTTTATACGAGGGCACGATAACCGCGCGCCGCCAGTCAAATATGAAGAAACAATTCATGAAGTAGGTAGTCTCTTAATAAGTTCAAAAATTCTAATAGAAAATGTATCTTTTATCAATTTTAACTCGTTAATTTAATAAGAGATGGCGTTAATAGTAATAAGATTCTAATACAAATTGTACCTTCTATTTTTTTATTTTTATAAAATGGTATTTTTATGTTAGATAACAAATCTAGACATGAATATAAACTACCACGTCGAAGCTCAAACCTAAAAATGCAATATTTTTTCAGTAAAATGTACCACAAAAGTGCATAGAAAGTGGCCTAGTGTAGGGCTCGCTTCGCTCGCCCTGATTAATGGTGAGTTGCCATACTTGTAGCGGTTGATTAACATCTTTGATGTCATAGGTAATTGCGTACCCATGATATAAAAAAAAATTTGGTCCACACAAATAACTGAATGCAGTAAAATATCAATTCTGATAACTGTTAAGCACCACCAACAACTGTTTTTAATATATCAAGTCACTTATATCCTATAGATGCATTTATGTACTAACCTAATTTAATCTTACCTTTTCGTTTTGTTAGATGGTAAAAACATCAATCAACGGTCCCTACGTATAAAGGGACATGTCAAAAACTGAAGTTAACAGGAGAGCGTAATTAATGTTCAAATCTCTTTTAAAATAATTCTATGCATAATTATAAATATTTTTTGTCTACAATGAGTTATTATATTTAGGGAGTCCTTAATAGTATTTAAGTGTTTAGTTTTTTTTAATATTATCCCGGAAAAACTGATAGATGACTGTTTTTACATTGATACTTATATCAGACAAGTCGGAGATACCTCTTTATACACCGAAAACAAAAAAAAAATGAAAACATAATTCGATAAATCATAAAATATAAAAGTTTTATTAAAAACAACAAGGTATTTCATTTTAAATACCACACCTTAAACAACTTAAGATCATCATCCAAAAATATTAAAAATACATTAATAAAGACATGTCTCTTTATATGGCGGTGCAAATGTTAAAACGCGCATTTTATAACACCGTATCGTGTTTATAGATATCGGCATATATGACACCTATTGTTTGTAATTATTACACTTGTTCTCTAATTCGATTTGTATAAATAGCGATACATAAAACAAAAGATAAAAATCTTATATAGGTATGAGCGTTTGGAAATTTAAGGCCATATAGGTTATAACTTTTTTTTTTACATTTTCGACATGTCCTTTTATACGTAGGAACCGTCGCAATATCATTTTAAAAAAAATTTTCAATATGGCTTTACCCTTACTATAAAATTAATATTATCCTTTCGAAGATTTACATTCCGTCTAAAGGACTTAACGAGTTGAATGGTTAGCGTCTCGATTGACATACATTTCACGTACTGCCAGTATTACATAGCCTCGATACGGTGTTTTTTACAAAAGTTAAATTAGATGAAAAACTAGGCGTACGAAAATGTTTTTTTTTGTCACGTTTTTATTTTATTAGTATGAAACGAATTGAAGATTTTGTTTCTCGCCACTCCGCTTTTTCTGCAGAGTAAACAAAGAGGCCTGTTTTGTATGTAAATTTTATGTAAACCATGGGTCTTTATTACCAAGGAATGATTGTAAACATAATGACAATAGTTTATTCTTAATCTATGTCATAGGGTTCTCGTGGCTGATTAGGCATTTGCTACTTAATGTATATAAGTAGCGGTTATCTCAAATTATTTTATGAATCATCAGCCTATTTTCTACCATATACAAAAATGCATAAACAGGCAAACATTTTTAAATGGGATTGGTCCATTTTGCTAACGTATCGTGTTTGCAAGACACCTATTTGATGGTTATAGCTATTTTCAGTACCAGGGGCCCAATTCATGTAATCAAACGGCAATCTAGTCGAAGCGTTTAAGACTCTTACACATTTGCTTACTTATGCCGCATAGTAGCACGTCTCGACGTTCTATTGCGTGCGATCATATAATGTGACGTCTATGTGTGTAAGAACCCTACGAACATTGACACAATCACGTGAATTCGGAGGTAGGTATGTTTAATATATCGCTAAGTGATGCAATAAGATACGTAGATACATTTTCATCAGTTATTTGGTTCTTAGCGACTGTCATCGGCTGAATTAGATTCCAATGCAATAGATAAAAGATCGATACGGATAGTGCGATTTAAATAAAGAAAGGGTCAGTCTGCGGGGCATTACACTTTTAAGTAATGAAAACATACTTGCAATTTTGTAAGTTATTTTCTTTTAGCGAGTCCTATAAACATTATACGATTTTTTTTGAGAATGTTGCATTTTTTAAAATGACTATAAATATACCGATTTTTCTTTCTTGATAGATACTTACTTATTTTTAATGCATTATCTTTTAGGTGAAGAGAAAACCGCGGGTTCCTTTATGATAATATTTTGATCACGAATTTAAGTGTGATTATTTAGTTATATTTATATATTTACTGACCGTTGTCGAATTTCACTTATCAAGCGATTACCACGCCATCATAAAACCCACGACCACAGAACCAATTCGCTGTTAAAGCAGTTGTTGACGGTAGTGTTTTAATTTAAAAGGATTTCAGTTAAAAACCAGCAACGTAACTATCAAAGTATCTGATTTTATAGATGTCTATTAACGATGGTTTCCCATTGTGTACAGAACCATAAAGTGCTTAAATTAATTGTCAAATTTAATTACTTACACAAGCACCGAAATACATAGTCATGTACGGTCACTTGATTTTATGGATTTCAAAGGACGATGATGGATGGTAATTACGATGGAAGATGAGCCTTCTGGCTATAAATATGCTAGATATATATCTCGTCTATAAAAATTATATCGTTATTATCCTTTCAAAACCTGTAATTATTTGCAAAACAAAATATTAAGTACAAGTAAATGGTGTTATTAAAGATATTAAATTGTAGATAAACCTAACGTTTTAATGGAATTTCTTTGTAATAGTAATCACAATGTAGCACAAAAGCATTATGGAGTCGTTACCTCAATGTTACCTTACACGAAGTTAACGACCGCTTTTAAGTAAGCTCTAAAAATGTAAGCTTAAGTATTTCTCCTTTATTTCTAGCTTCTTAATGTTCGACTTCGGAAAGCAATTACCGTGATTGTGATAAAATAGGGAACATAAAATATTTATTCTTTTACGTTAAAAAGAGAAATTTGAATATAAGTAATAAAACTTCACGGCCATTAATAAAGATTTTTAACAAGATTTTTACTTGCTGTTCGTTTTGTCACTTCTATGCTTTCGACAAGTGATAGTTGAATACGTATCATAAAAATAAATATATTTTGTTTTAGAAAATAATTTTAATATAAGTAATAAAACTAAGAATAAGTATCTTCACGCTCATATCCCCGAAGAGTTAAGCAGAAATACAATAAGTGCACCCACGATTAGGGGCCATCCATAAATTACGTCACACGTATTTCATGATTTTTTTGACCCCTCCCCCACAGTTGGTCATATTTGTGAGATCCTCCTCTACCTAGTGTGACGACACATATTTTACAGTTTTACACTGGAATAATGATCTCATTCGATTATTTTTTTATTTGTACAGGTAGGTTTTTTAATTTAGTGTTTGTAATACTTAAATATAAAATATTATATTTTGAAAAAATGTGATGTCACAAAATTTAGGACCCCTCCCTACCCCTTGTCACACAATGTCATACTTCGTCAACCCCCTCCTACCCCCTTAACATGTGACGTAATTTATGGATGGCCCCTTAGCCGAAGATACTTTGTCCCCCACAATGTAATAGGTGGCAAGCCTATTGCCAACTGGGCACTTATCCAATCCCAGGCAACGTATATTTTATCAGAAAACACATTTTAAATTGTTGGACCCGGCAATCGAATTCAGGACCTCGTGTGGTTAACACCGTCAGTGTTAACCGGTTATAGACAGTAATAAGCGTTTTTAAGGGATCGTTATTGTTGAATGTTCTGTAACTTTCATTTTTACAACACGTGACATTTGGATAGTACCGAACCGAAGTATTACTAACTTTTTCGTCAGCACTGTCGAAATATCATCGTTTAATAGTTAAAAGTGTTAACAAGATTGTTACTTTCTGGCTGCTGCTTTGTCACTTCTGTGCTTATGACAAGTGATATTTGAATAGGTAGCACAAAAATACATTTATCCTTCTACTGATGAACTTTAGTCAATAATAAAAAATTGGATTGTTATTTGATGCCTTTTCTGTCACTTTTATTCTAACAACACATGACATTTAAATAGGGCCGAATGGAAATGTTACTAAGTTATTACCAGTCCTTGTTAAAATTAACTGTTACTTATTTTAAATCGCATCGTATTTGGCCAAGCATTTATGAACAAGTTCAGTCTGTGTGTGTACATATATACCTACTTGATCAAAGACCAATTATAGTTACTCAATAATACGAATACATTCACGGAACAATATAAATAAAAATCCAACTTATTGAGTTTATATATTCCACACATTACAATATATGCACAACATATATAATTGAATTTAAATTTAATTTCATGTTTCAAATTTGATTACAGAGAGCTAATAACTTATAATAATTCAAATGCAATAAAAATGCGACAATCAAGTTCAAACATCTTATATATCGGAAACCCAAAATCAGATCGTCACTCATTTTGTATGAATCCACGTAATAAAACTTCAATCAAATCGAAGTGTTTAGGCCTCTCACACACATAAACACGATACAACGCCGCGTGCAAAAAATATTTAAGAGCCCTAAAAGCTTCAATTCAATTGAAGTTTTACGACGTTAATAGGGCCCAGAAGTTAGATATTATTATAGACATGCGATCAAAACAACCGCGGGTCATTTATTGTTGTTTGCTATTAAACAATCATATTGTCTATATCACTATGATAACTTAATAATAAAACTCTATCCAAATCAGTACTTTTGAGAAAAACGCGGACATACATACATACGGGCCGACTGCAGAATCTCAGTTTTAACTGTCAGTATTTACTTCCTAAGTCTACCTTCCCTTCATCAAAAATATATAATTAGCCCGACGAATTAATAATGGAATTTTGAGTGTAATTTAAACTTTATTTAGTCAAATATATTATGTAATCGTAAAAGAAAACATGACACGACTCATCTCATAACAATTTAATTAGTGATAAAAATGTATTGATAATATATTAATTATTTAATTAATTACCGATTTCGTTGATCCTCCTAAAATTGAAACCACAAAGGAAATAGGTACAGAAGTCAATCTACATACACAGGATACTCGAACAACGAACACATAGATATCTCTCAGGGCTCAAACTGAATATCGGCGATCTACATCGCGGTGGCGAGAGCGGTGCTATGTAACACATAGATTCTTATGGAAGTGAACTGGATGACAGCGGCGCGACAGCAGCACGGGCAGCTGTGTCAGAACGCTACATCGCGCCGCTCTCGCTGCCGCGCCGCAGATCACTGACATCCAATTTGAGGCCTCAGGAATGCGGTATCTCGGTCTAGTCGGGAATAGTGCAAACGCGAGTGCCACCTGCTATGACACGCGTCAGTGAATTTGTTTGTGCAGAAAATTTGTAATAGGTATAACAATTTTATACCCATGTTGGTCCCGGGCTCCTTTGAAGAATAGGCCAACCGCCGTTCTGCCAGGCAGGTCGTAAAAGGCGACTGAGTGGTTATGCGCGTCACTACCATCGTGACTACTAGGTGGTAGAGTTCTGCATCGGCTCGACCGGGTCTGGTACCACCGCCTTACCTATTCCTGCCACAATAGCGTCATAGCTGGGCACTGTCGTGTTCCGGTTTGGAAGGTAAGATAAACTTGTGCATGTGGCATTAGACCTCGCCACAAGATAGCAACGTACTATTAACATCTTTGGTGTCTTTAGGCGATGGTTGACTTTTTTCATCAGGAGACCCATCTGCTTGTTTGCTATCTTATGATATAAAAAAAAATAACATTCAAATATTTTAGTTATTATTGATTCACATTTCCGTTCCTCCTGTTTCACTCTCAACAATGAATCAAACACCTAGATACTAGTGTAACTACCAGTTTTTTGTTCATAAGCAAAAATTGAGAACCCTAGCGCGACCGCCAAGCGTAAGTATGAAAAATAAAGTAGATATATGAGTTTGACTTCTGTACCTGTTTATTTTGTGGTGGAACCATTTAACCATAACAACCATACATTTTCATTAATGTTACATTATTTGATAATATACATAATAAATGCACTTAATATATAAACATAACTTAATAATAAATAATATAAACAGGGTACGAACCTAGCTGTGTAGCATGTAACGTATCTGACTAAAGTTGTATCGTTGCGAGCCAACCGTGCTCCACGCTCGAAAGACTTGCTGCCCACGTATTTAATTCAATTGATATAGTATCAAATATGTTACGTAGTACTCTGTTTTACTTTAAATCATGTAATCACGTTTTCCAATTTTGGAAAAGAGTTCCGTTATTTGTTTCTATTTGGCTTAGACCATGAAACAGATTTAAAAGCAATATAATTTTTTTGAGTAACATCTCAGAATTTACTTTGCTTAACATATACCCTATGACATACGGCTTTAACAATAGGATTCAATTGATGCCCGACCTGGTTGTCGAACTCAACTACTTACACAAATACCGGCAAAGACTTGCAACGTATTTAGTAATAAAGTAACACAATTGGCTAATCACTTGTACTTTAATTACACATCAAAACAAAATAAAGTACACGTGATTAGCCAAATGTGTTACAATAATGGAATTTCACCAAGTGCCGACGGTAGAAAGTATAGGATATAGTAATAAAGTAATGAATAAGTCAAGTAGACAAAATAACTGTATTAAACAACAATTTGAATTGATAAAAAACTATTCTCTTTTATATTTTTTTCTAATTAAATAAATCCCTAAAAGTCTTTTTAGTTTACCTGGATTTAGAGCTGACCCTCGTCTCTTCAAACTTCATTCCATTAAGAGAGATGTAACGCTTTTCTTAAACCCAGACTTAAGTTGTTGCTTAGTGAATGAAATCTTGCTCAAGCCATTAAAAGATTACCCTACCGAGATAAATTACTTCATTGCATTAATAAAGACTTTTAAAATCACAAAGGCTTAGTAAGTACGCTGTAAATAGGATTATAATACAAAATTTATTTATTTATTTATTTATTTATATTTATGCACAGACAAAAAGTACATAGGTTTAACTTAACGCCTAATGGCATTCTATACTAGCCAACCTCATGTATTAAGAAAATAATTAAAAGAGGTGGTGCATCTTAACTCTATTCATATAACTTAAACTTACTATGAAAAGACAAAATTAAAACAGAGTAATAAATAATTTACAATATAAATATATAAATACACGTTATAATAATACATATTACTAAATTATACCATACTTAATTACATACATATATACATAAACATTCATATACATACATACAATCATATATATATATATATATATATAAATACTTATTATACATACATACAAATAATAAATAATTTATGAGCACAAAACGATTTAAACACTGTAACTAAATTGACGTCACTATTTTTATGTATTGAAATATAATTTTAATTGTCTTTTAAATGATAGTTTTGAAGGGGATTTTCTGATGTGTGTAGGAAGTACATTCCACAAACGAATTGCTCGGTGGAAAAAGGATTGAGAAAGAAACTCTGTGTGGCAAAACGGAATGTGTAGAGATAAGTTCTCGTCGGACCTCAGATTACGGTTATGTGTGTCTCTCTGCCAATCAAAAAGAGTCTTAAGGTATCCAGGTACAGCCGGATCGTACAATATAGAAAACAGAGTGCATAGCATTCTAGAATCTCTACGCTGTCGTATAGGCAACCACTTAAGAGCAGAGCGATATTGGGAAACATGATCAAACTTGCGTAGTCCGTAAATAAATCGAATGCAATTATTAAGAAGTCTATCCAGTTTGTCGAGAAGAATTTGATTTAGATCAGAGAAACACACATCAGCGTAATCAATTATCGGTAGTACCAAGGCCTGAACTATTTTATTTATTTATTTAAATACTTTATTGCACAAAAAATAGTACAAAAGGCGTAACTTAATGCTATTAAGCATTTTCTCACAGTTTACCTTTCTTGATGCTGAGAGAAAAAGCTTGGGTAGTGCATAAAAAACTAATTATGAGCTATCAATAAAACTAAATACTAGATTCTAAATTACCATAACTAATCTATTTTTGTGATATACTACAACAAAGGAAGTAAGCTACATAACAACATTAGTGTTAATAATACATGTATTCTATCCAATAGTTAAATATAGATTGACTACTTACATAGAAGATAAATATATATACACCGTTATTCAATAATTATTATAGAACTTATAACATTTACAGATATTAACATAATATAAAATACACACATATACAAAATTAACTATTCTGACAATTTAAAAAGTGTTCGTACAATGCAGTTTTAAAATTTGATAAAGTAGATGATTCACGCATCTGAGACGGGAGAGCATTCCATAACCTTATCGCAGTAACTGTGAAGGAATTAAAATATGTTGCCGTATTGTGGTCCGGATACATCAACGTACTAGAATTTTGAGACCGCTGAAGCCTACCTTGACTTGAAATGTATTCAAAACGTTCTTTTAGATATATTGGAAAATATGGATTATTAAGAATATTAAATAAACATGAGAGAACGTGCATGTCCCGCCGGAGACGAATATTCAGCCACTTTAATTGTGACCGAAAATGGGTGATATGGTCATATTTACGCAGTCCGAATATATATCGAATGCATAAATTAAGCAGCCTTTCAAGTTTATTTAATAGTTCATCGGTAATATCAGTATAACAAATGTCCGCGTAATCTAGGATAGGCAACAGTAATGCATTAACCAGTGTAATTTTCGTTTTGAATGGTAGGAAGTTTTGAAGTCGTTTTAATGCATGCATTGAGGCGAAAATTTTACGACTAAGTTCACTTACTTGAAGTGACCACGATAAATTGTTGGTCATATAAATTCCTAGGTTTTTTACGGAAGTAAGGTAAGAGAGACATTTACCGTTAAGAATCACAGGGGGAAGGGTCTCTAAATCAAATTGTGCTAGGTATCTATCGCGCCCAATTAACATTACCTGCGTCTTGTCGGGATTCAACGTAAGTCCATAGTTTTTTGCCCAAGTGTTGATTGCATCTAAATCAGCGTTCATATCTACGATAACTTTATCTAGGTCATTCGGATGGAATGACAGATAAAGCTGCAAATCATCTGCATACAAATGGTAAGAGCAATGCTGTATGTAAGAAGTGACTGCATTTATAAACACTGAAAAAAGTAACGGAGATAACACACCACCACCATGAACTAATGTGATTTTTGTAGAAATAGGCAAAAAATTCTTGAGTATATTTATAAATCTTCATTTACCTTATAGCTTATGGATGGACTCGTTATTGTCATCAAGCTTTAGGACTTAATTTTATATCATAACTTCAATCTTTTGGGCTGTGTATTAGATCTCATACGTACAATTTCTACCAAAATTAAAGAATACAATAATTGCTATTTATTCATGTACATGTACGTAACGGTACATTTCTGATAATAATAAACCAACTGGATTGCTTTATTATTATCAGAAATGTATCATTATCAGAGATGATGATAACTTATATATTATGATGCATGTAACAGAATGGCGGTCTGAGGATGTGTCGGAGGTTTTTGAAATTTTCTTGACAAGATAAAATTATCTTGTAGGTTGATTACAGAGACAATTTTAAGTCTAAAGTCGACAAAATTTTTGCTTATTATTTTAAAAAAATAGGAGATAATTAAGCAGGAGGCTCACCCTGTTGTAAGTGCTCCCCACTATTACCAGAAATCTAGCAGTTGCGTAACCTGCCTTTTAGGATTAATTAAGTCCTTTTCTTGAAACTAAGCTATATTTGTTCGAGAACACGCCCATCAACAATTATATATATATATATATATATATATATATATATATATATATATATATATATATATATATATATATATATATATATATATATATATATATATATATATATATATATATATATATATATATATATTAACCTGTAACAGTAGTTGAAGTAGCGTAAGGTAGTTGCACAGAAAATAGAGATTAACAGCAGACAAACTTGTGTATGTACTTCACTTTTTATACCTAAACTCGGCGGTCGCGCTAGGGCTGTCCCTTTGGCTTATGTACAAGAAACTGACGCTAGTATCTTACTGCAGTAAAATAAATTTTTATATTTTAATGATATGTAGTCTTAATGATATGAAATCGATGTCCAAAGGTAATTAGTTAGTAGAGTTCTGCATTGTCTCGCCCGGGTCTGGTACCACCGCCTTACCTATTCCTGCCGCAATAGCGTCAGTGCTTGTCGCTGTCGTGTTCCGGTTTGGAGGGTAAGGTAGCCGGTAAACTTATGCATGTGGCATTAGATCTCGCCACAAGATAGCAACGCACCATTAACATCTTTGGTGTCTATAGGCGATGGTTGACTCTTTCCATCAGGAGACCCATCTGCTTGTTTGCTATCTTATGATATAAAAAAAAAAAAAAAAAAAAATTGGTCGGCAACCACCGGCAAGCGTTGAAAAAAAATTAAAGCATTTTTTGCTTTTCTGAAAAAGTTCTGAATAAAATGCGTAGAACTTATAACTTTACATCAAAAAGGTTATATGACTTTTCCTCCTCTGGCCTAAATTAACCGAGTTAGAATGATTTTATAAATGACTAGTTGAGCCCGTGACTTCGTCCGCGTGAAAAAATTTTACAAATCAAAGTAGCCTAAGTTACTACTTATTACATCAGCTATCTGCCAGTGAAAGCCTTGTCAAAATCGGTTCAGCCGTTCCAGAGATTATCCGGAACAAACAGACTGACAGATAGACAAAAATTGTAGAAAATATTATTTTGGTATATGTACCGTGTATACATCCATATGCATTTAGTAAAAAGCGGTTATTTTAACATTACAAACAGAAACTCAAATTTTATTTATTTGTATGTATGTATAGAAGATAAAATTTAAATAATTATGTTAATTAAATAATCAAATAAGATCACATTTAAAATTTAATAACTGTAATTAGCATTTATTCATTTACATAATAATCAATTACATATAATAAAATCGTAGGAAAATCAAAACTGTGCATTTTTAAAAGAATACTTAGGGCGTGATCTACAATCTATATCGAAGCCAAAAATATAGTTTTTAGAATTTTTGTCTGTTTGTCTATATGTATATCCGGGGTAAACTCAAAAAGTACTGCATGGATTTACTTCAAATTTTGCATGAATATTACTAACAGGTCGGGTCAACATATAGGCTGCATATCATCACGCTATCACCTATAGGGGAGGAGCAGTGCGGAGTAAAGAAAGTCCGCGTGGACGAAGTCGCAGGCAACAGCTAGTTATATAAATTAATAATGTAATATAATCTGACGCACTAAGTGTACCTCAGAATATATTACATTATTAATTATTAATTAATGATATTACATTATTAATAAATACAAAACGAAAATAATTTGAAGCTTATAAAGTCATTATAAGCTTCCAACAATTTTCGTTTAGGTATTTTCATACCCTATTTCGTTCAAAAGAAAGATGCAAAAATATCCTCTAAGTAATGTCTGCCTGTCTAAATAGCGGTCAATTTATTCAGTTCAGATCATGGGATCCTGGATTTGATGCTCAGATCTGCTATGAGTGTTATATTGGCTTATTCAAGATTATCCTCGAAGATCTAATTTACAGAAGCAACTCAGAGTCAAGCAGTAGTACGTTACCAGCTCCATGCCCTGGATGAGCATACTAAACGGTCGGTTCTGATCAGAGTGCTAAGTGTGAGTTTTTCTTTTCGCATTCGATCGTGAGCGCGTTTCGAGTTTACTAGGAATTTGTATGTGATTTGTACAGCGCCACCTAGTGGTAAACTGGTTTCTCACGTACAAATAATAAGCCACTAAGTGGCGCTGTACAAATCACATACAAATTCCTAGTAAACTCCAAACGCGCTCACGATCGAATGCGAAAAGAAAAACTCACACTCAGCACTCAGCTTAAGAATTAAGGGGTAGTAAAAATGCGACTACGATGATGTCAACCTATTTCACAAATAGATAAAATTATGAAAACGGAACGTCCTATTACGTTCGGTTTACTTTGCTTTACCTGGAAGAAAATCGATCGGCTATAAATATTATAGCACCACCAACTTATATGTTTAGAAAGTGGCGTCGCTATTCTAGTGAGTCGTTTGTTATATAACGTTTAAGAATTTTATTAGGAAAAACTGACACGGGAATAACATTTCATAAGACGGAGCTGTAGTTCCGAATTTTTTACTGAATAAATGAGTGAGTGGCCCTTTAATTTATTTTACAAAACTCAAACATCGCTTGATAAATAAAACGAACTTTAATCTAAAGGTTCAGAATTCGTACTTATGTTTTGTATAAAATACTAATTTTAAAGTAATTTTAAGATAATCCATAGACTAATATTATATACCGAGGAGGTAATCTATAAAATGTTTATTCTATAAAACGAAATAATTTTAACTACCCAAAAACTTGAATTGCTATCACACAACTTGTCACACAATGTTTTCCGGTTAATGCAATTTACGCAGGATAAAGCGTGTACGTGACGACCGTTTTAAGTTCCAGTCATGCTTTCACATAAAATATAACTGTTAAAACCCGAAAAATAAACACGTGTGTGCTTAACGTGGCTGATACGCGGTCGTTATAAAAGTATTTTTATAGTTTACCTACAATGAAATTTATATAAAGATGTTTCAAATTTTGTGAACATTTTTTGAAGATTTTTTACTATATATATATATAACCTCAACAGAAAACTCACCTGAAGGAAGTGAAGAAGTTTCGCCGTGTTGCTCCGGACTCTTTTAAAGAATATACCAACTGCTGTTCTGGCAGGCAGGTCGTAAAAGGCGATCGCTTGGCTATAGGAGTCACTAGTATCGTGGCTACTAGGTGGTAGGGTTCTGCATTGTCTCGCCTGGGTTTTGTACCACCGCTATCTATTCCTGCTGAAAAAGCGTCACTGTCGTATTACGGTTTGGAGGGTAAGGAGGGTAGCTGTAAATTTATGATTTTTTTATAATTTATGAATATCATAAGATAGCAAACAAGCAGATGGATCTCCTGATGGAAAGAGTCAACCATCGCCTGTAGACACCAAAGATGTTAATGGTGCGTCGCTATCTTATGGCGAGATCTAATGCCACATGCATATAGATAATATAAATTTAGGTGTAGTAGTATTAGTATCTAATAACAATGGAATTCCTTCAAAATGTCGATGAAGAAAAGTATAGTATAAAGTAGTTAAAGCACTTAAATCTATTCCTAATTAATAAGCTATTTAGCCAACATGCTTTTGAATTTGGTAATGCAAAATCATTTCTTACTCCTATGAAAAATAAACAAACATAGCAATGTTAGTCACTTGTAAGGTAAAGATGCAATATTGATAGTTCAAATGCATATGGTAAAAGTATAGTATAAACAATTAAAGCACATAAATCTATTCCTTGTTAGTTAATAAACTATTTAGCCAACATGCTTTTGGCATTTAATAATGCAAAGCCATTACTCACTCCTGTGAAAAATAAACAAACATAGCAAAATTAGCCAATTGTAAGGTATAGATGTAATAATAAGTGTCTAGAGACAACGGGATTCCTCAAAATGCCGACGATAAAGGTAAAGGTATATATATATGTATATATATATATTTAAATTTATATTATTTTTTCGGTTGCCTTGTAGGGAAATTAGAGTAAAACAAACTCCGGTGAACGATATAGATTTGTAGCCCTGATGTTTTTTTTATATCATAAGATAGTAAACAAGCAGATGGCTCTCCTGGTAGAAAGACAATTATAGCCTATAGATACCAAAATTACTAGTGGTGCGTTACTATCCGTATGGCGGGATGGTAATGCCACATGCATAAGTCTACTCACTGCCTTACTCTGACAAACGTTGTCGCCAATGCGACATGAACACGTAGGTGAGACGTTGCAGAATTCTACCACCTAGTAGTCACGATGGTAGTAATACATATGGCCAATAAAAGGTGAATTTTAGGAACTGCCTGGCAGAATGGCCGATGGACTACTATTCTAAGGGGGTCCGGATCAATATACCCATAACCGGTTACAGTTAGTAGATAAAATTATCTTTAAAAGTATAAAGTACTATTGAGCAGCAACAGTTTTCCATGCTTTTTCCAAAAACGAAGGTATTAATACCCCATTATTTAATTTTGAACAGCCATTAAAATTTTTCGAGAAATTCTACTGCTGCTGAATTTCTCATTTCGCCTGATCTAGGAATCAGATCCGAAACTACATGATCAGAACCGAAAATGTTAAAAAGTAACTTTGTGATACGAATAACTTTAAACAGTCTTTTGCATACAATCACGGTGTTGCGAATTTCTAAAGGCCTTCAAACTATCTGAAGCTCAATTTGCTACAGCCATGTATTCAAGATGTAGTCTTGTATTTTCCTCGAAATAGATATCTTGACAATAGTTCCTTTTGAAAATGTATCCTTGAACATTGCCAACGATTTACGTTTATTAGGCACTAAATTGTCTACAAAATATTTCTTTTGACAATCTCATCTAAGATAAAAATAGTAACAGGTAACATTGTTTTTTTAAGGTGTACAGGTATTTCAGTTGAAGCATTATCTGTTATTGAAATAATACAAAACCTTAGACACGTTAAATAAATTTTATCATAAAAATTGTAGTGCACATAATTTTTAAATATAATTATATTCATAGATTTTTGATATTGTATTTATTCTGATCATTTCATAGATATTGTGTCAAGAGCAAATATTTCCGTTAGGGTTTAAGATCCAGTAGGGTATTTGGGTTTTTAACCACGTATACTATCTGTGATTATGCTTATTATCTAAAAGTGTATACTAGCGATCGCCTGTGGCCGGAATTTGACCGAAGACTAAACAATAAAATCTTTTCTGCGACAACTGACTTTAAACGTTTAAAAAATAGTACACACGTGTGCATAGATATACTACACGTCAAGATTGATAATTGGGCGATAAAAAGTGTCCCCAGTAAAAGTCTACTAAATTTGGTAAACTTGGGTGATACGCCAATTAGTGTCATTTAAACAACCAGAAGGAAAATTATAAAACATGCTGGTTAGTAATGACAAAATTTTGTCGCAATTATATTGAAAAATCTAATAATAATAGCAAGAACAATTTTCATGTGTCATCAGTTATGCCGATTTATTACTGGGGTAATTTTCCAAAAAAATGGGAAACATATTTCATCTTGTTAAATCATAATAAAATGGTACAATAACGTGTAGATAGATATATATGTATAATGTTCTACCTAAATACCTAAAATAAAATAAAATCTAGAAAAATTTAAAATACTGATAAATAAACAAGCAGATAGCACTCATAAAGAAACAACCGATGTCTATAGACACAAAATATGTTTCTAGTGCGATGTTATCCATGTGATAGGGAAGGATGTTATTGCCGGATACCCTCAAAACTGTAATACGAAAGTAAAAAGCATTGACGCTTTTGCGCCATTAATCAATAGACAGCTTTTTTGTGGCAGCTCGGGCAAGACGTTGTAGAAGTCTATCAACTCGGATACACTTTGGAGAGTGCGCTGCGGAATTGTACGACTTAATTCCGCCATACCCGGACAAAGCGGTTCGACTCGACATACTTTATTCGAAACGCAAGAGACTGAAACATGCTTTATGAGCCTGTGTTCCGTGACGAGTAAAATCTGGGAATCTTCCGAGAAGAGTAAACAGGTGCCCTCTAGGGAAGCGCATTCCATCTTAGGCCGCACCTTAACTTCCCATCAGGCGAGATCGTGGTCAAGCGCTTCCCTATCGATAACAAAAAAAAAAAATTAAATACGTGGTGCGAAGTCGCGGGTAAAAGCTAGCTTTATGTAACATTTTGAATCCTACATATCTTACATTTTTCTAATTTATTCTGTTTGTCATAAATAAAAAAAAGCCCATCGTTCGCCTTTTAAGAACTGCTTGGCAGAATGGTAGATAGTACATTTTACGGGGACGGGACGGTTTAACACACTCATTCCTCGAAGTAGCTAAATATCTGTAAATATATACACATATATATTTGCGGATGTCACTTCAATTGTATTCAAAGTGAAAAGAAGAGGTGGTAAGTATGACAAAGTGAATAATGCAAACAAGAATAACCAAATCAAGAGTGTTAAATTCTCATTGCCTCATGTGTTTAAATGGCACGTAAATAGCAATGTAAAATTGAATGGAAATTATCTGAGTCTACTACGTAGCACGTTTACTAAGTGGTAGAGTTCTGTATTGTCTCGCCCGGGTCCGGTACTACATCCTTACCTATTTCTGCCGCAATAGCGTCAGTGCTCGTCCCTGTCATGTTCCAGTTTGAAGGGTAAGACAGCCGGTAAACTTATGTATGTAGCATTTAAGACCTGGTCACAAGATAACAACGCATCATTAACACCTTTGGTGTCTATAGGCGATGGGTGACTCTTCCATAAGGAGATCTGCCTGCTTGTTTGCTATATTATGATATAAAAAAAGTCAGGTGGACTCTACCGTGGATTTAGGTATACCTCTAGATAAAATCTACACATATAATAAAATCGTAGGAAAGTCAAAACTGTACATTGAATATTTTTTAAAAGAATACTTGGGGCGTGATCTACAATCTATATCGAAGCCAAAAATATAGTTTTCAGATTTTTTGTCTGTTTGCCTGTTCATCTGTTTGTCTATTTGTCTGATTGTATGTCCGGGGTAAACTTTAAAAGTACTGCATGGATTTACTTCAAATTTTGAAAAAGCTATAAGATGTATAACTATAAACCTACCATTTTATTACATATAAAATTTAATAAATAAATATTCACATAACAAATTACACTTACGGATCTAACCTCAAAGTAATCAAGTTATTCGCTCGTGTCATGAGTGTTATTCAACGATACTAATACATAAAAATACACATATAAATACTGGAACATATTTAAGAAACACCCGAACCCGGAAATATAAATATTTATGCTCATCACACAAATGCTTGTCTCCGTCGGGGATTGCGTAGTAAGGGTCGCTAACCACTCGACCAATAGGGCGGTAAATTTAAGTTACATTTCCTGCAAAACTTCAAGTTCCAAATCGTATAATAATTTATGCGCGTTCTTTATAATTGTATCTAGATAGGTAAGTATTTAAATTAAATACGGATGTATAATATCTACTTTAACCTTCACTTTTTATATTGAAAGCAGGGATAACAAAAATTAAGGTTGGGCACACCAACCACGCTAGTGTGCATAGCTTGATTACTGTAAGTACACAAGTGACACTCGTTGACATTTCACACAAGCAGATTTTTCTGAGGACATTTTTATTTGTCAGTTGCTTAGGAATACTCTCTCTGGAGGTATATACACAAAGTATGTGTGTATGTTATCATGTGTATTAGATGAATAATAATAATAATATTATATTTTATTAATTTCTCCCTTTTTACAATATAGTGTGGGTAATGTTTATTTTTATTGATTTAATGTATTTCTTATCCTTTAAATTTAAAAGTATTAAGTTTTTACAGTCCTCCACAATGTAAACTTTAAGTGTGCTAAATTTCATACTTTACCGTTCGCACAATTGCCTTAAAAAGGGATCCAAAGTTTATACTTCACGCATTAATATATAGATATTTCGTTGTAGAAAAGTAGTTATGTATTTGTTATATATTGTATGTGTATTTAAATATTTATTTAGTAGATTTTCTGTACGTTATTATTATTAATATTATAGTTTTATGTTAATATCTTACTAGCATGGAACATATGTATTACCCAAAGTTTTCTTTTAGCATCACTTTAAACACGGTAAACTGTTAGATAATGCTCAATATGGATGTATGGATATATTTTATATACGGCCTGTTACTTATATGTATGATGTTATTTATGTGTTAAAAATTTATCAAAAATCTATATAATTTATTCTGAACTGGTAAAGTCAATTCTGAATAAACCTTAAAGGTTCTGTTTTGTTTCAAAGAACAAAAGTTTAGCCTAAATTAATAAGCTATTTCTATTCTTTTTACAAATATTTACTAAATGAAATAATTTACCATCAGTTAATAGAAATTAAACTGAATATAAACTGCTAGCCAACTGTCTCGAAAACTACCTCTTAGATGTACATTTAATGAATTCAAGTGAGCAAAATCTACTAAGTGGATTACGTGTTGGCAGGATTTTGACGTGTTCTGGCTTCCAAGTGATTTGAGATTTCCAACGATATCTTCGTGGTTACACATTACTATTACTGGATCTCTGTGATTAATTTTTACTTACTTTGTTTCAGTCTAGGATATAAAACTTGTGCATCGCTAAATTTAGGGTCTAAATGTACCTTTCATATTAGTATATCTATTACTTCATAGTGATAGTGTCGTATTTCGGTTTTGAATTTAAGGGATATTTTACCGTAAGCATATGGCATGACCATCCCGTCACAAGGAGAGCATGCACGATTAAGCTCTTCAATTTCTATAGGCAATTGTTGTTACTTCTCATCAAAAGAGCCATTTGCTTGTTTGCTATCATATTATATAAAATAAATTAAATGAAAAACTTAACGTTTTCATGAATATTCGAGGGACTGAGCTGTTAACACACTACTAATAAACTTCAAGTTGCTTCTAAAATTTGTATTTAAACGAGTATTCCAAAAACAACTTCAATAATAACTTTGTTCAATTTAAAGATCGAACCCGGAATCCTAATCTGGACCAAATATGTCACTCACTGGAACACAAGGCAATTAAAGAAGTATTGCATCTACTGTTTATCAGAACTTTTTTTTTTTAATTTGTGACGTAAGACTACCCCGGCTATAGAGAATTTTCCCGCAATATGTGTTCGTTACGCAATGGCAATATAAGTTAGCCATTAAGTGGTGCTTACTTCACCGGATAACCCGCATAAAATTAACCCCTATTATTACGCTTACATAATTTTTAAAATTACCCTCGCTTTGTCATGCATTAATATGCAGTTTGCATGTCAAAGCTTATGTAATATTCTAATAGCTTGTAGAGACGCCTAGCTTTTGCAACACCAGTAATATGTAATATGTAAGTGTTATGTAAGCTGACCATTAAATAAATTGACTCGAGCTCATTTTTATTAAAATTACATTTAAAACTGTTTATAAGTTAGCAATTCATTACTTTTGAATTTATCGTTTTATACAATATACAATCATTACTATAAAACCAAAAAAGTTTCTAGCAGATTCGATAAAAACACAACCCTCTTTCTAGCGCTGTTAATGTAGAATTGAAATTATATGACTATAACATTACTTTCACAATTAAAACGAATACCGTACCAAAGAAATATTACATAAATATACTTGAAAAACATAACCTCTATTAACACTTATTTATTTTTAGATTAGAGAGCAAACATGCAGATGGCTCTCCTGATTGAAAGATAAACAATCGCCTAAACACAGAGATGTTAATGGTGTGTTATTATCCGTGTAGTGGGATAGCAATGCCACATGCATAAGTCTACCGGCTACCTTATCCTCTAAACCGGAACACGACAATGACAAGCATTGACGTTATTGCGGCAGGAATAGGTATTGCGGTGGTACTGAATACAATGGCTAGAAGTTGCGGAATGGTATAGTTCCGCGACTTCACTACTAGTCTAGTAGTCTCAATGGTAGTAACAGGTAACAATCAATCTGTCGCCTTTTACGACCTGCCTGGAAGAACGGCAGTTGATATATTCTTCAAAAGAGCCCGGGCCAACTCGGGGGAAAGACACATTTATCTAATACTTTGAATTGTTATCATTTCGTATTGAGTATAGATTAGTAAATTGGATAGTTTCCATCGTCGGCACTTGGTGAAACTGCATTTTAAATTATGTATTACAAATAAACTCACTTGGACTTCCAGTTCACGTATATTTAAATTAATATATATAAATATATATAATATATGTATAGATTAGGTCCACATCTGAAAAGACAAACATTTATGTGATAAGTATAAATGTTTTTATTTTAGGGTTTGAGTATTTATTGAATTTATTGCATTATTTATATATTATGTATTTATATTAATTTGTAGGATCATTGATTAACACACATATCTTATGCAATTAATTATTTTATTTTAGGGTTGGTTCCTTTCGGGATATTGGTCCCGCGATATTTATTTATTACAATAAATTGAAGTTGATAAATTAGAAAGAGTAACTGAGGATAAACAAAAGTATTATGTGTTTTATAAGAAATTCAAGTTACTTCAATAACGCTTAAATCAACATAGTTCTAATATGCATGAATGCATACAGCATTGGCTTAACGTCTACAAGATTAATGGATTCAAAGCAGACGTAAAAAGCCGTAAATGTCACATTGCTTGACTTGACCATGAAAGTATGTATTCGAAGAGAACAAACACTTCCAAATATATGACGGAATACACCAGGTGGAAAATAAAACCATTCTTACCCTTCTAATGTAGTCAGTTATATTTTACAGAATACTACATTAACAGAGATACACGCTTCGATTTACAAGGCTATATAGAAGACTTAGTTCCTTCAATTACAAATAGGCACTTAGCAAATTATTTTATGAAAACCGACTCTTTTCTAATAGTCAAATGATGGTGTAGAATTATTAGTAGACTCTTTGTTAAAACCATCGAAACAACTATATTTCCATTCACTAGGAGGCGCAAACTAAAGGAGCCCTTAATCTTTGTTAGGACTACTGATTTTCACACATAGGTCTGTAGACTGAGTGCCAACATTGTATGAAATCTGTTCGGAAACCATTATGCGTGACGTGTTGTATGAAATAAATAACACTTTAGGTCAAAAAAACTCTTAAATATGTCTTTATAACTTTAAAAAAATACTATTTATTTCACGCAGTATTAAATTATTAATTAAATTTTTGTAATTCAAATAGTTTTTTTTTTTCAAATTAATATTGCGTGAATTAACGTCTTCATAGCTACAATTTCCGGACGTACGACGAACATCCCCTCCCTCATACCCTAACTTCAAATATTTACAAACAGGTACCTAACAGCTAAACAGTGAACTTGTTCTACAGAAAAAGCATCCTTTTTTATTATTATATGTAGAAACTTTAATTATTATTTTTTTATCGTTGGCAAACAAGCTGATAGCTCCGTTGTCGGAAAGATACAACTTTTTACTATATACGGCGAATATATTAAAGGTGCATTGTTATCGGTTGTGGTGGAGTAATAATACCACATGCATATGGTTACAGACTACCATACCCTTAAACCGGAACAACACAGTGACAAGCAATAACTCCGGATCAATCCAGGTTGTTTTCAGTTCATATTGTTTTATGTCACCGTATTAATTTTATGAAAAACAATTAAAGTTATTTTATTTAATGGTTGATTGAGACTTTGTTTCATGGTTTGGAATGAAATAAAAAATTATGTATAAGATGTCTCACTAACTTTTCTCTAACAGTGAGAAAAGTAAGGCAATAAAATACACAATTACTAGTGGTTCACTTCGCACTTTGACCTTGCGACAAACCTGTAAGAATGTTTTCGAAGTATTCCTTTATCTGTAAGAACACTTTTTAAGCATTATTTTATAGACATTCGTTAATGCCCATTGCTTAAAAACATATTTACAGAAACAATTTTGTACATCTTGACTTTGACACAGGCGTGGTTTTATATAACGTAGGTTTCCACCTACGTTATATAAGACCACGTTGGTCATTCATTCATAAATTCACGTAAAAATACGTTGGTCATTCATTCATTTTTATGAATGAATGACCAACGTTATTTGTAAAATGTCTCTACAGCCTACCTATTAATATATACCTACAAGTAATTCTTAATAATATACCAGTATTTAAAAAAATACGACATAATATAATACAATAAGTGTAAGTAGCTCAGTTGGATTAGTCGCTACTCTAAATCAGTTTAACCAGTTTTGAAAGGAGCATTAGTTTATAGCTCGTATTATAATCCAATAAAGACAACTGCTTTGAACGTTGAAACTGAAATTGCCATCGTTATCAGCCATTAGCAAGTCAAATTGCCTTCTTTGAAGACGTAGCAGACCTTTCTTAAAACTACTATTCGATATTGGAATAAAAAACGAAGGCTTCCGTTAGTAATAAAATTGTCCGCATATGATCATCAAAGTTGTTTTAATAGTCGTGAAAGGATTCCGTTATGGAATGATATGATTTATATCTTATATGCTTAAAACGAGGATGCCTAGGATTAGTTTGAAAATCAATCTATTAAAAGTAAAATATAAAAATGAACTCGAAATGTACTCTTACTTAATATATAAATGATATTGTAAAAATATTATTCCTAAAAATATATCTATTGCAATATAACTATTCTTAAATAGGGACGACAATTTACTGCAGTTTATTAAGCTGATTAATTAGCACATGTACCCACTTGTACCAATCTAGAGAAATAGCTAATGGCTTTATCTATTTGAGAATATTTCTTATATATCTTTTTATATTCAGCAATTTAAATAAATCTTTGTTTTCAGTTTTTTTTTTACTTTCGCTTTTCATTTTCACGGTCTTACTAATAAAATATTTCACACAGTGTATACAGGTACTATAACGCTTGCATAAGAAAAACGCTACTAATAAACATCTGTTTGACACAAAGAGTGTATACATCTGTTATAAGGGATCGAATTTTGCATAGAAAGTTACACAGGGTCTATACACCATAAAACCCTTGTTTAAAGCTTGTGTAAGGCAAAAATCAAAATAGTGGCTCATTGTGTATCAGCTGTTAGCCAACAAACGTGAATAATGGATTCGGTTTTGTTTTTATTTTATTAGTTGTTATAACATTTTACTTATTCAAAGTATTCTTTTTTTTAACACAAACGGTTTCTTTATATCATTTAAAACAAATAAGCAGATTGCTCTCCTCCTGGAAAGAGGTACCATCGCCTATCGAACACCGAATATGTAAATGATATGTTGTTATCCATTCCTTCGGCGAGATGGCAATGCCAAACGTATAAATTTACCGACTACCATTATTTTAATTTATTAGAGATAATTGATAGAAAAGGTTCTTAGCAGATTTAAAGGAAAACCAAATCGTACAAAACCTAGATTGACCCGTAGAGTCTTGCTCGCCATTTTGGTTAAATTTAGGACACGACCATATATGAAACACCGTGACTGACCGAACGCGACCGCTCCAAACTCTGAAGTGATAAATATTGTACAATACTAAGCCTACACAGTGCAAGAGAAAAATATTGCAGAATAAAAATTAAACCCGCTCAAACTTTCTTTCAATCTTTGTGCAGTCTTTAATATTAACTCTAAACGGTCAATAATATTGCACAATACGCAATGCTGCGCAATATTATTGAAGGTCTATGAGCCGCCTAACCGTAAAAAATATGGTAATACCAAATCCGGGCTACATGTTGTAGAACTTTATCACCTTGTAGTTACCAATCATTTGCCTTTTGAGAATGCATGGCATGAAGTTAAATAAGTCTATTTTTCAAAAGGGATCGACACAAAATTCGACATTGAACGATTTCCAGTAAGTACGTATGAAACAGAGGATAAAGGATTAGATTAGCTTTGTAATAGGTGTTATTTGTATTTTCTTGCAGTCTGAAACACACTTTTGTTATTTTTTTTTTTTTTTTTATATCATAAGATAGCAAACAAGCAGATGGGTCTCCTGATGGAAAGAGTCAACCATCGCCTATAGACACCAAAGATGTTAATGGTGCGTTGCTATCTTGTGGCGAGGTCTAATGCCACATGCATAAGTTTACCGGCTACCTTACCCTCCAAACCGGAACACGACAGCGACAAGCACTGACGCTATTGCGGCAGGAATAGGCAAGGCGGTGGTACCTGACCCGGGCGAGACAATGCAGAACTCTACCACCTAGTAGCCACGATGGTAGTGACTCGATAGCCATTCGGTCGCCTTTTACGACCTGCCTGGCAGAACGGCAGTTGGCCTATTCTACAAAGGAGGCCGGGACCAACACTTTTAACAATGTATTATTTTTTCTTATAATGACAAGATTATTTTGTGAAATGAAACTTTTACTTTTACACTAGCTTCGGCTTGCAACTTTATAAGCAAGGAATTAAAGCTTTGTCTAAAACTTTCAAAATGTTTTTCCTGCAATTGTTCTAGATTTCCGGATTTAAAAACTCAGTCTATTTTTACAAGTTAGACGGACGTTTCTGTTAGTTACAGTAGTACATAAATAGATTAGCTATTACGTGTTGAACTGTCGCAAATTGAACTGTAAAAGAAGTTGAAAGTTTGTAAGCGAGCATTAATTTGTATTTGCGTTTATATTACGTTTCATCATTTTTTCCGTTAGGTTTAAGCATAGATTAAACGGATACACCTTTCAAAATAATTTCTTTCTTTATCAGTGTAGCTTGCAATATTATACAGAAATACAGTTATACTACTTACCGATGAAATAAAATATTTTCCATCACTTTCATGATAGATTTTATGTTAAGGATATTTTTACCCTCCGGGGTTAAATCTAGTACCACTAACACGAGATCGTATTGATCTCGCGTTAGTGGATTGTATAGCCGGTGTACGATTTGAACAGGGAAGCCTTACGATTTAAGATCGCTTGTGGCCATACTGGTTTCGCATTCTTTCGGAATTCCTCTAATTACGACACGCAGTTGTCGTTCCTCCGCAACGCATATGTGTGATACGCTATATGCTTTTCCCTCAGGTAAGCGGTGAGACGGCCGTGGTCAGATGGTGTTGCTACCGTTGTTTTAATACCCTCACTCGTTGAACGGGCGTGGGTAAAGTTGATTTTAATTGCCTCAGTGTGACAGAAAGGGTATTCTACGACGCTTTGTCATGGATTATGTCTGGGGGTGGTGTTTTCTCCCTGGACTATTGGTCAGTCTTACCGTCATCGGACATCGGTTGTTCGACTACGGCTGGCGTGGGAGGAGCGGGTGTCAGTACCGCTTTCGGGATGTTGCTTCCGGTAGCCTGCTTTTTGACGGCAGGCACCAGGCGAGTAGGGCTAGTCGATTGGGGCAACGATCATCCCTTACGTTTGGTTGGTTTTTTGCGACGTACGAGTTTAAACTCAGAGTCGCTGTCATTGGAGTTTGGACTTGCATCCGATGACCGAGGTTGATCATCTATCTATAATAGTCCTCTGTGTGCCTAGATAGTTTGCTTATATTTATACTTATACAGTGTTAGTTTATGCTTATATTTATATGACCCAAACGAAATATCAATGCCGATCCTTCGAAACATAAAACACGAACAGTACATAACTCTTTAACAAACGCAGGAAAAATAGTGTAATAATTATATAAATCAGGCATATGTACAAAAAATTAGTATTGAGATGCACCAAGCCTCAATAAATACAGTGTCAATATTCTGTTATTTTTAACAGTAACTCAGGTCTCCGATAAGATAAAAGTAATTGTGTACAATACTGTACATAATAACTTTTTTGTTGCTTTATTTACGATCTAAAATAATTAAGGTCCTTTTTATTTATGGTCTATTTTTCATCGTTATTGAGATATTGATTTAAAACGTCCACACGTCAAAACAGATAAAAGGCTGTTCGGGGAATTATTGCAATACAAAATAATTAAATAAACCCGCCAAATTATGAATCATGCATTTGAGATTTAAAAAACAAATTATTAATTGATTAATATTATTAATTAAAGGCAGTTATTTTTTTAAATATTTTGCCATTTTGATGGTCCTGACTAAAGAGCCGCAAACACATCGAAGCGCATCAAACCGTAGGAACTGATGCTTTGACGATCGAAACATCAACATCGTTGTCATCGTCGTTATCGTCGTTAAGTTGACTGTCGGATCCAGTGACGTAGTTGCAGGTTATTCCAGTACAGAGCAGTCAAGTAAAAGCGCAACTAAATCTTGTTTTCCTGTACCCAAAAGAAGTCTCATATTGGTGCAAATTGGTTCAAACCCGTAATTAGTCCGTCATTCACACTATTTCTTACAACTTTTGTTAAAAAAATGTACTAAAAAAAAATTAGATCCCCATTTTTTAAATGAAAAAAAAAAGAAAAAACTGAATCAAACACTTTTTTCAAGATGGCGGAAAATGCACATAAAAGTCTTGGTTGACAATTTGAATTTACGTTTTTTTCCGTTCTCTTTACGTAATATCCAAAATTTAGCCTTTTCGTTATATCCAATATTTATAGCCCAGTCATTACACCGGAAAAAACGGGTTGAAAATGTATGTGAATACATTTTCAATCCGTTTTTTCCAGTGTAATAACTAGGCTATAAATATTAATCCGCTAACGTTCTGGTTTTCGTATTTGCGACTGTGTCTGTTACTTTATCAATTTACATTGGCTAGACGGCTTAGAATTTAACTTATTATTAAGTAGTCTTTATTTAGTTTTTACGCTAGCGCTACTATTTTTTCCTAAAAATGCATAATTACTGTAGAATTCATACTTAAACCTATAGACCACATTTTCCCCGTGTTGGTCCCGGGCTCCCTTGAAGAATAGACCAACTGCCGTTCTGACAGGCAAGTCGTAAAAGGCGACCGAGTGTCGTGACTACTAGGTGGTGGTGTGAGTCTTGACTACTAGGTGGTAGAGTTCTTCGGCTCGACCGGGTCTGTTACCACCGCCTTACCTATTCCTGCCGCAATAGCGTCAGTGCTTGTCACTGTCGTGTTCCGGTTTGGAGGGTAAGCTAGCCGGTAAACTTATGCATGTGGCATTAGACCTCACTACAAGATAGCAACGCACCATTAACTTCTTTGGTGTCGATAGGCGATGGTTGACTCTTTCCATCAGGAGACCCATTTGCTTGTTTGCTATCTTATGATATAAAAAAAATATATATATAAATAGACACGCCATTAGGAAGGAAACGTGTCGCCACGCATATGAGAAAACACTCCTATTACTGTCAAAAATTTCATACATTTGTAGGTTATATTATATTGAGAAAAAATAGAAATAGATCTTGTTGTACTATTTTATCGTACCGAATGAGATGACAAGGTTAAAAAATTACCCTTGAACCTTTCCTTCCAAATGACTGCAGAACTGAACAAATTTTTAAATAGTTTAAGTACTTAAGCAATCTTGACAGCTTCGCTGGGGGTTTTTTGTTTTTCACGACATGTCAATCATGTTTCCAAAACAAGGTTTAGATAGAAGTCACAGATTAATGAAACATGAATTTGTCAAATCTATGTATATTCAACCTCAAAATTTAAAAAATTGTGTCTAATTAGGCTCTTCGTTCATACTTTGGCATTAGGGTTTGGGTGCAGACACGGTTTTTTTTCTGTGGTACAAAAGTTACGATTACTAAAGCGCGTATTTATTATGTTTTGTGTGAAAGCCATGTCATTACATTTTTGTATTTAAAACTTAAAAAGCCTTAAAAGAACAACACCACATTTGAAAAAGTGACGTCTTATCTTTATGTTAGACAGTGTGTTAAAGGTGAATAATTGGACTACTGCTTCATTGCCATCATCACTACAAGGTGGTAGGGAGAGAGGAGGTTGAAGGGAGTTTCGTACTTATCGCCTAGGTTTGGTACCACCACCTTGCTAGAAATATCTATTCGTTTGCTCTCCTATGACAAAAAATACATATGCCTGGATAAAAAAATTCTCCACACCTTACATTTGATTAAATACTAAACTATTTCATATGTACATATACTATCACTCGTGATTTCTTTGACCTATTTTGGTGCGTAATTTAAAGTTAAAAGAAGGTTAAAACATGTATTCTTTGACAATTGTACTTTTTATATCTATTTTTCATATGTGAAATGCATTTAATATTTACTACAAAAACGTATAACAAAGGCGACTGGTTACTTTTCACGGTAAATTGAACTAAAAGGTTTTCAGAAGCAGAGATAGTCGGCGGATGTGGCCGTCGGCGAACTTCCGGCTGTAGATGGTTCAGGTTTCAGCATATTTTTTGTGCATTATTTATATGCATGCTAAAATGTTTTGAGTTACTGGCGTAAAGGTATGTTTTAATTCTGAATACGGAAGCTTTTTGTTTACAAATCCTACAGGAATTAAGAAACAATTGTTGTATGTAAAAAAAGTGTCGAAAATTTAGATTTACAATTTTAATTAAGCAAGCTTTATAAAACAATCAACAAAAATAATGTAATATAAAAATATATATAAATAGTATCGC
This sequence comes from Apodemia mormo, assembly GCA_036924255.1. Lineage (NCBI taxonomy): Eukaryota > Metazoa > Arthropoda > Insecta > Lepidoptera > Riodinidae > Apodemia > Apodemia mormo. Next base: position 26,691,643 of record JAUPFN010000011.1, read on the forward strand.
TTGAATAAATAACAGGAATTGATCTTCCCTCAAAATAAGAAAATTATTTGCTTATACATAGAAATACATATATAAATACAAAAATATGTTTAATAAATAAATTCAAATACCTATGCTCATCATACGAATAATTGTCTATAAATAGAAATCAAATGCTAACTACACAATCGATTGGACTTGCCCGTCGATTGTTGTGTCGTGTTTTTTTTGTGTCGTGAGACGTTCAAAATTAGTTACACAACAAGCCATGGTCATTAATTTATCGCTTATGAAGAAATTACAAAGAAACCGTCATAGAAATCCACTTTAGGAGAGGTAAGTTAGCTATTTAGATGCTAGGTGAAGACCGTTCGAAGCACCCACAGGTTTTAGATATCTTGAAAGTTTAGTCAACGTAAAACTCTTTAGCTAACTAAAGAGTTATTAATTATTAATTATAATTATTAATTATAACTATTAATTATAATTATTAATTATAATTATTAATTACAATTATTAATTATAATTATTATTATTATATTTCATTAAAGGCGAACGGTTGTCAATATGGGTCACTATTACCGTGACTACCGATTTTGTGGTAAAGTTCCGTAGCATCTCGCCCGGATTTAGTATCGGCTTGAGAATAAAAGCACTAATTCAGGTTGCATCTCGGGTTTTTGGGTCGGGTCCATTTTAATTTTTTTTTTTTATGGAAAACACAACTTACCTTATTTTAAATTTGTGGGACGTAATACACTTGGCTAATTGTGAATATACTTTATAAACTTCTATTTACATCCTAGTAGAAATATGTGCGGTGATATTTATTTAACATTCTATACATATATTTACGTTGGAGTTAACTTAAGAAAAGCCTCATTAATTGAAAGCGTTATTTTTTTGTGCTTAGTGTACTAGTGATGGTTGTGATCATATTCTAAATTTCGAAATGAGAAAGGAGTTTTATTTGAATTATAGCATCTGTGTAAAATGTGAAAAGCCATGCTTCGTTTGGTTGGAAAACAAATATACGCCATACACAAATTGGTATCATAATCAAATTGATCGGATTTTATCCAAAGGTATTAAGAGTCTTTGAAATTGACATATTTGTACGAGCGTGAAGGAAGCAATGCAAAACTATGTGAATAATAATTAATTTATGGCACTTAAATCTCTCTGAAAACCCCGTAAGGGATTTGATGTAAATATACATATTAATATCACCTCAAAAACGCCAATAAAGTACCAGTATTGACTGAGTATGAAATAAATTAAAAATTTGACGAAATGAAATAAAAATTGAAGCGTGTTTAAGGCGAGGTCTTTTGACGCGCGCCAATTCTATAGAAAGTGGGTGGCGCGGTATGTTCTGAAACCGCTGGAAAACGGTTTAGTTTTCGGATAAATAAATATAGGACTTCAGCTGAAACCAAAATTTAGTACATTCTTTTTTGTATTTAAAACTAAATATCACCATATAAAAATCATGTGGAAGATTACAAATATTATTAACAAATTACTTGCCTTAGAGATTTTTTAACCTGTTTTCGGCATTTTATATGATCGAGTAAAGTACATTCTATCATGTAATAAGTTAGCACATTCCTTAGATAATATTTTTATGTATATCGTGTAATTTTTGTAAAATTGTTATCAATAACAATCAATACAAAAAACGTGATTTAGCAAACAAGTTTTTTCCCATTTGTCCAGATGCCTCGCCTTAAGACCGAGTTCAAAAGATTATTCTTTGAATTTTCCGCCCTATAAAAAACTTAAAAGATTATTGAAATGGGCTATTATATCCAACATTAAAAAATGGGCCTATTTGAAAGCTAAATCCGTTTAAAGCAAATTGATGTCATTATGGAAATTTGGGGAAGTCAACTAATGTTAACTGCACAAACTTATAATTGAGGCTCGAAGCATTTGCAAATTGGTATCCTTAAAACTGTCCCAACGTAATTACGAGCAATTAGCAGCATAATCTAGTCATACATATTAAAGAGGCCATGTTTCATGACTATAAATTTGCTTCGGTAAGTAATGAATAGAAGGAAACGACACACTATTTTATTTAACGTAATATTCCCTAGAAGACATGGCATACGGAATAATTGAGTTAATAATTTATTGAGTTCGTTTGAATGTGAATCTAATTCCTATTAATAAAGCTCTTACACAATAACATAAATTTAACTTTTGGAAACTATTATAACGGCATAATTATAAGTAGAAGTATTAGAGTTTGGTTCGATTACTTGATACTATAAAGGCTTTAATGGTTAAAATTGATGTTTGATGCAAGTATTTGTTTGCCTAAAATATTTGTTTGCTTTCAATGGAATCCTCATTTCTTTTTCTTTTATCAAAATTATTAAATTTGTGTGTACTTTAGTTTAAATTTGAAAAATTCTATACTTAAACACATTTCTTTATACTAAATCGCTTATGAGATAGACAGAAACAAGTGAAATTCACCACAATCCAACTTGCCTTGCTTTTTCCACATTCTTTACACCACATTTGAGAGGTTTTTATACTTTTTAGTAAGTATATTTCTTTTTTTGGAAATCCAATTTTATTATTTGTTTAAAATTCAGTATACTTATATATTAAATATCCTTAGTTAAAATGAGACGAACGCTGTCATTGCGTATAATTCTGGCAATGAATTGCAATAAAATATTTTATTTTTGTTTTGCATGTTATTTTTTAACAGATGTTTCGTTTTGTATTTAGTGTATATTGTTGTTAAAGTATTACATAAACAAGTTCTTGTATCAAACACATGAATATAGCCGTTTTTATTAAATAAGCAAATTATTTTTACGTAAATAAAGTTCTCGATAGTGAACAATGACATCACAATAGGTTATTCATTTTTTTCAAAAATTTTTTTTTTGTTAGCCAAAGAAAAAATCAAATAATATAAAAAAAAAAACAAAACTTGCAATCATATTTCGAGAAAATGACTTCCCATTTTCCGTATCGGAATCCTAGATCAGATTTCACCAAAATATAATGAGACCACTTGAGAAGCATTACCCTTTGAAAAAAAAAAAAATTTCAAAATCTATTCAGGCATCTTCTATTAATCGATGAATATACTTAAAAAGATTCCGACGCATTGATAAACCACCTCTTTTTTTGGTAAGTCGGTTAAAAATAGTATGTGTTTCAAAGTTTTCCCAAAAGAAAATCTCATGAAACTCTCTCATGTGCAGTAAAAGTAATCATGTAATTCTCCCAACATCAACATACGTATTAGCTGTCCTATTTTGTAAATGCTGCTGATGTCTGTTTTCACATTATTTCAAATCATTTAGTCATTAAACTGCAAATAAAATAATACATAGTATGTGAAATGTATGTGAAACTAAAGTTCTAGAAGATAAATATGAGAGAAACTGTTAGTGAAGCTAATTTCCTTCGCAAAAATAATCGAAAGAATTTTAAAATAAGGCGAATCTGTCAGTCGTCACCCTCTTTCCGACTTTGCTAAGAACCAAGAAAGACTGAAGTATCTTCACGCCCGTATCCCCGAAGGGGTAGGCAGAGGTACAACAAGTGCACCCACGATTAGCCGAAGATATTTGGTCTCACAAATGTGATTGGCGGCAAGCCTATAGTCAACCGGGCACTTTCAATCCCGGGCAACTTTGTGTTTATCAGAATACTGAAAAAACACTTTTTTTATGTGCCCGACCCGGGAATCGAACCTGGGACGGTAGTCAACGCCAATGCTGGACCACTAGACCACAGAGGTGACAAGAAAGACTGAGCTGAGTAGAAATAGAAAATATAAGTTGCCATCAAACCGGTTTCTTATCAATATGATCGGTCGGCAACTCGTAGGTAAAATATGTGTACATATTCACGTCGTGATAATAATTATGCCGAAACATAATATATCATGTATTTAATTTTGTATTAATTTAACTAGCTAGAAAGTAGTGTTCCTTGGTGTTCTTTGGCTCTATATATAGTTTAATACCTAGATACCTAGTTTACTTTTTGTTATGTTTTTCTCTAGTTTGTAGATAGGTAGATTTAGATAGCTTACTTTTAAATTTTAGGTTAATACGTAGATAGAAAAATTTACTTGGTTATGTTGTAGGTTAGTTGTAGGTTTATTTAAATATAATATGAATCGTTATTGTTATTGTGAAGTAGTGGCTAGTGTTAAGTTATAAATTTATATTTTATATGCGAGATAAGTGCCAGCTTGTAGACAAACCGGGATACGGTTTTTGCAAAGCTAATTGTTACCAAATGTTATAATATTTGTTTAAATAAATTAAAAAAAAGTAAAATATTTGTATTATAATATTTGCTTTTGACACAATTTTTTGCCACGCTTAACAGACATCGAGTATTGAAAAGTTTAATATGAAAATAATCCTAAAACGATGAAATAATTGAGGTCGTGAAACAAATCACGCCGTTTTCTGCTAAAATTTCATAATATAATACTAAAGGAAATGTTTTTTTTATCATTCACAATCCCCTTACTTGCAAAAATACGTAAAATCATAGAATTATAGCAGCCCTAAAAGTAATTATAACACGCACTTTACGAGTAGCTCGTATGGTCACATATGGTGTTTTAAACTTATAAAACAGTATAAACAACTTAGTAAGCGTGGAATATTGTTTTGAATAGAATCTAGCCACAGTTTTTAGACATAGTGATTTAAAGCAGAATTCATGAGATTTTTGCATTTTATTCAAGCCACGTTAATACTTTATTTATTTATTTAACATTTTATTGTGCACATAAAATTAGTAAAAAAGGAGATAACAGGCAAAAAAGTACAAAAGGCGAGCTTATCGCTAAACCTTCACTTTAACAGCTAACCCAAGACAGAAAATTTAATACATTGAAAAATAAGGTAGACGATGTACACTAACAACTAACTGTTAATTAAATATAAATATCAAGTGCTAGGTGTATCAGATGCTAAAATATATCATTAGGTTTTCAAAGGAAATAACTTTAAAAGTGCACAGAAAAGTACTATTGCGGATGTAATAAGGAAGTGAGTTCCAAAATCTTATTGCAGATATTGTGAAATCATACTCAAGAATTGTGTGAAGGCATACGTAACAGAGCACAATCAGAGAGACGACATGAAGAGCCAGGTGGGTGAAGTAATTGGAATTTACTGAATCCTGCACTAAATAATTTCTATTCCGTTTGCTCGGTAGGTTAATTGGGTTGCTAACCAAATTGTCAAAGCTCAACGCTTGGTTTTTGGAACAATGTTAGGAATTTTCTCTTTGATGTTGTTGCTCTCATGGTGCTGTATTGCACAAAGCTGATGGTTAAGATGTGGTTTGCTTTGAAATTACTGTACTCGTTAGACATGACGTGCAATCGGCGTTTTGAATCATAATTCAGTCTTAAAGTCTTTTGTAAAAAAACAATGGAAACATATACTGCTCTTCGAAATATCCATGGACGACTTACACAAATAAAAAAAAATGATAAAAGCCTAATTTTGCATGCAAGCATACTATACGCATTACGTACTGTAAAAATATTTTATTATCTTTCCGACACCAAAACTCATATTATACCTGATATACACACATAGACATCTGATTGTTTTTAATCTGACAAATTTTCATCACCCCAGAGTTGAACCCCAGTCCCAAAGATAGCATAACAATCGTGAGTGGATGGTCAAATAATAAAGTTATTTATCTTTAGAAATCCTGGTTACAGCCTAAAATGATGAAAATACTTACCGTAAACTATGAAATGAAAATAACTTTCAGCCTGTGTTTTATACACAGGCTGAAAGTTATTTTCATTTCATAGTAAGCATTTAAGCATGTTGATTAATTCATATCACGGTTAAATATAGATAATACTAAAAATGCTTTCAGTATGACGTCCCTAATACCCCCAACGCTCTGTTAGACTTCTGGTCACCCCAATGCTCTATTAGACACCACCAGGTCTTTTCCAATGTAAAATGATGAGAATGTGGTCACGCTTATGCTCTATGAGACTTACACAGGTATTTTCCGACATAAAATATATATCTATGCTCATCTAAGACTTACAAGTCTTTTCTCAGTCGTCTCGTGCCCATAGCATATACGGGCTTATACAGGTCTTTTTTAGGTCTCTCTGATGCTTAAATCTGACAGATCTTTTCCCGATCACTTCGTACCGTGAATACCCAAAACATACACGTACTTATACAGATCTTTTCTGGTCACTCCGATGGTCATGTTTAGTCTGACACGGATCTTTTCCCTTTCACTCCAGACCGTGCTTACCACAAACATAATCACAAGGATATTTTAGGAAATTCTCAATAGTCATCGAAGCAGCGATCATCTAAAGACAAATCTAAAAAAACTTTACAATTTTAGCGGGAAAGGCGTTAGTCATTATTATCTCAGAGAATAATGTGGTATTATTTTTGTGTAAAACGCGCTCAAAAGTGTCTATTGAGTGAAGAGTGTAAAGGAATCACTCGTTTTATTAGTACTCTTCTGGCACCATATATATACCATACCATACCATACCATACCATACCATGGTACCATATAACCATTTGAAGACTTGTGATTATAATTGATATGAACAGAATTAAAAGTAAAAATAGCTAATAATCATTGACTTCTTTACTCTAGAAGTTTATCTTCGTAGAGTTAAGTAAAAGGATAGCGTTTAAACTTTTTTAACTGCATTGGCACTATCGTGCTTGCAGACTGAGCGCTTTGTGCCAGCGGTGCTAGATTTGACGGACTTGCAAATATTAACAGAATTTCTGCTATCAAGTTAATTGGCTTGAACATTGGCGTACCCTTGACATATCTCAAAAAAGGCTCACAGCCTTGCAAATACACCCACCAATAGGCCACTCTAGGTTGAAAGTCCTTTTTAACCTGCATTAGCTTAAGGGAATTGTAATTAAATTATCTTGAAGTTCTTACCAATCGGGCACTGTTGAATGAATGTGTTGTAATGCTTTATTGGCTCTGCTGTAAAAGTGGTTTTAAAAACATAATCAATTACGCGCTTTAATTTCCCTAGATCTATCACTATAACAGAACAGATCCATAGCCCTGTGCACTAGTATTAGCGCTGATGATCTAACTGAATGAAACTATGATCCATGGTTTGTGGTCTCACTGGGTAGATTCTTTAAAAAATTGTGGGTTAGTCAAAACCATTTATTAATTAAGAGTTTGAGAATCACGTAAAATTATGGAAAAATGAATCCATAAACTTCTTAATTATATTTAGTGGATAAATAACAATGTTAACGTTCAAACAAAAGGATGTAGTAAGTACGGAGTAATAATAATATAAAAAGCTCCCTTCTAAATACACAATTTGCGACGGATAACTACGAAGCGTCTGTTTAGTTGTATATAATAAATTGCGTGTCTCGACACTCATTTGGCAGGATTTAATCTATTTTACTTTTGTTTAGCTACGCAAGAAAGTTTAGTGTTATTCAAGATCACGCGTTGACTGTTGATTATAAATGAAATAAAAAAATATAGAGAAAATAGCATGATTATTTACAAATTATGACTGAAAATTTGCTATATGATGGCAAAATCAGAGTATTGGTTTTTATATCAATCGCTTTTTGTAGTTTTAAGCACTTTAGTTTGTACATCACTGATCCGTTTTCCTTACAACTTGCGCTGAGCCAATCAGAGGCGCGAGCGCTCGTCATTAGCGGAGGTGATGAAAAAATATATATGGCTGAGCATTCGTCACGTCGCTCACGTTCAACAGAAACTAAAATTAAAATATCGAAAAACAACCCCGCTAATCTCTAAGGCTAACCGCTAATCTAATAAGGTGGCGATCTCACGTCAGCTAGCTGACGCTTAACCCGCGCCAATCAAGGAAGACAGAACACAGGAGATCTCACAGGACCCCGAACCCATCCATCCCGGTGAGTGTGTTTTTCTTCTTTCCTGCTTGAGTCCACGGGTTTCAAGGTAAGATTGTTGCGGTCAATGCAGCAGCCACTATCGCGAGACTCATACATTTAATTTGTGTCCCCTGTGAGGAATAATTTCTCAAAATTCCAAAAAATTGTCGACATTTGACATACTAAATTCATCTTTTCTGCGGTTTTACACGCATATTTCCATTGAAAGTGATGATAATTAATGTTGTTTCTTATTAATCAACCGAGTTTAAAACGTAATTGTATAATTATTCCACGTAATCATAGTTTAATTTCAAATAATCGTACTTAAGTAGGTACATACCCTCATAAAATGCTCGCCGCGTTACAAAATTTAACGGCTTCACAGTCTTATTTTAGTTGCTGCATTGACAACAGTCAAAGAAAGAGTCGTTAGTGTGACGTATGTGTGTTTGAAATTTAAATCTTGCTGATTCATATATACCCGCCTACTTAATTTGGTTTCGATAAATTTTGTTACATAGGTGCATAACACAAGTCAGTTATTTACGTACAATGTACTTACAAAAAATATAAAGTAAATAAAGCACATATAAAAATACATCTTCGAGTCTATAGTTTTTATGGTTGTTTACGCATCTTTTGCGATTGAGTTATAACTTTTGTTTGTTATTATTTTTATTTTTCGATCCGAATTAGTATTAATCCTTACCTAACTGTAAGCTTTATCTTGTTATAAACTTATATTTAGTGTGAAATTAAGTTGTTTTGGAGACTAACTACTCTTACCCACCTACATTCACTATCGATAAGTATAAATAGTAAATTTTGTTAACGTTTTTTACGAAACTTATACGAGATGGCGGAAGCGGATTTACAGTCTTATATGAAAAGGCGGGAATATGAGTTTAAAAGTATGTATATTATAAATAATCTATTTACGATTTGGCAAATGCCGCGCAAACCAATAAATCAGAAATATCTTCATTCAAAGCAAGATATAAGAGTGTCGAAAAAATTCGGAATAACTTCATAGAATCTCATGAGAATGTAAACAAATTACAATCAAAATTAAATCCACAGTTTGAGTTTGATAACAACCCAATGCTCGCATTCAACGATTTATATTACGCCGCGGTCGAGTTTGCCGGTCCCTCGGCACTAGTACTTATTCTGCGTCAGAGCCTGGTCATTACTCTTCCTCTTGCACACGAGTCAAGTTACCCAAATTAGAGATCCCCAAGTTCAATGGTAGTATTGATAAGTGGCAAACTTTAAGGATAGTTATGTTCAATTAGTACATAATAATGTATCATTGTCAGATGTTGAAAAATTCCATTATTTGTTAACATGTTTATCGGGACCTGCGTTAATACTTGTCAAGGGTGTTCCTATTACTTTACCTAATTATTCCGTAGTTTTTAATGCTCTATTGGACAGATATGATAATAAACGTATTTTAGCAACAACTTATTTAGAAAAATTATTTAACATCTCGCCGATTCAAAAACCGACGCTTATGAAATAATCTGAATTTATGAATATTTTGTATGAAAGTGTAAACGTGTTACGAGCTTTAAATATTGATGATTTGAATGAATTCATTTCATTTTACATAGCTTCTCGACCTCTTGACCTTGAAACTAAAAAACGATTTTAACTACAAAACACGAATGAGATCCCGAAATTTAATGACCTAGTTATCTATTTACAAAATTATATAAAGGTTATGGAAGTGAGTCAACCTCATTTGACCATTACATCGACCTCATATAAGGCATCTCGTAGTAATAACAAAGGCGATAACGGGACTCGTTCTCAGCGATCCTCATTAATAATATCCAATAATAATCAAATGTCTTGTATGTGTTGTAATGAAAATAATTCAATTTATCGATATGGAAAAATGCATTCTATGAATATTGATCAACGGCAAAAATTTATTAGAGAATTAAAATTATGTAATAATTGTTTACATCCTGGTCACGTTAATGATAATGTAAGTCCAAAGTATCTTGTTTTATATGCAACACCAAACATAATACCTTGTTGCACAGGGAGCGTCAAAGCTTATTAAGTCATACAGTCGACTTCGATACATGTAAAAATCCTAACACGAGTACACGCTCTTAGCTGCGTGATCGCATCGAAGGTGAATAGTTGCCCTATTGCTAGTACCAAAATATTAGGTTCTGCGATCATGCGGATATATCACGTGGACGGTTCGCTCCAGTATGCGCGCAACCTTATAGACAGCGGGTCGGTGGAGTCTTTTATCACAAGTGCATGTGCGCGTCGACTGGGTTTACCGAATAAAAATGTAATTTAAGTGTGACAGGTTTAGGTGGAAATAATGTGTGTGGCATAAAAGGATATACCTTCGGTTCAATTATACCGCGTTTGAGTGAATCACCCAAGTTCGACTTACCTTTGGTAATGTTACCTAAAATTACTTCAATGATGCCTTCTGCCGCGTTGCCGCGGTTAGTCAAGGATCATTTCAAACATCTTGATCTCACCGACCTTGATTTTGATAAATCGGGTCCGATCGATCTTTTGTTAGGAGTTGAGTGCTTTGATCAAATATATACTGGGTCACGTTTCACTCCCGGTCCCGGATTACCTTGCGCATTGTCTAGTGTTTTCGGCTGGGAGATTAGTGGTCAATATTTTCACAGCACGGATACTCACATTCCTAGACAACCTGTTACGTCACTCCTCGCGTCTTCATGTGCGCTCGAGGATATCGTTCAACGGTTCTGGGAGTCCGAGGAGTCACCGAAATGCAAAATTTCCGGTCCTGAGGATGAAATTTGTGAATAAAAATATAAAGCTTGTACCTACCGCACTTCTGATGATCGATACGTAGTACCCATCATGTTGAAAGACGGAGCTCCACCCTTGGGCGAGTCATCCCACCAAGCGCTAAACCTTCTTGCAAAAGACGAGCTCCAGGAAGTGAAGCCACTGAGAGTTTTCTCAGTGCACAGCCAGAAAATGTGCTTGTGCCCTTTCTAGATAGAGATGGTTTATTGCGAGTGGGGGAGGGGGGGGGGGGGGGGTGAATCGATGCAACCAATCTGTCTCCATTCGCATGTCGTCCCTTTCTCCTACCAAAAAATTGTGAACTTTCTCGACTTAAAACAAAAGAGAATTTCATCTAAAATATCTATTCTATATCATCTAAAATATCTATTCTATATTATACCTAATCTACACTGTGGTCCTCGAACATTAGTCTTTAATACAAAGAAAATTCTGGATAATAGGTCTACGAATTTTAATATGCACTGTACTCTTAAAGTGTGTGCGGTGTTTCAAGGAAAACCCAGTTTCTAGGCAGCCGATGATGAGTAACCTGCCTGCCGCTTGACTTCTGCCTTCTCGCTGTTTCCAAACCACAGGAATTAACCTTGGTGACCCTTCCCATATAAAAGAAAGCCAAAACTTATAAGGCATACCTTTGTATTTTCGTCTGTCTAAGCTCGAAGCCTGTGCACTAAGAAGCAGTCACGGAATTGAGTTCTGAAGCGTTTCTCGCTGCATTAGATAGATTTGTATCTCGGCGAGGAATGTGTCGCACAATTATTTCTGATTGTGGCACAAATTTTGTAGGAACCAATCGCCATCTTCGCGAAAGTATTGACGAGCTTCGTAAACATTATCCTGAAATATCAGATGTGTTAGACACTCGTCAAATAAAGTGGCAATTCAACCCTCCTGGAGCCCCTCATTTTGGTGGCATATTTGAGAGCGGCATTAAATTAACCAAATATCATTTAAAACGCGTGGTATGTACCCAGGTTCTGACATTAGAATAATTCTGTACCATTTTTACAAAAGTCAAAGCTGTTTTAAATTCACGACCATTGTGCACCTTGTCTCCTAATCCCCTAGAATCAGACATCTTGACTCCTAGTCACTTCTTGACAGGAGATCTGTTAGTATCTTTACCCAAAGAACCATTATCGGAACACAGACGTCCTAGGTCTCGCTGAGAAATGATTAAAAAGATAACTCAAGGATTTTGGCGCACTTGGCAGCGTTATTATCTTCATACTCTTCAACAAAAGGGCAAATGGTTCCTCAATTCACCTAACTTAAAATTAAATGATTAAGTAATTATAAGCATTCCACGCACCAATTCTCGACATCTTCTCGGCAATTCAACCAGTAAAAATGCTCTCGCACCTTTACCAATGTTCGTCGTACTCTAAGATGTCCTCCAGAAACCCCATCGTGCAACTCACGTAGTACGTCCTGGACTAGTTTTCTTGGCACTACCAACTGTAGGTGATGTTCTCTTCCTGATGGTTTTTCCCATTTACGGTACCATTTGCAACACAAGACTTTCCCACTGCGTCCAATAACTTTTCGTAATGGCGCTGAAGGGAGCCAACTCTTGCCATTCCGGTTTTTCCGTGACTTGCTTCATCCAATCTATTAGAGCCCGCAAATGTTTATTTTCATACTGGGTCTTACGCATCTAATCAGTTTCCCACCTGTCATCCGTAGGCTTAGCCCGCAAAATTTGAGTCCTTTCCTTCATCTCCATCCTTACACAAGGTTTGCCATCATCCGTACATGGTGTTCGTGATAATGCATCTACATTTGAGTGAGACTTTCCACTACGGTGTAGTGCATTCCTCAATCGCAGGTTACCATTGCTAGCCATTTCTGATCGCATTACAGTTCATGTAGCCTCAGTAATCCGCACTGAGCTGCAGTTCTTACCATTAGTCAATCCCTTAATGGATAAACTGTTGCATTCGCTCACCTGACGTACGACAGCTTTTGGGGCTGTTTCAGCACCTGCCGATTGATCCTGGCTGTCACTCGTTCCCCTGCTGGTTCAACAGGCTGTTTAACCTGCCTGCTCTATTCAGCTGCTGATCTTCGTCCCGCTTGCTGTTGTCAATTCATTGAACCTGTTGGCATAGGTTTGGCTGGGCAACTTACTCTAATGTGCCCACGTTCACCGCAGGCGTAGCACATGGGGCCAAGTCTCCTAGGTTCCACTGCCTTTAATGTAATATTTTATCACTTAAGCACTTGTACTGTTTCACAATAAAGCTATTATTATTTATTTCCAACCGGTTTCGCTTACACAAGCATCATCAGGGCAATTTATAGTTACAAACTAAACAAAAATTAAATTTTGTTTTTAATTTGTAACTATTTAAAAATTAAATTTTGTGTTTAGTTTGTAACTATAAATTGCCCTGATGATGCTTGTATAAGCGAAACCGGTTGAAAATAAATAATAATAGCTTTATTGTGAAACAGAACAAGTACTTAAGTGATAAAATATTACATTAAAATGGAGTTTCACCAAGTGCCGACGATGAAAAGTGTAGAATCCACTTCCTTTGTTTGAGCCACAACTTCTGTAACCGAGCGTACCTTATATGCTCAAGGTTCGTGGTGAACAACTTCCACCTCCAGCGCATGAGCCAAAGCCTTCTTCATCGTAACATGATGCTGAAGGCGAACAGCCGCCCGCAATTCCAGGTCTCAGATTCCATCAATAAACGCCTGGACGATGGTGTTGTTGACTGTGTTTGTGTCAGCTGAAGGATACGCTTTCCTCACAAGTTTCTCAATTTTTGCTGTTCATTGTTGAAGTCCTTCGCCGCTCTTCTGTACCCGGTCTTTAAATTGAGCACGGAAAACATGCTCTAAATGACGTAAACGATAGCGAGCTTTCAATGCCTTCATCAAATCAGCGAATTGATACTTAGACATTGCATCCAAGACGAAAAGCGCCTGTCTACATAACGCCGTACTTAGTGCTGTAAGGCAGTGTTCGTCCGTCCAACCACTGGCCTTCGCTGCTATTTCAAACTGAGTTCGGTACGCACTCCATGAAGTAAGACCGTCATAAGTGGGTACCTTTACCCGAGGACCTACCTAATGAGAGCAAATATTAATGGCAACATACGATTTAACACCGTGATCTTCATTTTCATGACTTGTCTCTCCAATTGGTCCACGTTTTCAATTATCTTATCGCAGCTGGCCCCCAAGTGGGCAACCCTCTTTTCAACACCCTTAATGTCGCGCTTAACGAGGCCCACATCGCCTTTTAGCTGGTGTTGCTGTGCCAAGATAACAATCAATTTATCGTCAAAACCAGATAAATGTTCCTTTAGCTGTTCCTGTAGCTTCTGCTGTTGCTGTTCCTGTAGCTGCTGTTGTTGCTCTCTAACTTGTTGCTGAAGCTTTTGTTGTTGTTGTTCCTGCAGCTGCTGTTGTTGCTGAATAGCTGCCAGTATGACATCTCGATGTCCTCTGGCATACTCAGTGCTTCCGCCTGAGACCTGGTGGTAACACCTTCCTTCGGAATAAGTGGCTTTTCACAATCCCACTTCTGACACCAGTTGTTACGTACTTCGGGTTCGTAATTTGTAAGAAAACGCCACTTGTATTAAATACGTGTATTTACAACACAAATACACAAAAAAATTAATATGTAAATACACTATACACACTGGTCACCTCGCTGCACTAACACTAAACATAACCGACTACGTTTAAAGAAAACAATTCTCGTATTCACTTAAACTGGTCACTTCGCTTCGCACTGGTCGCTTGTACTATCGCTTTCGATCACTGTATAAAACTGCCTTCTATTTGTCAACACATCTCTATTTATACCCGAGGTAAAGTTCGACAACAATCGCGAATGTTCGGCAATCATCTCGTAAACAATAACAATTATTGTAAACAACCTATGATAAACAAACAAGTCCTAGTACACGTTATTTTCAACCTTATGCCATATACCACAAATGGCATAGCTATTCGGTTAACGGTCAACTAATTGTTTGTCAATAGGAGTAGGTATCTCTTTCTTTTATTTTTAGATCACTCCAGCGTTCCAACTCTTCACGTTTCTAGATTATTCGTAACAATAATAACAAGATAGAAAAAAATATCTAGTTAACTTTCGAAAATATAATGTAATAAAAACTTAGTCAAACAAACACCCGAAGATATTGCTATGTAAAACTTGTTAAGAAGTTTTGGGAACAGAGAAAATCAGTTCGAAGTTCCCTAGTATACCCGGCCAAATTCATATTTGAGGAGTAAATACAGTATAAGTTTGTAAACCAAATAGAATCGCATTTCGTTGAATTCGCTGGAATTAAGTAGACTTCTATATTTATTCTACATACCGCTGTTTGTATGTGTGCTTCGGATATGTTTGCTTTATGGAGCGTGAACCGCGATATCTCCAAATGTCGCTACATTATTTCCAAACACATGTAATAAATTGGCGCATTGGAAGAATAAATTAACTCCAGTGTTGTAGAAAAGTTTTTGTATTAAGTTTGACATTTTTCTTCATATTTAACTAGCTAATCCGAGCAGCTTTGCCTGCGAATGGATTAGCATGTCCACATAATTTTTCTTACAAATTTTACTCCTTATTTTAACCCCTTAGGGTAAGATTGTTAAAAAAATTAACCTATATTTAACTCTTTCAACCATCTATGTAAAATTCATTAAAATCGGTTCAGCGGTTTACCTGTGAAAGCGTAACAGACAGACAGACAAGTAATGAGATTTTCGCATTTATAATATTAATACGGCTATGGATTATATGGCGAATGATAAAAGATAATATATAAAAATCCCTTGTCACGGTGTTTGTGATGGTTCTCTTCTAGACGATTTTTTTGAACTTCTTTTGGCGAGTAATTTTTTACAACACGCGCGCACACCGTCACGAAAAATCGACATTGTAAAAAGAAATGAAAAATCAAGCTAGTCAACATTTTAGTTTTTTCAAAAAAAAATTAGATAATGCGTTAGGTATAATAAAATTTTCTTTCAATGTATTAAATACATAAGTATAATTCTTGCGTTCGTAAATGCGTACATACTTATTATCATTTTCATTTTCATAAATCATTCCATACCTACAGGTGATAACAGTTTATCTGTCCGGGATTGGATAAGTATCACCAACCGGGCGGTTGGTGATGGGGTTGCAACCTATCACACAGTCCCACTATACACTATAAGCCCCACTTAAAGTATTTTTGGTTAATTCTGTATGATTCTGTACCTTTGCCTACCTTCTGGAGGATACGGGCGTGAATATACTTGTTTTCAAATAATGTATTTCTGTTTAATTATATTATATAACTAACTGCACCCTGTAGCCCACGGCGCTATAAAAGTTTTTGGTGAATCTCACGGAAAACTAACTTTTCCAGGATAAAAGTTATCCTATGAGCTACTCCAGATCATCTAGATGTGTGCGAAATTTCATGTAAATCGGTTTAGTCGCATGTACGTGATTGAGTAGCAAACATCCATCCTTACAAGTAAACATACAAACTCAGGTACAGATTAATTATAGATAATAATTTGCAAAAATCTACTTCCAACTTCTGTATCACTGGAAACCTGGATAAGATATTCACAAAATTTATATGGAACCAAATGGAATTGAAATATCCTCCCAAAAAAAAAAAAACAATTACCGGCAGGGGTTTTTCCAAGTGGATACGACTTAGCGACCTTCAAGAAAAGAGTCTACTGCAACGCATCTGCAAATCTTCTGATAGTATGGTTGTCCATGGGTGGTGGTGATCATTTGCCATCAGGTGAGCCTCCTGTCCATTTGCCCCCTTTTCTATGAAAAAAAACTTGTTCTGATGTTACAATCATAACAAAAATACAAAAAAAATCTCCTTTTTGGGAATTCGGTTGTAAACTAACATATAGAAGTTTTTCCTGATGTTATATATAACTATTACCTATACATATATCTTAATGACGCGTTGCTATCCACGTGAAGACTTTAACGGTTACTTCGACTTGCTTTTAGGTGGGCATTAAAATCGCTTACATAACACTATCCGTAGAGAGATACTGTCGTAGCACGGAATCTGTAGCAATTTGTATGTGCTCATCGAGTCAAATTTAGTATTCTAACGATTTATTTTTTCGTCTATAATATGCATGTTTTATACATATAAATAATCCTCTTGAATAATTATCTCTATTAATAAAACCTCGTAAAAATCCGTTGCGTAATTTAAAAGATATAAGCAAACAAACATCGGAAGCGAATTTGCTTTCAACCGGCCATCCAAAAGGAGGAGGTTATCAATTCGGCTGTATATATATTTTTATGGTTGTTTACTCAGAATTCGATCATTATGAACAGATTCGGAAAATTATTTTTTTGTACGAGAGGGAATACTCCCCGTGTAGTAAGCATTTTAATACGGAGGGTTCTATGCAGGGTTCCAGACATATAGATGATGGGAAATCGGTTTCTACAGTCTCACTGCTTTAAAAATTACATATTACTAACTGACCCGGCAAACGTTGTTCTGCCTTTTTAACTAAACTTATGTTTTTCTATATTTTCTCACATTTTAAACCTTCTCTGGACTTCAACAATTAATTCAAAACCAAAATTAGCCAAATCGGTTCAGCCGTTTTCGAGTTTTAGCAAGACTAACGAACAGCTATTGATTTTTATATATATGTAAAGGACTATCACTTTCTACGCTAGTGGCATTGAATAGTGTAGTAAAACTTATGTATAAATGTGATGTGAATAAAAGAATTTTGTTATGTAAAGATTTTATCTGTTATATTGATTAGACGCGGCCATTACATTACTAAATTATCTTTATCTGTCCGTTTAAGGAACCGTAAAAGACTGTTTTGCTACTCGTAAAAGCTACATAACGAATATATGAGTATAGATTTCAACTACAAACATAAACTTCCTATCGCACTATTACATCCCGTTACTGAGTTAAGCCTATTCCACTCCATTGAACCATTACGCTCGGAAAATATATGGTATGTTATCGGCCGCTTTGGATCCAGTTTGTTTTAGCTTTAGCTAAAAAAGGTTTTACTTAAATTAATAAAAATATAATGGAATATTAATATAACAATTTTAAAATAAACAAGTAATATAATAATATCGGTAGACTAATTACACAAATTGACCTAACCCCTAAGTAAGCAAAGTATTTGCTTGTAATGTGGTTGTTAGTCAATGATACTAATACATAGAAATACATATATAAATACAGTAACATACACATTAAACACCAAAACCTAGAAATACAAATATTTATGCTCATCGCACAAATGTTTTGCCCGATCGGAAATAAACCCCGAGCCCCATCGATCTGTGATTAGGTTTGCTAATCACTCGACCGACGCGACGCGACGTGGCGATCAACTACACATATCAAATACATATATATCATTTGACAAATTAAATTGTTTTTTAATATTATGGGACAACGATAATAATACATCAAAATACATATATTAATCACATTAATTAATTTAAGTAATTAATATATTTAATATAATAATTATAAAAATATTAATTAATAAACGGTCAAACGCAGACATATTTTATGCTTCACTACACAGTAACTAAATATTCACGAGACAAATTACACTTATTGATCTAACCCCAAAGTAAGCTTGTATAATGGGTGTTAGTCAACGATACTAATACATAGAAATACATACATATATATATATATATATATATATATATATATATATATATATATATATATATATATATATATATATATATATAGTCAGGGTCGCTAACCACCCGACCAACGGGGTGGTCCCCGCCGCAGTATAAAACAAAGACACTTTCCGCCGTCTGTTTCTAACCCCTATGTATACTTAAATCTTTAAAACTACGCAACGGATTTTGATGCGGTTTTTCAATAGATAGAGTGATTCAAGAGGAAGGTTTATATGTATAACTAGATGTTACCCACGAATTCGTCCACGCGGACTTCGTTAACTCCGCACAACACCTCCCCGTAGGTGATAGCGTGATAATATGAAGCCTAAATGTTGACTCGACCTATTAGTAATATTCATGCAAAGTTTGATGTAAGTCCATGCAGTACTTTTTGAGTTTATCCCGGACATACATACAGACAAACAAACAAACAGACAAAAATTCTAAAAATTATATTTTTGGCTTTGTTATCGATTGCAGATCACGCCCCAAGTATTCTTTTAAAAAAATATTCAATGACTTTCCTACGATTTTATTATATGTATAGATAACATTTTATGGCAAATCAACGTGTGCCTTGTCAGCTAGTATAGAAGAAATGCTTGTCTCCGTGGGATACAACGTTTACATTATAAATTATGTATTACAAATAAACTCACTTATACTTCCAGTTCACGTATATTTTTAATTTTTTACTGTTAACATCCAACCGGTTTCGCTTATTAAAGCATCATCAGGGATGTTTTACTTAAATATTTAAATATACGTGAACTGGAAGTACAAGTGAGTTTATTTGTAATTAAAAAAACTTGAAAGGTGTCAAAGGACACCCGGATGGAACGAAGATCCTTTCGATTAATTAGGGAAGGAATAAATTTTTTTTTTTTTTAAGTTGTAATAATATTTTTTACTATACACTATATAGTATAAACACTACACACTCTACATCGGATAGTACTGATTTTGACGCTCTGTTGGTCGAGTGGTTAGCGACCCTGACTACGAAACCAATAGGGTCCAGGCTCATTTGTGTGATGAGCACAGATGTTTGTATTTGGGTTTGGGTGTTTATTAAATATATTAGAGTATTTATATATGTATTTCTAAGTATTAGTATCATTGACTGATACCCATACTACAAGCATATAATTTGCTTACTTTGGGGTTAGATCAATTTATGTAATTTGTCCAGTGACATTTTGTTTATTACAACAACAACAACAACAACATATCTTCACGGCAGATCCCTTACGGGGTAGGCAGAGAGAACCGAGTGCCATAAATCACGATCCTTGCAGGCTTGTCTCGCTTCCTCCACATTCATCACTCTCTTCATACACACACGCCGGTTGCGAAGACTCTTGACCCCACCTTCGGACAGTACTCGATCAATCTGATCGTGGTATGTCAGTCTTGGTCTTCCCCGGTACCTACATCCTTCCACATTCGCATTGTATATCTGTTTTGTTAACCTTTCATCTACCATTCTTTCTACATGTCCGAACCAACGGAGCATGCCCTTTCTCATCTTTACACCGACACTTTCTTTCAAACCTAACCTCTCTCTCACTTCGACATTACAAACCCGGTCCGCGAGTGTCACACCACATATTTTTCTTAGCGACCTCATCTCAACCGCGTTGATTCCACTTTCATGCCCTTTCTGACATACCCAGCTCTCACTTCCAAACAATAGCGTTGGGATAAGCACATGATTATGCAGGGCTAGACGGGCACCCTGACTTAAAATTGTGCTATTAAGTAATCTCCCTAACGCTCCATTCACTCTGTTCCCTGCACACACTCTTCTTTCAACATCAGCGGTGTACCTTCCATCCCTGCTAAAAGCACATCCAAGATATACAAACTCATCCACTTGTTCCAGCACTACATCATCGACCACAACTCTTACATCCGTTCTGGTTGCTTCTCTTTCAAATACTAAAACTTTAGTTTTCTTCGCATTCAAATGTAAGCCCATACTCTTACAATCCTCATTCATAAATGTGACCAGTGTTTGCAGCTCAGATGGAGTTGAGCCTAGAAGTACAGCGTCATCTGCATAAAGCAGACAGTTCACGACTAGATGACTCATGCGCATTCCCACATTCAATGACCTCAATCTTTGGAGACACTTATCCAGATATAGAATAAACAGACGAGCTGACAACACACAACCCTGCTTGACGCCGATATTGACATCGAACCAGGGCGATATGTTGCCGTCCACCCGCACACATGCTTTGCAATCCCAGTACATGGATTGCAAAGCACGTAGCAGACGCCCATCTATCCCATAACTGGGTAAAATGTCCCAAAGTTTCTTTCGCATTTCGCATTTATTTATTATTTATTTATTTATTTACTTACTTACTTACTTACTTACTTACTTACTTACTTACTCGCTTACTCGCTTACTCGCTTACTCGCTTACTCGCTTACTCGCTTACTCGCTTACTCGCTTACTCGCTTACTCGCTTACTCGCTTACTCGCTTACTCGCTTACTCGCTTACTCGCTTACTCGCTTATTCGCTTACTCGCTTACTCGCTTACTCGCTTACTCGCTTACTCGCTTACTCGCTTACTCGCTTACTCGCTTACTCGCTTACTCGCTTACTCACTTACTTACTTACTTACTTACTTACTTACTTATTTATTTATTTATTTATTTATTTAAAATTAAGAAAATGTACCATTTTTACGTTGTTGTTATGATGGCAATATCTTTTTTTGTAGGAAATGCAAAATTTGCGTTTTATGATTTTTTATTATTTTCACGCCACGCAATATAAAACGTATATTGCTCTGGCTCGTTGCGCCCGGAATTCTAAAATCAGCTGTTTATTTTGCGTGGTATGTGGCACATAATACATTGCTTACTTTGTGTATTTCTTTAAATTTTACTATTTTTTTAAAGCGCTTTATTCCAATTATAAATCAAAAAACAAAATTAAATTTAAAAAATCTTCAAAAATGTCAAAAATTTTCAACGATTTCATCTTAGAATCATGGTCTAAATCTACAATTTTGATATTCGGCAGAACACCCTTACACACTGCATAGTATCTGTATATTGTGCGGATACTATATACAATACTCACTATATATATAAGATCCTTCCAAAATAGGTGAACATATTTTAACACAGGGTTCAGTACGTCTAAACAAGGATATCCAGCTCAAAAAGAACTTAATGCAATAGACTAAGACTTTTTGATTTTTACGAATAAAATAATTTTGTCTCATAACTCTTTACGCCTTTTTGTTCGTTCCTTGTAAGAATTATTTTATTCGTAAAAATCAAAAAGTTTTAGTCCCATGATTAACATTCTTTTTTGACTGAATATCTTTGGTTAGACGTACTTTTCCGACGTATCTAATCCTTTTCTCTTTCCAACGTATCTAATGAAAATTACGTACGTAATTTTCATTAGATACGTTGCGAATATATATATATATATATATATATATATATATATATATATATATATATATATATATATATATATATATATATATATATATTCGCAACGTATCTAATGAAAATTCTGTCCGATCTTCAAAGGCAAGGCAAATATATTCGCTTAATAAATTTTATATTTTATTAATAATTTCTCCTGTCAGATAAAGTTACTCAGTTATTGCTGACTTTTCTTGACGAAAATACGGAAATAGACAGAAAATTTTCCAGAAGGTAACAGTCAATCATAGCTATAAGGCACCTCAATTTTTAGGATCTCTTCTTATAAAAATTCAATAAAATGAATATTTATAGGATGGTAGACAAAGTTGTGTATACAACTTAGGAATTGTAATCAAAAATTTGCGTAGAGTTGTTTATCTTTTAGAGGTGTTTATAGCGAGGCATGGGACAGCTGCGTCCTGCTGGCCAGCTGCCCGCTGTGTAACAAAAGTTTATTGTGAATCCCAAGGGTACAATGATTACTTTGAAAAGCTTAACTAATGTGCTATATCTAGAAATATTTTTTAATTAAAATGCAAGTAGTCTTCCTATGCCGGCATCAGATATAGCTTCAAACATTTGAACACGTGTTTGATTGCTATGCGAGGCACGGTACTTTGAAAATGTGTCCAAAGTTTGAACAAACATTTACCATTTGCCATGCGTTTTCGGTTTTTTAGCGCACGTAAAACATTCAAAGTTGGTATGTGTTAAAATGTTTGCGTAGTCTGCCACACTTATGCAAAGTTAATTTCAATTCATTTCCGCGACCGCTGCTATATCAAGGTCGTTTTTATATGATACATTTTCAAAATCTACCAAGTTTTTGGTAGATTTTGAAAATGTATCATATAATTACAAGCACTTATATAAATAAAGCGTCCACAAAACTGACGTCCATCTTGTTTGTCGTCTACCGGCATATTGTGGAGAAAAATGTTTGCAAAGCATGTTTGCCAGGATGCGACAATATGTATTCAAATTCGTTTACAAAGTCTTCAGAGAAGTGTTCAAGTGTTTGAAGCTATGTCTGGCACCGGCTTTATGAAAGATCAATATCAAACTCAGAATATTCAAATACCTATTCATCAATTCATTTCATACAAAGAGCAAAACCTCAGTCTCCACCTTTGCTCTTAAGTTATTTGTCTCTCTAAGCAATAATTGTAGGAAAAACTACTACTTTTGAGATGTTTTATTATTAATACAGATATATTGCCATACATGCATACATATCTTCACGCCAGATCCACTACGGGGTAAACAAAGAAAACCGAGTGCCATATATCACGATCCTTGCAGACATGTCTTGCTTCCTCCACATTCATCACTCTCTTCATACGCACATACTAGTTGCGAAGACTCTTGTCACTACCTTCAGACAGTACTTGATCAATCTGATCATAGTATGTCAGGTTTAGTCTTCCCCGGTACCTACAACTTTCCACATTCGCATTGTATATCTGTTTTGTTAACCTTTCATCTACCATTCTTTCTACATGTCCAAACAAAAGGAGCATGCCCTTTCTCATCTTTACACCGACCCTTTCTTTCAAGCCTAACCTTTCTCTCACAACCACATTACGAACTCTGTCCGCGAGTGTTACACCACATATTTTTCGTAGCGATCTCATCTCAACCGTGTTGATTCTACTTTCATGCCCTTTCTGACATACCTAACTCTTACTTCCATACAATAGCGTTGAAATAAGCACATTATTATGCAGGGCTAGAACCTGACTTAAAACTGTACTATTAAGTAATCTACCTAACGCTCCATTGACTCTGTTTCCTACACACACTCTTCTTTCAACATCAATGGTATACCTTCCATCTTTGCTAAAAGCACAACCAAGATAAACAAACTCATCCACTTGTTCCAGCACTACATCATCGATCACAACTCTTAAATCCGTTCTATTTTTTTCTCTTTCAAATACTAAAACTTTAGTTTTCTTCGCATTCAAATGTAAGCCCATACTCTTACAATCAACATTCATAACTTGACCAGTGTATACAGCTTAGATAGAATTAATCCTAGAAGTTCAGCATCATCTGCATAAAGCAGGCAGTTCACCACTAGATCACTCATGCGCATTCCCACAATGAGTGACCTTAATCTTTGGAGACACTTATCCAGATATAGAATAAACAGGCGAGTTGACAACACTCAACCTTACTTGAGGCTGATATTGACATCCAACCAGGGCGATTTGTAGCCGTTCATCCGCACACATACTTTGCAATCCCAGTACATGGATTGCAAAGCACGCAGCAGACGCCCATCCATCCAATTACTGGATAAAATGCCCCAAAGTTTCTTTTGCATAATTTTATCAAACGCTTTCTCCAAATCCACAAAACCGCAAAAACCTTTTGGTCGACAGCCAAATGCTTCTCTACGATGTTTTGGAGTGAGAAAACTTGATCCATACATCCTCTTCCAGATCTGATACCCCTTTGTGCCTCCCACAACATTCCTTCGGACTTCCTTATATTTTCTTTTCAATGATTTTACCGTACGCCTTCGATGCTAAGCTGATCAAACTGATAGCCATATAGCTATTACAGTCTATACATGAACCCTTTCCGTATACAAGGGCACGATGACCCTGCGCTGCCAGTCTTCGTATACTCTACCGGTCCTCTAACATGTATTACAGAGGACCCAAAATAAATCCCAGACAGCAAGGCCACCGTATTTGATCATCTCAGCAGTCACCTTATCTATTCCCGCAGCCTTTCCGTTTTTCATACTTCTTATCGGCCATACGATCTCTTACATAGTAATATCTCGGTATGCTTCCACCATCTCTGAATCACTTATTGAGTCAGAGACAAAGGCAGCGTCCTGAACAGAATCAAACATATCTCCCAAATATTTACTCCATCGTTTTAACACGCTGTCTGTGCTCATAAAAATGTCACCATCCTTAAACTTAATCCTATTCATTCTGGAGGCTGTCGAACAACTCCTAGCCTTCTTTACCTCGCTCTAAAACAGTTTGATATTTGCCTCGAAGTTGTTCACTAGACTCTCTTCCGCTTTCAGACATTCTGTTTCACGTTTTTCTTTTACTAAAATTTTAGTGGCATTCTTACAACAACGATACAATTCCTTCTTCATATCTTTCAAACCATCATTCGTTTGCAAACATGATGATGATGATGATCATGATGATACATAGTCTAGCCATGCTTTCTTCCTTCTCTCAATCGCAGCTTTCACTTCGTCATCCCACCATGCATCTCTTACCATATATATTCACTTTACGCCAAATACGTTACACGGATAAAAATTTATATCTATCTATTGTATAATATATAAAGCAAAGTCGTTAAGAATACCTGGATCAATTTTTATAATTTTTGTGGCTTAAGATTTATCTTTGCCCGGAATAGGATAATAATTAACAAAATTTGTTATTAAATTTGTCGTAAAGTTCGTCGGATCAGCTAATCATCAACATTTTAGTATGGCAAAAGAGACATGAAATTGATAAAATCAAAAAACTTTTTTTGACACTACAAAAAATTTGTAGCCTTCGCATATTATGACGTTCATATCATGAAGGAACTAAACACAATTAAAAGATTTTATATGGAATGACTTTGCAATTGTCCGCACTATGTGACTTTTATCATAATTAGTTTTTATTTGGATGTAGAAGTTTGTTATATCAGGTTCAAGTTAGATGACCATGACCAGGACCATACTTTGGGACCCTAAAGAATAATGTTTCAAAAATACAGTGAAACAAAAATTTTATTTTTATTTTTAAAAGTTTTTATAAGGAACTCTAGTTATCAAATACCAGACATAAATTCAGATAGTCAATTATTCAAAAGGAAACCTTTCATATGGGTATAAAGTATATGCCGACATAAAATTATTTTAAAAAAAATAATAAACGTAATTTTGGCATACAGTTGCTCCTCCCGCGTTAGCCGGGGTCGATGTTATTTACGGCCTGTTTTACTTTACTACCGAGAGAACACAAACTTTAAAGTAAAAGTATTATTATTTAGGCATATTTTACTTATATATTCAATGAAAAATGTTTTTATGAGAAAATAATTATGTTGTTCATTATTTTCATGTAAAATAAAAAATAATTTTGCAAGAAAATAATGATATTGTTCATTATTTTCTTGTAAAATTATTTTTCAATAACAATACATCAATGAAAAAGGAGATGTTACAACTAAATACATTCTACAGCTAAACAAAAAAGAGAATACAAAAAAATGCTAAAAGATTTTAGATCAATTTAATTGAAAACATACGGCACTATTTGATAGCCTCAATACTTTTTACAGTTTATTTTACCTTACTTAATGTATTTGTATTGCTTTGCGATTTTGTAATTAGTTAATTTTGGTTAGGTTACTAAGTCCTTGGCTAAGTTTCCAAATAGGGCAAAGGTGCTATAGAGATTTTCGAAGGTTATTCTCGAAAATCGAAATCACAATAGCAGCTTGAAATCTCGTCATGATGTATTTTAGTTTATTTTGTAAACTTACCAGTCCCGATTATATCATAAAAA
The DNA here is from genome assembly GCA_036924255.1 of Apodemia mormo. Classification (NCBI taxonomy): domain Eukaryota; kingdom Metazoa; phylum Arthropoda; class Insecta; order Lepidoptera; family Riodinidae; genus Apodemia; species Apodemia mormo. Next base: position 26,718,095 of record JAUPFN010000011.1, read on the forward strand.
ATCAAGCGATATATAACGACATCTTATAACCCACCTTGCCAATCGAGAAATATATATATATATATATATATATATATATATATATATATATATATATATATATATATATATATATATATATATACAACCCCTATTTAATTGCTAACCTAACCTAACCAAATTATAAAATCCCTAGGTAGATTATAATCTAACGGCTATTGACAATTTCACTGCGACATATATACTAGCTGTTGCCATCGACTTCATCCCCCGTAGGTGATAGCGTGATAATATGATAATATGTAGCCTATACATATGTTGACTCGACCTATTAGTAATACAAATTTGAAGTAAATTCATACAGTACTTTTTGAGTTTACCCCGGACATACATACAGACAAACAGACAAAACTTCTAAAAACTATATTTTTGGCTTCGATATCGATTGCAGATCACGCCCCAAGTATTCTTTTAAAAAATATTCAATGTACAGTTTTGACTTTCCAACGATTTTATTTTATGTATAGATATATCTCTCAAAGGTAAAAAGATTTCTAGCCTACCTAGATTATGAAGCTATTATTATTATGAAATATAAACAGTAGACACTGTGCACCTTAAAGCTTTAGTATACATGACATAGACAACAAAAACTAATATTTGAGATTGACTTACGAAACTATGTCAAAAACAAAAAAAAATGATGATACATATAAATGGCTAAATTCTTACGAGAATAACAGATAGTGATTTCCTAAACGTTTTTAAAATCTAGCAAGAATGGTCTATCATGAACTATTTACTATATTTACTAAGGATCGCCTATAGCCGAAATTTGACCATAAAATAAACGTAAAGAAAATAGTATGCATGCGTATATAATATCGTGTATGTCACATAAATATAGTGTGGGTGATGTTTATTTTAATTAATTTAATAAATTTCTAATACATTTTTTGCAAAAATATAAGAATTCCGCAGTCTTCCGTAATATAAACTTTAACTGTGTCAAATTTCATACTTCACCTCGCGTTCGCGCAAATGTCTTAAAACAGGGGTCCAAAGTATTTCCTTCACGTATTAATATTACATTTATAATGATACTGGGATTAAAAGCATTCTCTTACAAGTAATTTGTTTGGAATCAATATCCCATATAAGCGGCCTCTGTTAAACGCAGATCAGTTAAAGTTACTAATCTAGTTTATAGACTTACCGGGGATACCGTACAAATGTAGCTTTAAAAATACTAGTTTTCTTTCGGATGCTATGGAGTTCTCTTTGAAGTATGGATTGTTTAGCTACTGCACTTAACGACAAGTACTAGCCGGCTAGGTGTGGTGCATGCACCTGTGTGATGCTGACGTCATTATAAACAACAATGGACAAATGTAAAGAAGGATAGTATAAATAGGCGGGAATAAGATGTTTTCGTGTCGTTCTATCCCGATGACGATCCTGACATTTACATACACTCACACAACACGACACCGTCATCGCCGGTCTCGATGACGAAAACTTCTCTATCGCCCTGCGCTTAACGCGGGGCGCACAGCCACTACTCCCCCCTCCACTTTTAGTCAGAACGCCGCACTAAGCTGAGGTCCGTTCTCACAGAAGATAGTCCTTAGCGCGGGCGTTGTAAGCCCAAATTAAACTCCGGTTGAGCACTCTGCTCGCCCAAAAAGTCCAGTGACACAGTAACGACCCTTATGGTCAATTGTAGTAGTCATTTAGAAAAAAAAAGTTTTCGTATCATTGTAATTTTATCGCTTCTTGAGGGCATCACTCTGCCCAAAAATTATACCGTGCATGTAAAAATGATTCAAGTATTTATCCCTATATACCCCTACGCCGGAAAATGAATGACATTAGCCTGCTCTCGCCTATTACTAGATACCTAGCAGTAAAGCTTTTTGTAACTGACATATTCTTTAAAAAGAGATCCGCAATTCCTTGACCTAATTTTTAAGAACATTTTTATTTGTTTATCTGTATTAATATTATAAATGCGAAAGTTTGGATGTTTGGATAGATGGATGGTTGGATGAATGCTTGATACTCAATCACGCTAAAACTACTGAACGGATTTGAATGAAATTTGGCACACAGATAGATGATGACCTGGAATAGCACATAGGCTACTTTATATCCCAAAAAAATAAGTTGACCCCGCGGGATTCGTTGAAAATTTTACAAAGCGGTGGACTGCACGCTGCAGCTAGTTATAATATAAAACAAATAATCTTAAACATTAGTAAATGTTGCCAGCTTTGTGCTCTAGATTATAGGCTATTCGGCTCAGACTATGAAGTGTTTTTGAGGTTTTTTCGAGGTTTTTCTCAAAAATCCAAAATTTCAGTAGCAGCTCGACGTGTGGCGGGTGGACCTTTCCCGTACCATGGATGAGCACGTTAAGTCGTTGGTTCCGGATATCGCTAGAAATAGCCGATATTCGTTATCAGGTAAGTAAAATGCGACAATGGTATCACTTCTCATTTCGCCAAACGACAAACCGGTAAATCATGGTGAACTAGAAAGTCTATAGACGTCAGTTTACTCTGCTTTACCCGCAAAGGAACCGGGCGTGATGATACTTACTAAATGGTAAAAATACTACATTGTTAAAATTTATTATAATAGATTTTTTTTTGGAAAATTTCATACACTGAACTATTGTGAAATGTGCCCTGTCCATCAAATAAGCTTAAAGCTCTTAGTATATTTTTTCATTAAAGTGTTAGCACTTTCCGCTTTGACACTCAGCAACAAAAGCGGATAAATGGAGCGAGAATTCGTATTGTATTCGTATTAAGTGGGAGCAGACGACGCCAGCGTCCCTCGTGCAAGCATCTCTCTGTTTGTACCTACTACAAAGATATATGGCTGAAAATTTGTGTCGAATACAAATATCCGAGTATTTCTTTGAATTTTTTAAGACAGCATACACATTCAAATAGCATTTACATTCGTCTGACTGAAGTGATGTTACTTCTTTAATACAAATGAACATTTGAGACTTACACGTGAATTAATAGTTGATAAATAAATAAGCAAGCACTTTTGTACCCAACTGTAATAAGATAGCAGAAGCAACTACTCATGTGGCAGAAGTAAAGTATATACCTACACACGCGACACGCGAAATTTACGTTTCATGATTTTTTCCTATTTTTACGCAACGCGATGTAAAGTGTCTATTGCTCGAACTCATCGCGTCCATAGAATTCTCGCATTAACCTTTTATTTTGTGTATTTGGCGTGTGAAGCATAATACATTGTTTATTTTATGTATTTCCTCAAATTTTACTATTTTTTTTAGAAAATACCATGTAAAATATTAGAACAAATCAAACTATACAAAGTTAAGGAAAAAAGACGTCAAAAAAAAACAAAAACATCCTACAAATATTTCCAACGGTTTTCATCTCTGAATCATGGTCCAAGTCTACGGTTCCGGTTTTCGGTAGAGCGTCGCCTGTACGCAGTATGATAAGAAGGAAGGTTATGTTTTTCGAGTGTTTATATGAATGTATTATATATAGCATTTCATTACTGTTGAATTTATCGTTGTATACAATATACAATCATTACTATAACAACAAAAAACTAACTTCGAGCAGATTAGATAAAAACACTAGGTACCTTCATTCTAGCGCTGTCTATGTTAATAGAAATTATACAGACTGACTGGCGAGTTACCTTCTATACTTAAGGACGTGATAGTTGGCAATCATATATGATGAGAAAAAATAACATTAAAAATAAATATTAAAAAACTTAGTAAACTGTACACCGAGATTTCTATATTTACTGCGCCATACTTGGACACCGCGCGGACGATTAACAATTACCTAAGCCCATAATTTTATTATTTCATTTTAACGAAAACCGAGTATTAGTAGAGCCGAGTATTAGTTTAACTCAATACTAACTAGTATTGAGTTAAAGTAGGTGTTTATGTTTGTTTGTATGGTAAACATTTAGAACTCTCCACAATTAGAACTGTTACATCCATTATATTTTATTTGTAGGTTACTTGTTTTAGTCAAGATAGCAGATTGAGTTTAGCTAGGGTATAAGTTTCTCTTTACAACAGTGGATTGTGAGAGGATAGATATTTAATATTTTATTTATTTTATATACAAGAAACTTGGCAGCAAAGGTGGACTTAGTATTTATATTAGGTATAACCGTGGTTACCTTCTAATCCTATTATCAGATCGAGAACTCATCCGGCAACAAACTGTTTGTTAATACAAGACTATTTATTGCAAACTCATTAAACATACCTTGTTTATTGAGTTCGCAATTAATAAGTTTACTGTCTTAGCATTTTGCATCTGGATTCGGGAAGTTTCAACGTCACGTTTTCGGCTCCATCACCATAACTTTAATATCATGAGAAAGAACTTTTTACAACAAAACGGCATTAATCTCCACTATTTTAGCACTTCTTATCTGTGAGTTACAAAGAACGAGTCTCGATCTTAAGATCTTCGACATTATTATATGTAATGGAAAGTACTTACACATAAAAATAAGGCTTTTAATAAAATAAGCAGCAAATAAATTGAGCTATCCGCCTGGACATTACGTTGCCACGGACAGACACAAATACACATCTGAAACTTATAACACATCGTTTTTGTGTCAGAGGTTAAAAACAAAAGAAACGATTTGTTGTTCACACCTATTTTTTATGACGGATCGATTATTATAACGCTCTTATAACCAGATGTCAAATAAATCTGAAAAACATAAATTCAGCAGCACATCATAATTAAATCTTTTAATGTAGTTTTGGCACACTACTTAAAATATTAAACAGGTAACATAAAATTATTTAAATAAATCGCAATTTAAAGTCAAATATTCAATGTATAATAATTGAAAGAGATTAACTGATTACCAGATTATCCGAAGCTCAATCTGGTGGATATAAGCGAGTTAATTACATTATAAATATTACGTTTAAAACAAGTAAATATTAACAGAAAACTAAATAATAATTTAACATTTAATATTCGCAATATGTATTTATTGAACATGAAATGAGAGGAAGAGTAAAAACCATGTATCGATGTAAAAATTGGAAAGATATTTTTTTATTAGTAGGATCTTCTATAAATACGTGAAAGATATCTTTGGGTCCCTTTTTCAGACATTTGTGCGAACGGTGGGGTATAAATTTAGCAAAGTTAAAGTTTACATTACAGAGGACTGCAGGAACCCAATATCTATATATATATATAAAAATCAATTGCTGTTCGTTAGTCTCGCTAAAATTCGAGAAAGGCAGAACCGATTTGGCTAAGGTGAGAAAATATAGAAAAAATAAGAGTAGTTAAAAAGGCAACGTTTGCCGGGTCAGCTAGTTTTTAAATAATCTGCATTAGAAACACATTAAATTAATAAAAATAATTGTAACACACACTGCATTCATGTGACATACATGATAATATACACACATGTATATTTACTATTTTCTTTACAGCTACTAACTTTAAAAAAAAAGAAGATTGGCAACTAAAAAAAAATATTATTTAGTCTATGGTCGAATTATGGCCACAGGCGACCACTCGTATGAATAAATATGCCAAATTAAAGAAAGCAATCAAGACTGCATCCCATGTATTCCAGAACAGGAAACAACGTCACTTTAGTCGTCGTCTTTCATTCGAGATTTTATTACCACATTTCGACTTGAAAGTGTGGCCGTGTTTCCGATCCGATAGTAGTTTTAAAAAATATGTCGATGTGTCAAAATTACTTGTAAAAAGTTTTATTGATGATTTCTGATGATTTAGAACCTCCATTAATAACCTTGAAGCCTGAAAAAAACTTTCTTCTTGTTTAAAATTTGTTTCTTTACCTGTTCTAGTTTTTAACTGTCATTGGTATTTTCTAAACGAGAGCCACCGGCCCAGGAGGATTTCAGCTAATGCGGCTGCTCGAATGGATGAAACAAGAGACAAAATCGCCCTCTGCCCGAGTGGGTAAATACGCCTCAAATGGCTTAATCTCGATTGAAAAAATATTTATCGTAGAGTTGTTTGAATTTGTTAATGAAAATGATGTTATTGTGGCATTAGAATGATTGTTACTACGTGTATATATTATTACATCTCTGAACTTCAGTTTACATCATGTAGCGGTTAAGCAATCCCCACATTACATACATAATGTTTAACAAATCCTAAATCGTGCTATAGCAATTATACATATATTTTGTGACAATATAAACAATTTTAACGCTTCTCAGAAGGACTTCAGGACTTCGGCCTAATGTAATAAATATAACGATCTACATAGACCCGTATTGGAACGTGTTCACTTTGAAGAACACGCCATCTGCATTCTGCCAGGTAGTTTGTAAGACGAATCGCTATGTGTATCAAAATTATCATATTAGGCTTTGTGATCGATCTACTACTTTCAATGTACAATCGGTGGAATCGATCACAATGCAATGAAAAATTTCATTATATTAAACTATTCGATACGTGGCTCAGTTAGATAGAGCATGATAGCTAAAGAGAACTCAGATCATTTCGTATCAAAATTTTTCTTTGTAAAGTTTTTAGAGTTTCCCTAGCATGAGATGGCTTCTAAAACATTTGTATAGTTTAATTAAATTATTTTCAACATTTTGTTGTGGGAGCTTGTTAAATCTCTATTTTCAATGCAATATTTTATATAAATACACTTATATATTTTAACATTCATTTTTAGTTTAAAGAGTTTTTTATAGTTTAATTTGCCTTGATGATACTTATGGAACTGAATCCAGCTTGATAATTAATTATATTCTTCTAATTATTATAAAATAAAGCAATACAAATATATTATATAAAATTAATATTTTTACGAAAATTTAAGTGACGAATACAATTATTCGCTATTTAAATTTTCTTTTTAACAAATTAAAAAATTAAATATAAAATTTGCTTAAAACAAAATTAAATAATGAAACAGACAACAGCTGAATAAGAGCTTACTTAACAATGTCCATTAAGCAGCTAATTAGACGCGTTTGTCGACACCGAATGCACAACCGCATGACGAGATTATCTGTGTGTGCTGACTAGAGATTACTTCTAAAGACGCCATCTAAATATAATGACATAAAACCATAGACAAAAAGGTTTGATAATTCTTCTGTTTTAAAATATATACGTGAAGTAGCATTTATCTTTTCTAAACGAATATTAATGAAGTAAGATTTGAATACTTGTTTGTTTGTAATAGATAAATCAAAATCTACTAGAGCGATCAAAAAATCACCAATATAAAGCTACATTATCACTGATAAATATAAACTACTTTTCTACCCGACTGAATAAAGAGGAAGTGATGTGTGTGAGTCACATGAACAAAGACGCCGGGAACAGCTAGTCATTGATAATAAAGTAATATAAAATATATAATATAATCATATCGGTGGATAAATTTCACGAATTGATTTAACACCAAAATAAACATATTACTTACGTGTGTTGCTTTATGATGACTTATAGCTTAAGGACCTCATCAAATTTTGCAAATATGAACGCTTATATTCATCACATAAATACCTTTCCCTGTTAGTAACCGAACGCTTGATTGCATAACCAGAGTAGCCAACCACTTGACTTACCAGGAAATAATTTTCATTGATAGTTCGTGTTATTAAATTTAAAAGCTATATCAATATTTTCATTTTCTTTCAAATTTATTTGAAAAGGCCAAAAAAACTTGCATGAATTAGAAAAGTTTTCCTCTTGTTGATCGGAGTAGACAATGATAAGACTTGTTACTGACACTGAGACTATCTACTTGGTAAAGTTCTGCAACATCTCGACCAGCCTATTTCTGAATAGTCTCGGTGCTTGTCATTGTCATCTTCTGGTTTAGACAGTAAGGTAGCCGATCAGCTTATGCACGTATATCCCAACCTTGCCACACAAATAACGCCATTACCATATTTGGTGTTTATTTCATGAGAACAATTTGCTTGTCTCCTATCCTATAAAATATAAAATATACATTTCTTATAAAAACTAAGGTATTTTCATACAAATTCATTAGACTATCAATTTTTTTTATAGGAAAATATATCTAGATAACTGGATTAACTAACAACAAATTAGAAAACAATAAACCCGTTTTAGTGTGGAGCCCTTTTGAAGAATAAGTTACTTGCCTACTCGTTAGGCAGTTTACGAAGGAGAAACAATGGCCAAAAATATAACTACCAATGCAACGTCTAGGCGATCGAACTCAGTAACTCGATTTTTGAAAATCGAGGTAAAATCAGTAACTTCCTTATTTACATACGTAGTGGGAAGTACAAAAGGACTAAACTGATTAATTAATTTTAACATCCATTCCTACATCACAGCGAAAAATCTACAGACAAAAAATTGAGCTAGAACAAAAAATTATATATATAAGTAAAGGCAAAATAAAGAACATTAACTGTCAGAAAGATAATATTTTTAATTCTATGTTTAAAACAACCTAGAGTCTCATAATCTTGAATATTATTAAGGAGCTCGTTCTAAAGTTAAGCTGCCAAAACTGCATAAGAGTTCCCATAGAAATTTGTATTGTATGCAGGAACAGAGAAATATTTAATATTAGTACATTGGCGAACTGGTCGACTACTAGGGGGAGCTAAATTGAAACGCTCACACAGATAAGGAGGGGAAGATTTTACTGAACGAATGGAATTTATTTGAATAATTAATTAACAATTTCCCCAAAACTTACCATTTATTAATATGTAGTGATTCAAGCAATCGTTACAAACGCTACAAGGAAAAATAATATAAAATGGAAAATAATGAAATTCAAAAATAAAAACCTTACTCGCGATTTCACACTTATTTATCTTGTACACACTATAATATATATAAACAAGATTCAACGCTTTTCAAATGGACATCGGCCCCCAGGCAACACGCCTTGCCTGCCTGGAGAGATCTTCCTTTTCCACTTCTTTGCTACGAGTTTGACATCATCAACCTCCACAGTCATGTCTGGTCACTCTAACTGTAGTTGGCCCGCTCGTGCTCTTTCCATCGCTATGACCCTGCAGTGGTACAAACTAACGGCGCGGTGGTACAATGGTGACTTCAACGTGATTACTATCCACAAATATATAGATTTTTCTTATATAATAAAATACCAAATAAGCAGAAGGCTCTCGTGATGGAAAGAAACAACCATCACATAGATAACAAAGGTGTTAGTGGTGCGCCGCTATCCCTGTGACGTGGTCTTAACGCCATATGTGTAAGTTTACCTGTTATCTTACCCTCCAAATTAGAACACGACAGTGACAGAGACAATTCAAAACTCTACCACCTAGTAGCCACGATGGTAGTGACTTGCATAGCCAATCGTTTGCCTCTTACAAACTACCTGGTAGAACGGCATATGATTTATTTTTAAATTGGACCAGGACAAACACGGTTTGGTTTTTTAATTGTTAAAAGACTTAATTTCCTAGCAGATTAAACATTGTTTGTACATGACGTATACCGCTTTTATCGTTATATCAAATATGGTAAAGTCAACCCCGAATATGAAATCGAATAACGGGCGTTGTAATATTAAATACTATTACATTTTGTTATATCTATAACGTATGAGTTATACTGAAAGAACGCCAGAATGGTAATTTATTGAAACTCAATCATTTTATGCGGATTAAATACGTCAAATTCATCATATCTTTACTGTTTTTTTTTCGATGCGAGGCAGTTTCATGTAAAATTCGTTGTTACTTTATAAAGTATACTCTATTTTAAAGAAAGTATAGAAGAATTTAATAAAAATATAATTAAAAGAGGAATTTATAAGAAGGGAAAACAAAAGGCTGTTGAAAAAAAAATTATTTTAAAACAGTTTAACGCATCTTCCGTACCTTATACACTATATTCTGTTCTCTAAAAATAAAGACAAATAAATACAAATAGGTGTTGAGTGCGCGTGTGTGTGTGTACGTGTGTGGTGTGCATAAATGTGGGTGTAGTTGTATAATTTGTTAGATAAAAGTCTGTTAACCATGAAGAAACTCCAAACTCCAAAAATAAGCGTTATGAGTGTCCATCAACTTATCCAGTAAAAATATTAATTTGAGAAAATTTAATAAACATACTATTATTTTTTTGCAAGATGCATATAAAAAAATATAGTAAATGACGTTGTGAATTTTTGTAAAAAATATTTTTTCCAGTCCAACGCTTGGAAATCTTGGAAATATTTGGTTTCATTAAAATTATATATAACCAGTTTTGTTAAATCTTTGTTAAGTCAACTAAATACATACTAGAATCATGTTTGAAGTATATTAAACTTATGGCTGACAAATAGGCTGTAAAATAAAATAGATTTTTTACAATATCTGTTTAGTTCAGTTAGGTATTACATAGAATCTTAAATTATAAGCAATACGAACAGTCTCGCTATCTCATCGGATAACGATCCAACTCAGTGAACTGAAAGTAAGTAGTGCTGCGATTCTTATTCATTGGAAAAATTTACATTGGTAATGAACATTAGTAGTTGTTTTATTATTATGCGAATGATTAAATTTTACACCTGGCCTATAAATTTGAACCTGACCTATAAAACAGCGAATCGGCTGTTGATACTAGGGTCCTAGATTCAAATTTAAGTCGGTAAATATGTACTGATTTTGTGAGAATATTGGGCAAAATAGTGATCTATAATTCTGTATTTGATTTATCTTTCCTATAAATCTCAGTACTTTCGGTTATCGTAAGTTACGAGGAATAGTTATTAAGAGTGGAAAACCGGATACGAGGATTTTCGTTCATTATCTGATAAAAAGTACCATTTCTACTACGTGACGTGGTTTGATATAACTACCTTACCAATCCCTACCACAATTGCGTTAGAACTTTTTAAAGCCATATTCTGTTTGTAAGGGTAATACAACTCAGATACAGTTGGTACACCTCTGTATTAAGTTACTATAACTATATAGCTATAAATTTTATTCAGTCAATTGAGGCAAACCTGTAAGTAAAATAAATTCTTCACAAATCGACGTTCTGCTTAAAAATCTTCTAAAATAACAGTAAATTGACATACACGACATGCACATACAATATTGATAGTAGGTAAAAACATTAAATTGCAATTATGAAGGAAAATTTATGCCTTATAAATTTATCATAAAATATTTTACTATACCTATCACTTATAGTTTAGCCCGTAGAGCCCCTCAAAGTGTCAAAGTCTTCATAATTCAGTTTTTATTATTACAACCTTTAAAAACTGAATTTTTAACAGTTTATACTTACAATATTCAGAAGAAGCTTACAGACTTGCTTCAACGGACTTGTTTGAAGATAATTTAATCCTTCATAAAAATTTAAGAACCATAATTCGACAAAAATCCTGCTTAAGCAAACGAAAAAATAAATTGTTTTTTAAAGTAATTGCAATCGTTTAAAATAAAAATTATGAGCTTAATATTACATCGAAATTGTTGCTTTATTATTGGCTACAAGACTTTAATACTGAAATTTTAAAAATAAATCTATTCAGTCTTTCTCATCTTTCTAACCTATAAGAGAATCAACGAATCGATATACATTTATTTTCATCAGTGATCGTAGTATTTTAATGCGACCAAAATCTATACTATCAATTAAAACTTTCACTTTTCAAAGTATGTACACTTTAACGACGCCAAATCTTATAATAAGAAATCGTTAGAATGTGAATATTAATTAAATCAAATTAAAATGGATATTTATATTTATTGTAGACGTGTAATTGATAAAAAGTTATATTTCATTAGTATTCATGTAAAAGGCTTATTTTTTTACGCAATAAGAAAATTCAGTTTTTTTAATCAGAAATCAGAAGTACTTTATTCAATAAAACTTTTTACAAGTTATTTTGACGCGTCAACATTTTTTTAAACTACTACTGGATCGGAAACGCGGCCATACACTGAGAAGATCCGGCGGAAGAAACTCAGCGGGCTTGTCTTTTTTTTCATAACATTTTTTAAATAAAATATTACATAATATTTAATCAGTATCTAATTGTTACATTAATATTAAGGATTGCCGATATGAGGAGCAGTTAATCCCATGCTTTCCTGTCATCAAGGTATTCGAGATATTTTATAATAACCTTTTTTACACAGTTTTGTTTTAACACATTTTTTGAATTTGTTAACTGGTAAATCTCTAATGGCATCAGGCAGCTTATTGTCGAAGCGTATACTTTGCCCCATAAAAGAGTTGCTTATTCTGTAGAGACGAGACACATGCACAGCAAGATGGTTTTTTTCCTTGTATTTAGGGAGTGAATATCACTATTCTTTTTAAATAAGCAAATATTTTTACGAACGTACATCAAGATTTCGAATATATACTGAGAAATTACAGTTAAGATATTGATTTCTTTGAATTTTTCTCTCAGGGAGATCCTTGGACTAAGATTGTAAATTGCCCTTACAGCCCTTTTTTGTAATACAAATATAGTATTTATTTCAGCGGAATTCCCCCAGAGAAGAATTCCATATGACATAACACTATGAAAGTAACTAAAGTAAACAAGGCGTGCAGCATCAACATCAGTAAGCTGCCTCATTTTTTTTACTGCGAATGATTCTATTCTCGATATGTGATCCCCAATGCAATTTTTTATCTACAGTAACCCCTAAAAATGTAGTAGAGTCCACAAGGTCCATTATTTTACCATTAAGTAGTACACTGGTATCTACATGCCTTACATTAGGCGTTGAAAATTTAATACACTTAGTTTTGTTGCCATTTAGAAGCAAATTATTAACACTGAACCAGTGTACAACTTTTGAAATCATATTGTTTACTTCGTCATACTTACCAATTTGTCTTTTCACTTTAAATAAAAGTGAAGTGTCATCCGCAAACAATACAATTCCATGTTTATCACCCACATAGTAAGGTAAGTCATTTATATATATAAGAAACAGAAATGGACCAAGTATGGACCCTTGTAGGACACCCATTGTGACAGCAGCACCAGAGGATCTTATTCCGTTAACTTCAACCTTCTGAATTTTTCCATTTAAATAAGAAATCAAAAGGTCGAGAGCCTTGTTTCTAATTCCATAATGGTGTAATTTCCTGATTAATATGCTATGATGAACACAGTCAAAAGCCTTAGATAAATCACAGAACATCCCAATCGCATCCCGTGACTCTTCCCAGGCTTCATAAATGTTCTTTAATAATTCTACACTAGCATCTGTAGTTGAGCGACCCTTTGTAAAACCAAACTGTTTATCATGAAATAATTTAAATTTATTAAAATGACTTAACATTTGTTTGAGAATGATTTTTTCAAATATTTTACTCAGGGTAGGCAAAACCGAAATAGGTCGATAGTTGGTTGGTTCAGATTTAGAACCAGATTTAAAAATGGGAATAACTTTACTAAGTTTCATCAAATCAGGAAAAACATCATTAAATATTTCAGCTAGGTATGGTGCTGGTGCGATTACATTTATTACTGAAGCAATGATTTTTAGGGAGTAACCCCATATGTCGGAAGTTTTTTTTTAATTTCTAATTTTTTAAAAGCTTTAAGTATATCCTTAACATCCACAAAAGAAAATTCAAAAGATTTTTCACATATTTCACACATTGCTTCAGTAGTGATTCTGCAGAGCTGGCCGATAAGGTAAGATCTTGAGTTTTTGAAATAGCTACATTGGTAAAGAATTTTTCAAACTCCGTTGCTACATCCAAATCTTCCTTTACAATTAATCCATCTACTTCCAACTGATATTCGTCATTAAAAGTCCTGGACTTGCCGGTTTCACAGTTAATAATGTTCCATGTAGTTTTAATTTTGTTTGAAGATTGCCTTATAATATTTTTTATGTTTTTTTTTGACGTGACAACGTCTTATAATTTGATAGAGCTGGCTGCACGCACGAAAAAACATGACTCATGCGGCGTTACCTCTCTATACAAATGATATCAATATAATTACAGTTCGTGAACAGTTTATTGTTATCTATACATATAATAAAATGGTAGGAAAGTCAAAACTGTACATTGAATATTTTTTTAAAAAGAATACTTGGGGCGTAATCTACAATCGATGTCAAAGCCAAAAATATAGTGTTTAGAATTTTTGTCTGTTTGTCTGTATGTATGTCCGGGGTAAACTCAAAAAGTACTGCATGGATTTACTTCAAATTTTGCATGAATATTACTAACAAGTCGGGTCAACATATAGGTTACATATTATCACGCTATCACGGGGGAGAAGCTGCGCGGAGTAAACGAAGTCCGCGCGGACGAAGTTGCGGGCAACAGCTAGTTTTAAATAGACCCATACCAATATTATAAATGGAAAAATGTATGTGTGTGTTTGTTTATCAATCATTCACGGCAAAACGGGGCGATGAATTGACGTGATTTTTAAGTGGAGATAGTTGAAGGGATGGAGAGTAACGTAGGCTACTTTTGTCTCTTTTGTTATTGAATGCTTTTAAGTCAAGTTTGTAAATTATCTATACCTCACATAGATAATTTTATTAATTATTAAAATAGCTTTCACGGCAAGCGGAGAGAACTAAATTAATGATTCACGACAACTTACTCGTTTATTAGCTGGTGAGTTGTGTGGTAATCGCTATCATCGTATTTGAGACGTATATAACAGGTATATGAATTATTTAGCGTCCAATTCTCTGGATGAAAAGCATTGGGATCGAATGTTACAGCTATCAATCAATCAATATGGCACATTTATATTCTTCGTATAATATGTACATCGAAAAAAAATTGTATTTTCACGCCCGTATCTCAGAAAATGTAAGCAGAGGTACAACAAGTGCACCCACGATTAACCGAAGATATTAGTCCCACAATGTGATAGGTGGCCAGCCTAACGCCAACTGGGCACTTTTTTCAATCCCGGGCAATGTTGTTTTTTGTCAGAAACCCGGGAATCGAATCGGAAATCGACCTCATATGGTCAACTCCAATTCCGGACCACTAGACGACAGAGGCGACAGATCAAACTATATCATAATATAATTTACACAAAGTTGACGTATTTGTAAGTTTGTCCAAAAGTATTTCTCATCTTGCCAAATATTTTTTATGAAACAATTCTTTCATCCAATAGGATGAAAGAATCGCTTGTATGCAGACCTATTTATTGATGGATTAAAAGAAAGAATAAATTCGTTTTAAAATAGCTTTAGCTGTAAGCAGAATAAATTAAATAACTTTAAAATAATGGTTCACCATAACTTACTGGTATGTTTGCTGGCTTATTTAGAGGTAACGCTATCGCCGTATTTCAAACTTTAATGTAACTTAACGTGTAACGATAGAGCACGCTCACACTTATCGCGCCATCGTTATCACATTGTATCACGCAGCATACACGTGAATCTCTAGTATATAAGATTAATGTAAAACCCAGTTTAATTACAATTAATAAAAAACATTTATAAACCGATGTGTGACTGTCATTTAGTCGACGTAATAATTGCCACTTCTTACTAACTTACAAATCTATAATAATATATAATGTAAGTATGTATATACTGTATAGTATGTAGCACCCGATTATCTGTATGAAAAGGATTGGAATAAAATATTACAGCTGTTAACCAACTAAAGTAACACATTGATAATTCTTGTTCAAAATTTCTAATGATATCGGATAACCAGCTGATACGGCAAATGTTAGTCTGTTATATAAATTATTTGTGTGCATATTTTGGTATAAAGGGGGTAAGGGAAGTTGGGGGCTACCCCCATGCTACCGCAATGATGAAAATTAGGGTTATATATAGATAATAAACAAAAAATACGCAAAAATGTTTTTCGTCACTAAAATATAAAAACAACAGGATGAACAACTTAAATACCCAGCACTATGAAATATACTTTACAAAATTAGAGTATCATACCTACCACATATTATAAAGAAATCATAGAAATCGGTCGAGCCGTTTCGGAGAAGTATGACCACAAAGACCGCGTTACCATATTTTTATTTATTATTTGATTAGAGATTTTTATATTTTATTAGAGATACACCAAGCTTACATTAATTTGAAAATTTGTAGAAAAATTCTACTTGGCTATATTTAATAAATCACTTGCGTATATATTTTGTAATCTTTAATAATATAACTTAATTAGAAGTGATATTTTAGGTAATAAATTCAATTTAATTAATAACGATTTGGCTCTGTACCAAGTTACGAAATGGCAGCTAACAAGCACTTAAGGTCTCAATGCCTCAGTTTGTAGTATTAAGACTATAAGACAACTTTAAGACATTCTGAGGCTCCGTTTGTTAGCTAAGTACAGAAACTTACGGAACCAAGCGGCTACTTTGGTATCTACTTACGTAATAAGTTTAGACTTATGACTTGTAAGAAGATTTGGTGAATGTAATGTTTGTAGTTTTAGTTGAAAATGTGTTTGCACAAACTATGCATAAAACTGAGGTTCCTGACGAAGCACTTAAGAAATGTTTGTTGTTACTCTAGTATTTTAAGTAGAAAACTGTTTTTTTAAGTTAAATTTAGCTACTGATTTAACCTCAATTTTCAAAAAAATATATCACCTGATCTCTACGTTTCGAGGACCTATGTACCTATTCCGACTCTTTTCACGATAACGTTACTATGTCTAAATGTATGTCATGTAACACGTATGTGTGTCACATGCCACCTAATGAGAAAAAGATATAACTATCTGGGATGATAAAGGCTAGTCATTATTGCCAACACAAAAAGAGCAAATATCTAAAGGCCAATTACCATCTCAAGGTGTGATAAAAAAGATGCCATCTTTTTAACATGTTTTATCGAGCGGTATAGAAGAAGATAAACCAATGCCAATGAATGTAGACTGTTCAAGCAAGTTGATCCAGTTACCACGACCCTCAATGAAGAGGGACAGAATGTAGAAAGAGATTTATTGCTAGCGTGGCCTTTTAAAAATTTGGTCAAACTTTGTTAGGCCTTGCCACTCTAAAGGGTATCTGCAGGGAAGGGGATCTATTGTTATAATATCCGTTACTCATGAGAAAAATTGTAAAAATAATAACAAAACAAATATAAGACAAACTCTGCACCATAACAAAAAGGCTCCAAATAGCTTTTTTGTTAAAAAAAAAGTATAAAGGATAACGCGTTAAAGTGACTGAAAGTGAAACTTTACGTTAAGTACAGAATCAAAGAGCGTGGGTAGAATCAAACACCTGAGCAACACTAAACAGGGTAAATAATAAACTTTAACTAAAAATTATCTATAGGCAGCTTAAAAATGTACCGGGAGCTGATAACTACTGCAGACGTACAAAATTGATACAGTGTGCATACACTTTTATAAAATTTAAAGAAAATGTTGCTACCCTAATCATTTAACCGTAATTTGGTGGGTACAATACTATAACTATGTTAACATACGTACCAATGAAATGTCTTTGAGAACAAGTTATCATATTCTAGGTGACACAGTTTACAGTACAGTAGTTACTGACTGTACTGTTTACGAAATAATAGCAACACCAAAGACTTTCTGCAACAATCTGGGTCCAGATCCAGTATCATGTATGATTCAAGCACAGACGTAGGCGGAGTAATGCTTGCTGGTAAAAGTCATAAAATATTAGTGGAACATATTAGTACTAGCTTTAGCCCGTGGCTTCGCTCGCGTTAAAGTCATTGGTTAAAAAGAGACAATAATTAGCCCATGTTTCTCTCCATCCCTTCAACTATCTTTACTTAAAAAATCACGTCAATTCTTCGCTCCGTTTTGCCGTAAAAGATGGACAAATAAATACACTTTCGCATTTATAATATTAGTATGGATACCTTACTAGGTGGTAGAGTTCCGCAGCGTCTCGCCCAGCTATAAGGTACCACCGCCATCTTACCTATCTTTACCGCAATAGCGTCAATGCGACTTGAGTACTATGCTTGCCCAAAAGCCCGGTTTCGTAGTAACGGTTATTTGACCTTACTACTTAAGTTCATATTGAACAAAAAACTTATTTTTTAAACTATTTCTATAGAGTGAAAGAGTTTTGACAACGTATGAAACATTAGAAGAGAAAAAATCCTTTTCCGCATACATCAATTTGGGTCGAAGACGACCTGTAGGAATATAGACACCTAAATCAATTGAATCTGTAGCACTGCTTCGCCTCCAACCTATTAGTTAGCACCCAGGATATAATTTCAACTAAGTATCTTCACGCCCATATCCCCGAAGGGGTAGGCAGAGGTACAACAATTGCACCCACGATTAGCCGAAGGTACTTGGTCCCACAATGTGATAGGTGGCCAGCCTATCGCCAACCGGGCACTTTTCAATCCCGGGCAACTTTGTGTTTCTCAGAAAACTGAAAAACACTTTTTTTAATGTGCCCGACCCGGGAATTGAACCCGGGACCTCATGTAGTCAACGCCAACGCTGGATTTCAACAATGCGTGTGTAACAAGAATATTGTTTGTGCTACACCACATACGAAATCACCCAATGAAAAATAATTAATGAAAAAGCATTGACAGTAACGCGTACGTACATTGCAGTAATTAAATTTCTAGTGCTGAAGAAGTATATAAAATATTTTTAGCAGGTGAAACTAGTGTCGGCAAGATATTTCTATTGAATTTACTATTTAAAACAAAATTTTTCATACAAATAAGTGTCAAAATTCAATTAACAAATGAACGAACAATACAGAATGAAAAAAGATGGTCGATTATATGTATGTCACCCTTTTTTTTAAACCATTCTCAAAAGGCCGGCAACGCAACTGCAAGACCTCGGGTACTTGTCGATGGGCGGCTGTGATTACCATCAGATTAGCCTTTTGTTCGTTTGCATCCTGTTCTAAATAAAAAAAGTTTACCTGATTTGCATACATATGTACCTAAACCTTTTGACATATGTATTTATTTTCATACATAATCAAATAGATAGACTCAGTCGAGCCATTTAACTTCTTTTATGTCCATAACTCACAACTCAACGCGTTAGCCACTGCAGCCCTAGAAATAATCTTTGGGCAGCCCCCGATCTATTTAACCACGGAATTTTTATCTTGATCCTTTCCCCGTCCCTACATCCTTAAATAACTTAATCTCGCAATGTCAAATATTTTCGTAAATTATTAAATAGTTATTATTACACAGTAATTATATCGACATCGGAATTTAGTAATTCTCTCAGCAATTTACCTTCAAGATAATAATAATGTCATGATGCTGTCAAAGGTCCGTCAGCTTGGGTTCAACTTTAAAATTGTATTAATTTTATGCTGAGAAATTTCAAATTAATATTTTGAAAAGTTATATAAATTGGATTACAGCAATACTAAAGTTAAATTTAAATAAGTTTACCGTAATTTATTTTACTTATCTCTAACTAAATAGAATCTGTAAATTTGTTACGCACTGATCTTAAATTTTGTATAATATACCACTAGATCAAATAAGCAGTTGTTATATTGTATTGAACATCGATAAATCAAACAGATCATACAAACAAAACCGCTAAATATAAACGAAATTATTACTTTTCAATGCTAAATGTCTTTTATATCTTATATAAAAGCATATTATGAAAATTGGGATTTAATTTTTTAATTAGAAACATATTTGGTTTATGTACGCCAATTTTGACAAAGCAGGTATAATGTTTTTTTTTTATATCATAAGATAGCAAACATGGAAGGTTCTCCTGATGGAAAGAGTCGACCATTGCCTATAGACACCAAAGATGTTAATGGTACGTTGCTATCTTGTGGCGAGGTCTAATGCCACATGCATAACTTTACCGGCTACCTTACCCTCCAAACCGGAACACGACAGTGACTAGCACTGACGCTAATGCGGCAGGAATAGATAAGGCGGTGGTACCAGACCCGGTCGAGCCGATGCAGAATTCTACCACCTAGTAGTCACCATAATAGTTACGCGCATAGCCACTCGGTCGCCTTTTACGACCTGCCTCGCAGAACGGCAGTTGGCCTATTCTTCAAAGGAGCCCGAGACCATCACGGGGGAAAATGTGATCAATGTCATTTAATTTTCTGATCCGTGATATTACCCAAGACCTCGAGTATTTTTATCAACACAGTTATTAAAGTAACTATGAAAAATAACATCTCAAATCACACATTTAGCTTCATAAGTACCGTTTTTAGTAGTAAATATCACGCGAGAAAAAATAAAGATAATGTGAAAATACATGAAAGGTTACGGGCTAGCGGACACCATTAGCAGATTAAAACAGAGGCACACCTGTAAAACGGTAACGGTGCAACAAAACCACTGTAAGTCCGTGAAATATAAATTACACTAGAGTATTATTGAAGCGCTCGTAGCGTCGTGTGGTTAAAAAGATTTTAATCGAAAAGTTCAGTCAAGGAACTTATATTACAGTGACATTTCAGGTCAGGATATGTGACGGGTTATAAACGCCCGGGTTTGGTACCACCGCCTTACCCATTACTGCCGCAATAGCGTCAAAGCTTGTTACTGTCGTGTTCCAGTTTGGAGGATAAGGTAACCGCTAAACTTATAGGTAAATAAATATAATATATCACTGGAAAAATTACGTATGCGTGTGATTTTCCTATCCTGCACACGGAAAGCCACGCACCACTAACATATTTGGTGTTCATAGCCGATGTGTTTTTTTACCAAGAGAGCGAGAAATTGCTTTAATCTGATATAAAAAAATAATTCAAGTTAATTTCTAGTAAATTCAAAAATACTATTGTTACATATAAATTAAATCTCGGCTATGAAAATTACAACTTCCTGCTATAAATCGGAAAAGTCTGGATGATCCTATTACATGAGTTTGATTGCAACATTATTTTATGATGTAAGCTATAAAGTTGACAGACATAATAAAAGTTATCTTAGGCCTGTAAAATTGAGTGCCAGCTACTGGGACATAAATATAAATTGCCAATTAATATAAAAATTTTGAATTTATGTAACAGGTTCGAGAAATGAACGAGAGATAACATATTTTATTTAAATTAATTTCAAACGGACTTTTATTATTTTTTGTATAACTTTCACACAATTTTTATTTGCTGAACCATGCCTAATTAACGTCGTCATTCCTACGTCACAGACTCGTTCGATAGTATGCTAATGGTACCTACTGTCAGTTCAAAGAATGTATCTGCTAACGTCACAATAATGGCAGCCGCACGCAATTATTGTGACGTCAGCAGATACTTTATTGCAATGACTAATTAATAAATTAGACCAATTTCTTCATTTTGGAAATTAAAAATCCATTAATCAATAAAATTTTCAATTATTACTTTATTTTAAGTACAATATTCTTAAACCGCTATAAAATATAGGAAAACCTTAATTTAAATAAAGCACGTAAAACAGGTATCAAAATTTATAGTGTAAAAGAACGTTAAACACGTTTTTTTACATTTTACACATATACGGTTTAATTAAAATTTATTTTTCCTAATGTGCGGCTTTTTTACTTTTTTCTGTGTTTTTTGTTTGACGTTCAACATTAGATACTAAAAAATGTGTTTATATACATACGAAATTTTTTCGTTGTAGTGTCCTTCCGTTTTGATAGTGTGTACCAGCATATTTTGTATGTCTATTTAAACTGTTTTGGATATCCTTCTTTAACTTAAAATTTTTGTGAAATGGAGTTTCCTAAGCAACGTGCGTTTCGTTTCGTTCATTTGGTAGCTGAGAAATAAACTAAAGGCTAAACGGAAAAATGAGTAGCAAAAAACGACA
Organism: Apodemia mormo; assembly: GCA_036924255.1. Classification (NCBI taxonomy): domain Eukaryota; kingdom Metazoa; phylum Arthropoda; class Insecta; order Lepidoptera; family Riodinidae; genus Apodemia; species Apodemia mormo. Next base: position 26,739,879 of record JAUPFN010000011.1, read on the forward strand.
CCAAAAACCAACATGTTGCAGTAATTTAAGAGGCATCTCCCAATCACCCGGGAAACTAAAACTTTTTTCAATCGATTCAGCATGCTGTCAATTTAGAAAATATGCTCCCTGGATGTAACGCTATATAAATGGCTCGTCCATCCAGTTAAACTTGACACCAGATTTAAGTCACACACATACAATCTCAGATATAGCGAAAAAAACTGTTCGAACTGGATGTCCATAATATAGATCTCTTAATTTTTATCAATTTATTTGACAAATTTGATAAGTTTTCTAATAAATCGAAAGGAGGTCTTATCATTAACAAATCACTTGTTTGCTTAAGCGATTTTTTGATGATAAGACCTCCTTTCTATGCTCCGAATTTTCTAATTATTGGTTCCGGGCTTCTTTGAAGAATAGACCAACTGCCGTTCTGCCAGGCAGGTCGTAAAAGGCGACCGATTGGCTATGCGAGTCACTACCATCGTGACTACTAGGTGGTAGAGTTCTGCATTGTCTCGTCCGGGTCTGGTACCACCGCCTTGCCTATTCCTGCCACAATAGCGTCACTGTCGTGTTCCGGTTTGGAGGGTAAGGTAGCCGGTAAACATATTTATTTGGCATTAGACCTCGCCACAAGATTGCAACGTACCATTAACATTTTCGGCATATAGGCGATGGCTTACTCTTTCCATCAGGAGACCCACCTGCTTGTTTGCTATCTTATGATATAAAAAAAATGTACTGAGAAATATTATTTGGAAGTTTGTGTACAATAGTTATAGTTCATTTATTTATGTTTTTAATTTTGAATTTAAATTAAATAAATAACAAATTTGAATTAATAAACTTAAGCATTTACCGAAAAATAAGCAAAATATCAGCAAAATAATTGGATGTAGAAAGAAACTTTAATCATATTACTATCAAAATATTTAGTTATAGGAAAAGTAAGGGTTTCACCCAAGGTACCCGATTTATTAGTCTCCCGTAGCTTATTCTTAAGTAGGATAGGTTTTTGCGGATAATTGCATAAAAGCCAAACATTTCGTTCTGTTAGAAGAGTTTTTCGGCTTCGTTATATCAGAAGCGCTATATTAACGGGACAGTTTCAACAAATTTCTACAGAGCGATCTACACTTTGCATACTTTCAACCTACCTATACCTATAAATATCGCACACAAATACAAATTGATCAAAGTAAACAATTTTTTGCTTGTAATATGGATGTTAGTCAACAATACATACACAGAAATACGTATACGAATACTGAAATATATTAAACCCAGAAATAGGTATAAACATTAAAGTTTATCAAAAAAATATTTGTCCCTGTCGGGATTAGAACCCTTATCATTTATTGCATAGTAAGTGTTGCTAGCCACTCGACTGATTTTTAAAGAAAAATGCTTGTCTAAAATATTATAAAATCATAAAAAAATACATTTGTATCATACTTATTGACGAGAAGAAAGCAAATTTCCCAATCTTCAGTTTGATCCTGCTCTCTTCACTCTCAAGGTTCCAGTCAGTGTGTGTGTTATCGATGTTAAACACACACGTCATGTTCGAAATGCGACAAAAATTCGCGAAATTTCAAAAATGTCTGTCTCTGACCAACGCCGGTTGCACGCCTGTCTAAACTTCAAAATGCATGTCAAATGCGGCAAATGCCTGTCAGATGGTAACCCTAAACAACGATCAGAGGGCCTACCATGAACTCTTATAATACTTGTCAAGTTCCAGGCAGTTCAACTATGAGTATTAACCTCTCAGGTTTTACGATCGTACCATGAACTAATTTTTGTTAAACTGCAATGCGTCGTCTTCTGGCCGGTTACATTATCTCTGGCAGAACATATCAAATTAACGTTGAGAAACACATAACTTGCCGATTTTTAAATTTTTGTATAAAGTTATTATTATTAATGCATTTTAATTAGAAATCTTGAATTTAAGAATACAAATTGGCAAAAGAGATCAAGTTTTAAGTTATTTAAAGTCTACGTAAAATATAATATGGAACATAGAGTAAACCACGTAATATTTGTTAAGCGGCATCCATTAAAGAACGCAACTCTGGGAATATTACACATGACCTTGAAATGTTTAATAAAGATATTTATGTTATGAGCGCGGTTTTTAAATTTCTTGAGTACGTCTTAATTTTTTGAGATTAGAGTTTTGGAATAGTTTGTGACTATTTTAAAGCTTAAAATTACACATTGATTTCATGAACGTGATTGATGTCGGAAGCAAAACGATCGTATGATATCAATATATTCAATGAACAATTGGAAGTTTTATGAGATATTTTAAATACTCATAAAGATATTGCAACGGGATTCAATAAAAGTGCACACTCAAAACGTTAATTTTCATCACACATCTAAATTTATGTGTATCTCCTCTGTGGTCTAGTGGTCCGGTGTTGGAGTTGATCACATAAGGTCCCGGGTCGGACAATTCAACAAAATGTGTTTTTCAGTTTTCTGACAAAAGCAATGTTGCCCAGGATTGGAAAAAGTGCCCGGGTGGCGATAGGCTTTGGCTAATCGTGGATACACTTGTTGTACCTCTGCCTACCTCTTTGGGGATACGGGCGTGAAGATACTTTTTTTATCTAAAATTAAAAATAAATAAAAAATGTTTTAAAAGTAAGTAAATATTAAATAATAAATAAATAACTTTATTTAGAAGTAATGAATTAGGTACTATATTTTATACCAATATCAATATTTTTCTAAAACACAGTTAATGTTAAAAAATATACAGTATAAATTCCTAATAGGGCTAGGGCTAGAAATAGCAGTAATAATAAAGAATACCTACGTTTACAGTATATTTAAGACAAAGCTATCTAATAAAAGTTACTTTTTTCCACCTGCAAGTGACCGGCAATATTATGACACTTTAGCAGTTCAAATATCGATTTCGGTCTGACAAAAACACTTCATGGTACGCTAACGCAGGCCAGAAGTTGGTTTGAATAGTAAAACGATCGCTCGCCGGCATAGGTCACGTGGTCACTGACTGGCCTGTTAGATAACGCTTTCATGGTACGAAATAGCAGGACAGTTTAATTATCGGCTAAAATTGACCTGCTATAAGAGTTCATGGTAGGGCGGCAGTTGTAAACAACATATTCTGATGTGGTCAATAAGACTAAAAAGTTTTAATACATTTTATTTAGCACTACCTGACTCGTTTAGCTTCGCCCGTGAGTAGTCATTACTACAATTTTTCATACAAACTTTTATTTCCTATTTTAGCCCCTTCAAAAAAAGTGGCCTAATTTTGACCCCAGCTTTTAGTTTATTTCCATCATAAAAATCAGCTTATTAGTTTAGCAGTGTAAGTGTAAGAGATATACAGACTTTCGTTATTGTGATATTAGTATTTATTTATTACTAGCTGTTGCCAGCGACTTCATCCGCGCGGACTTCGTTTACTCCGCACAGCACCTCCCCCTAGGTGATAGCGTGATAATATGTAGCCTATATGTTGACCTGACCTGTTCGTAATATTCATGCAAAATTTGAAGTAAATCCATGCAATACTTTTTGAGTTTACCCCGGACATACATAAAGACAAACAGACAAAAATTGTAAAAACTATATTTTTGGCTTCGATATCGATTGTAGATCACACCCCAAGTACTCTTTTAAAAAATATTCAATGTACAGTTTTGACTTTCCTATAATTTTATTGTATGTATAGATGCCCGTGGATTTCATACGCTTACGGGCGGCCTTAACCACCGTGCATTTACATTTGTTTGACATTTGAGCCCATTTGACAGTTATATTTGTGCCCATTAGCAGCACATATTTTATGCTATTTCTCCACCTGCGTCTTATTGCATTAATTGGCACGTTAATTTGGATATGTAGATGTGGCCATCGCCTTAATGTGTTAAATTACAAACGGCGTTACTAACGGCATTTAATTAAACTTAAGTAAAGCGATAACTTGGGTGTCAGTAATGTTATACTTACATCAAAAGGTTTTTGCTTGTAATATTAAAGCACGCTAAGTAATGTTGGCTTTACTAAAAGTTTGAAAATGATGCGTTGGAATAATCTACCATCTTCTTTATTTAATTGTTTAAATACATATAATAATTTATGACGATCATTATTGAAAGTAGTGTAGCTGCTTCCAGCTCCATTGTGTGTTTAATTTCAACTTTCATCTTTTGTTAACGTATGAAACAATTTTTAAGACATTGTACCTCCAACTGTAAAGAACTTTTTAACGACACCATGACCTAGTTGTATCCAACGCACATTTTAATGCCTCTATAAATAAGTGGTTAGCTATTGCCAATAACGCTAATAGTAACCCAAATGTGACAGTAACAACACAGATCTGTGCTCCTACTGTCAATTTGCCCTCTTTTAAGGTACAAATCAACCGCCTTACTGCCAGGCTTTACGTTAAAGGTTGATAGAGAAGTTAAACAAGCTAATGTAATAATAAGATAGCAAACAAGCAGATGGGTCTCCTGATGGAAAGAGTCAACCATCGCCTATAGATACCAAAGGTGTTTATGGTGCGTTGCTATCTTGTGGCGAGGTCTTACGCCACATGCATAAGTTCACCGGCTACCTTACCCTCCAAATTGGAACACAACTGTGACGAGCACTGACGCTATTGCGGCAGGAATCGGTAAGGCGGTGGTACCAGACCCGGGCGAGACAATGCAGAATTCTATCATCTAGTAGCCACGATGTTAGTGACTCGTATAGCCAATCGGTCGCCTTTTACGACCTACCTGGCAGAACAGCAGTTGGCCTATTCTTCAAAAAAACATGGTAAATAAATTACCATGTTCATAGTAAACGGTTCTATAAAGGTATTGTTTTTTAGAACACCTGTCTTAACAAAAAATTGGCAAATATAGTTAACCCAATATCGTAAAAAAGAAAAAAATAACAACTGAGTATAACATGGACTATACCGACGGTCCCTACGTATAAAGAGACATGTCATAAACTGAGGTTTACAGGAGAGCGTAATGTTCAAATCTCTCTTTTAATCGAAATATTTTTATGAATAATAAATAAATATATTTTTTTTACAATGAGTTATTATATTTAGGGAGTCCATAATCGTATGCAAGTTTTTTTTTTTGATATTTTCCCGGAAAAACTGATAAATGACTGTTCTTACATTGACATTCATATCAGACAAATCGGAGATACCTACTACATACGCCAAAAACATAATTTGATAAATACATAAAATATAAATGTTTTAAGAAAAACAACAACGTATTCCATTTTAAATAATACCTTGAACAATTTAAGATTACCATCCAAAAATATTAAATATACATTAATAAGGACATGTCTCTTTAAAATACCCTATAGAACGATAAGTTTAGACATCCACATATACGACACCTATTGTTTGTAATTATTACACTTGTTCACTTATTCGAATTCTATAAGTAGCGAAATACATAAAATAAAAAAAAATCTTATATAGATATGAGCGTTTGGAAAATTGAAAGCCATATATGTAATAAATAAAAAATCATTTTTGACATGTCCTTTTATACGTAGGAACCGCCGATACATCAGTTGGTCGCTTGAACATGAAACATATTAAAGAAAAACATTTTTCTAAAAACAGTATTTTAAAAGTTATTGTTTAAGTAATAATAAAAACTAAAAAGGTAAAAATAATTTAATTTGGACTCAAAAAAGCTTTTTATAATTTTAGCCTTTGAATGTTACAATATAACCTTGTCTCTTGTCGTAAGTATATTATCACAATTATATATGTTCAAACATTAAGACTTCATACTATGTATGTACTCTGCATATCACAGTCTCAAGTTATCACATAAAAGCGTGTTACATTTTAAAAGCACGATGTAAAAGAAGATGTAACATATACATCCTATTCCTGTCACGATTGCGACAATGCTATTTACTATCGTGTTCTGGCTTGGAAGATCAGCTAGCTGATAAACACATGCATGTAGCATTAACAACCCGTCACATGGATAGAAACGCACACATAACATCTCTGGTGTCTCATATGCGACGGTTCTCTTTTTATCAGAAGATGGCTCTTCTGCTTGTTTGCTTGATATCCTGTGATATAAGAGAGACTATGCAAACGGCGTGTTTTCATGAAAACAGCATTGAATATGGAGGAAGCACACAAATCTGCATGGATCACGACATATGGCACTCGGTACTATCTATCTACCAAATTTCGTAGCGCCTTACTTGTCCTGCTACATTAGTGTCAATGCCTGTCAATGTCACGTTCCGGATTGAAGGGTAAAGTATATGTAAGTGGCATTGCCATCCCGCTATACAGATAACAAAGCACTATTAATATCTATAGGTGACGGTTTCTCTTTCCACACGAGAACTTCTTAGCTAACCTATGACATACGAAAAACACAAAGATCAGTTAATATGTGTTGTTTATGTTAATTATTATATATATTTGAATTGAACTTTAGGCGCAAATTTATGTATTAATATATGAATATCATCACCTCTATTACTAACATATTATCTATTACCAAACGGAGAAATCGTCTAATTTTACAAGTCTATACTGCAATAGCCCATCGATGTTAGTCCTTTTTACCCGATCAAAATAATTTTACTCTTCAATTTCCTTAAAATTTAAGAAAGATTTAAAACTGGACAACACTTTTTCGAGTCAGGGGTAGTGAGTAGACGGTGGTGGCTATGACATCAAAGAACGGTCTTTGATATTGTAACCGCCCGCCGACTTCGAAAATTATTTGTTTGACGTTTTGTATTGCCATAGTAATATTAAAAATATCATTTCAAAATTATATTGATCGGGGAGAATAATTTTATATCCACAAAATAATAACATATATACATTTGACGATCAAACAGGTTTTTTGTTACCAACGGTATAAGTAAATAAGAAACTTTAAATAAATAAATAAATAAAAAACAAACATATGTTTAGCTAGCTGACGGTCTTTATTTTATTTTACACAAATGCAGCAGATATGCGTAATATTTTTCATGTCTTATTAGCCCCGTAGAAAGTGGACCCAGGAACAATTTTATTTTTGATGAATAGCTAGCTGAATTTTTGTGAATAGCTTAATTTTGATACGACGATCATCTTTTATATCCTTGGAAAATGTCGAATCAGGTAATTAATAAAGTTAAATTATTATTTTTTTACTTAAGGACTAAGAAAGGTTTCCACTTTATATGTTAGACAAAGTTACCCTTGAATTATAATAATAATTACCAAGCTGTTGTGATAAAATAGGGTTGTTTTAAAATGATTACCATCAGTTTAAAAAAAAAGCAAAGATAGCAAACAAGCAGATGGGTCTCCTGATGGAAAGAGTCAACCATCGCCTATAGACACCAAAGATGTTAATGGTGCGTTGCTATCTTGTGGCGAGGTCTAATGCCACATGCACTAGCTTGTTATTAATCAAAAATAAAAATGTTCCTGGGACCACGGTCTTTGTTGTATTATCCATAGATATATTAAACGTCTATATGCTCAAAGGTATTATTCAAAAGCCGTCAAAACAACTACTTGATTATAAAAAGGTTTACGCGTCATGAATTGATAGAATACTGGAGATGCAAAGTTATGACAGCTGCCACTGATTGCATTCGGGACCTAATTCCCAGTGTTATTATACGTAGACCCGTCCTCTGTAATGAGTTTATGAAACTATATTACTTGCATCAACACTAGTTTATTTATTTACTTATTTTATTATTTACCGTCCCGTTGGTCGAGTCTGACTACGCAATCGACGGGGCTCGGGTTCGATCCCCGGCGGGGACAAGCATTTGTGTGATGAGCATAAATACGTAGGTCACAATATAAGTTTTGCGTAACTTAAAAAAACAACACGTTATAACCAAAATATTATATTTATTGCTTTTCAAAATAATCTCCTTTACATTTTAAACATTTTTTCATGCGATCGAAACATTTTTTAAAACAGGAGGACCACAGATCTGAAGGCATGTTTTCTACGTGCTGATTGAACGCTATCACTGCCTCTTCGGAGTTGGTAAAAGTAAAACCTCTCATCAAATCTTTGATTTTGGGGAAAATACAGAAATCACAGGGTGCTAGGTCGGGGCTATGCGCAGGATGAGTGACGAGATGTACCTTTTTCGCAAGCTAAAAATGACTTTGTTTTGTAGGACGTGTGTGAGAAAAAGCGTTATCATCGTATAGGAGAATGCGGCTTTTGGGTCGTCTTTCGCAAACTTTTTCTAACACCCTGGGTAAACAAATGGTAGTATACCACTTGGCATTAACACTCTTTTGATCTTCAAGTGGAATTGTCCAGATGGGACCAGTAGCTGAGAAAAAAAACGCGATAATTTTTTTACCAACGTTTGTTGCGTACGTAGAACTTTGATGTGTGATAAAAAAACAATTGGCAAATCATTTCCAGCCAATTGTTTGTTTTTATAACTCAGAAGGTTGCAACGTTTTAAAAATATAACATTCGAAATTCAAATAGTTCCGATTAGCTAGAAGTGCAAAACTTTTAGTGTGCCCCATGTATATAGCAACATATCTTAAGGCAACATATATTAAGATCCATCTCTTTATTAGCTAATTCATTTTTAATTCACTGCGACTCGGCTTTCATATTTTTTCTTAAGCTTAATAAAATCAAAACTTTGATTTAAAAAAATGCTAATCTTGAAGCCACTAGTTTTTTACATCGATTTATAAAATGCTTCAAGCGTTAATATAAAAATAGAAAAACACCTTGCTGACCAGAGTAACCCAACTGAGCTAAACAGGCGGATCACTCTTCTTCGATGTCTGGAAATCCATAACTGTGCTATTCTCGAGGTACATTTTGCCCCGCACTACTCCTATGTGGAGCCAATTATCTTCGAAGGTTTTTCTTAATGCCTTATCTGTAACTTAGGGACCTTCAAGAAGAGCCGACTCCTTCTTAAAAGGTTGGTAACCACCAAACGGTATGTACTATATACAGTATGTGGTAGTATATGGATGATAGATGACTTCAGTCAAAATTATTGTATACTAGCTGTAACAGCGACTTCGTCCGCATGGAAAAAATCTAAAACGAGACCCGCATAGTTCCCGTTTTCGTGGGGTTTCCAGGATAAAAACTATCTTATGTCCTTTCTTGGATCTTAAACTATCTTTGTAGCAAATTATATCCAAATCGGTTAAGTGTTTTAGGCGTAGAGACAGAAAGAATATCATACAGACAGACAGAGTTACTTTTGTATTTATAATATTAGTATGGATTATTGTATAGGTCGTGTGACATAAACTCGCATTATAACCACCGTTTTTGATATAAAAAGGATCAATTATGTCACGAAAAAGCATGACTAAAGTGCAGTTGTAGATCACAGAGTACCATATATAATATACAATGCACCGTGATATAATTTTATAGACAACCATATTGCAACTTTTTTCAAGAAGTCGATATCGAGATGTTAAAGGAGATTTTGATATTTTAATGCGGTGTATGATGGCGAAATTCAGGTACAGAAATTCATCTAAATAATCGTTTGTGACATTCATAATAATTTACATGACCACGCTGAAAGAACTAATATTTTAATGCATCACCAAGGCCGTAATGACTACTAGAGAGAGTTCTCTCTACACTAAATGCAATCTAATTAGATAAAAAAATAATACTATGGAGCCACTGAGCTAAGAGGAGACTAGTATTCCTGTAAGGCAAAACATTTTCGAATGTTATACAAAATTGTTTCAGAAATCGTTCATCAAAGTGGCTTTCCAGGAATTCTACCTAGATTTTCTGTTATAAGTATGGACAATTGGAATGTAAAACACTGCAGGTCATACACTAATTCGATTTATGCTAAATGAAATTTAATTAGACAAAAGAAAATTATACTATGGAGCCACTAAGCACAGTTGAGAACAAATTCCTGTAAGACAAACAATTTTCGACTTAAATACAAAATCTTTTAGTAATTGTACACCAAAGTGGCCTTTCAGGAATTCTAGCTAAATTTTCTGTTAAAAGTGTGAACTATCTGGATGCCAAAACCACAGGCCGCTTGAGCCAAACATTTTGTGCTGCTTTTCACTTCGCGTAGAGCTTTGTAAATTATCAGAAAAATGACCGATATTATACAGTGTGATTTACACTTCTTTCCTCCAATTCACCTCTGATACAAATCTACAGATTTTATGATGCGTATTTCTTCAAGTTCCAGCACACTACACTAAGTTAGCAAAAAAATGAGCTCTTTTCGTTAAATATATTCATTTATACCATTTTAATCTCGGGTTCGATCCCCAACGGTGACAAGCATTTGTATGATGAGCATAAATGTTTGTATTTCCGGGTTTGGGTGTTTAATAAATAAATGTATTTTAGTATTTACATGTATTAGTATCGTTAACTAACACCTATAACACAAGCAAATAATTTGCTTACTTTGGGGTTAGATGAGTAAGTGTAATTTGTTCCGTGAATATTTATTTATTATTATTTATTTTATTTTAATGTGCTAGCTTCATATTTATTTTTTAGAAATGGTAATTTATAAGCGTAAGGCCTTAGAAAATGTATTATAACCATTGATAGGGTTTTTATATATCAATGATTATAACAATAATTTTACATCAATGGCGTTAATTAGAGACTTCGAGTTCTTGAGCGTTCTCAATATGCCTGGGCTTGTTATACCGGAATTTAATTTTAATTAGTTACTGCGACTTCACTAATTAGCGCGAAAGAGGATTGTGAAATGTAATTCGTGCAGTCGTGGCTACGATTTCTGTAGGAATTTCATTCTTAGATTACGATTTATTGTTGAACGTCTAATATTATGTCATCGTTATGATATTTTCTTACTTGACTTATTGAATTTTGTAAAAATACCGTAGTAATAAATCAGAATAATCGATAAAATAAAATTTCCATTTGAAATTGCATGTAAGTTTTAGTTTTTTGGGTTCCGACCCAATGAGTAAAACGGACCCTGTTACTAAGACTTTCCTATCCGTCCACCCGTTTGTTTGTCTGTCTGTCCGTCTATTACCAGGCTGTATCTCATGAACTGTGATAGTTAGACAGTAGAAATTCTCACAGATTATGTATTTCTGTTGCCGCTATAACAACAAATGCTAAAAAACCGGCCAAATCTACCGGTCTAACTCGCGTTAGACTCGCGCACGAAGGGTTCCGTACCATCATCTATAAAAGAAAATCACGTTTGCTGTATGTATACTTAAATATTTATTTAAGTATACATACAGCGTGTCAAACAAGTATACATAAAAAGCGTGTCAAACACCGGCGCGAATCAGTATTACTTACACTCGCGTAGAGTGAGGTAGTGTTCGTTTCTCCTGAAGATGCTTCGGTTTCGAAGTGAAACGTGCGTTGAGTACGTACATGAGTTGTGTGCTTTTGTGATTGGTGCCGGCGTGGTCGTGGTTGTAAAAGTATGGTGGATGTGAGCGGATAAGTGTGCCGCTGGGGATCTTCGTTTGATCGGAACCATCGGTGAGTCCTATCCATTTATTAAACCGACGTCTCTCTTTTCGGTACCATCACGGAGGATACATAGAATAATAGTTCGCGGATAATAGCAAATATAATTAATTTCACCTTTTAATAATGGATTTCCGCAAAGTAACGCCTGAATCAATAAAATATCTGTTTTAGTTGTTAAAGATATATATAAATCCTAGCAACCGCTTCACCTTCGCGCCACACCGCCGCGTCACCACTGGCGCGGCGTTCGCACCGCATTTTTAGATGCACGGATTATATTTTCATTTTGTGTTTTTTATGTATGGGTATTTATTTTTATAGTTAATTTATTTCCAAATACTCACTTTTTTTAAGTTTCTGCCTGTTTATTAAGATTGAGTAAAAAATGCTTAAAAATTTCGTTTGTTGTATGGGATAACAATATATTATCACCGCACACAAAAAAAAAGTTGTCTGTGCACCAGGCGCCACCTATCTACAGGCATGTTTTTTGACCCGCTGAATACTAATTTCAAGTCAGTTTAGGCCGTCCGGGCTTCAATTTCGAGAAAATTGCAAAAAACCCCAAGAAATAGGAATTTTAGGAAATGATAAAAGTGAAAATTACAGGACAATAGTCGAAGAATTAGTGACAAATTACAAAAACTTAGGATGCTTGTTAATAAAAAATATAAGAAATTTATTGAATTGTGTTAAAAGTTTTTTTTTTTCTATTTTTTCAGCAAAAGTTTTCTGCTATTTAATCGATTTCTTGCAATTTTATGAATGTTTGAGGGGACTATGGGCCAAATTTATTGCAGAATCAGATCAAGCAGACTAAATTACATGAAAATCTTCATCGATCCGGGTCCACAAAATTTTTTATACCAAGATAATCCCAATTTTCTTCGATTTTTGTAATTTTTGATGATTTTTTACAATTTTTATTTAGATTAGAGATATTAGATTTAAAACGGTTTATGATTAAAGTACGATCGAAATTAGTATTTAACAGATCAAAATACATGAAAATTATGCTTGCATTAGATTTCAAAAATTTTTTTTCTTGCCAAAACATCAAATTTTTGCTATTTTTTTGGGGTTTTTTGCAATTTACTCGAAATTGAAGCCCGAACGGCGTAAACTGACTTGAAATTCGTGTTCAGCGGGTCGAAAAACATGCCGTAGATAGGTGGCGCCCGGTGCACAGACAACTTTTTTAGATGAGTTAGATCATTTTGAGAAATCATCACTAACAACCAATTCAAAATTTAATTATTTCACGTTTATTTATTGACGGTACAACAGTAGGAAAATGAAACTATGCTCGTAACATTTTGTTTTACAGGTACTGGTAAGAAATGTGGCATGATGTCAGTGTTTCTGATGGGCTGCTTAGATACTCGAAGGAATCGCTGGGTGACAGTCACAAAAGTACATACAGGCCATGATGATAGCACTTTGGAGAGATTGCAAAAGGAGTTGACTCCGAATATTGTGAAAATATCAGGAGAGTATAATAAAGTTCCATTTTGGCTCGATTGCAATAAGGGAATGGTTCCAGATTTCATTGCTAAAGATCCAAAAAATCAACCAGTTTGGGAAATTACAGGTTATCGAAAGTGTTAAATAAAAATTTTATAGATAAAAGTTGCTTTTTTCATAATTTTTGGAAGTAAACAACTAGCCTACCTAACCAGCACCCTTTTTAAAGTTCCCAATTCAACTAAGAACCCTTATAGTTTCGACATGTCCGTCGGTCCGTCCATCCATCCGTCCGCTTGCAGCTTAGCTTTAGTACTAAACGAAAAAGCTGTAATTTGGCCTGAATTTATAGTCACGTCAACAAAGTGGTAAAATAAAATCTTGAAAAATATTTTTTAAGGTAACTCCTCTACATGTAAAGCGGAAATTTTTATATTTTTTCTCGCGTAGTTCGTAGGGTGGGATATCGTTGGATAGGTTCTTAAAAAATATTACAGCTTTGCGTAGACAATTTTTTGATTAAGGGATCTGTTTTGAAACATTAATCTTGAAAGTGCTAATATTTGTTAGAGTCAAGTAACATCGTCCCTCTGCCAGCTAAACGATTGATTTTGGATTTGTGAAAAAATTATTAGTATATAATGAAGATAAAAGAGAAACTGTCACGGGTAAATATAGGCTTTTTTTTATATCACAAGATAGCAAACAAGCAGATGTGTCTCCTGATGGAAAGAGTCAATCATCGCCTATAGACACCAAAGATGTTAATGGTGCGTTGCTATCTTGTGGTAAGTTCTAATGCCACATGCACAAGTAAGGCTTTATAAGTTTACGAGTATTAGTCGAACAACTTATAAAATGTACTTGGAGAAGTTTTTATAAACGATGAACCTATATTGCGGATATATTCATTGGCGTTAAATAGGTTTATAGTATGAAATAATAGAAAAGCCCTGTAGTCCATATTATTGGTGGACAACTAGGGAACCTTAAACTATGCATGGTCCCCACATGCACGTTTTTTTAAATATTTTTTTTGGATTATTTCCTTTTTAGAATACGTGCCTTTAATAGATTTACTGTAACTAGCAAAACAGACAGATTTACGTTTGGGTAAAACCCTAGGAATGTCTATCTTTTAAACCACGCTAATAAAGAGTAACTTAGGCTACCTTTATTTTAGAAATTTTCCACGCAGACGAAGTCGCGGGCACAGCTAGTATCGATATAATAGAATATCACATTACATATTAATATCTGGTTGACCGAGCTTTACTCGGTTTTTCACATACCCATATCTTGGGAACCGAGCTTTTCTTGGACCTGGAACCTTGATAAATGGATTCCTATAGAATAAATAATTTTTTTTCTTGTACCTGGTTGATCGAGCTTTGCTCAGTTTTTCACATACCCATATCTTGGGAACCGAGCTTTTCTGGAACCTTGATAAATCGATTCCTTGACCCGAAAAACCCCTAATTTGTGACTTTCATGAAAATCGTTGGAGCCGATTCCGAGATCCAATTATATATATACAAGAATTGCTCGTTTAAAGGTATTAGATTACATTAGAGTTTAACATGTGATGTCACAAAGCTTTGACCCCCCGTCCCTTGTCACACAATGTCACAATTCGTTGACTCACTCTCCCCACTTCACCTGTGATGTAATTTATAGGTGGCCTTTTATTGTTGTATGCTTGTAATTACTTTGTACGATAAAGAATTAAATATTAAATAAGTAATAAATAAATAAATTAATTATTTCCACAACAAAAAAATCCGCTTCTAATAATAATTAATGTGTTCCATCCTGCTTCCAAATTAGCGTTTGTTTTTTTTATATCATAAAATAGCAAACAAGCAGATGGGTCTCCTGTTGGAAAGAGTCAACCATCGCCTATAGACACCAAAGGTGTTAATGGTGCGTTGCTATCTTGTGGCGAGGTCTAATGCCACATGCATAAGTTTACCTTACCCTCCAAACCGGAACACGAGAGCGACAAGCACTGACGCTATTGCGGCAGGAATAGGTAAGGCTGTAGTACAAGACCCGGGCGAGACAATGCAGAACTCTACTACCTAGTAGCCACGATAGTAGTAACTCGCATAGCCAATCGGTCGCCTTTTACGACCTGCCTGGCTGCCTGGCAGAACGTTAGGTCTATTTTGTCAACATAAATGCTACGTATTATCACGCTATCACCTACGGGGGCGGAGCTGTGGGGAGTAAACGAAGTCCGCTCTGAAGAAGTCGCGGGCAACAGCTAGTTTTAAAATAAAATGAATATTTAAGGGAGCTCCCATAGAAAAAACGTGATTTTCTTTCGTTTCTTTAAAGATGATGATACGGAACCCCTCGTGCGCGAGTCTGACTCGCACTTGGCTGTTTTTTTAACTTCCTGCTACGTTAGTAGTATAAGAAGGTTACTGATTTTGCTCCAATTTTTGATTTCCTAGCCACGTAACAGATTTCTACGTTTTTATGTCTTAGGAACCTTTCCGACTATTTTCACGATGAAGTCAGTATGTATGTTCATGTGTGTAGGTATGTTAACATCTCATAACTTTTGAATGGCTTAACCGATCGAAACGTTTATGATAAAACGACTTTCTGAAAATTTGAACCGATTTGGCTAAGTAGATTTTGAAAAATTTGACCTGCCTGGCAGAACGGCAGTTGGTCTATTCTTCAAAGGAGCTCGGGACCAATACGGGGATTTTTTTAAATACTCTCAAAATTTTAGTTACAAAAGCATGCCACAATACAAAACACGATGCATTTATTTCATTTGAAGTATAATTCTAGCTCAAAATTTGGCTCGGCTAGTTTTTACCGACACACACAAATTTAGAAAAGATAAAAATTATATTAACCCAACTGTTTAAGTACAGTATAAATAAGACGTACCCTAAAGAGCGCATGGCTTGCACTAATTGCATAAAGGTAAAATTAGCCAAATATTATACAAGGCCTAAGTAAAATAAATGCATTACGCAAATAATTGTCTGCTTTTTAACAAACAGTTTTATGTAAGAATTTATACTTCCTTTAAGTAGCAATAATTGTGGTAGTACCTGAAAACAAAAAAAAAAAATGTTATATAAATTTATTTTAGAATGTTGCATACGCTTGTAGTTAAAATTTTAGAAGTTCTTTCAAAAAACTTGGCTTCTATTTGGATAATAGATCTTTTGTCGGTGACGTCGACAAAGATGCATATTCATCCTGTATTGAACTTGGCTATCATTTTAAATTGATGTTTTCATAAGATTAAATTCATCCAAATCTTTAAGCACTAACCGATTGTTCAAACATTTTCCTTATGAAGAAAGATTTTAAAGTGAAATATTAAGAAGGGAATTTTATCTCGGGAACTCTTTTTAAATTAAAGTATTCCCTTGTGGAAATCGAAAATAGAAATCAAGTTCTAGTGTTGGTCCAAGCCCTTTTTGAAAAATTTATTACCATATATTTTTAAAAGACAGGAGCATTGTACACGTGTCAGTACTATTCTGACTATTGAAAATGGGTGTTCAATTTCTTCTTACTAAGGATTGTTACCACCGCTTTACCTATTAGTATCCGCGCTGATTGCTACTGTATTTCGATTTGGAAGGTGACGTGGACGGTAAATTCATACTTGTATATATTTTTTCTACACGGATGGCAAGGCAATATTAACATTTTTGCTATCTTTCTATCAGAACTATCTTCTTGTATACTATCGTATAATAAAAAAATGTTTGTAACTTTCATTGAATTTTATATGTGATCATAGTGATGTCACGGAAACAAGAATAATAACACAATACATTGAACAAATTCACCTATGATCTGTTTTTCTTTTTAAATTATTACATAACAAACAAGCAGATGGTTATTTTGATGGAAAGAGAAACCATCGCATGCAGACACCAAAGATGTTAATGGTGCGTTGCTATCCATGAGGGGAGGTGGCAATGCAACATGCAGAAGTCTAGCAGCTACTTTGTCCTCAAAACGGAACACGTCAACGACAAGCATTGACGTCATTGTGGCAAGAATATAGAGGAGGTGGTTTTACATAACCGGGTGAGACGTTGCGGAACTTTACCAACTAGTAGTCACGATAGTAGTGATACGTATAGCCAGCCGGACGACATTTATGACCTGCCTGGTAAAACGGCAGTTGGTCTTTTCTTTAAAGTGAGCCCGGACCAACATGAGGAGAGGACAAGAGTCTAAACAATAAAATTGCAAATTGCCCGGACCAACATTGCGCGACTTAATTCCGCCATCCCCGTTTTTCTATCGATCGTCGAGGCGCACAGATACTAGGCATCGCCATATGGTGGACGTTCCACGTACCCGGACAAAGCGGTTCAACACGACATTCTTGATCCGTACCGCAAAAGACTGGTACATATGCTTCCTGAGTGTGTCTCTCCGACGGGTACAGCCTGGGGATCTTCAAGAGAAGAGTGAACAGGTACCTTCTAGGGAAGCGCGTTCCATCTTAGGCCGAATCTTAGCTTACCATCAGACGAGATCGTGGTCAAGAGCTTCCCTATCGACAGTAAAAAAAAAGAAAAGTCGACACCAATGATCCTCCTTTGTCCAATAAACTTCCATTAGACTATAAGTTTAAAAACACCAGATATAAAAGTATGTCTCTTGTATCAGGTCTTTTTAAGGCTTCCGAAGTAAACTAGGATCCCTTATAGTTTCGTTATGTCAGTCCGTCCGTCCGTCCTGTTATAAACATAAAATCTTGAAAAATATTTTTTAGGCTAACTCCTCTACATGTAAAGTGGGGGATGTTTTTTTGGGAATTTTTTTTCTCATGTACCCCATAGTGTGAGGTATCGTTGGATAAGTTTTAAAAAAATAGGTTTGTGGAAACAGTTTTTCGATTAAGAGACTCGCTTGTGAATTATTAAGCTTGAAATTACTAATATTTGTAAGAGTCAAGTCAAGAGTCAAAGTTTGGTTTTGGGGTGGGGAAAAAACCACGTTAGTAGTAAAAATAATGAAATTAAAAGAAAAACTATCAAGGCTTAGAAGGCTTTACAAGTTTTTGAGTAATTGATAGGTAATAGTCGATCAAGTTACAAAATATAGTTACAGAAGTTTTTACAAGCGTGGTGCGAATACATCCGCATTGGCGTTAAATAAGATAAATGTTCATAGTATGAAACAATAAAATCCCTTTTCTTAGTCCGCATTATTGTGACGGGCAACTTCGGGACTAAATTGTGCGTGGCCCTACCTTACCTTACCTATTTTATTATTTATGCAGCCAGTAGGTAACAAATATCTCGTATTCGACAATATTTATGAAAAGATATTTTAGGTGACATGCTTAATATTTGTCACAAATTAAGGGCTTTCGCAAATGGATGGAAAAACTCGTAAATCTATCAGCGATAAAGTCTGATGTAATATATATTGGAGTCAGTCAAGGTGTTCAAATTTTTTTTTTTTTATATCATAAGATAGCAAACAAGCAGATGGGTCTCCTGATGGAAAGAGTCAACCATCGCCTATAGACACCAAAGATGTTAATGGTGCGTTGCTATCTTGTGGCGAGGTCTAATGCCACATGCATAAGTTTACCGGCTACCTTACCCTCAAAACCGGATCACGACAGCGACATGCATTGACGTTATTGCGGCAGGAATAGGTAAGGCGGTGGTACCAGACCCGGGCGAGACAATGCAGAACTCTACCACCTAGTAGCCACGATGTTAGTGACTCGATAGCCAATCGGTCGCCTTTTATGACCTGCCTGGTAGAACGGCAGTTGGCCTATTCTTCAAAGGAGGCCGGGACCAACACGGCGAAAAATTGATTTAAAAATAATAAACTCGCCCATTGTCTTATTTTACGTTTATATTCTCTTTTTTATTTTTTTTCTATGACGTTCAATTCAATCAGTCTAAGAGCCCAGCAAAAAAACATGATTGGTTTATCTAATAAAATTTACAATAAGAACATGCATATTAATATTATAAGTGCGAATGATTATTTGCAACTTTGTTGTTACACTTTCACGACTTAGCTGCTTTGGCATTTTGACTATTTTGGCAAAATTTCCCCATGTTGGGTCGGGTTTTTTCTAAAGAATAGACCAACTGCTATTCTGCTAGGCAAGTCGTAAGAGGCAAACAATTGACTATGTGCGTCAGTACCATCGTGGTTAATGGGTTTCAGAGTTCTGCATTGTCTCACCCGGGTGTAGTATCCCCGCCTTACCTAATCCTGCCACACAGCGTCAGTGCTAATCATAGGGGTGTTCCGGCTTAGTCGGTGCAGTAGCCGGTAAACTCATGCATGTGGCATTAAAACCCGGCCATAATAACAGCAGCGCATCGTTAACATCTTTGGCGTCTCTGGCGATAGCTGTCTCTTTCTATTTCTTTGTTTGCTATCTTGTAGTTGCGCGAACGGCGGAGAATGATATTTGGTACAGTTAAAGTTTACATTGCGAAGGACTTCAGAAACTTAATATTTTATTTAAATTAAATGCATTAAAAATATATTAAATTAATAAAAATAAACATTACACACACTACATTCATGTGACATACACGATAATGTAGACATATGTATGTATTTCCTTTACGGTTAAAGTCTGCGCGACAAGTTGAAAAGTGTCTAAAATAGAGATACTGCTCTTAAAATTATGTGCGATAGCTCATTGAATCCGGAATTATGCATAGAAAAATGTGCTAAAAGCGTATATTAGCACATCAAAAATTGCAAAAGTTATAAACAAAGATGAGAAGAAAATGGCATTTCGTTTTTTGCCAATATTTCATAAAGTGTTAATATTTAAGAAATTTTAAAAAAAGATTCGAAAAGAAGAGAAAATTTCCAAGAAAAATCTTTGAGATCCCGGATCTCTATCTCCATTATTTATAATTTTAATTTAACGCTGAAAATGGGTCTCCGGACGACATTTTTAGATTGTGCGCACGGCCTCAAAATCGAGTACAACACATACATTAATTTATTTAAGGTATTGAATATTCTTTTTTAAATTAAAATAAAATATGATGTATTTTAAACACTATAAATAATTTATTTTCGTTGAAAATTTTACTTAAAATTATTTTTTCAACAAGTTAAACAATTGTTTACTAACAAAATTTTCTCGTACTTCCGTCTTAATTGTAAATGAAAAAAATGTTTAAATAATTATCTTAAAAAGGTTTCGCGTCGTGGAGTCTTTTTTGTATACGTACTTAACAATATCATGCCATAAGAGTTAAAAAAATATTCATACTTTGCTTATAATAATTATCAAAAACTGAAAAATCCGAGTAATGTTGTTATATCCTATTAATGTTAATTCCTCTATGATTTGCCCACGAGACAGTCAACAAAGGAGCTTTAGTATTTATTTATGAAAAGTATAAACTAGTACATAAATATGTGTTAATATAGTAGTAAAACAACACATACATGAATAGTAATTTAATAAATAGTAAGTACGGAGACCTTGATACTTTATTTATTGTTTGATACTCAATAACCATCCGTGAAAGGCGTATATCAACCATACATCCTGTGCTTAATTCGTTTTTTTTGTAGAGAAAGAAAAATTTTCTTTAATTTGCGTTTAAAATTTTGTCTCTTTTAGAGGCGGGGGCAGGTTTACCTATACTTGAATATAACTTTCTGTGTTTGTTCAGATTTAATACAATTGTATTTTGTTTGAAGAACATGATGGATATTCATGTTTTGTTAACAATACTTCAAAAGGTTGTTTATTTTCATCTCGGCCCGGGTTTTATCCGGAAATTAAAGGACTGGACCATTCTCCCCGCTAGAGTTGGCATACTCGTATTTGCGTGGAACGAGAAAACAACAATAGACGTTCATGAACAGGAACAAAGCTAGATTGATGTTTTTATTGGTTGACCGTAACTAGGGTAAAAGAAATATGAATGATGTATACTAAACATCTATATTTTTTATTTAATTATGTATAAGTCGGTCCCGGGCTCCTTCGAAGGATAAGCCAACTGCCATTCTGTCAGGCAGGTCGTAAAAGGCTAACAATTGGTAATGCGAGTCACTACCATTGTGGCTACTAGATGGGTCTCCTGATGGAAAGAATCAACCATCGCCAAAAATGTTAATGGTGCGTCGCTATCTTGTGACGAGGTCTAATGCACCATGCATCAGTCTACTGGCTACCCTACCCTACAAACCGGAACACAACAGTGACGAGCACTGACGCTATAGTGACAGAAATAAGTGAGGCGTTGCTACCAGACCCGGGCGATACAATGCAAAACTCTATCACCTAGTAGTCCCTATGGTAGTGAAACTTATAGCTGACCGGCGGTTGGGAAAAAATAAGTACGGAGAAGTATCATAATATTCAAAAAATATGGTTATTGCACGATCGGTAGGTGCACGTGATAGATTATTATAGCAATTTCAGTATATTTCTACATCAAATTCTACAATTACGAAAGAAAAACATTCCTACTACTAAGCTTACTAATGATATTGTGTCAATGAGCCATAATACTCACATAAAATTGCAAATCTTTCTTATAATATAGGCAAGCCATATTCTTTCAAGCTATATTCAGCTTGTGGTTGTATTTTTAATGATTCTTATAATTATAACCTTTTTATTACATATGATTTGCAACAATTTTTATTAACATTTTGTAAATTCTGTTACTAATAACATAGCTTGAAACATTTTCTTTCATAAACATATTGTATTGTTTTCACAGAAAATAGCCTAGGTTGTTCATTAATAATCCAATTGTAAGATCATGTATGTTATTTAATTAGTACAGTTGAACATATTTACTCTACTTTTGTATAACTTAATTTTGTTTATGATTTAACTTAATCATAAACATGAAAAGGAACGAATCTGTATTAAAATCGTCCGATGTGACGTCACTTGTTTGTCACTGAATATAAAAGCTATGGATCCGCCGTACTTGGCACATTCGCTACAGAGCAGTCACACTGAACGGACATAAGTAATCTTGTTGTCTCTTTGTGTTTTATGTGATTATGTAATATGTAATGTAATATAATGTAATATAATATAATATATATGGAATATAATATATTCGATTCGATTTCGATGTCTATGTTTTATTTCAAAATAATAATATAATATTTTCCATGCTTTATTTCAAAATAATTTAATCTATTTTTAATTTGATTTTAATAAACTGATACATCTACAAAATAGCTGTTTCTAAAATGAATAGAAGATGCTTTTCTCCTTGGTATATTAATTTTTTTGTAAACAATAAACTTCGATATTCAATATTTTACATAAAAAACACTTTTACTGTTTCACAATAAATTATTGTGATACAGTACATGTATTTTTTATATAAAATTACCTGCCCCGCAAATCTTGCCATAAAAATTATTTATTTAAAAAATAGAGGTTGGTGATAGAAGAATGAAAATTTAGGTTTGTATGTATTTTTAATGCCACATTATAAAAAAATAAAAAATAAAAAAAAACCAAAAAATGGAACAAAAAAAAATTGGGATAGACAACCCTTATCACTTAGGGGTATGAAAAATAGATAGTAACCGATTCTCAGACCTACTGAATATGCATATAATATTTCATAAAAATCGGTCAAGCCACTTCGGAGGAGTATGGTAACTGATATTATGACACGAGAACTTAAGATATTCAATGAAAATGAAGTTTCACCAAGTGCCGACGACAAAGAGTGTAGATTAAAATAATTTGACCACCCCGTTGGTCCAGTGGTTAGCGACCCTGACTACGCAATCAATGGGGCTCGGGTTCGACCCCCCGATGGGGAAAAGCATTTGTGGGATGAGCATAAATGTTTGTATTTCCGGGTTTGGGTGTTTATTAAATCTATTGTGCTATTTATATATTATGTATTTCTATGCATTAGTATCGTTGCCTGACACCCATAACACAAGCAAATAATTTGCTTACTTTGGGGTTAGATCAGTAAGTGTAATTTGTCACGTGAATATTTATTTATTATTATTATTTATAACTTCGATATATAATATTATATGCGCAGGTGTTCTGTCCCTATCCCATAAACATTTTTGGGTGTTTTGGTCAAAATCTAAGAACCTATTTCTTACATATTTGGTATAAGAATCAAGTACTGAATATCTTTAGTATATATACAGTATTTTACAGATCAAATTTTATATTATATGTATACATAAAATGGTATACATACTGTATAATATATAACTGTAATTATATGTATACATGATATGAATTACACAATTACGTTTTTACAAGTAACATCCTTTTTTATTTCTAAAATCTCTCAGGACCCGCGACAATATCTACATAAAGTATTTCGTCAAAACAATTAGAATATTTCACAGGAATAATGTTAATTCAACCCATATCATAACAATTTCACGCTTCAAACAACTATTAGTGTTGAACTGAATAAGCTGAGTTTCCGTTTGCCAAGTACGCTTTGTTAATAATCAGGGCTCGTTACTGGTCTTGTAAATAAATTATTCCTTGTTTATTTGTTAAATTTGAAAATAGCGCACTATTTTCGAGTCAGAAACCAGGGTATTTTTAACAATCACTTATTTAGAAGTGACTGGATAAGTTCCAGTCATTTGTAAATAAGTGATTGGTATCGAACTAATAATAGCAGACTTCTATGTACTTTTTTAAGTAGAAGTGTATATGCAATAGAAAGAAGAGCGCAAGTGAACACCGCGTGATACACCGCATCAATCTAAATTTGTTATTAATTTTTCTTTACTAAGTATATTTGTAATTTTAATGGTATTCTGAAATTATTGTGTAGTGTATATATAAGTATAATTATAATTAGTATGATTTTTTGTGTAAAAGACTTCTATGTACTAACGTATTAGACAAGCCATGGGCAACTCTGATTGTGTTCCATTAAAGTGCAGTCATTGGACTGCACCTACATCAGAGCTAGTTGAATGAAATGCGTAAGTGCCGTGAAATGGTTTTGGTCCCAGACTCCTTTGAAGAATAGGCCAACTGCCGTTCTACCAGGCAGGTCATAAAAGGCAACCGATTGGCTATACGAATCACTACTATCGTGGCTACTAGGTGGTAGATTTCTGCATTGTCTCGCCCGGGTATGTTACCATTGCCTTACCTATTCCTGCCGCGATAGCGTCAATGCTTATCATAGATGTGTTCCGGTTTGGTCGGTGCAGTAGCTAATAAACGTATGCATGTGGCATTATACCTCGCTACACCATTAACACCTTTGGTATCTATAGGCGATGGTTGACTCTTTCCATCAGGAGACCCATCTGCTTGTTTGCTATCTTACGACATTAAAATAAATCACGGCGGTTACGATCTTTTGGTCGTGAATATATATTATACTCTATTACACGCTGCAGCGCTACTTAATTTTGACTTTAGTTGGACGATTTATTAATTATTATTTCAGCGATGCGTGCAGTTTAACGAAATGGAACACGACTTATAATTAACATAGCTTCTCTAGTTCGTAGTACATACGAGTATGTACGTTAAACTCTCTGAATAATACTGTCAAAGAGGAGCCCGTTACTCTTGTCCATAAGGCACCAAATTGCATGAGTAAATTTTATAGATAGGTTCAGTATGACGTACGAAATGTAAATACGCAAAATACTAACAAATTACGGCCAACTTAGGAAATTCCACCATTTTGCGAAAAACCATTTCATATTATATCTCCGTAATTTGAATCTAAAAATGATGAGGACTTTATATTGTACATATTTTTTGCACAATATTTTTTAATATATCACTTACTGTTTAGAACATAAAGGCTTATTACATACTATTGGGTCTTTTTATTTTTTTGTTTTGCGAAAAACCTTTTTGGAAAAGAACAAGAGTAATAGGCTATTGCCTGTATTTCTCAATTTCTATTATAAGTCGTAAACGGTGAGTAAGGATTCCTATATCAGATAATTATATAATTATATAAAGACTATTTATAAAGATTACAATTTAACTTGCTGTTTGGACTAATTCCTGCTGCTGAATTTCAAAATCGGACATTGCGACAAATTCAAAGTTTCATCCTCACAGTCTCAATGTCTGAAAATCCACAACCATGCGATTCTCGAGGCACTATTTACCCTGCGCCACTGCTGTGGAACCAGCTATCGGCAATTTTTTCTGAACGGATACGACTTAGGGACCTTCACGAAAAGAGCGTACTCATTCTTAAAAAGCCGGCAACGTAAACAAGACCCCTGATAGTGTAGTTGCCTTTATGCGACTAACTTCACTGAATAGCAGGTCTTCCTCTTGTCCGTTTGCCCCCTCTTCTATAAAAACAAGTTGTTTTGTAATACAAATAACTTGTATTGATTAGTGAATTTTGGATTAAATTAAACAAGACCATCGATTTTCGGCTCGTTTGATTCGTTCTTTTAAGGGCTTTAGAGCAAAATTGCTTCTTGTGTTTGATGATAGAGCTGGACGTAGTCTATGAGATACTCTGAGTTAAACCAGATAAAACCCCTTATTGATCCGAGCTTCTTTAATGAATAGACCAACCGCCGTTCTGCCAGTCAGGTCGTGAAAGGTGACTGACTAGTTATAAGCACCTATTAGGTGGTAGAATTCTGCAATGTCTCGCCTGGGTATTTGGTATCAACACCCTGTCTATGCTGGCCGTAATAGCGTTAATTTTTATAATTGTCGTGTTCTGGTACATTGCTAGCCGCATGCCGGCACTGTAATATCATACGTATAAGTCTACTGGCTAACTTACAGTGAAAACCGGAAAACGATAATGACAAGCATTGACGCTATTGCAGCTGAAATTGGTAAAGTGTTGACGGTATATATCCGGACGAGACGTCGCTGAACTCAACAACCTAGCAGTCACATATAGCTAATCTTTCGCTAATTATTTTTCAAAGGGGGACCAGCAGGACCAGCATGGAGAAAAACCCTGGATTCGAACTAAATATTTTGTGCGTATAAACTCAAGTCAGTGCCGTTATATCGTTTAAAAAATATTACTTGTAAGACAGACCCGGGCGAGACAATGTAGAACTCTACCACTTAGTAGCCCGAATGGTAGTGACTCGCATAGCCTGTTGGTAGCCGTTTACGACCAGCCTGGCAGATCGACAATCGGCCTATTCGTCAAAGGAGCCTGGACCAACATGGAGGAAAATATATCGTGTGGATTCATATCATTTACATTTTGGTATTTAAAGAAGATGTTTATCTTTTGCATTAAAGTAATCTATTTGTTTGATCTTCTTTGACATAAATGAGTGTAATATAAAATTTAGAACCCGATTTAGCCGCCCCGTTGGTCGAGTGGTTAGCGACCCTGACTACGCAGTCGACGGGGCTTGGGTTCGATTCCCGACGGGGACAAGCAATTGTGTAATGAGCATAAATGTTTATATTTCCGGATTTGGGTGTTTAATAAATATATTCTAGTATTTATATATGTATTTCTATGTATTAGTATCATTGACTAGCACCCATAACACAAGCAAATAATTTGCTTACTTTGGTGTTAAATCAGTAAGTGTAATTTGTCCCGTGAATATTTATTTATTATTTATTTATTCCCGTGATTTTGTTTACATAACCCACATGCATTACTTCCACTTCTGAGGTAAAACAATACTCTGTGTAACCAAGTGATAATGTACTTTATAATGGTGAAAGCAATTTTAAAATCGGTCTAATAATTTGAGTTTATCCATTACAAACAAACAAATCTCACCGCTTTCTAATATTAGTATAAACATTTATAAACTTTCTAGCTGCAATATGCAGCCCGCTGTATTATAAAAGTTTTAGACGAATCATGCGGAATCACCTAATTTTTTCGAGATAAAAATAGCCTATGTGCTATTCCAGGTCATCATTTTCTTGTGTACCAAATTTCATTCAAATCCGTTTTGTAGTTTTTTGCGTGATTGAGCAACAAACACCCATCCATCTAAACATCCAAACTTCCGTATTTATAATATTAATGTAGATGTATAATAATTATAAACGACTTATAATAAAATATTAAATTAATAATAGAATATTAAATTAATAATAATAGAATTAATAAAAGAAATAATATTTTCTTTCGTAATAGAAGTTTGCACTTACAACGACCCCTTGAGTTATTACCACTCCAGAGATGTCGACTCCGTAGCTTGTTAAATCAGATATATGTCACAGCATAATTCTAGTCACCTGGTTCCGCAGTGAACCGCTTTATATCAACGTTATGTGACAGTTATTTCAGGCGAGTGAGATCCCAATGGCTCTCGAGTGAATAAACCTGCGGTGAAATGTTACATTTTAAGCAGTGGCCACTCGAATTCACATACGCAGGTCCATTTTTGGCGATAACGTTTAATCCACCGCGATTTACTTGGAAAATAAAAGAGAGATTTAAAGTTTGCTTTAGTATGAATATAATAAAATTTGAATCATATTTCCGAGAAAAATTTATTGGGAACTAGAGTAAAATTTACATAACTGACTAAAAATACAAAAGAGTCTTTAATATCTTATCTACAGTAATATTTCTAACGATATTTTGGCAACTCAGCCTTACTTTAATTATTCATAAGAGAATTCGCTTGAAGATATTTATTTAATTCAATTAATATATATAAATATCGCTGTGCAAATTACATGAAATTAATCTAACCAAGGGAAATCGCCAAAGGGCAAGTAGGGGTAGCTGCCTCCCACCACTCTCTTTTTCTACAGGCTCGGTATATTTTGTTTGTTTCTGTTGTGTTTGTAATAAAGTATTACCGTCTCGATACCTTAAATCTGGAATTGTGCTGATCTGGAGCCAATTTTGCCCTAAGTTACTTCCCTGTAGAAGTAATTTGGTGTATAAGTATGTCTTTGGTTTATCGTTTTTAAATATTTTTATCTTTAAACTCTTAAACATAAAACAATTTTAAACAACTAGTTTGAATGAAAGGAAACTGTAAGATGCAATGTCGGTCAGATTTGTAAAAAATTAAAAAAATATAAAAATCGCCTCTGTGGTCTAGTGGTCCAGTGTTGGCGTTGACCACATGAGATCCCGGGTTCGATTCCCGGGTCGGGCACTTTAAAAAAAAAAGTGTTTTTTCAGTTTTCTGAGAAACACAAAGTTGCCCGGGATTGGAAAGTGCCCGGTTGGCGATAGGCTTGCCACCTATCACATTTGTGGGACCAAGTATCTTCGGCTAATCGTGGGTGCACTTGTTGTACCTCTGCCTACCCCTTCGGGGATATGGGCGTGAAGATACTTTTACTTTTAAAAAAATATATAGCAAAAATCTTTAAAAATATTTTTCTTGACTTGCACTGATTCATAGTAATACCGCTACGAGCTGAAAAGTCTAAAGCTTGTTAAACAATACTTTACTAACGTAACTTTTTAAACGGCATTCAACACAGTTTTTGAGTTCTGAAATGATATAATATTTCTGAACTCAAAAACTGTGTTGAATGCCGAGAGTACAAAATCGACTGGTTGAAAACGGAGATTGACATAAAGTTGGCCTAAAACTTCTACAAGTATACAACTTGAATCAAAATTATGAATTTCACTTAAATAAATAAATATTCACGGATAAATTACACTTACTGATTTTACCCCAAAGTATGCAAATTATCTGCTTGTGTTATGGGTATTAGTCAACAATACTAATACATAGAAATACCTCCATATATAAATACTAGCATATATTTAATAAATACCCAAACCCGGAATTATAAACATTTATGCTCATCACACAAATGCTTGTCCCCGTCGGGATCGAACCCGAGCCCCATCAATTGTAGTCAGAGTCGCTAACCACTCGACCAACGGGGCAGTCATTCAAACTTAATATAAAATAAGCCTGTATTACAATTCAATAGACACCTTTTAATACTAAATACTCTTTAAAAGGAAACACTACCGAAATCATGATCTTTTCAACTCGTATCATTTCTTTTACTTTTAAAACAACTAAATATCTTAATTTTCAATGTAATCAAAATGTTACATAAAGCTAACTTTTACCCGCGGCTTCGCACGCATTTAATTTTTTTTTTGTTATCGATAGGGAAGCGCTTGACCACGATCTCATCTGATGGCAAGTTAAAGTGCGGCCTAAGATGGAATGCGCTTCCCTAGAAGGCACTTGTTCACTCTTCTTGGAAGATTCCCAGATTGTACTCGTCGGGAAACACAGACTCATAAAGCATGTTCCAGTCTCTTGCGTTTCGAATGAAGTATGTCGAGTCGAACCGCTTTGTCCGGGTATGGCGGAATTAAGTCGTGCCGCAGCGCACTCTCCAAAGTGTATCCGATAAAAAACAGATAAACTAGCCACTGTGCGGCGATGAGCGAGGCTCTGGAGTTATTTGCCTAGCAGATTATTGTCGTGTATGAGCCTCTTGGCATGTCTTTGTATCGCCTCAAGTATCTCCAGCTGGTATTTTGCAGATCCATCCAAGGGATGAGAGCAGTATTCCATGCACGAACGGACTTGTGCTTGATAAAGGTTGAACAACTTTCCCGGGCTGAAATACCTAGGTTTCACCTTCGCCAGAATATCTAGCTGTTTTGAGGCAACTTGGGCTTTTGATTTGATGGACGAACCAAACTTGAGAGCAGGCGTTAAGATGATATCAAGGAGCTCGAGGTGCTCAGCTATCAGCACGAACACAACCGGGAAAGACGGAGATAAATGGAATGAACTCCGTTTAACGGAGAATAATCGCATTAAACTTGACCAGATTGGCATCGCCCCAATCGGAGACTGCCTGTAAGGACAGGTTCAAGTTATTTTATAATTTAAACCATTAAATAAATATTTTTTAATACAAAGTATTCTATGTAACTTCTAATATTCCCCGTGTTGGTCTCAGGCTCCTTCGAAGAATAGGCTACCTGCCAGGCAGTACGTAAAAGGCGACCGATTGGCTATACGCGTCACTAACATTGTGGCTACTAGATGGTAGAGTTCTGGATTGTCACGCCCGGGTCTGGTACCACCGCCTTGCCTATTCAGTTATTTTAGCGTCAGTGCTTGTCATTGTCGTGTTTCGGTTTGGAGGGTAAGTTAGCCGGTAAACTTATGCATGTGGCATTAGACCTCGCCACAAGATAGCAACGCACTATTAACACCTTTGGTGTCTATAGGCGATGGTTGACTCTTTCCATCAGGAAACCCATCTGCTTGTTTGCTATGTTATGATATAAAAAAAATATCTCCAAGAATATGTGTACAAAGTTTCATAATGATAGGTTTAGTAGTTTTCGCATGAAAGCGTAACAAACAAACTTACATTCGTATTTATAATTTTAAAAAGTAGGATGTATGTAAATTGAAGTATTTAATATAAATAGTTGAAACGTACACAAGGCTCTATATACATAATAATAAAATTGCAATGTTTTATATAAAAACCCTTATACTATTTCACAATAAATTTATTATATATATATATATATATATATATATATATATATATATATATATATATATATATATATATATATATATATATATATATATATATATATACCTTTTTTCACAATAAATTAATATATTAAACAACAGGTTTCGCTTTGATAAGCATCATCAGGGCTATTTCAACTTATAAATAAAACAAAATTACAAGATAAAATCTAAACGTAAGGTTCTATACATATTATATGTATTAATTTATTGTGAAATAGTAAAAATTTTTTTATAAAATACTATTTATTAAGCCCATTGCATTATACAAGCTTTTGGCGAATCCCATGTTCACATATTTTTTCGGAGATAAAAAGTATACGTGCTATTTCAGGTCATCTACCTGGGTACCAAATTTCATTCAAATCCGTTTAGTACTTTTTGCATGATTGAGTAGCAATCATTCATCAAAACATCCGAACTTTCACATTTATAATATTAACTAGCAACCTGCCCGCGGTTTTACACGCGTAGCTTTTATTCCCGTGGGAATATCGGAATGATTTATATATTAAAACCTTCCTCAAGAATCAATCTATTTATTTAAAAAAGCTTCATCAAAATCCGTTGCGTAGTTTTAAAGATTTAAGCATACATAGGGACATAGGGACAGACAGAGAAAGCAACTTTGTTTTATACTATGTAGTGATATAGATTGCAATGAAAATGGAGTTTCACCAAGTGTCGACGGCAAAGAGTATAGAATATTTAATAATAAAGCATTGGTATTTTCTTACAAATATTTCCTTTCAAAATATCTTTGAAATAAAACACTTATCAAAAATATTTGAATTAGCCGATTTTAATTCAATTTTCGGCATTGAAAACCATTTTTGCAAACACGAAAGTAGATTAGATTTTGGAATCAATTTATGCATTAATATGGAAGTAATTTTTAAAACGTAGTGATTATGAACATTAAAACAAACAAAAAAAAACAAGAGTATATAATAGTAAATATAAATATAAATATTCACGGGACAAATTACACTTTCTGATCTAACACCAAAGTAAGCAAATTATTTGCTTGTGTTATGGGTGTTAGTCAACGATAAATACATAGAACTAAGTATAAATACTGAAATATATGTAATAAATATTTAAACCCAGAAATACGACTCCCCTATGTTGGTTCGGGCCCCCTTTAAAGAATATAATAACTTATTATTATTATTATACTCGCATTGCCATCGTGATTACTAGGTGGTAGAGTTCAACGTCTCGGCCGGGTGTACGATACCACCGCCTCACCTATCCGTACCACATAAGTGTCAATGCTCGTCATTTTCGTGTTTTAGTTTAGAGGGTAAGGTAGCCGGTAGGCTTACGCATGTGGCAATGGCAATCTCGCCACACGAATAGCAACGCACCATTAACAACTTTGGTGTCTGTAGGCGATGGTTTCTCTTTCCATCGGGTGAGCCATCGCCTCTGTCACAGAATATTGGAGACTAACAATAGTCAATCTACATACAAGTAATATTCGAGCAACGCACACATAGACACCTCTCACGGACGCGATATCTCGGACTGGTTCGGGCACTCACACATATCACTCGGCGTCCGAGAGAGGTGTCTATGTATGTTATGCTCGAAAATTACTTGTATGTAACTTTGAATTCTGTTAGTTTCTAGTATTCTGTGCCTCTGTGATGGTGGTAGCGGTCCCGTGTCGGTGTTGACCACATGAGGTCCCGGGTTCAATTTCCGGGTCGAGCAATTCAAAATATGATTTTTCAATTTTCTGATAAAAATAATGGTGCCCGGTTGCCTATAGGCTTGCCACTTATCGTATTGTGGGACTAAGTATTTTCGGCTAATGGTGGCTGCATGAGTTGTACCTCTGTCAAGCACTTCGGGGATACGGGCGTGTGAAGATATTTTTTCCATTTTTAAGCTGTGAATCTAAAAATAAATATCAAAGGATAAGTCATAAGTTATAAGTGGTAGACACCACTTACCAAGATGAGACTTATGAAACTTGTGACAATGAATGACGTGGCTACGTCATTCGGCTTCATTCGACAAAATTACTTACAAACTAATAATATAGTTGGTGTCTATTGAAGATAATTCTCTCTTTCCATCAGGAGAGCTTTAAAAAAACACACATACACCTAAGGATTTGCTTTTGATATTTTTTCGGTAATATACATTACAAATAGCGATTATTTTGGCGAAACGAGTGTTTATTCAAATATTCTCATGATTTTGCCAACGGGATAAAGTTCATCCGGCATTTGCATTTCCAACATGATGCGTAGGCGAGACAGGTCGAAAAAGATTCGTTATTTCTATCTCAAGCTTTTTATGATAAAAACATATTTTATATTCACCTTTTGCTTGGTAAATATTAAGACAACATCCAATATTCTCACTTGAGATGTAGATAGCAACGAACTCAAGTAAAAAGTGTTTATAATAAGTATTGCAGATTGAACTTATGATATTTAAAGTAAATTTGATTAATATTATTTAAATTAAATTACTATACAATTTTCAGACATACTACTGGAACCGGGTTTGATTCCCAGGCAGAGCAAAGTGTTACTGAGGTGTTTTGAGGTTTTCCTTTGAAATCCAAGTCTCAGTAGAAGTTTGGATTTTTTAAATAATAATCGCTAAACAAATAACGCAAATTGATCTACCCCAAAGTAAGCAAATTATTTGCTAATGTTATGGATGTTAGTCAACGATACTAATACATAGAAATACATATATAAATACTGTTACATATAATAAACATCCAAACCCAGAAATACAAACATATATGCTCATCACATAAATGATTGTCCCTGCCGGGAATCAAACCAGGGCCCCATCGATTCGTAGCTAGGTTCGCTAACCACTCGACTAACGGGCTGTATGTTTTACATCACCGTGCCTCGAATGAACACACAGATCTGTCTGTCTCCGTCATAGCTAGAAATAAGTGGTAATCGTTGTCAGGTAGATCACCATTCATTTCGATCACCATTCATTTCACCAACCAGCGAACCGGTGAGTATAGTGTCTTAGAAACTCTATTTGATGTTCGGCTCACTCTGCCTATAATGCAAGAGAATAGGCGTGTTGATACTCTGGCTCAATATTTAAGTTTCAGGCACGTTAAAAATCAAGGTTCAAGGTGAGATACTATGAGATAATACCTGCATTATTTGCTGGATGGATAATGTTTTGAACATGTTTAACAACACATTTAGGTACCTAATTTAAAAATTGAATGTCAAATAAATACAAGTGAAGGCTTAAAAGGCAGAAATGTCTAAAATAATTTTGTAAGAACAATTAATAAAGAAGCCATTAAGTTCAGTTTACAATATTCATAATTGAGTAGAATAAAATAATGTACCAATGAATACATTATACCGAACTTTCTCAAAACAACAAAATTTATTGAAATTCACAATACTCCGACGTATACTTAAGGGAAACCTTATTCAAAATTACTAATTTACACAAATTTATGCTGAATTTATTATCTTGTGATCCGGCTTATATTTCCATTCACTTAACACTTTGTGTACACAACGGTCTTTAAATTTGATAAACAAAACTGCATATTAAAATATACAGCTCTTAGAAAAAATATTTTCTGATTTTGTGACAATGTGTTTTATATGTTTTAAATGATAAAAAAAATAATAAATATTTTTAAAGTCAAACTTTTATTAAAATGCTCCACATATTATGAGAGTGCTTAAACATAATTAGTCAACTATCTTGGGTGATCCGCCATATTGGATTTAGACTAAAATCATTTTGCACGCCGCGGTGCGGCTATGCATTATCCGTCCGGCCACTCGAACCGGCGGCGGCGGCGGCGCGGCGGGCGAGGCGAAATTCGCGCGGCGCGGATTTTGAGACCACGGGAACTTGGTGGTCTTCGCCACGACCGTATAGTCCAAGAGCAAGATGACTTTTTCAACTTTATTTCGATATTGCTTGGAGGGGAGTAGTTTTGTACTTCAACACTTACTATTTGGAAGAGAATGTGTAGTACATGATTTAAATAAGAATCGAGGTATAGTATAGACGTTAAATTTCACAAGAAGTGTGAGAAATACGTACTTTATCAAGACAAATTTTTGGAATGAGTGTCGAGACTCGAAACTTTTGATTTTTTGACATTATTTATTAACACATGCTACACAATAATACTATACACAACTACACAGCAGTTTGTTATTAATAAAAAACAAAATAGCCTTTGACTAAGAAGCTTATCTTGTTCATTGGAAAAAATTTGCAAGAAAAAAATCTTGTTGCACTTTTCTTAATTTATTATTATTTTAACTCTCTAAAACATATTTTTAATGTAAATTTGTATCATTTTCAATAAGCAAGATAAGCAGTCAAGGATTTTTTTAATTATTATAACAAACTACTCTGCCTCGTGATCTAGGAACAGCCAATTCGGCTCAGATCATGAGGTCCCGGGTTCGATCCCCGGTTCGGGCAAATATGTTATTGAGATATTTTCGAGGATTTTCTCGAAAATCTAAAATCTCAGTAGGAACTCGGAAACTGACGGAGTGGTATATATTATATATTACCACTCTCGTGCCTCGGATGAGCACGTAAAACTTTCGGTCTCAGTTATCGCTAAAAATAGTCGATAATCGTTAATGTGTCAGTATATGCGGCGATGAGGATTACCATTTATCTCACCAGCCGACAAACCGGTGAATCGCGTTGAACCGGAAAGTCTATAGACGGTCGGTTTCTTCTGCCTACCTCGCTACGGAATCGGGCGTGATGATACTTTAATAAAAAACAACAACGCCACGTATTTTTTCTCACATTTTTGATTTTTCATTCTCACAAATAAAGGAAAGTTAAGTATCTTTTGATTGAATTTGTTTTGATGAAGTTATCTGTGTCTAAAGTTTTTCTGTAAGATGTTGATCTTATTCTGGGCTGAACTTATAAGTACATGTTCGTATATTCTACTTAACAATTTTTTTAAAGTATTTTGGAGTCCCCGTACTTTCCCCGTGTTGGTTCCGAGTTCCTTTGTAGAATAGACCAACTGCCGTTCTGCCAGGCAGGTCGAAAAGGCGACCGATTGGCTATGCGAGTCACTACCATCGTGGCTACTAGGTGGTAGAGTTCTGCATTGTCTCGCCCAGGTCTGGTACCACCGCCTTACCTATTCCTGCCGCAATAGCGTCAACGCTTGTCACTGTCGTGTTCCGATTTGGAAGGTAAGGTAGCCGGTAAACTTATGCATGTGGCAATAGACCTCGCTACAAGATAGCAACGCACCATTAACATCTTTGGTGTCTATAGGCGATGGTTGACTCTTTCCATCAGGAGGCCCGTCTACTTGTTTGCTATCTTATGATATAAAAAAAAAACATCATGTTTCAAAGCATACATTTTTATCATTTGCGCCTCACTATCCCAGACGGGAGTCAGGCTGCGAATCAAACCGAAGATCGTATAAGTCAAATCAAGGTAGATTTTTTAACTTACAATGAATCAAAAATTTATTTTTTAATGTAATAGAAATGTTAACCAATTAATTTGAGCTATGAATTTCTTTATAGAATAAACAGATTTAAAAGCTTAAAGGTAAAGTGTACCCAAACAAGAAAGCGGCTCTTCTGACCACAATAAACAACTACCGCTTATAAACCGCCGATATCAACGATGTTATTTATAGATTAAATCCACGTTTTCGAATTTTAATGCTGCTTTCACAAGTTTACCAGCTAATTTATTCTCTAAGTCAGAACATGACACTAACAAGCACTGAAATTGCGGCGGAAGGAACACGTAAGACGAGAAGCTAGATAGATCATTAGACGAGAAAGAGTCAACACAGATCTTCATCACTTAAATTATATATTTTTTTAAATTTTAGCTTTTTCTATTTTTTAACTAAAGCCTGATTCCTCTAACTTGAATTGTGTGTGATTTTGCCCCAGTTTTCGAAAACTGAGTTTTCACCAGATCTCCACGTTTTGAGGTCCTAGAAACCTTTTTCGACTATTTCTGCAATGACGTCAATATGTCTGTATGTGTGTGTGTGTGTGTGTGTATATGTGTGTGTGTATGTGTGTGTGTGTGCGCGTGAGCGAGTGACTGAGTGAGTGAGTGCGTGAGTGTGTGCGTGCGTGCGTGCGTGGTTTCGTGCGTGCGTGCGTGAGTGCATGCGTGCGTCAGTGCGTGCGTGCGCGCGTGCATGCATTTATGCGTGCATGCGTGGGTGCATGCGAGCGTGCGTGCGGGGCCTGCGCGCGAGCGTGCGCGCGTGCATGCATGTGTGTGCGTGCACGTGCGCATGCGCGTGTGCATGTGCGTGCGTGCGAGCGTGGGTGCGTGCATGCGTGAGTGCGTGCGTGCGTATGTGCGTGCGTGTGTGCGTGCATGGGTGCGTTCGTGCGTGCGTGTGTGCGTGCGTGCGTGCGTGCGTGTGGCGTGCGCGTGTGCAATCGCGTGTGCATGTGCGTGTGTGTGTGTGTGTGGGTAAACATCTCATAACTCTTGAACGGCTAGACCGATCAAAACGCGGTTGATTTTGGAGGTTTTGAGAAATTTTGAAAAAAACTCAAAAAAATGTTTGGTGAAACAGTGTTTTTTTTTTAATATAACTTTCTTATTAATGTTCCGATCGAGTACGAAATCTAATCTGCTTTATTTCTAAAAAATTCAAATAAATTGCGACAAAATTGGTTTATCTGTTCAGAAGTTATCGTTGACGAAAATTTTGGAAAAAAGTGTTTTTTCGACATATTTTTTAAGCAAACATTTTTTGACCTTTTACAAGATTATCCAGCACCAACAATTTAGATCTCAAAAATTTTGTTGAATGCCATTCGACAAATCAAAATTGATTATCGCTTCTAAAATACACAGCTTTCAAAAACATATGCTGTCATATTTAAGTAACTAGATGGTTGAACTGAAAAAAATCTGTGCATTTAATCCTTTAAGCTTAACATACCTCAATTTAGCGGGAAGTTTCAGGGATGGTCTGCAGGGTCCATGGCTTACACATTTTTTGTTTAGTTTTTAAAGTGTTCTTTCGCACGGGATAAGTGCTAAAACACATATATAGCTAAAAGGAAATATTATTTAACTACATACTTAGTAAATTTCAACGAAGTAAGTGTACTAATATTCAGAAAATGTGGTCACCGCGCGAGTGATAACGATGCTCTACGAAGTCAAGTCACTATTGCATACAGTGAATTTTTATATTAAAAGCAAATATTTTTAAATGGATTTTTAATATATTCAATATTAAAAACTGAATACTCTTCTACAGTATGCACAGTATTTTACCAGTCAAACTGTGTATAATGTCCTCCCCCGTGCATTAATTATTTCCTAAAAGAGGTGTAAAGGTTTCATTTCATGTATTATTAAAACTTAAAAAAATATTATATAGATACAAAAGTACAAATATATATTTAGCAAATTGAAAGTTGAACAAACTGTGTTTTAGTTTTAGCGTAGACTTAAATAATAACATGTCTTCTAAGCACGACCACAGATTTTAACATTATACAAAAAGGTACCTATGTAATATATCCGTATCTGTGCCAAAAGGCATGGTGTTACGAGTATTTTTCATTTATTAATCATATCTATTTTATTTTTAAAAATTTAAGATTTTTGCGCTCGTGTTTATATAAATTTATATAAATGTAACTTTCATGGTGTGAAATTTCATATTCATCTGTGTGTTTTTCTTAAAACGGGGCCTAAAGTTCTCGCTTCCTGTATTAATATATAGATAATTGTGATACGTTACATTAAAACCGTGTAGCCAATATCCTGCTGATTTTTTATTCTAATAAAATTATTTTATTAAAATAAAATAAATTCAATAACTAATTTCACGACATTATATTTGCCTAGTGTACCACTAGCATTCAACGATATTTTTGCCAACTATACAACCGTCGACTAAAAACTAACTCCGTTTCCATTTTACGTCTTATAAAAGAGAAACAATAAAATAAACTCGGAGTCGATTCCTTGTTAAGTATAAATAGGGTCACTCATAAAATGTAACTGGACACGATAGTAAAATTGGTTTTACCCGGCGGCTGGCAATTTTTATATTTAGGTTATGTTTAGAATATAATAATGCTGAGAGTTACAGTCGGCTACTTATTGTTCTGAAGTAAAAAATATATGGGTAATTTTTTTTTGAGGAACTGAGATATCAAAGAATAAATCACATGTGTGATAACGAGAACCCATAAGTTTGTAATGTATTGTAATAGTTGCGCTTTTTTATGGAATTAGTTCTTAAATAAAGACAAAAAGGAAGGTATCCTTTAGCAGATCAAACAGATACAACTATACATTCAGTCAAAAAAGTATAGGGAATGGATGATTCCAAATACAATTTGTACGTCTTTTGTATACCATATTATAAAATCAGTACCTAGTTAGATGAAAAATAATTAATACCTATTGCTAATTAGAAAAAATTAATTAAAAATATTTTTTAACATACTCCGAATATCATAGGAAATTGTGAATTTTTATCAATATTAAATAATTAATATTGTTTAATATAATATATTTAACGATCCAATCGATAAATTAATTCTTCTCGATTCCACTCGATTCTAATATACGATACGAATAAGGCGATACAATATGCACTATGACTACAGATTATACCTTTCTACTAATACCTTTCTCTCAATCACAATAATTATTTATTGTAAAAACTAAACCCCGGACTTTTAGCGAAAAATATTTTACTGTCGTTGTTAAAAAAATTATTTTTTTTTTTTAAAACAAAAGTGGTTCTTGGCCACATCAAATGGGAATGCTGAAATTGGCAAGGTCCTTGGCACAACTGTTTTCCATTTAAATTGGCACAACTGTTTTCCATTTTAAAGCGAAGTTTGAGTTGTATCTGTTGTTTTGATTAAATATAGTGATGTTTTTAGTGAGAATATTTAGTGTATATTGCGAATTTCATAATGGACAAAAGCATCGAACAAAGAGAAATCAGAAATCAGAAGAACTTTATTCAATAAAACTTTTTACAAGATATATGAGATTTATATGAGGAGCAATTAATCCAATGCTTGTTTGTCTTCCAAATAATCTGAGATTTTATAATACATTTTTTTACACATTTTTGTTTTAACACATTTTTTAAATTTATCGACAGGTAGATCTTTTATAGTTTCGAGAAGTTTATTGTAAAAGCGTATACATGTATGTTGTTTTACTGACTATAATCATGGAGCCACCATGTATCATATTAAGAACATATTAGTTTTAATGAACGAGCTGGCACTCTGGTGATTATTGAAGCTGAACAAGACCACAATGTTTTGTAATACATAAAATATAAGTATTATAACAGTTCATCAAATTTAATTTTTTACCAATCAGCCCATGAATATTTTGATGTACCAGGTTTAACTGACAAGTAAAAGCTTTTCTCTTAGCGTACTGGTAATTTTTTTTCATTCTCCTTATAGATAATACTCAAGGTATCTGTTATAATGTCACTGACAGTATATTTACAGTTTACGCTCTGAGTAGTTAAATTATTGCTAGAGGTTGACTCTATTGTCTCAATTAATAATTTAAATTATTTAAATTAAGTTATGGGACAGCATGTTCTACAGTTGAAGATATTTCGCTTGAATTACTATTAATGCAGGTATAGATGATATTTTGCCCGCCTAGCTAGGCATAAATCCCCTTTCACGTGGTCTATGATTTGAAAAATTACGTGTTTATATTTTCAGTTATTTCCTACAATTTATAAAAAATAAATATGGGCGTGATGATATGTACATATTTAATTTTTTATTTCAACTTAATAGAGTAAGAGCAAGAGCAAGGACAAGGGCAAGGGCAAGGGTAAGGGCAAGGGCAAGGGCAAGGGCAAGGGCAAGGGCAAGGGCAAGGGCAAGGGCAAGGGCAAGGGCAAGGGCAAGGGCAAGGGCAAGGGCAAGGGCAAGGGCAAGGGCAAGGGATAAGGGCAAGGGCAAGTGCAAGGGCCAGGGCAAGAGCAAGGGCAAAGGCAAGAGCAAGGGCAAGGACAAGAGCAAGGGCAGGGGCACGGTCAAGGGCAAGGGCAAGGGCAAGGGCAAGGGCAAGGGCAACGGCAAGAGCAAGAGCAAGAGCAAAAGTAAACTTGTAAAGGTAACTGATGAAATGAAGAAAGTACTGTGAGTCGCTTGTTATTCATACCATGACGTATATCATGGTATGAATAACAAGCGACTCACAGTACTTTCTTTAATTGACTTTAGCAATGCATGCAATGCAATGCAATGGAAACCGACACGGAAATCGACTCCCGCCCTCGTCCCACCAATCATAGCGGCCCTTCCTTGCCGCGATTGCCTTACGCGCGATCCGCGACGCTGATTGGTTGGCCGATGAGAAATGTCCGGCTGCCGTGTCGCTACGACGTTTAATGTGAAGAGAAAAAAACATGAGAAAAAAATAAAATGAATGAAGTGAATTCTAGTAAGAAAACCTGTGTCTCAATATTTGTGTGCCGAATAAAGAAATTCCGTGTAAAGAATTATTTGTATGTGTCACTATACCCTACAGCAAGTCTGTTAGAAATTTAGAAATACAGTTACACGAAACTTTATCCTGGGCGCAACAAATTAAGGAGGTTTTTCTACTTGGAGTTCGCTAAAATATTGCGTAACCTACTTCCAGTTTCTACTAAAATTGCGATTGCAGAAGTTCTTTTCATACCTATGTTAGATTACGCGGATACCTGTTACGTTGACCTTACTAGTGAGCAGTTCAATAAGCTTAATCGACTCCAAAATTTATGTATAAGGTTCATGTTTGGCCTACGCAAATATGATCATGTCACTGAATACCGAACAAAACTCAAGTGGTTACCAGTCCGTCTCCGCTGTAAGACAGTTAAGATCGGTGGATAACCAACTTTTATGGATCCTCTCTCAAATTTTAAATTTTAAAATTAGTCTTTTACTTTTCAAGCTATTCGGTTATGGAACTCCCTTCTAACAAACACCAAAACAGCTCCTAGTTCACACTCCTTTAAGTCTGCTCCTAAACATCATTATCTTAATCTTAATCTATAAATAAATCATTACAGCGTTTTCTTGTTTAATTTGAATTGTAATGTGTAAGTTTACATGTATGTTGGATGCGGTCAGGATTTAACCTCAATTTAAAGAATACTACATTTCATTATTCTCAATAATTACTTTATTTCCTTGATATTTTACACCACTTCACAATTTCCACTTATTTTTCCCTTTTTACAATTATTATTGGTGACTCGAGCGTCTCTTTCGAAAGGCTGCGATAGAATGCCGCGCTACGCCGCCCGGCTTGCCAACCTTGACATACGAAACAAACACAGAAAAGAAACGATCGATGCGCCAAAAAAACAACGAATCAGACGATACCGGAAATAATAGAGAATTTTAAATACAGTAATAGTCAAATTATATCCTTAATTTTAATAAATATCGATGTTTCGCTTTACACTTGTGAATTATTCTAACATGTATATGTACGTAGTGTATGTATATTAATATATAGTACAGTTTATATATGTAATTTTATTATAGTGCATACGTAATATATTGTATGTATGTATACACAAATATGTTTATTATGTATATAGTATGAATTTATATCGTCCTATGTATTTTTATTATTTATTTACATATCCACTTATTTATATAGATAATATTTATATTTTTCATAATATAGATAATATTTGGAAATTATTTCAATTTAATGGTACCACTACCTAAAATATACTAATAATAATTATAAGATCTCCTCTACCTAAAGGTTGTCTGGCAGAGATCGTTCTTTAGCGATAATACCGCCTTTGTGTACCTACTATATACATAATTATTAGCTATAAGTATTTCACATAATCTGTTTTGTTAAATTTGGTGCGCAATAAAGAATATTCATTCATTCATTCAGTGCACCCACGATTAGCCGAAGATTCTTAGTCCTACAGCGTATAGATGGCAAGCCTATCGCTAACCGGGCACTGATCTAATCCCCGCAATATCATTTTTATCAAAAAACTGAATAAAACACATTTTTGAATTGCACGAGCCGGGAATCAAACCCTGGACCTCACGTGAGCAACACTGACACCGGACCACTCAACCAAAGAGACGATCAAGCTAACACATAGACACACTAGATATATAAGACTATGATCAAAACCTATAGACAAAGCATCGTAATTATACATTGGCGTCATGACATATAAAGTAAAA
The DNA here is from genome assembly GCA_036924255.1 of Apodemia mormo. Classification (NCBI taxonomy): domain Eukaryota; kingdom Metazoa; phylum Arthropoda; class Insecta; order Lepidoptera; family Riodinidae; genus Apodemia; species Apodemia mormo. The sequence goes on from JAUPFN010000011.1 coordinate 26,782,579, forward strand.
TGATATAATTGGAGTTTCTAACTATAAAGTGCTGGGCCAACATTTTTTGTCAGTGCTCAGAGTTACTAACCTAGATTACTTAGAACTATGTTCAGTCCTAATCCTATGTCCAATGTATCATCATAGAACACGTCAGTATCGCTAGTTACTCGACCTTCGTGCAATGACATGATAAATGGAGATGTGACCTGTGTGTATCGTGTCATTGCACGAAGCTTTATGACGATAGACGCAAGTGCGGCTCTAGCATTAGAATAATAATAATGTGATTAGGGTATGATATTAAAAAAATATCGTTACCGAATCCATACTAGTATTATAAATGCGAAAGTAACTCTGTCTGTCTGTCTTTTTCACGTCTAAACCAGTAAACATATTTGAATGAAATTTAATACAAAGATAGTTTGTGACCCGAGAAAAGACATAGGATAGTTTTTATTTCAGTAACCCCCCGGGAACGGGAACTATGCAGCTAAATCGCCAGGCCTGTCTATCTTTTAAACCACAGTAATAAGCAGTAACGTAAGCTACTTTTATTTTAGAAATTTTTTCACGCGGACGAAGTGGCGGGCACAGCCAGTAAAAAATAAACGTAGATTCGACGACATTCAATTCAGTTCTATTGTAGGTATATAATAAATATCGTATTTGATATAAAATGATTTCATACAAAACTAGATGATTGCAAACATTAAAAAAATCGCATTAATCTGCACAGCTATCAAAAAGTATCTCTTTTTTAAAGTTATAATGATAAAAAATAAATAAAACGTGATGAATAAATGACTTGTCCTTTTTGGAACTCCATAAAATATAAGAGAAATTTTGTCATTTAAAGTGATAAATTTTGGGCTATATTTTTGTGACAAAATTTATTCACTTCGTGCTATTTTCACGTTCGAACAGATTAAAGGGGAAGACTGCACTAATTGCTTACATTGACGCCATTTTGACCCAAAAACAATTTTATGATTTCAACTGCAATACAGACGAGCCACAGAATAACTAACGAGAACATTGCAAATATTGGTAATTAATTTTTAAACTTATTTCATTGTATTGGCAGTTAATTTACAATCGTGCTAATATAATAATGGGTCCATTATTATTAAATAAAAATAATACAATTGCATATTATTTTTATTTAATACAAGTTGACCCGAGATATCATCAGTATTAGAAATTTCATACAATCTTTCATCTGCTAGAGATTAACTTCAGCCTCTTGAAGATTTATTTTTGAAAAAGTAACTTATCTTTAACCAGGTCTTAAACTATCTCCAGGCTATATTTCATTAAAATTTGGCTTGGAGATAGTTTATCAGACAGACAGGCAAGACTTTCGTATTTATAATATTAGTAATTATGGTGTAGATAGAGTAATGCATATCTATACTATTAGAAAGCATGGTTCGTCTGTCTATCTGTCTGACTCTCACTATCTATCTGTTACGCTATCACGGCTAAATCACTTAACTGAATTTGGTGAAATTTGGCATAGACATAGTTTAAGGCCTGAGCAATTAAGTAGCAATAATATCCTTTCCAGAAAGTGAACTTCTATGTCTGTCTGCCTGCCTCTTTTTTACGCCTAAACAACTAAACTGATTTGAATGAAATTTAGTACAAAGATAGTTTTAGACCCGACAAAGGACAAAGGATAGTTTTTATCCCTGAAATCCCACGGGAACGGGAACCATGCGGGTAAAACCTCGGTACTATCTTTTAAAGTACGGTAACAAGGAGTAACTAAGGCTACTATTATTTTAGAAATTTTTCGACACGGATGAGAGTCGCGGGCATAGCTGGTATTATATGTTATTCAAACGCATTAAAAATTACCAAATGAAATTGTATATAAAGTTAGTTTTATTTTAGTTTCTCGAAAGACAATAGGACGTAATATTTATTTGTACTCAAAATACCACTTTGGTTAGCATTTTAGTACGTAAACGCCTGGGAAATCTCAAGGAGAAAGAAGCTTTGTTACACTTTGCATTAGCACTTTTTAAGAGCGGCTTTGTGTTCGTCTTCAATATGACGACTCATTTTTAACATTACAACAATTTTTCTCCGACTTGCATAGAAAATCGTCAGATCGCAGCTGAAACGTCATCTAAAGGTCAAAAATCTATGTATATAAAAATCAATTGCTGTTCGTTAGTCTCGCTAAAACTCGAGAACGACTAAACCGATTTGGCTAATTTTGGTTTTGAATTATTTGTTGAAGTCCAGGAAAGAATTAAAAGGTGAGAAAATGTAGAAAAAAAATAAGAGTAGTTAAAAAGGCAGAACAATTTTTGCCGGGTCAGCTAGTTCTTTATGTTTTTATAACCTACTAGTTAAATTAGCCTTGCCTTGTTGTGGCATAATTATAAGTCATTGGAAATATTAAGATTTTCCGTCTATACTTCAAAGGAAAACGAGGAAAACCACTGAATACTGAACCCAACCCTTCATATAACATATTTCACTTAACAAAAGGAACTTATTTGCTTTGTGAATCAAAAAGAAACCTTATTTACCACTTAACTATCATTCCTTAAATCCGTAGTATTAACAATTTTAAGAAAAACAAGATAAAAAGTTCCAAATTATTTGCTTACTTTGGAGCAAGATCAATTCGTGTAATTTGTTCAGCAATATTTATTTATTTATTTATTCACTCACTGTTTTTTATGTATGACCATTGACCATACATACATTTTCTTCGGCTTAATTTTTTGTTATAGATGTATTATATTTAATAGATAACCGTTTTTACTCTGTGAAACGTTCAGGGACAAATTACTACCGATTGCCTTCACCGGTTCCCGTACACCAGCAGCAAAATCTATACTTAGCTCCGATGTTCCTGTCTTCTAATTAAATCTCCGTTGAGTTGCAATGTTATTAGTGTTTCACATAGGTACTTCATTTAACTCAAAAGAGTCTTTTGATTTCAGTCCGCTTTTTATAAAGGCAAATGGGATACTTATAGATGGGTGAGGCGACTCTGTGAGGGTACTCTGGCGGAAAACAAATTAATGGGGAATTTAAAAATATTCTCTTGGAGGTAAATTTACTTACTTTAACTTTATTTCCGTACTTATTTTGAATTCCACAAAAGAAACATAGATATATATCAAAACACATGCACATGAAAATACGCAAAACACATACACACACATGGTAAATCGTTGTTCAACAATATATTTGATGAAACATGAAATGATCATTGTGTCAATATTTTTACATCGTTCTGATTAGCATTTTCTTCCAGTTCTGGTAGCACAATATTACATATTAATACCGCAAAAGCATCAGTGCTTGTCACTGTTGTTTTCTCGTTTGGAAGGTAAAGTAGCCGGTAAACTTATGCATGTGGCATTAAGACCCCGCCACGCGGATAGCATCACACGATTAACGTTTTAGATGTCTATAGCCGGTGGTTGTCTCTTTCCATCAGGAGAGCCATTTACTCGTTTGCTAACTTATGATATAATAAAATTAGATACTTTATTTTCATAAAACTATGTAGATACCTACAAAATTATACCAGTTTCACCTGCTATAAAACACAAATTGGCGTTGCCATCCAACAATTCTTAACAAGTTCAAACGTTACCCAAACATTACAGCGCTGCTACTAAAATATTGATTTTACGTTAGCATAATTGTTTAGATAGTGCTGTTTTAGTTTACGGCAAGTTTCAGGCTACTTGTTTAATTTTAAAATGAGTATACATACATCCAAGAACTCTTTCATCATTGTAAATATTCATTTCGTTATTTTTGTAATTGATCGTACCTTCCTTAGCATATTGAATTAAAGCCTCGAATGATAAAAAAATATGAAATGGCATATTTTATGTATATTTTAAGTATAAGCAGAATACCTTATATTAGAAGTAAGTAAGGGGGGAGAGAGAAAGGGAGAGGGAAAGAAAGATGGGAGTGGACAAAAAGGGGGAAGGTATAAGGGGAAAGGTATTAAAGAAGAGGGAAGAGGGGAAGAGGAAATGGGGGAAAAGAAAGGTGGCATAAAGGAGGAAAGAGTGGGAAGTGGGGAGTGAGGGGAAAACATGAGGAAAGGGGGAAAATTGAGGAAAGTGGAATAGGTGGCGTTATTGGGGGAAAGAGGGATAAAAAGGGGAAAGAAGGGGAGAGAAAAGCAAAAGGGGAAAGAAGGGGAGAGAAAAGCAAAAAGGGAAAGAGGGGTGAGGGTGAGGAAATAAAAACTTATTCCAACTGAATGTTCCATGAAACTCACGCTTTTTTATTAATAAATATGTGAATTTCTAAAAATATCTTTACGTCCAACAGTCGTAATTTTCATATTTATTATTCTTAGCAATTCACACAATATTGACACTGATGCAAAACAAGGAAAATGTTACACAAAACAGATGTTAGTTTTCAAATATATTCCAACAACAAAAGAGCTTTAAACGTCAGTTACCTGCATAATTTGTGCTACAGACGTTCCTAGTAAAAGTTAGGTAACTCGCTCCCTCAATTTTCGGTGTAACTTTGAAGCCAGTTCATGACACGTAGATAGTAAAACGTTTTTAGAGGCTCTAAGTGAATAAACGTTTCCGTTAAACTGAGGATTCCTAAACTTGTGTTCATGCGTGATATTATTTATTCAAGATTTGTGGGATATATAAAGCGAAATATTATGAAGCATGCATACAACATAACAAATGCATATTATTACGCAGGTTCCTTTGCGATATAATTAGAGCAAATTGGACTCCTATTAAAGGACGTTAATATGAGACCTGGATGTCGAAATAGTTGATGATGGATTGTTTACTATCGAGATGTGTGTTTTTTTTTTTTTTCATTAGATGGCAAACAAACAGATGATTGTCCTGGAAGAGGAAACATCGCCTATAGACACCAACGATGTTAATGGTGCATTGCTATCCGTGTGGCGGGATAGTAGTGCCACATGCATAAATCTACCGGCTACCTTACCCTACGAATTGCGGTTCAACTATGCGGTTAAATTAACAAGATCGACGTAAAATTTTCCCAATAATTATTTGTTAGCATCGAGTACATTGTCTGCAACACAACACTTGTAATATAATTCCTTACAATAAAACAATTTGACTTAATTTTTTTTTACTAATTTTATTTTGAAATTTTTGTTTTTCTTATTAATAATTTAATATTTCTAATTCCTTACCTTCAATATTCGTATAATTCCTCATCATAGTGTGGTAGAGCCAAATGTTCGCTTCTTACGAACAACCTGGCAGAATTACAGATGGTCTATTCTTCAAGGGGGGAGTGTATTATCTAATTTCATATTTCTAGGTGGTATTTAGCGGAAAAAAACCAAAATGTTTTCCACTACTTTAATGATTTTCTGACCTTGAATAAAACTATAAAATATAATATCAAGTTAAGATTTTAAGAGCAGAAGAGAGTATTGCTTAGTTAAATAAGGAAAATATTGTTCGCGATTTTCAGAAAAAACACCTATGCTATTACTTAACACAACTCCCAAAAGTAATAAGAAAGGTGATTAAGTAAATAGTTCTGAAAATAACTTATTACCTGAATTTATATTTAAGAAATGTTGACATTTAAAACTCAAAAAAGGCAATTAAACCATGTTTATAATATGAAGGACGCCTACCGTGTGTACTTTTTTTGGAAATGACTAACAGTTATCACTGTTATGTTAAACTGTGTCCTGTGACACTGGACTATATTGCAAGCTAAGTACTCAACCACATAGGCTATAGGTTATCCTGTGAGACCGTTAGTATTGTTCAAATAAACTATTTTATGATAGCGCGTTATAGACTATAAACTATATTTTTCTAGCGCGCTACGTTATAGACTATAATACTCGTATTATAACATGTAACTTGAACACTGATCGCGCGAGCTGGCCGAGATTGCGCGTGACTCATCAAAACGTCACACAGCGGGCGCTAGCACGTGGTAACTGCCGACTGAGCGCTATCTGCTATAACGCTATAAACTATGTTATAAAGTCTAGAGTCTACAGTCTAGCACATTACTACTTGTACTATTATGTATTCTGTGACGTTACTCACTAGATCGCGTAGTTCGTAACTTCGTAGGTTATAATGTTATAACTACGACCTACGCTAGCCGCTAGGTATATAGCGTGGCGTTGTGTTATAGCGCCGAATGCGAATCTAAATAGCATACGATATACATAGTGCGCTATAATATAAGGCTATGCGTTATATTAACCACCATTAGTGACTGTACCTAGGCAGCGGCGCTTTGGCTAATTATGGATGGAGATGTTCTTTGACGTCGATGATAATATTGTATACAACCGTAGTGTATTTGTGTTTTTATTTTTTTTATAGAAGAGGAGGCAAACGAGCAAGGGGTGCACCTGATAGTAAGAGATCACTGCCGCCCATGGACATCCGCAATACCAGAGATCTTGCAGTTGCGTTGCCGGCCTAAGAATGAGTAAACTCTTTTCTTGAAGGTCACTATGTCGTATCCGTTCGGAAATAACCCTGCTGGTAATTGACTCCACAACAGAGTAGTGCGACACAAAAAGTATCGGGAGAATCGCACAGTTATGGATTTCCAGACATCCAGATGGTGAGGATGTAACTTCAAATTTTGACGCGATGTTCGATGGTGGAATTTGGCGACAGGAATTAATCCAAACAACCTGTCAGAACACTTTCCATGATAAAAACGATAGAAGACGCAGAGTAAACCTACATCTCTGCGTAATGCCAGAGTCAAGCTGTTTCGAAATAGCCTGGTCGTCAACGATTCGAACCACTCTACGCTGAATGCGATCAAGATGAAGAAGCTGGTACTAGGATGCACCGGCCCAGAGATGAGAACATTACTCCATGTGAGGCCGAATCTGTGTCTTATAAAGTTGAAGGCAATGGTACCGAAAGGAAGTACTGTCTCGCTCTGCTGAGTACACCGAGCTTTTTTTCCAAATGACTGAGAAACTGAACGTAATTCGATATGTCGACTCCCAGTATTCCGACATTAGCTTAGGCTGTCAGGAGAGTATCCTCAAATCGAGGTGATACGACCAAGGGTGTCTTTTTAGCGACAAAACATGCAAAGCTGTGACTTCTTGTGGTTAAAAGTGACCAGGTTTTGACGACCCCATTCCGAGACATCGGTAAGTCGATTCTCGACTTCAGACACAAGCTTGTATCTGAAGTCGAGAGTCGAAGTTTCGAGAGGAAGTCAAGTTTCGGCACTCTTCGACGTATTCCCGAGAAATACCGCTACGGCCGGAGTATGTAGCATCACCAGTACTGTCATCCACATAGCAATGTATGTTGCGAATTCGCATCATGTCATAAAATACATAATAAACACCCTAACCGAGAAATACAAACATCTATGATCGTCATACACATGTTTGTCCTTGTTAGGAAACGAACGTGAGCCTCTTCGACTTGATTAATGATTAGGTTCGCTAACCACTAGAACGACGGAGTACTTATCATCAAAGCCTCCTTCACAACAAATAAACAAAAATTCAATAAATGAAAATTTATTCCCATACGAAAATCTACCGCATTTTTTCAGAATTCACGTCGTACACGTATATTCTGTATATACGTGTACAACGTATATAATGTATACACGTATACGAAATTTTATTTAAAAATATATATTTGTTTAAGTTATTCTGCCTGTAAATCAATGTAAAAAAGAAACAATATGTTAAAATAATTAAAAAATGACATGCTCGGGATTGAACCCAAGTACTCACGATTTTAAAACGTCGCTGTTCACCATTCGACCATATAGGAACCTGTTATGAGGTGGAATTGTCAATGTACCTCTACGTGTGCTCAAAACACGTCTGCACAATATAAATCTTGGAATAAATCTTGGATTAAAAATATATTAATATTATGAATGCGAAAGTTTTGATGTTTGGATGTCTGGATTGATGGATGTTTATTACTCAATCACGCAAAAACTACTAGACGAATTTAGTTGAATTTAGGCACACAGATGATGAGCTGGGATAACACACAAGTTACATTATATCCCGGAAAAATTATGTGATCTGCAGGATTCGCCAAAAACTGTTATAATGCAGGGCTGCACGCTGCAATTAGTAAAAATATAAAACTTGACTTCTTGAGAATTAATTAATTTTGAAAAAATCTACTAAACAAATGCAAATACCATAAAGTACCCCGACAAGCCTGAGATAAGCCATATAGTTAAAGGTTCCTGTACAATTAAGTTTGGCGTCGAATTCAAATTGTTACATCTATAATTTCTAAGCTGATAACTTTAAAATTAAATAAAATATATGAAAAAGTACCTACTTTAGAACATAAAAGAATCATTTTGCTTCCATCCCCTCTTTAAACGGAACCCTGCTGAATTTTGAGATTAAAAGCATTATATGACCTACCTCATAGTATGAGCTCAAAATGATGTTAAGTTTCATTTAAACCCAAACCACAGTTTTGGCGTAATGCGGACTTTGATACAGATAGATAGACAAGAAATATACAGTTACTGCTTCAGTATCAATTAAATTGTGCCTTCCAAAAAATGTCTTAAATGTACAGAATTCGACCTTTTTACAGTTTTGTTATATTACTACTGTAGTCATTATAAAACTTAAATCCATACAAGTAGTATTATAAATTCGAAAGTACCTCTGTCTGTCTGTCTGTCGGTCTGTCTCTTCTTAACACCTAAGCCACAGAACCGATTTGAATGAAATATGGTACAAAAATAGTTTGAGACCCGAGAAAGGACATAGGATAGTTTTTATCTCGAAAGTGCCACGGGAACGGATACTATGGGAAACCCCGGATCTGTCTTTTAAACCACGCTAATAAGAAGTAACTTAGGCTAGTTTTATTTTAGCTTTTTTTCCACGCGGACGAAGTCGCGGGCACAGCTAATATACCATAAATTTATCGAGAAACTACTAATTTTACTAAAAGAAAAGAATGAAAAGCAATAATTTTCTACAAAACGATATAATTAACTGCTCCATTTGTTCCTTCGTTTCTATAATTTCAAACTTTCAAGATATCCAGCTACTTTCAAGTTGTAAATAATTCAGTCGTTTTCGATTTGAACTCGTTAATCAGTTACTGGGGTAGCTATTCCTGTTGCCACAGAATAAAGATAATCTTTTAGTGATTAAAATATTAATTTATTTATATATCTATACATCTAGACAAATAAATAAAATTGGAGTGTCTGTTTGTAATATTAATCGCTTTTTACTAAATGCATATGGATGTATACACGATACATTTACCAAAATAACATTTTTTACAATTTTGGTATGTCTGTCTGTCTTTTTTTTCCGAGTGTATTGTCTGTCTGTCTGTTTATTCCGGCTAATCTCTAGAACGGCTGGACCGATTTTGTTGGGACTTTCACTGGCAGATATCTGATGTAATAGGGAGTAATTCAGGCTACTTTTTTTGAAATTGCTCCACGCGGTCGAAGTCGCGGGCTCAGCTAGTTATAAATAACTGCAGTGAAAACTTTAAATACCTTTGAAGATTGTGCGCATGGAGTTAAATTTGGTGTGCTTATATGGAGAAAAAATGCAAACAACTAAAGTAAATATACAAAGTATCGTTGAAACTATCAGTTTAATTTTATACACGGCTTTCTCTAGTCCATTGCCTCATAATTACGAAGTATTGAACTTCGTAATAAAGAGGTAATGTTTTTACTTAAAATAAAAAAAATCAAATTAACTAATTGGTTATTATCACTACATAATGTAATCAATACCCTACATTTGACAATTAAAGTGGTGCATGAGAGAATACCTATGGGCAATGGCCAGATTCCGCCATTGTATTAAATATTAATAACTGCCTTTTCTAATTAAAACAACGTAATCAGTTTTTACAATTTTATATTTTCTTTTACATTGTCTAATGTAACAAAAATCCTTATTCACTCTAATTTTAACATTCTATCTTTTAATTCTCATGATGAAATGATGAAATCCGTACTAATATTATAAATGCGAAAGTAACTCTGTCTGTCTGTCTGTCTGTCAGTCTGTTACGCTTTCACGGCCAAACCACTGAACCGATTTGGATAAAATTTGGTACAAAAATAGTTTGAGACCCAAGAAAGGACATAGGATAGTTCTTATCCCGTAAATCCCACGGGAACGGGAACTATGCGGGTTTATATTTTTGAATTTTTTCCACGCGAAAGAAGTCGCGGGCACAGCTAGTATAATATAAATTAACAAATACATGTACCTTAAATTGCTTATGCACGTTCTGGATTATTCAAATATTAACTTTTAAACGGAGGCCAGTGTGTGTTACACTGATCGATGCAGGAGACTGAATGCCCGAGTTTTCAACCCGTCTTACCCGCCATTATTGTTTTCGTGCAAGCTCTGTGTTACCAGAGTAAATAATTTTAATTCGTATAACAACGATGTCGGGCAAAATCCTGCTTTATTAAATAAAAACCTAACACTCGACCATCCTGACCTCGTGCATGTCCTCATGCACGCTCGTTTTTCAAAACCTAACACTTGGCCTCCTCAATGTTTTAGTTTCTCATTTATTTTATTTTATTTATTACATTGCATAGGACATTTTAATTCTTAAAAGAAAGGTTCAATGTTCCGCTATATGTTGTCAGCTAGTACAAGTTATTTATATACTACTAATTACTAGTGATTAAAACCATACATCTAAACCTAATACATTATAACAATTAATAATCAATAATTACAATTGACCAATAATTAAAATTGAATTATAAAATAAACGAAACATATTAAACATACAAAAATGCTAATTACAATGTTTTAACGTAATATTTTTTTTTTACGTATTTGGGCACTAATAATTATGAGTGACTAAAACCATACGTATGAACCTAATATGTTATAACAATTTAATAATCGATCAAATAAATAATCAATCAAATTATATCAATTGAATTATGTTAAGCGAAAAATATCTAAATATGTCTACACTTACAAAAATCCCTTTTTTTGCTTACATCTAATATTTTCTTCAATAAAGTTCGATCGATTTCTACTCAGTGGGGAGATTTGAAAGAATGATAATTACTATGTTTTAATGCAATAATTTCACTACATATTTGTATGCTAATAATTACTAGCGACTGAAAACCATAAATATAAACCTAATAAATTATAGCAGTTAAATAGTCAATAATTACGATTGATCAATAATTACGTTTGAACTATAACGTTAAACGAAAAATATCTTAAATATATGTCTATACTTACATCAACATTATTTCTTATATCGACATCTACTTAACAGAGCTATTAGTCATTACAATGTTTTTATACCATATATAGATTACACCTTTTATGGTTCCCTTTTTATATGAAAAATATTCTTTGAATGAATAAAGCAAATTTTCGAAAAACCGCATACAATTTTTTTTAATGAAAGTTGTTTGTTTTTAATATCTAAATGTTTACTGTTACTGTTTATGCTAAATGTTTATTTTATTTCTTTATTATCTTTGCCTTACAATTTTGTTTGGAGAATGCACTAGAACATTGCATATTCATAACCATTTCCATAGTCATTTATTTAGCTATCATAATTATATTTGCTTACAAATATTACCTCATGGAAATCTACATGCGGTAGGTTTACAATTAATAATTAAATCAATATAGAATTACAATCGATCTATGTTTACTTTTAGGTAGAACATTTTATGTCCTTATTATCTTTGCCTTACAGTTTTGTTTGTAGAATGCACTAGACCATTACATATTAATAACCATTTCTATAATCATTTATTTAGCTATTATAATTATATTTGTTTACAAATATTACTTCATGGAAATCTACATGAAGCAGGTTTACAATTAATAATTAAACCGATATAGGATTACAATCGATCTACACTTAATTTAAAATAATTTCATTTTGTTTTCTTGCATAAATTGAAACATATTTTAATTAAATTTAAGTTCGTTCAAAACTCGTTAATAACAAAGTTCTAATACGTCACTGATTGTAAATTAAATAAGGTTGAATTTTAATACATATACAAAAAATATCATTCAACAATGCAATAAAATGATGTGAAACAAAGCCAATAAAAGTGTCTGTACTATAATTTTCATATTATTAATAAAATAAATAATATTTTTCTTTATAATTCAAGGTTCTCGTATTCTCTAGTAAGCAAGAATTTTATGTCACAACAGACTAAGTAAACCACGTGAAAGTAAAAAGAAGTATGAGTTCAAAGCGATACAGTAACACCATATTTTAAATTATTGAATCCTTTAATGTTACAAAACTGGTGTTTTAACATCTTTTTTTCCAAATTGTTCTGACATTTACTGGTATTTCTCGATGTAAAATAATTTCATAATAAACTTTAATGCTCAAGAAATAACTCAAACAATCGATATGTATGTTTTTTATTTCTTTTATTATTTTACTACATACATCAAAATCTCCTTAGATAAAATTGGCAGATTCTAGAACATACATATCCGATAAGACCAATATTATAATAAAAATAAATATATAAATTTTGTCACATATTTATTTTTAATATAATTCTATTCTTTAATTCTAAACTCAGCAAAATCGACTGATCGTGTCCTTTATTATCATGTATACAATTTATTACAATATAAAGATATAGTTTTCCCAGTCCCATCATAACTATCCAATACATATATCCAATTTAACCCAAGAACTATTTTTTTTTCTCAAATTAAATAATATTCATATATTACAATCAACCCTATTAATAAAATAAATAAATCTCTATTTATTTATTCATACCTGTATAATATACCCGTATAATATACTATTGCTACTCTACCGACCCACAACCGTTTTTTGTTAGTGGCGAGTTTCTTTTTTGACAACCAAAACAATATGTAGTATCATACATATCGATAATCTATACATATAATAAAAGCGTAAGAAAATTAAAACTGTACATTGAATATTTTTTTAAAAGAATACTTGGGGTGTGATCTACAATCGACATAGTAGCCAAATATATAGTTTTTAGAATTTTGTCTGTTTGTCTATTTGTCTATATGTATGTCCATGGTAAAATCAAAAAGTACTGCATGGATTTACTTCAAATTTTACATGAATATTACTAATAGGTCGGGTCAACATATAGGCTACATATCACGCTATCACCTACGGGAGTGAGACTGTGCGGAGTAAACGAAGTCCGTGCGGACTAAGTCGCTGGCAACAGCTAGTCTTTAAATAAAATAATCTATCCATCCATCCCTAACACTGCTATAACCCTCCTGGGTTTTACTACCGTAACTATCGTACATTCTTCAATCATAATATATTATTGTGGCTTCCGACTCACAACAATATATCTAATCCTCTGTCTAGGGTTTTGGTGCAAATCATTTTTCACAACCGAAACCATAGTATAATACATATCAGTAATATCCATAATATTGTAGTGAACCTCCCGGGTTTCACCACTGTAACCAAAATATCTTAAATGTTATCATAATAATCGTGTTCACCCTGAATCACGACCATTTCTCCCATTGAAGTATTTTTATATATACGTGCAACCAATAAAATCCATTAATTCTTATATTGGAATGTTACTATGAATTCAAAACAAAGTAAATAAATATTAAATGACCCTTTTTAGGGTTCCGAAGTAAACTAGGAACCCTTATACTTTCGCTATGTTTTCATTTTCATTGAATTAGTAAGCAACCGTTTTCACCAACTTTATCATATCACATTAGTTCATTATCTAGTAACATTTGCAAGAATTTTATGTGAAGTATAAAAGTCCTTTTTATTTTTGCCACTCTAACGGAACATAATTTTCGTGATTTCCATTAGATCTCTCTCGCTATAACGAGGAGGAAAAACTGCTATCTCAATTGTAAAGTTCTATGTGTTTAATCGGATACATTAATATGCAAATTGCAAACTTATATCGTTGCAAACCTATTACCTTATGACAGTTAAGTTGGTGTTATATATAGTCTAGCTATTCTCTAATTTTCTTCAGATATAGTGCAAAATATCGCATTGACCAATTGAATAACTCATATTGTATCCGAAGGGTCTTACCGGTAATCTAATTAGTGCTGTTCATACCTGATGAATCCGATTTCCTTTTATCGTTACTTGGACTTTGCACTACCGAATTTTAAAATAGTGGGATAGCGAGAGATTAAGTCACAGTACTTATACATATCACAAATTTGTAACCAGTTAAGCATTTTACTACAGAAAAATATTATGTTCCCGATGCCTTAAATTTAATAGTGCCCGTATTTTCGAAAATCCCTTTTTTATATTTCATCCGACGAAATTTTTCCTTCCTATACAGCTTATTTCTATCTGTTATTCTTGATATCATCTGAAAGATATGAGGTTTCCTAAATACTATGCATTTCGAAATGCCGCCAAAAAAATTAGTTTTCAATGAATTAATTGGTGAAGATTGTTCGAACTAATATATAAAAATCAATTCCTGTTCGTTAGTCTCGCTAAAACTCGAAAACGGCTGAACTAATTTGGCTAATTTTGGTTTTGAATTAATCGTTGAAGTCCAGGAAAGGTTTAAAAGGTGAGAAAATATACATAAAAAAATAGAATAGTATTAAAAAAAAGCAGAACAACGTTTCCCGGGTCAGCTAGTCTAAAATATAATTAGTATACTGGGTATTTGGGAGTTCACGTGAGATATTCTTACTTCCGGTTGATATCATGTACTACACAGACATTTATAACAACAGGCTGCCATACCATCTTGTTATACGAGAGACAAATTCAGTATTGATAAATGTTGAAAACAGAATATTGCAATCAGTTTTAATTCTATACAGTAGGCCCAGGACATATACTCTGTATTTTGGGTTTAGTAAAACAATTAACTGCCAATGCCTACAAATAAAAACCTATATTTTTTTCCATATATATTCTGACGATTTTTAACACTAAAGAAAACTACTAGATAGCAAGGCTTTAAACCACACCATCTCAGGAGCAATATACCATCGTTGCTTAGTAGGGTGGCCCAAAAAAACCGACTATTTTTTTTTTTTAGTCTCGGGTGAAAAAATGTAAGTTTATGATGTTTTAAGAGCCCTCTTCAAAAGACAGCTCGAAAAAAAATTTTTAAGAGGTCGCTCCAAATTTTTTAAAATTTCAAAAATCGTGAAAAATCGAACTTTTTTTTTTTTAATTTTTTTTCTCGTTACGGTATAATTTTGTAGACCAAAAAAAAATAAGTTTCTGAAAGTTTCAGTACAAAATTTAAATTTTGAAAGGTCGCTCATAATTTTTTTTATTTTTCGTTAATTAGCCATATCGCCGACTTTACGTGTTGGGAGTGGTCTTTTTGGTTTGAAAAAATCTTAACTTACGCTGCAAGGTCAAATCTCAACCAAGCTGGTTTCTAAGACCAGCTTAGGATTCGAATCCACGCTTGGAAGTTTATTAAATAAAATTATAAAATTGAAAAAAAATTATTTTTTCTGTATTGCGCTTGATTTTTAGTTTATCTCGTGATATATTTTTATCGATTATGGTACTAAATATATAAAAAAAAATGCATGGAATTTTCATTCGAATTGTAAAAGGTCACTCGAAAAAATCTAAACTAATGCACTAATAAATTGAAAAAAATTATGAGCGACCTTGCAAAATTTAAATTTTGTACTGAAACTTTCAGAAACTTATTTTTTTTTGGTCTACAAAATTATACCGTAACGAGAAAAAAAATAAAAAAAAAAAATTCGATTTTTCACGATTTTTGAAATTTTAAAAAATTTGGAGCGACCTCTTAAAAATTTTTTTTCGAGCTGTCTTTTGGAGAGGGCTCTTAAAACATCATAAACTTACATTTTTTCACCCGAGACTAAAAAAAAAAAAATAGTCGGTTTTTTTGGGCCACCCTATTGCTTAGTTTACCTCCATCTACAAGTAGTTCAATTTGTACCGCTGGGTCATACATAGGCAATAGTAGCTCAGATAATTTGTTTTTCAAATAGCTCATTCACTCGTGCCATTCCTTTTCATAATTATATTAAGAAGACAAGATAAAGTTGTGCAATTTCCTATATAAGTCTTCCAAGAATTCAACGAGGCGTATAATTGCCAAAAACATTGTATGCATTGTAACCTAATTTCGTACTAATTGAATCACGGGTGAAATTGTTTTTAAGACAAATATTTAAAATGCGGTGCGCAGAGAACCTACTTATAATAATAATTATAGTTATCTGTCAGTAATTTCAAATATTAAAATTATCACTTAACTAATCAACCTTGTCAATCAATCAATCAATCAAATCAATCAATCAATCAAATCAATCAATCGTCAAAACCTGGTCACTTTTAACCCCAAGAAGACACAGCTTTGCGTGTTCACCGCAAAAAAGACACCCTTTGTCGTATCACCTCGATTTGGGGATACTCTCCTGACAGCTTCAGCTAGTGTTGAAATCCTGGGAATCGACATATCAAATTACGTTCAGTTTCGCGGTCATTTGGAAGGTAAGGCTAAACTAGCCTCCAAAAAGCTCGGTGTGCTCAGCAGAGCGAGACAGTACTTTTTGCCGGCCCATCGCCTTCAACTTTATAAGGCACAGATTCGGCCTCACATGGAGTACTGTTCTCATCTCTGGGCCGGAGCTCCCCAATACCAGCTTCTTCCTCTTGATCGCATACAGCGTAGAGCGGTTCGAATCGTTGACGACCAGGCTATTTCGAAACAGCTCGACTCTTTGGCATTACGCAGAGATGTAGGTTCACTCTGCGTCTTCTATCGTCTTTATCATGGGGAGTGTTCCGACGAGTTGTTTGGAATAATTCCTGCCGCCGAATTCCACCATCGGACATCGCGTCAAAATTTAAAGTTCCATCCTCACCATCTCGATGTCTGGAAATCCACAACTGTGCGTTTCTCCCGACACTTTTTGCCTCGCACTACTCTGTTGTGGAATCAATTACCGGCAGGGGTATTTCCGAACGGATACGACATAGGGACCTTCAAGAATAGAGCTTACTCATTCTTAAAAGGCCGGCAACGCAACTGCAAGACCTCTGGTATTGCAGATGTCCATGGGCGGCGGTGATCACTTACCATCAGGTGCACCTCTTGCTTGTTTGCCCCCTCTTCTATAAAAAAAAAACCTTAAAAGAAATATATATTTTATAACTATAATAACAATATTTTATAATAAATCAAAAGTCAAATTTGCCTGTACTATTATTTCAAAATTTTCTTTATCGTATGTAAACATCACCGATTATATCAAATTTTAAATCTGGTTCATAAAGATAGCTACACTGACTTAGATATTGTAGTAGACTTAAAAGTAAATTAATCAGTCAACTGAACTTTTATACTCTGAGCCGAACCAGGCTGTAAATAATACCACGTCAAGCCCAGAACTAAAATCAGTACACATGATACATTGGAACCTATAGATTCTAAAATGTACTTGACATTGCCAATCACCCACGTACTCAGTACCTATGTAGTAAAATTTATTTATGTGTAATAGAGTTCACGGAAGTCATTAGGGCAGACGAAAAAATATAACTATTGCACAGGTGTGCTTCAGCCAAAGTTACAATATTCAAAAAATATTAGTTTTTTCCCCTTAAACTATATATACCTTCAATGTAATATGCGACATCACTAAACCGATATTCCAAGGTACTCTTTTTTTGAAAATCATTTTTATAGCAGCGCTTAAAATTGACTACTATAATTATTACCCCATTACAAAGTTAAACAGGAATATTTAACAATAAATCCGATTATTCTAGGCTCAGCCAAGTATTTTTTTTTTTAGTGAAATTGTTACTAAAAGAACATTTGTTTCCATTACTTATTTTTTTTTAATATCGTAAGACGAATGACTTTCCAGATATAACCAGAATCGTCATCTACTCCATCACAGAAAAACGGCACTAACACGTAATGCATGATTTTCACATTTATTTAACCCCCCAGCAGTTTTTGTCTTCTGTATTAAATTATGTCAATCTACGGAGCATCTTAATTTTAAATAAAACATTCATTTAATATCTTAAATCAAACGTAATATATGCGGTGGTCATAAAAACGGATACTGCGCGGTGACGAATTGCCTAACAGTTCACAGCTTCACAGCCATTTTGTTGGGAAATCTAATTATGTTTCCTAATAATCCTCTTTGCTGAAGTATCAAAGTAAGTTCGTTTCCTGGTGAATTTGCAAAGTAGTGTTGTTACCTGTCGTATCAAACTCCACTCATACTCGGTCATCCGTAGTAAAAGACGTTCTGCTTACACGAGGAAGACGGGCTTCGTTGACGGCAAGGCACTTGTTATTTCATTCTCTCGTTACCACGTGACCGCTCCAGTGTTACGAGTGATTTTTCAAGTATTTAAATTATCTGAAACTTAAAACGACAAAGAATAGTATACTCTTCGTACCTACATATCTAACAACGTACTTTTTTTTAAAGACCATTAAAACGGCAAGAAAAAGAAAGGAAAATAAATTAACTGTTTAATTGTATCGATTTTAAAGTAATATTTGGTACTTTAAAATATAGAAGAATAGAATTTCTTTTTTTATATAAAAATCGGTTACAAAGGTGTTACGTATTTTGAAATAGTCTACCGGTAATGCCAGTGTGCAAAAATTATAATAAGTCTACTTTTTATTAACCAAAAAACATGTTATATGAAATGAGACTCACGAAATATAGAATATCGATATGAGAGAATGTCACTATTTAATATTTGATAATCTAGTCATATAATGTAACCTTTGATTTGTGTAAACTGTGGGTAGACCACTTCTGAAATGTAATCAATACCCTACATTTACAATTAAAGTGGTGCATGAGAGAATACCTATGGGCAATGGCCAGATTCCGCCCTTGTATTAAATATTAATAACTGCCTTTTCTAATTAAAACAACGTAATCGGTTTTTTACAATTTTATATTTTCTTTTACATTGTCTAATGTAACCAAAATCCTTATTCACTCTAATTTTAACATTCTATCTTTTAATTCTCACGATGAAATGATGAAATATAATATAAATTAACAAATACATGTACCTACCTTAAATTGCTTACGCACGTTCTGGATTATTCAAATATTATCGTACTTTTAAACGGAGGCCAGTGTGTGTTACACTGATCGATGCAGGAGACTGAATGCCCGAGTTTTCAACCCGTCTTACCCGCCATTGTTGTTTTCGTGCAAGCTCTGTGTTACCAGAGTAAATAATTTTAATTCGTATAACAACGATGTCGGGCAAAATCCTGCTTTATTAAATAAAAACCTAACAATAATATAAACCAAAGTCGCTTTTTCTGTCTGTGCCTATGTATGCTTATATTTTTAAAACTACGCAACGGATTTTGATGCGGTTTTTTTAATAGATAAATAGATTCTTGAGGAAGGTTTTAATATATAAACCTTTCCTATATTCCCACCGCGAGCAGGTCGCTAGTAGCATATAAAACTTGAAATAACCTTTGCAAAAATTGTTTACCGACAACGTTAACGGTTTTACGTCAGTCATTATACGTTATCATTTATGATATAAATTTATGTTTTAGCCGGCGTAACACTAGATTTGTAAACAAAAATAAATCAATTACATTTTTGAATCGACAAAGTACTAGATTGTTTCAGTGTTAGATTTTGACTATGTAACAAAATCTCAGTAAAAGCCGAAGGTCTGGTGGTAGTGCATTAGCTGTACCGTATCTCCAAAACCATGTAAGACTGCTGGTTCCAGTTTCTGCAAATAAAATTGATATATTTGATAAAAACTGATGATGAGAATCATACGAAATAAATTTTCTGGTTAGTTTTATGTATCACCACTGTTTTATTTGCTGATTTTGGGTTTTGTGTGTAATTGGATGTTAGTTTTATTATAATTTTTTGTCTTTTATTAAAGAAATTAAAAACTATAAATTATATTGTTATCCTTATAATAAAGGTTGTATGGAAGAGATCACTTTTTTAGTGATAAGACCGCCTTTGTGTATCTTATATGCACGAAAAAAATTTGTAACTTATACATATATTGTCATATATTTGTCGGTACAAAATTTAGAATTATATTGTAATAAGTAGCGGCGAGACTCACCACCCATTTTTCCAGTCTAAACCCTGGTGAATCGTAATGAATTTGAGTGACTATTGATACTCAATTTTCATTGCGTATCCAACAAGGGGAGCAACATGATTATATATTTTGTTAATTTAAAGAGATGGACGAAACCTAACTTATCCAATGAAACAGTTTTTTACACCCGTGTTGATCCGAGCTCCCTTTGTATATAGAACATTTATCGTTCTGCCAGGCAGGTCGTTTAAAGCGATCGATTGGCTACACGGTAGAGCACTGCATTGTCTCGCCCGGATCTGGTACCACAGTCTTATCTATTCCTGCCGCAATAGCTTCAGGACTTGTCACTGTCGTTCTCCGGTTTGGAAGTTAAGATAGACAGTAAACCTATGCATCTGATATTAAGACCTCGCTGCAAGGGTTGCACCGCACCATTAATATCTTTGGTGTCTATAAGCGATAGTTTTTCTTTTCATCAATAGGGCCATCTGTTTGTTTGCTATCTTATGATATAAAAAATACCCGCAAAGCATAAATTAATATACCCTGGATTATTTTCAAAGAAGTTTTATAATTCCAAGAACCGACTTCCATTCTTCTTTAGCAATTAAAGATTTATCGATTACTACAAGATGTCATTATTACGTCCTGACAACGAAAAGCCCTGAAAATTATGCCCTTTGGAATAATAAGAATTATTTTTTTAAGTCAATTCAGTGGTATTTAAGTAATCGGGAAATATGTAAGGTCCTTCCTAAATAGGTGAACATATTTTAACACAGCGATCAGTACGTCTAACCAAAGCTATCAACCAAAAAATAAATGAGATTCAAGGGACCTTTTAATTTTTACAAACAAATATTTTAAAAAAAATCTCATTTTTTCACTCAATCAAGATTTACGCTTTTTTGCATAAAATAATCCACTTTTAACGCAATAGTGAGTAGTAAGTGGTAAATAACCACAAAGTGAATCATTTCATAAAAAAGACGTAAATCGTTATGAGAAAAAAATATTTTGTTGTTATAATCAAAAAGTTTTACTCTCCTGAATGACGTTTTTTTTTCGGGTGGATATCTTTGGTCAGATGTACTGATGGTTGTGTTGAAATTTTGAAAGGACCTCATATATTCTGACGAATTGTGAATCTTCCCCTTCTTTTAAGTCGGTTGAAAATAAACTAAACGCATATAAACAAACGTACACATAAGTTTATAAAGATTATAGAAAGTGCGCAAAATAAAATCCTTCATCCAAAAACGAATAACGAATTATTTTCTTTACACAAAAAACTTTCAACGATAATTTACAGCAAAAGTAATATAACATCTAATAAAGTCTGTCTCGTGTATTAAGAGTCAAGTATTCCAGCCTTATATAGCTGGTATTCATTAACTGAATCGTGAACCAAATTAATGATGTTCAACATTCAACACTATGACGTTTGCCTGATTGTAATTCAACGTATGTCGCCTTGTCATTTCATCTACTTGTTCCCCGCTTTGGATACGCCGTAATTAAGGTATCGTCAATACAGAAATATGTGTATTCACGTCACGAAGTTTTTCGCACATCAAATTACGTTTTTGAGAAAAATGTTTTTAAGGCTTGGCTAATTTTATCATGAAAACGAAATTGGATTCATACTGATTACTGCATTCATTATAACAATGCCTATATTTTTGCTTTGTTTTCAAAAATGGTTTGTAATTATTTACAGTGATGCATGAAAAGCTGCAGATATAAATTAATGTCGAGTAGGTCTTTGTTTCGGCTTTAAGGCTGACAATGAGGTTCGAATCTTGATAACAGATTTGAGATAGGCTGAGAAAAAAATGTTTTGTTATTCTCGGAATTTTTAAACTTACTTATAACTAACATTTTAGAAAATGTTAACATGTAATCATTCTTCTAAAACAGTTCAAATATCTCATTGCTAGTAAATGAAACACTGTTGAAAAAAGCGTTTGCTAAATCAACAAATGTTATTGCAGAAATTTGTATCTAAAAAAATCTCAGCAGCTTGGAGTCTGGAGGTGGCTTATCAATAGCTCCAAGTCTTAAAGAACATGTAAAGCGGTTATTAAATACTAAATTGTAGTTATTGAAGTTGACTAATGCGCCGATCGCGTTGTATACAGCTAACAATTCGGTAACGACTGTGAACCCGAATGTATAAAGATTCTTACTTCTCTAATTATCACGCTACAAAACTAGCATTATAAAATTTATGTATTTTATAATATGTTTTATCCAATTTTACAATTAGCGTAGAGTTTATGTATCGTTTCACGTTTGTAATATTTGTTATCGTATTCGTATCGTATTTCCTTTTTAAAATTTTAACTATGTTAATAGTAACAACAACCAAATTCAAAAACCTGCATCACTTTACCACATTCCGAACCACGCCTGAAGTGTTACAATCAGTAATATCCACTGATTTTGATATATTACGCTTGGTTGAAAGGTAGTACTCACTAGATAAGTTTTTGGGTGATTTGCAGCTATTGATGATGAGTATAAAATTGTGTAGATTATGATTAAAAACTGATGTTATCTATAATAGGGGTATAAGTATTATAGAAAATAATAATTAAAAAAAAACATTTGTAATATTTGTAGCAAAGCAAAGATCTTTTAATTCCAAAGTTCACTCATTACGACCTAGCGCAGGTACAACTTAAAACAATTCTATGAAAAGTTACCCTTAATAACATCTGGTATTTTATTGCCTCTTTATTACTCTGAAAGTCGATTTAGTGAGAAAAATGGTTTAAGTTTGTGTAATCTCGGATAAATGGGTTTTAAACTCATTAATGAAATGAATTAGAAAGATTTATAAAAATAAATTTTCTCAGTTTTAACTGCAGATTTTTAAAACGAATTCATTGTGAGTTTAATTACGTTATTATAATCAACCACAGAACATGAAGTTTCTTTTAAATACCAGTTTTTTATACACAATATCTTTTTAACTCATTTTAGCACTATTTACAAAGCCCAAGGAACAGAGGAATTCTTTCCTTCAACTGCTCACTATACTAATCAATAAACCATATAATATGTAAACTATCAAAAATATTCAAACACACGAAGATTTTTAACTAATTTTTAAATAAACAATTACTTTAAAATATATATCCTTAATTCAACAAAGCACAGATATCTGTTCAAATGTTTTCTTATCAGTAATTATATATTATGTTAATGTTATATAATATTAACATATAATATGACACAATATGTTGTTGTATTAAATGATTAGTGATAATTATAATTAGTGTACATCTATCGCCAAGTTCATTTGAAGTAGTATGAGTATCAAGGTACATAATTTTTTGCTGTGTCCCCCATGACGTATAGAGCATCTGCCATTCTGTCAGGAAGTTCTTAAAAAACAAACAATTGGCTATACGTGTCACCTACCATCTTGACTAATACGTGGTAGAAGTTGCGCAACGCCTCGCCGGGTATTGGGTACCATCGCCTTACCTATTTGTGCCATAACAAAGTCAATGCTTGTCTTTGCCGTGTTGCGGCTTGGAGGGTTAATAACGAGTAGATGGTAAACATATATGTGATCGCCTCTGTGGTCTAGTAGGTCGATGTCGATGTTGACCACTTGAGGTCCCAGGTTCGACTCTTGGATAGGGCAACTCAAAATGTATTTTTTTTTTTCAGTTTTCTAATAAAAATAACGTTGTCCAGGATTGTAAAGTGCCCGGTTGGCGACAGCCTTGCCAACTATCACATTGTGGAATCTAGTATCTTCGGCTAGTCGTGGGTGCAATTGTTGTACCTTTGCCTACCTCTTCGGGGATATGGGCGTGAAAATATATAGTAAAGGGTATTACCATCCCACTACATGGGTAGCAATGCAGCATTAATATTGTTCGCGTCTATAAACGATGCTATGTTTTTCCATCTGGAGAGCTATGTGCTTGTTTGCTATGTAATGAAAAATTTATGTAACAAAGTAATTGTTTTGTATCAGACCTTTGATGTAAAATGTATTGATATGATACACTTAAATCAAAATTATTATATTTATATATTTTTGGCTTAGATATGACATAAAAGTAGATCGCCATTTTGAAAAAAAAACTTCAATGCAATATAAATGATAACTTCGTTGGTAGAGCTTGAGGACAAACCGAGATTAGCTTGCGGACAAACCGGGATCCGTTTTTTGCCACGCTTTTTGTTAATATGTGTTAAAGTATATGTTTTAATAAATGAAAAAAAAAAAACCTAAATTTTTATTGATTTTACATTAAATTGATTTCAATATTAGCTATCGACAATCAACAATGAAAAAAGTCTTATATATACAAATCACATATTCACTAAGATTTTTCATTATTTACGAAACTTTCCCAACATTTCTGGCTACACAAATAGTAAAGTCAAGCAATTTTCGTCCGCTTATATCTCTTGTTTGTGTTACGAAGTGCTCGAATGTGGCCGGCGAGAAAAGTTTCTACATGAAACCTGATAAAACAAATATAATTTTGCCGTAATATTATTTTCAAACTTGTTTATGAGTTACCTTTACACAATTTCCGCGAAATGTTGTTAACTGCGATATCAGAAACGTCAAATTTATATTTCTGTCTAATGAACGTTACAACATTAAAGCGAAAGTTCTGTTCGTGGTCAATTTAAAAGGATTTCTTTCTAGCAAAAGCCAATAAATAAATTGTTGATTTTCTTGATTTTTGGAGATAGAAATATACGGAAATCTTATTATATATATATATATATATATATATATATATATATATATATATATATATATATATATATATATATATATATATATATACATATATACCGTCTCCATACGAGCTATCCGCATCATACATGACCTTTTACGACGATTCTAATCTGACCAAACATCTGATGCCTATTGACTATTGTTGAATCTCCCCCGTGTTGGTTCCAGGCTCCTTTGGAGAATAGACCAACTGCCGTTCTGCCAGGGAGGTCGTAAAAGGCGACCGATTGGGTATGCGAGTCACTACCATCGTGGCTACTAGGTGGTAGACTTCTGCATTGTCTCGCCCGGATCTGTTATCACCGCCTTGCCTGTACCTGCCGCAATAGCGTCAGTGCTTGTCGCTGTCGTGTTCCGGTTTGGAGGGTAAGGTAGCCGGTAAACTTATGGATGTGCCGTTAGACCTCGCCACAAGTTAGCAACGCACCATTAACACCTTTGGTGTCTATAGGCGATGGTTGACACTTTCCATTAGGTGACCCATCTGCTTGTTTGCTATCTTATAAAAAAAATAAAAATAAGAAAAAATAAAAAAGAGAAGAAATGTTGATGCTTTGAGCGTGCTCTATCGCATTTATAGTGGGGAGTGGTCTGAGGAATTGCTTAGTTTGATACCAGCTACTTCTTTCTAACGCTTACATTACTCGCCGAAGCCAGAACCTCCATCCACACTACCTTGACTCATGGTGTTCATCAAGAATACGGTTTAGCCTGAACTTTTTAGTTCGTACCACCAAATTATGCAATGAACTCCCTAAATCTATATATCCTGAAAAGTATAACATTGAATCCTTTAAAAGGCGGATTAATGAATTTCTTAAGAGTTGGCAGCGCATCTCCTCTTATGCTGTAAATACCCATGGGCATCGATGACCGCTTCCCATCAGACAGCCCGTTCGCTCGTCTACCAGCTCATCATAGACAAAAAAAAATCTATAATAATAGCTTAAAAAAATGGCAAATCACATATTTTGGTCCCGAATGTTAGTATAGTGGTATCACTTTCACATAATATCAATTATATATTCATATACGTCGTCTAATTAGTTTTCAAACTGTTTTGCGGTTGAATTAACATTATCCTTATTTATATTCACTGAAATTCAGATACACAAACACGTTTTTCAACAAAGCGACATTGACGTTTCGGTCTATGTTATATACTCGTAACTACGTAACTTTATAAGTCGGTGTTTTTAAATAGCCCGAAAGGTGAATATCACAGATGCGGAATATATACCTAATTTTTGGTAGAACTCCAAAATACTGTCAATTTTCATTACAGTGCACTCCACGGAAATCAAATCCTCTCGTCCCAATAAAGGAAAGCCTTTTCCATTAGTCTAAAATAAACCCTAGTAATTGAGTTTGGATTGCTTTAAAGATTTATACCACTATGCTTGCTGTGCAGTGTAAACAGTGATCCATTGAAACACCCAAATTAAAGAGAATTTAACAAACCCACGTCCAATGTATTTGATTCAATTTAAATTATTTGAGAATCGTTTGTTAATGTTGAGTTTGTTCTGATTCGTAATGTAATAAAAGAGACTTTATATGGTAATTACATACGCGAGTATTATTATTAACATGATAAAATATTTGGTCTTGTCGCTATAAGTGCGATTTGGATAAATTATTATGTAAATGTGTAAAACCAGTTTAAAATTAATTGAAACAAAAACACATAGGTACTAATTACATTACGAAAAGTCAGAACATATAATTGCGGTTTTCCATGACAGAAATAGACTTAGCTCATTTGTTTTAATGTATCAGATATGCCAATTATTAAAAAAAGTAGCTTCATGCTCGTATCCCCAAAGGGGTAAGCAGAGGTATAACAAGTGCACCCAAGATTAGCCGAAGATACTTGGTCCCACAAATGTGATAGATGGTAAACCTATCGCCAACCGGGCACTTTCCAATCCCGGCCAACTTTGTGTTTGTCAGAAAACTGAAAAAACTCTTTTTTTATGTGCCCGACCCCGGAATCGAACCCGGGACCTCATGTGGTCAACGCCAACACTGAACCAATAGACCACAGATGCCAATTTTTTTTTATTGTATTTCATGAGATAGCAAATAAGCACATAGTTTTCCTGATAGAAAGAGATAACATAACTGTTAACCGTTATTTTATTGATTCATTCAAAGATCATGTAGTCACCTTCCAGTTACATCAATATATCTTAAAATCATCCTGCACCAAAGAGTATGCCAAAAGAAACTCAATTAGCCCACACAGGGTTTATTAGGTTTAGCGAGATCCCATGGACTTCTTCCAGTTTTATCTTTAGAAACTGGAAGTAGATTTGATCCAAAGCCCTTATTAAAACGAACCCAAGGAGCCAAAAATCGATGGCGCTGCTTAACTTTAGTTCAATGTTGCCATAACCTCCTTCCTGTTTCATCATAGGACCATGTAAATTATCTAACACCAGGGTATTCCTCAAAACAGATCAAATGAGTCCAAACTCGATGGGTTTATCTTGTTTATGTTAAAGGTTCCTATAGCCACCTTCAATTTTCATTATTAAATTTTAAAAAAATCATCTAGCACCAAAAAATATGCCAAAACAAATCCAAGCAACCTACACTCAATGGGGTTTTCTGGGTTAGCAGAGTTGTTTAATACGAAGTTCCCATAACCTTCTTTCTGTCTTATTATAAGAACCAGGAAATCATACAGCATTAGGGTATTTATCGAAACAGAACAAATTAATCTAAGCTCGATGGTTTTATCTTGTTTAGTTTTAAAATTATTATGGCCACCTTATAGTTGCATCATCAGATCCTAAAAATTATCTAGCACCCAAATGTATGTCAAAACAAACCCAGTCAGCCTACACTCAATGAGTTTATACATTGGATTGGCTTATAAGTTCTTATAGGCTTTTTATAGTTTTATCATTAGGCATTGATAAACATCGTGTTTCAAAATCCTTGTAAAAATTTACTCTATTTTATTCCAAAGCTTCCATGTCCTCCATCATAAGCTCTATTATAAGACCCCGGAAATCGTCTAGCACCAGGATGTTTGTTAGAACAAAGAATCCCAAGTTCGATGGGTTATCTTGTTTAGTTTAGAAGTTTCCATAACTACCTTCCAATTCCAACATCAGATACTACCTCAAAGTCAATGGTGTTACACTATTTTATTCTAAAGTTCACGTAACGTACTTCCAGCTCTATCATGAGACTTTGGAAATCCTTAGTGCTAAAACTAAAACGTTTGTCCAAGCAGAACAAGTGAGTCCAATTTTGATTAGTTTATCTTATTTAGTTTGGGAGTCCTCATTCTTCCAGTTCCATCATCAGATCCTTAAAATCATCCAGCTCTAAGGCGTTTGTCAATACAAGACAATTAAGTGCTAAAACAAAAACACTGTCTCGTTTAGTTTAGGAGTTCGTTGTAGTTGCATTTTGAATCTGGATTCTGGATGTTCCAATGTCACTTTTTTGGCTCAATATTCAGTACCTTATTATCATGAGAAAAACTTTATGTAACAAATGAAATTACTCCTAACTCCAGTATATTAGCAATTTCTATCTGAGTTATAATGGCACACTAACGGTCCCATCTTTAGATTTTCGACATTATATCTAATAGAAAGTACACGTCTTCAAAAATCAGTCGTGTCCGATCTTATCTCTTTCTACATTCTACGCGGGAGATTCGATTGTACTTTTTTAGCTCCATCTTCAGACCTTCGTCATCATGAGCACTAATCAAGCTTAGTATTTAGACCAATGAATCCAAAGAAGGTTGTCTTGTCGGAACGGATATCAGAAATTTGTTAAAAAGTAGCTTGCGATTTTTTAAAAAACAAAATAGAAACAGATATATTTACAATTCCCCTGCCCCTGCTGTATTAATAATACATTTGTACAAAGACACACATTACATACAATTATTATTAACAAGGAAATCAGTGGTCGATCGCAGAACCAAATCGGGACTACCATAAATATCGAGCTCATCCAGAAACACAATATGGTATTAACATCAGAATATGATAGTAAGATATTATCGAAAGTTTTAGTTTTTAGGAATGAAGTGTTGACACTTTTGGCGAGATGGAATCCACATAAAGCTAACTACAATGTTGTCAATATTGTAAAAGATTATGCCAAATTTCTTTAATTTGGGAAATTACATAATTAACACTAGCAGGTAGTTTGTTGTTTTTTTTTTAAATTTGACAACACACTCATGGTATCACTACTAATCAGCTATTCTTTTAAGACCCTAGTTTTTATTTTTGATATGTTTAAGCAGCTAAAATGGCAACATATTCTGCCGTGAAAACACTGGAATTTTTATTTAATCTGTAACCTATACCTTTGTTTATAGAACTGTCAAAGGTTGCAAATGAAACACCCTTAGCGTCTTTACTTCCATCAGTATAAACACAATGATGAGTTGATGACCATTCCAATTGTTCTAGAGTTCATTATGTACTTCCTCTTTGCACGACAATTATTTATCGTCAATAAGTATATCCATATGAAATTTGCTTTCAAAGAACTCTTCGTAACAGGGTAGAATAGAGGACGTTTGAATCTGTAATTTCTTGAGAAGTTCAATAAAGTTGGTTAAATTATTAAAATTCATATCTTAGTTTAAAAAATTTAAATACTTCTTATTTACTAACCTTTTAATCTCCAAGAACTATTTTCTCTGTTTTCTCTAGAAAGGACACTGCTTTTAGATTAGATGGTATTTCTTACAAAGTTATTAAAAACTTACATGAAAATTGCATGTTGATATTTTTAAATTTATTGAACAATCTTTGGATAAATAATAAGATTCCTATTTCCTGGAAAACTGACTGTGTGGTGCCGATTTTAAAACCTGGAAAACCTAGACTTTATAAAGTTTTTTGTCGTCCCATTACTCTTACTTATTGTGTTGTCAAGATTTATTAAAGCAAATTTAAAAAAAAAATCCATAAAAAAAAACAATATTTTACCTTCAAATTAGATCTCTGTTTCTATTTTCTAAATCTGTTTCTATTTTGTTTTAAATACTTATAATTAAAAAAAATAAAAAAAATCTAAAAGCACTTATCCAAGGAATAAATTAATAATTATCTCTATTAGTCACGAAATAAGGTAACGACTCATAAGGCAGCATGACTTCCGGTTTTAGCCTGTCCCTTTGGGGCGAAAGAAAAGACTTGACTAGTATTTTTCCGCCTTTATTTATTTTTGTTAATAGGAACGAAAAATTACTATTAATCTAAGTTATCAATAAAAATATTTTACTTACATGATTTTTCCTGCATTTATCCATTTTTTGCGTTTGAAGATTATCGACGCAGCGTTTAAAGAACTTTCCAGGAAACGATAAAATTTAATCTCCGTATTGTTTTTATATGGCATATGTGAACACTCACGAATACAACAAGTAATTTTTGATGAGGACATGACGAAAATTAATTTTAGTTTAAAAAAAAGGTAACAATTGATAATACTTTTATTTATTTAAATAACACAAAATATTTAACAAACTGCTTACATCACAATATTTCTAATTTTTTTTCCACCAGATGGCATCATAGTCATCTTGCGCAATCCCTATAATAGAGCTTCATAGATTGACAGCTATAAACGTGGCAATCATAAGCTACAAACGACAGCGACAGTAACAACATTTTAAATAAAATTATTTAACTGTAGAACATCGATACTATCAGAATCTGTCTTAGTGTAACTAACACAAACTGAAAAATTTTATTGTACCTACATATTATTACAAAGAGGCAAATATTAGAGTTATTTGTCACGCTTCCAAAGTGGTTGCGGATTCAAGAGTTTTAATAAAAGCCTTTGATGTTGAAGCTTGGTAATTTTGCTGAGCCATATGTTAAAGATATTTTTATCTAAATTTCGCTAGCAAAATTAGCAATAAAACATAAATCCTACGGTATAAACACCTAAATTGCATTAACAGCGTAGTTTTAGCATTTCAATCGAGATTCAAATTAGGCCAAACTAACTAATACCTCCGAAAATAGAAATGGTAGGTGACAAATCCATTCTACAATCAATTTGTTTTGAATTGAACTTTTTAATATTATTCAGAAAAAAGTTAGAATCTTTACGCTACTTTCCTTTCGGAGTAGGTAGGGTGAACCGAATGTTTTTGTAATCTTAATGCGCCTCTAAAATAATCCGATGTCACAATTCTTATGAAAGATTGGTATTGATTATTTATTTATTTATTTATTTATTGCAAGCTTATAACATTATTTTTCCTGTTTAATTGAAAATAATGTTTTTTTTTTCTTAATCAAACGGTTGTACTAACAAAACATTTTATGGCCGTAGCTATAGCTTTCTTATGATGGGGGGAGAACTACGGCTTCACAGTATACGAAACTATTTGTAACCCAAAATTATAATTTTTTTATGTGTTATAAGATAGCAAACATGCAGTAAACCATCGCCTATAAACAGCCTAAACAAGATGTTAATGGTACGTTGCTATCTTGTGGTGAGGTCTAATGCATCATGCATAAGCTTACCGGAAACCAGAACACGATAGCTTCGAATAAGTAAGGCGGTGATACCAGACCCGACCGAGCTAATGCAGTACACTAGCCTTTTACGACCTGCCTGGCAGAACGGCAGTTGACGTATTCTTCAAAGGAGCTCGGGCCAACACGGGGGATGCAAAAACACAATTATATATATATATATATATATATATATATATATATATATATATATATATATATATATATATATATATATATATATATATATATATATATATATATATATATATATATATATATATATATATATATATATATATATATATATATATATATATATATGGACTGGACCACCGTATTCCCCCTCTCCCCTGTGTACGCCCACGAAACTTCTCACAATCTTGTTAATATAACTTCAACAATCCACATATTCGTTTGAAAATCAAATGCAGAAATCAAGGGAATTAAAACTCAGCCAATAAACGAACTTGTTAAATTGCACGTATTCAGGGTGATAAACGAGGAACATGATCAAGTTGCTTTCAAACTCGCATCGAATGAATAGAAATCATTCGTCTTATTTCTGTATACAGGTGCTAATATTTTACTGTCTGCGCTTTGCTAGATTGCTAGCTACCGTGAATAGAAGTGTCAAATGTTATCAACAACATTTAAATACTATTGAATTTTAGATTTAAGCATTGGATATAAATGATACATAACAATTGACGTTTAGAGAAAATTTTCAAGTACCAGTCGGACTCGAACACGATGGTTCTGTACCAACGAGTGATATTAATTAAGGCTTTTTATATGGGTCCCTTGGTTATCTAACTTTTTATTATTTATTAATAAAAGCGGCCTACGGAATGCGTGTTACCGTAACACTTGTTAGATGCAAAATACAGAGCTCTGTGATAGGTAGACAGACAAGCATATAAGGCAAGAGTATAGCGGTCTCATGTATAAAATGATGAGATATCGTATATCATTGTGCCCACTGAGTACAACGTCGGTGAGAGATAGCTACCTTGTGGAACCCCAGCTTTGATTTTCCTTTCAGCGGACAGGGCATCCTCTATCGCCACT
The DNA here is from genome assembly GCA_036924255.1 of Apodemia mormo. NCBI lineage: Eukaryota > Metazoa > Arthropoda > Insecta > Lepidoptera > Riodinidae > Apodemia > Apodemia mormo. Next base: position 26,815,068 of record JAUPFN010000011.1, read on the forward strand.
CTAAATCTCCGATCTTCTAAAAAGAATCCAACGCCTCTTACTAAGTGCTTACGTATGTTTGCCTTAGACAACTTATAAAGCAGACCGTTATGCCTAACGCAGTCAAAAGCCTTCTCCACAACACTCAACTGCAACTTCTTAAACAGCACTGCAACTGTCTGTTCTTTTTATTATATTATGTGCGGCAAAAAGGGTATGCAGTACTCTTAACTGTTGAAGGACTGTGTTATGCTCAGCCCTAAACCCGAATTGTTCTAAAGTCGTTCTGTGTGGTCTGAAGTGTTCTGAGCCGGGGGTTGAAGTGTTTTTTCAGGTGTTTCATAATGAGCTTTTTAAAGACTTTTGATATCATGGGAAGCAATGTGATGGGTCGATAGCTGTTCCGATGAAATTGGTGTATTACCACCTTCTTTTTCGAGAGCGTTGCTCCTATCTTGCAAATGTATTGCTATTGCTGCCAGCAGATTATCACCCAGCAGTATAGACTTCGTCAGCCGAGCGAAAATAACATCATTTTGCTCAAGCAGGCGCTTGGGCGATCTATTATTGAAGAATCACGCTTCGACTACTCGCGAAGCGAGGTGCCACTTGACATCGCCGGGTAAGTTGCAAGTCACGGGCGCATCTTTCTAGGTTTCGGTGATATATACGCAAATCCCTAAGGGGAATCTCAGTTAAGGATGTCTTCCGTGTTTCGACTTGTGCAGTAGGAGGAGGTTGTCCAGTTAGGGCCGTCTTTCGTGTAAACCGTGCCAGCTTGTGCCGCCTTTGAATATCTTTGCCCCGAGGTACTAGGCTTCTAGGCAACGAGGTCAGTGGAGATTTCCTGTAAAATACAGGCGGAGTGTTGATAGGCGGGGAGTGGGGGGTATTTGCGATTTTCGCGACGGACTCATTTCGATACCGACATTTCGGTAATCTCGGTGTCGAAATGACTTCGCTCTCTTGGTAATTTCGGCAGCGAGCCCATTAAAAAGAGCTAGTCAACTATTTACCACCTTGGCCCTTAGGCAACGGCCCTGGCTGCCAGAGTTTCCCTGAGACATGTTGGGTACCGTGATGGTGAGAATAGTTACCGGGTACTCCAGGGCTTAGTTATTCCCTCAAAAGGGTGATTTCTCAGCTACATAGCTAATAAAGGGGTAAAAAATGTTTGGTTTTGTTCACAGTTCCGAACGATAAGTGTACACGCAGTAGAAATACACTATCACATAAGTCACGCTAATATTTTACACTGGTGACACTAAAAAAATCCAAGCTCTCCACGTTGTCACTATTGCAATAGGAATACGCATGGAATACGAAAAGTGCTGATATTAAATGTAGGCGAGATGTCACACTGTTGAACCCTACCACCTAGTAGTAGTCTATCTAGTTTTATACATAATTTTATCCAAAATATAACAATACATTAGTATAGTAACCGATTAGTTTTTTTGGGAACTATTTTCTTATTATTTTGTCTTTTCCCTATTAATGTGCTAGACTAGTTCCATGCAAAAAGAAAAGAAAAACATAAATTTTGACGTTTTGTGTTTTTCTTATACTTTACATAGAATAATTGCAATATAATAAAGACCACCAAGCAATAAATACCGCTGTCAAAGATCTAGGAACAATTATATCAAAAATAACATTTCCAAGTTAAAAATTTTATGTTCCGTTTATCAAAACACCTTCAAATAGTATAACATTATTTTAACAAAAATTTTGCTTATTTTATACGAATTTTTTTCTCTACATTATTTTTTTTAAAAACATTATTATTAGGTTATGTTAGGTTCAGTTTTATAGTTTATAATATTTCTTATTTTTTGTGCACTAGGTCTAATCATTTGTTTGTTTTCAATATTTTATTCCCCTTCAACGGGTTGACTGGAAGAAATCTCTTTAAGTAGACATATGCTCCCCCATTGTACTTATGTTACGTTTATCTTCTCTTTTTTGTTTTATTTTCTGTGTATGATAAAATGTTTAATAAATAAATGAAACATTTTACTAACGTCTTACATATTACAAACAGATAAGGAAAAATTTTTTATCAATTCTTAGATTGCAAGCCTGATGGATTATGATTTGCCTAATATCCAAAAACCAATAACATCCATTTTCGTTCTTATTCTGAATCACCACCCTCTTTGATGGTCCCAGTTTGGACCATGTGATGTATATTTTGGCTTAATCTAAGCTTAAGGAGGATTTAACTTACATTCGCTATAGGCAAAATTTCTTAATGCAGTTTCATATTTATATTATATACAATGAATTTATATATAGCTATATATTTTAATATACTGCTAAATTATGTGTTTAAAAGCCTATTGTGTAATAACATTGTAAATTGGTTCATAGAAATATCAGCTAAAGCGTGCGAATAGAACATAAACAATGGTAATTTCACATTTAATTGGACAATAGTGTCTCTCTATTAACATATTGAGTACCAAATTGCAATAGATAATTTGGTTATCAAAAAAAAGTAATGCATTACTTGCAAATTGTTGGTCCGGACCCCTTTGGAATATGAACTATCTGTTATTCTAGCAGGCTGATCGTAAAAGGCGGAAGAATGTCCAAACATGGCACTACCACTATTCAGCCCTGGATCTAGGATATTTTCATACCAGGGCAAGAACTTTATAATGGCGCCCACCCACTCCAATGTTTGAGAAGAACAGTTTAAAATACTCACAAGTATATATTGGCTGATATTTTTGTCGCACGCAAATAAATATTCACACCTTAATAGCTATTAGCTAATACCACCTAAAGAACCTTTTCATTTGTGTGATATAAAATTAATTTTTCTTGCTACTGACGTGGTAGAAAGCGTAATGGACGAGGGGCACCAACTCCGCTGGTGTCTTCTTTATTTTCCGGACTTTTGGTGAACTTATTCCATTTCTAACACTGCTTTTCTTCAGTGGTACCAAATCGTCACACGACCGCGGAACATTGTAAAGTGATGTCATGTTTGAGTTATGTACCTGTTACCCCTAAGTAACGCATCCATACTAATATTATACATGCAAAAGTAACTCTATCTGTCTGTCTATCTTTCTATCTCTTCTTCACACCTTAACCACAGAACCGATTTAGATAAAATTTAGTACAAAGATAGTTTGAAACCGGAGAAAGGATAAATGATAGTTTTTATCCCGAACATCCCATAGAAAAGGGAACTGTGCCGGTAAAACACCGTGACTTTTATTTTAGTTTTTTTTTCCACGCGGACGAAGTCGCGGGCACAGCTAGTGATTCTGTAACATGTAATTTAATTTTGAATACAGATGACATTCTATAAAAATAATGTGTCAATGTGATGTAAATAGAAATCGTGATTAAACCTAACATATTACGTTTAGTAACTGATTTCTGAAAGCTTTATATAAATCGTTCAGCCTACAACAGCGCAGGTGCTAGCTAAAACCGTATTTCCCAAATTAATATTCTAAATAATAGACTAGAGCCAAGAGCCATTCGTAACCAAAATAAATAATGCTCAATATTAATCACTCTAATATTCAATACAACTACTACGAGCGTAAATAATAACTTTGGTTATTTCAATATAAAATGTAATCAAAACGGCACTTTATTCTGTTGGTTTTTGTTCTATATTCCCTAAAATTAAGAAACAATATATTTACTCGATAAGTAATAACCTGCAAAGTGATTTGAAGCAGTTTTCAACCCCGATATTGTTTATTAAATATAGTAATTACTTTACTTATTAATAAGTACACACTGTATGGTTTAAAAATAACTGCCTAATGCGAGTTGAACTCGCGCACCGAGGGTTCCGCACAAACCACGCTCCCTCTAATCTCTAACTAAAAAAATAACACTCAAAGCATAGAATAATAACGCATAGAAACCGAGTCGACCCGCGCAATTTTAAGCCATTTCAAAGAAGCCTGAAAAGGCTTCTTACGTTCGCCGGCCCCTCAGACATGCGACACGTGCCACGCGGAGTACAGCTCTCGCAATTTCAAAAAATGTGAGTTACTGTGTGATGAAATGCTGTCACCGTGCTTCACAAAAGCGTATTTAGGACTTGAAGATAACATTTCACCGATAAAAACTACTTGGCATCGGATATTTTTGTATAAAATCCAAACAAATAAATCATAAATATCTAAGTAGAACGATATTCAAAATGTTGCCAGCCAAAGGGAAAAATATTCTACCACGTATTTGTTTTTACCTATTTCATTATAATTAATAATATGTGTATTCCTATTTTATGTGCGATATTACATAGCCTGGACTTTGCTTTTGCATAAAAAATAGTTTTTAAGTGATGGGACTCACCCATTAAATTGGCACAAATATTACGAATCCGTTTGTCAGACCAATATTATGAAGCATTTATTCGTATATAATGAGGACTTTTAGAAGACAAAAAAAATGTTCCAACTAGCATTCTAGATGCCACAGTGACCATCAGAAAAAAACTCTGTCACTACCAAAGTCCTCCTTTTTTAAATTTTCTTATTAAATAATATGCCATCGTACTGCATTATTTCGTATTGCTTAGTGCCAAGTAGTTTTATTAGCGATATTTTCGACTTTTATCCACGAAAACATGTAGGGTAACGTGCCCTGAAATCGGTCTGCGCCTAATGTCGACCTCGTAATATGTTTATACTGATAATTAAGCTAATATTCCACATAACTTTTAAGAACGCGGGCAAGACTTCATACATCGTTTTTTAATTATTATCTTAAAGTTTAATATGTTCCTTAAGATTCTATATCAACTGCTTAATTTATCCGCATTTAATAAATATTTTTTTAACTTGGGGAATAGTAGTTAAATAAAGTTGGAATTTAGGTAAGGTTAACGTAAGCAATCAGTTCTCTCCTTAGTAGTCTGTGGTTAGATATTTATCTTGTCATTGGGTGTCTTCACTACAACAGCTGTTAATCTCAGAAATCTAAGTTAGGTTGACAGAATTCTGAGCTAAGTTTTTGCGAAGACACTTTATAGGTACTTAAAAGAACAAAAAATAAATTAGCTTTAACTATTCTTTAATACAAAAACAGGGAGAATTTTTATTTGATACTTATAATGAAAATTATAATATATAAACTTATTGCTGTTTTAATGAAAATGTAAATTAAGTTTTATACAATGATAACACTTAAATTTGATGATAGAATTCAATCAAATTAAAGTCTCAATATTTTTTATATAATTGTTCCTAGCGATATATTTTATTTAATTGATTTAACAATCGTAGAAAATTATTCTAGTTTTATTCTAGTACTGAAAAATAAAACTGTGAATATCAAGTGCCTTTAAATTGTTTCCTTCCTTTGACTACAACTTAATAAAAATAAGTACCCTAAAATAGTTATATTGAAGGTTATTTGATATAGACAAAAAATAATTTATATAAACCGTTTTATTTAAAAAAATATCACAATATTGAATATTTAATGCTCATTTCTCTTAATTTTGAGGACCAGCAAGTAACGATCTAATGTAATTTTTACATATCAAATTTTTTCTGCGTAGTTTTAAAGAGACTAAAATATCAATTTATTTCATTTATTTTATGTCACACAGAAAGAGACTCAGTCATTAAAATTGGTGACCATTTAGATATTTCTTTGCAGTTTTTATCAAATTAAAAAGATCATTTAAATACATACCATAAAAAATTGAGTGCATATTATGTTTACAAAAGTTATTTAATAAAATTAAAGTAAATTTTAATGCAAAGTCAATACCTTATTTCAATTTCAAACATCCTTTACTGGCTAACATTAGAGAAAATGGGGCTGAAATTAGGGAAACATTGACCGACAATAGAAAAGAAACCAGGATAGAGAGGGTCAATCATTTAAAACTTGACACGTTTACATATTTTTATTTCGTTGTTGAAATCAATTCGAAACATCAATAGTGTAAAATTTAAATATTGCTTAACACGAAAAAGAAAATTAATATTTTCTTCCCGATAACAGTTTAAGCCTAATAAGGTCCGAAAGTTACGTATTTGGTTAGGCGGCCGAAATTTGGCTATTTTACCTTATAAATTTTTACATCACTGAGATTAATTTTAATTTTTAAAATTTTAAATAAATAATTTGATTATTAAGTATACATATTTTCGTGTCACAATTTGCACAAAAACGAAAAAATCCAAGGTGAAATAGCTTTGGAACGTAGAATTATAACACGTAGAAACCGAGTGGGCTGCTATGTTTTAAGCCATTTCAAAGTAGCCTTAAAAGGCTACGCATGCGCTTGCCGTCCGCTCAGAATCGCGATACATGTCATACAGAGTGCAGGTCTCACAATTCGAAAAAAATATGACTTACTGTGTTGTTAATAAGTATAAATAACAGTTAAAGCAAATACAATAATTAATTTTCTTAACATTAAGGTCTAACTAAAAATATTGTGCGCAATTTTTTTTCCACAACTAGCAGCTGTATAGTGATAAGTTATGTGTTTCAAATTATCTATTTTTAGTCGATTTACATAACAGAAAAATTATAAATTGTAAGTACTTACCTGTGAAATGTTCACTTTTTTGTTTTTCTAAGGTGTTAGAACACTTCTTTATAATGCAATAAGTCATTTCGAATTATTTTTCGCGAACTGTGTCCGATATAACCTGATCTTATTATGCATTGACAACTCGCAAAACGAATTGAGCCGTTTCTGGCTCAGTTTTATTTACTCGTTTTTTGTGGTTTCTAGGCGTTATTATTCTAAGATCAGAACCAAAACAGTTGCGGACGCTAGGTGGTGCTCAAGTCGTGCACAGAGCCAATAGTAGCCAATATAGTACGTTTAGCTTAAAACATTTTAATTTTTTAAGTTGATTTAAATAAATACTTGATTAATAAGTATCTTATTAATTTTTACCTTAAAACGTTCGTCTATAACGTAAGTATTGTTTCTGCTTGCCCACCCATTTGCTAATTTTCAAGCTAGTTTAAGGTTTAGAATCATGGCAAGATTTGCATGAAGGTTAAAATAAAAAAGGTTCCAAGGTAATAGCTTTGAACAAACATACAGACACATACACGCACACAGACATACACATAATAACACACAAGTATTTGCCAAGCAATGTATTTCAAACATTTGTATGATATAGGATAATATATTAGTAGATACATATCAATAAGGTAATATCTTTTTTTGTAAGAATTACTTCAATCACTGTTTTTATAACTTAAATAACGTAAACTCGTATTGACCAATTGACCATATTTTTTATTTACGCTCGGTGCCGGTTGGTTACCGCTGTTTAATTACTGAAATTTAAAAAAAAATCTTGAGAACCTCTAAAACATTTTCCTGTAATTCTACTCATTTTACCTCACCAGAATAAAAATTGTAAATTCTAAATTTTCTATATGACTAATAATACTATTGGAAAGACAGACAATCTTTATTTCAGTGAGGTAAAATATTTTAAATCACAATAAAAGCACAAAAACTAAATAAATATAAGGTTAAATAGCTTTGGAATCATCTTGAGAACATCTAGAATATTTCCTGGCATTTAACATATTTTACCTAACCGAATAAAAAGTGTAAGTTACAAGTTTATACTAAATAATTAATAATGTTATAGTATGAAAGATTATTTGTATACCGGTCAGGTAGATATATTTTAAATACCGTCTTGGGAAAATATTTATTTACTTGCAACACTATTCGAGTCTTTGGAGTCTTTGTGTGCGTGACGACGCAAGTGATTACACGAAGCTTACACGGACATTGACACGGTTTTGGCCTAAAATATGAACGAAGCGTTGAATGCAATTATCACTCTAAGCGTTATTACTCTATGACTCAAAGAATAAACTTAACTTTGCAGTTCAATCCCTAGACACGATTATTGTACCAATTGCAAATATTTTTGTAATAATAATTATATAATATATTGTTATCAAGCTAACCATTTATGATTATCAGATTTTTACTTTTAAGGTGCTGTAATAAATTGCTTCTTCTCGTTTCGTCATTCTATGTCAACGGAAAGTACCATAAAGGCTTCGATTCTCTTATGAATTTGTTATTCTACTAAGTCCATCTCCACCGCCACCCCTATAGTCATCCTAATTAATCCCAATGTACTAACTGAGGGTGGCCGAACTGAATGTATGAGCTAAGTAGTGACACTAAATTCATATTTGTAAAACTATTAGTTTAGTTATAATGCTTCGATCAGACGTTCTTGATCGAAGTTATAATGTGTATATTTATATGTTTTACGTCAAAAACATAAATATAATCATCCAAATTGAAACTTCTTTGATTTGGTGAGTCGATTCAAAAAACGGCGAACGGCCAAATTGCAAAGACAATCAAAACAAAAGTTAACGTAAAGATAATGATGATGAAGTGTGGAAAAACTTGAAAAATACTATTTACATAGCGCGATACTATCACCCGAGCCAAAGTCGTCGCACGGTTATAAACCTGTGTGTGTGTATATATATATATATATATATATATATATATATATATATATATATATATATATATATATATATATATATATGTGTGTGTGTGTGTGTGTGTGTGTGTGTGTGTATGTCTGTGTGGCGGTAACAAGCAGATAATGTTAAATATCGTTAGGAATAATTACGAAAGTAGTGAGTTAATACATGAGACTTGGCACCTAGTAAAAACACTTCGTAACACAAACAAAAGCCGGCTTTGGCAGTCTAATATTGGTTAACTTTGTATTTTGGGTAGCCAAAGTTGTTAGGAAAGTTTTGCTTTATTAGCACAAATGTTGTGAATGTGTAATTTGGAAAATGTAACGATATCTGCTAATATCACAAAATACATAATAGTACAAGTACTAATATCAAATGTATGTAGTTTTATGTATTGCTATGGGCGTGCCTACAGTGGAGAGAGATGAGGTATCATCTGCCGCACCCTGGTAGTAGTATAAAAATTTATACTACTACTATATATATATATATATATATATATATATATATATATGACCCGCGCAGATTCGTCCACATGTAGAGTAACATTTCGTCGATATAGTTTCTCATATAAACTTTCATCTCCTATTTCAGCCCCTTCTTTATAAAAGTTAGCCTACGTTTAACCTCAACTATCTCGTATGTATATATATATATATATATATATATATATATATATATATATATATATATATATATATATATATATATATATATATATATATATATGTTATGCTATATATACATTTTGTTCGTCTTTTATGATCTGCGTTTTGTGCGTGCAAAGCTAGGGCGGGTCGCAGTAGTATCTATATCTATAAGTATCTATATCTATAAATTATCTGTGTCTGTTGTACTGGTAAATGAGTTTGGAAAAGCATAGCAACAACACGCTGGATGTAAGCTTCAAAACCAAAATAAGGACAAACGTTTTAATGATTTACTACGTTTTATTGTCTAGTATTAGTTGACTCTCGCAGCTTTGCCCACGAGTAGAATATCAAGTCATTAATATAGGAAACTTCATATAATCTCTCACCTCTTAGTTTAGCTTAGTTTTTAAAAAGTAGCCTTAGCTGAGACCGAATTTTCAACGATCTCCTCGCCAAATTTCATCAAAGTTTCAGCAGTTTAGTCGCGAATTTTTAACAATGAGACAGACAGATTAAAGGACAGACTTTCGTATTTATAATATTAATATGGATGGGCGTGAAGTCTTGTCGACGCGGCTTGTATTTTAAGTAAAATATAAATTCAAATTATTGTACTGTTAAGAAGTAATTTATTAATTAATATATCTAATCATTTCATGTTATTCAATACATGTATGGCAAAGGAAAATCTGAAGCTAGAGCAAATAATTAAGCATAATTTATCGTATAAACGCTCTCGTGAATAATTTGCCTTCAGGAGAACATTAACAGATATTAATTCGTTTGTTTATTGTAAAACACAATCATACACATGTGTTATAATTATGGAAGGAAATATACCAGTCAATCGAAAACTCAAACTTGTAGGCTGTTTAACGTTTCTCAAAAAATATATACATTGTTATTTTGTCGCTTAAACTTAATTATTTTACAATGCATTACTTTTAGACAAAACTTAGAATCACTTTGTTACACTACATGTATGGAGAACAAATCAACAGTTATGATTTTTCATATATTAAGTATTTGAATAGTTCCAATGGCCGCGAGCTTACAGGCTCAGATGAACATCTAAGCTGTTGGATTTTGTTATCATAGAAATAAATATTAGTGGTAATTTTTACCACCTATCTTGCTAAGTTAAATAAAGTTAATCGTGGATAAGAAACAACATTATGATACTTTATAATAATTAATATTCCTTAGATTGATTAATCGACAACTAACAAGAAATATTTAAGTAGCGTACCAACATTTTGTCTTAATCCAAGAAGATTTCGACAGAATTCAAATATTCTCATAGATAATCGCCTATTTATTGCCATTGCTGTTTTTATGACAAGGAAAACAGTTGTAAGATATTAGAAACAATAAACTTACGAATGCTTAGTAGTGACTGACTCAGGGATAGTGAAATAGTAATAATGAATGTTGTACATCAAATTAACTGTCGAAATAAACGGTATTGTGTTTTAGCCTCTAAATAAAATTTATATAACTTCACGCTAACAACGAATTTGGTAGAGATAATCAAGTGTTAATTATTACTTTACTTTATAATTTGTATGCACCACCCTAAAATAACAACCGACTTAATACAACAAACTCCGAAGGTTATGGTACAACAGTATTAGTCCACGGATCTAATATATGTCTGTCTGATGTAAGTAAGTATTGCATTTATATCTACCTGTTTTGTTCATCTTCCATCTGCTATTAAATATAGCCTATTTTTAAAGTATTTTCAATTTTTTAAAATACTTTAAAAAGACTAAATTTAAGGCATGGAAATAAGAAATTGATCATTTGTACACTGTGTAATCTACATTTCTGTCACGCATTTTCACTCTTTTGGATTTGCTAGAAGAAAATCTGTTACGGAGATAAGCTCACCTTTTACAATATTTTTACAAATCAAAATGTAATATGACTTTTATGTGTACAATAAAGTATTTAAAAAAAGTTTTTGTTTTGTTTTTATGTTGAATGGCAGATAAAATTGGTTATTAACAAAAGTTTAAAAACGAGCTATCAGTTTTCGTCGTTTTAACGGCAGATCGTTATACAGAAATCCTTTTTTTGATTTATTCAACGTATGCAATGATTGATTATAATATAGATTGTTCGAAACGTCAGCCTGCAGTGCAGAATCGACACATGATGAATGTGTCTCGCCTGCCAGTCACTGCCGGCAACTCAGAAAATAAATTCAATGAAAATTTTCGATCTTTTCCCTGTAAAATGCTTTAGATTAAAATGTTCTTGTTTTAAAGTAGAGCTGCACTGATACCTAATAACTGAATGAGAACTTAAATTTAAAAAACTTCGAAATGATTTTTGGTAAAAATATTATGTATTTGTTGATTTTGTATATTTATTATATATTTATTGACTGAGATAGAACAGCAACTAATATTAAAAATTGCTGAATCAAGTAATATAATAGCGCTAGTCACATTCGTTTTAGGGGTTTTATTGATACAATGGCTTTTTCAAAAGTTTGGCACTTGTCAAATAAATTTTAATTGTTGATACAAATGAAAAATAATTTACTAATCCTCGGTTACATATTATTCTGGTATACGTACGCTATATGTTGCGATGTTTTTCCTGGGGGAAAGAGACCACAATCGCCTATAGATAGTAAATAGTGCGCTACTGTTCGCATGGAATAATGGTAATGTTAAATACATAAGTTTACTGGCTACTTTACCCTCCAATCCAAAACATGTCAGTAACAAGTATTGACGCTATTGACAGAAATATAAAGCAGTAGTACTAAAGCCAGACCAGAGATTGCGGAACTCTCCCACCTAAATCACATTGGTAATTACATCTTGAGGCAATTGTTATTCCACTGAACTGCCTTGCAGAATTATAGCTAAGGGTATATTCTTCTAAATGCTTATACTAACGCAGGTAAAATAAGATTTTATATGCATATGCCAATGGATTATAAAATCAAGAGTATTACTTTTTATATTAAAATTGCACAATCCTAAATATTTTACAACGTATATATCAAAACATGATTTATTATTTTATAATGCAGCAAACAAGCAGATTGCTCAATGGCGTGACTGATGGAGAGAGACACAATGGATACTAATGATATGTTATTTTTATTACTTGATTGCGCTTGATTATCATCTTGTTGCTATCCGTATAATGGAAATATAATACCACCTTTATACGTATACTGGCTACATCATTCAAATTGAAACAAGCACTGACACTTCTACGACAAAAATAGGTAAACAGGTCAGGGTGACAGGAATTAACCATTAAGTGTATACATGTTGCATTACATTTCTTCAACACAGATAGTGACGCATAGAATTTTGAAGAACTGTCTGCTCTATGCATCCAAACTAATCCGAACAGTTTCATGTAAAAAAAAAACAATTAGTTTCTAATTCCCTGTATGTGGAATCATAGATCAGATACATAGTAAATTTATAGAGCCGAAATCTATCACAGTCGGTAGAGATACTATTGATAGGTAGAAGTTTAGAGTCGTCACGGCTTCAAAATTCATATTTAAAATTATTGACCAAGAACGATCTTTATAAATATTTAAAATGTAATAATTCATAAATTTTAATAACTTGCTAATACTTAATAACTTATTACATTCCAATTATATTCTTATTACACCACTAGTTACATAATTTGTTGATGATACTAATTGATTAATAAAGTCAAAAAGTAGCAGGAAATGATCAATGGTCCACAAAATTCTAGTTATTCAATCAAATTTATTATATCGCTCAAAATATGCTCTTTCAGAAACGAAACACTTGCGCCAACGAATAATCCAATCATCAAAACATTTATAGTCACTTTTTCCGGAATTCAGTGCAATTCTGGCCGTGAATTCTTCTTTACGTCTTCTACCGAAGGAAAACGGGTGTCACGAAGTGGTAATTTGAGTTGAGGAAAAAGAAAAAAGTCAGTTGGAGCCGTATCTGGTGAATAAGGTGGTTGCTCGATACACGGTACGACAATGATACGGTAATACTATTAGGTATTCTATACTCGATGGTATTTTTTAAGTTTTTGGTCAAAAATTCGTTCACAAAGCTGTTATACTTATCAAAGTTATTATATACGTGACAGTCTAGAAAATTATAAGGAGTGCTCGTTGTCACAAATAAAATTTGCCAAAAAAAGTAGGAAATTCTCAAAATATGTTCACTTATAGATATATCATCTCTTAAATCAGTGTCAGTTAATGTAAACTTTTTAAAAAATCTTAAAAATTAAAAACATTGATGATCACAGTTCATAATGAATTCCACTGATAATACATTTTTCGATCTGTATGTAAAGTCAACACTTAAATCATGTCTATATGAAATGTAATTCAAATGCAACGGTTTTCCGTGATTGTATAACAAATCTAAACAATGATAGTCTCTTAAATCATCCGAACATACAAACTGACATATTTATATTATTATAGTATTATTATTATCAACCTAATAACTATTTTATATATCATAGAATAACAAACTCATTATGATCATGATTATTCACTCACTAATCTTAATGTATGACTTTTTTATATCATAAGGTAGCAAACAAGCAGATGGCTCTCCTGATGGAAAGTAATAACTGTCACTTGTAGACGCCAAAAATGTGTATGGTACATTGCAATCCGTACAACGGAGTGATCATGCGATAAGCATACGTTTACCTGCTGCCTTACTCGCAATATCTGAACACGACAGTGACAAGTATTGACGTTATTGTAGCAGGACTAATAGGTAAAGCGGCAATACTAACACTGTGTGAAACGTGAGTGGGTGGGTGAGTGAAACACATTTACTCTTAATAACTGTATAGCAAAATGGCACATGTGTGGTGTTATGGGGGGGGGGGCATGATTAACATGGGAGACTAAATCTAGGATTTCGAGATGGATCATGTCATGATTTTTAATTTTTGTAACTACTATTTGAACACTATTCAATTAAAAGTATGTAATTAGACTAAAATGACTTGTTATTGAATGAACGGAATGGTTGCAATCCATTCCATTCAATCTCGTTCTTATCATTCGGTACATCTGCGTAGTTTGTTTTGTTAGTCAGTTGTTAACGAGCGTTGGAGCCGAAAGGTCCTCTATAGAATAAAAGTTGAAGCACAGGTTGAAGTGTAATTCCGTTAACGTGTGTAGTTAAGATACGTTGTTAGAGTGAAATTGTACTGTAAGTCTGAAGATTATCATTAAACACGAATATTTTGACGAGAAAATGTGTTTTATTGATATCACAGAAGTGAGATTAACCTACGAGAGGGGTACGTATTTTTTTTATCCTTATTTTTATTTAATCGAATAACAGTTCAATGAATATTTTTGTACAACTTTGACTATGATATTACTGATCTGTTGCAACACACGTAGATAGTTCACAAAATTATATTGCTCTCATTATTCCTTTTATTAAGCATTTATATGAATAATTTTACCGATTTCAAATTATTAAAAGTAAAGCAAATATGTGTTATCTTACGTTCTTGGTATGGAAAAAGTTAGTTAAAAGTTAAATATGTTTGCAATTTTTGTGACTACTATTTGAACACTATTCAATTAAAAGTATATAATTTGACTAAAATGACTTGTTTATGAATGAACGGAATGGTTGCAATCCATTCCGTTCAATCTCGTTCTTATCATTCGGTACATCTGCGTAATTTGTTTTGTTAGTCAGTTGTTGACGAGCGTTGGAGCCTATAGAACAGACCAATAATATCATAGTCAAAGTTGTACAAAAATATTCATTGAACTGTTATTCGATTAGCAATCGTGTCCAATCAAATAAAAATAAGGATAAAAAAATACGTACCCCTCTCGTAGGTTAATCCTACTTCTGAGATATCAAGAAAACACATTGTTTCGTCTCAATATTCGTGTTTAATGATAATCTTCAGACTTACAGTACAATTTCACTCTAACAACGTATCTTAACTACACATGTTAACGGAATTACATTTCAACCTGTGCTTCAACTTTTATTCTATAGAGGACCTTTCGGCTCCAACGCTCGTCAACAACTAACAAAACAAACTACGCAGATGTACCGAATGATAAGAACGAGATTGAACGGAATGGATTGCAACCATTACGTTCATTCATAAACAAGTCGTTTTAGTCAAATTACATACTTTTAATTGAATAGTGTTCAAATAGTAGTTACAAAAAAATACAAATCATGACAATCATTTTGAAAAAGCCTCATATCACATACCTGTGGTAGGCAGAGTAAAACAAAGACTAACGAATCGTCAAGATTCTCCTCACCGCAATTCACCAATTTGTTGGCTAGCGAGATGGATGGTGATCTTCATAATTATATATTATCTACTTGTAACTATTATTACTAATGTAACCTGCTAAAGAGGCATGAAGATATTTGAGCTGTTTATAAGATTTTGCTAAAAAAAATCTTAATAGTATTTTTGGCCGACCTGGCGGAATGAAAGCAGAATCTATTTACCTAAACCAAGTAAGATAAAGCTCTATACTACAGGCAGTACGAAACGAGATAATTTTTAATATTCAACAAATATGACGCTAAGTTTCACAAAGTAAAATAACGCGCAAATTATTTACCAACCAAAAATCTATCAACATGAAAATTGATTCTACTAATTATTCACTCAATTTGAATAATACAATATGCAAAAGGTGGAAAATAAGAGGTCCACACTACAGAAGTTCAGGTAACATACATATTACTTATAGCTTCAAACAGATTATTAAATATAAATAAAATTATTTATTTTGTTTAACTTTTGTGTAAACTTCTAATTATTACAGTCATTCAATATCACCATCATCATCAACTTCGTCTCTGTAGAACTTTAAATATTCTTACTTCCTTAGTTATACTTAAATATTTGCAATAAGAAATCGCTTTATATATTAAGAAAGCAGGGAAAGAGTTATTGATTGGATAATAATATTATCTCTACCTTCCATGTTAATTTGAAAAGCAAGACATAGCTTAATATTATTTATATGTTTCTATTTCTTGTACCCGTAAAATATAATCGTAATTGTAAGTTACGCACATGTTCACTGTCTTTAACGTTTATTTGTACATTGTACAACCGTGCGTTTTTCTCGGCACTTTCATCCTCCTACTACTTCTTTGTGGAATCAATTACAGGCGGGGGTGTTTCCGATCGGATACGACTTAGGGAATGTAACGAGAGCACGATAAACCACGCTCACACTTATCGCGCATCGTTACAATCATTATCAGAGATCAAGAAAAGAACTTACTTATTCTTAAAAGGCTGGCAACGTAACTGCAAGACCTCTAGTATTGCGGATGTTTATGGGCGGCGGTAATCTCTTACCATTAGGTACACTCCCTGCTCGTTTGCCCCTCTACTATAAAAAACATTGTAGCTTCTAGAGTCTGCTGATAGACATCTCTTTCAGAGATAAGTTCACCTTTTGTACATATTTTATATTAATTTTCAAAAAATGTATTTTGTATACAATAGAGTGTGAATACGAGTGAGTGAGCTCGTAAGTGAAATTACACATGTCTCCACGGGGTGGGCATAGAGAAGCGAGTGCCACAAATCACGATCACTGAAGATTTATCGTGCTTCCTTCGAGAAAAGACTGATATATATCACTAGCATCGTACCTACTAACGAGCTGGAAGAGTTCTGCAACGTCTCGCCCAGGTTTCGGCACTACCGCCTTATCAATTCCTGCCGCAATAATGTCGGTGCTTGTTACCGTCGTGTTCTGACTTGGAGGGTAAAATAGCCCGGGGTGCATTTATTCTTCCATCCCTAGCATACGAGTAGCAACGAATCAAACGAAAAAAAAAACGCGATGAAAACATTTATGAACGTTTATTGAAACCCACGGTATGTGAGTCCTCGCGCTTGACCTATTTTTTTTAATTTTTCATCTGCAATTCTTTCGATAAGTCCGAAGCCTATAATTATTTATTACAATTTTATTTACTACTTTTTTATATATAATAATGTTTGTCAGCTGTAAATGTATGTGTAGAAATTCAGTTTAAGCTCCTAACTCCCCGTATTTCCCCATGTTGGTTCCGAGCTCCTTTGAAAAATAGACCAACTGCCGTTATGCCAGGCATGTCGTAAAAGGCGACCGATTGGCTATGCAAGTCACTGACATTGTGGCTACTAGGTGGTAGAGTACTGCATTGTCTCGCCCGGGTCTGGTACCACCGCCTTACCTATTCCTGCTGCATAGAATCAGTGCTTGTCACTGTCGTGTTCCGGTTTGAAGGATAAGGTAGCCGGTAAACTTATGCATGTGGCATTAGACCTCGCCACAAGATAGCAACGCACCATTAACACCTTTGGTATCTATAGGCGATGGTTGACTCTTTCCATCAGGAGTGAGGAGACCCATCTGCTTGTTTGCTATCTTATGATCTAAAAAAAACTATTAAAATGAATGTTATAGAATATGCAACTAACAAATACAAGCAGTAAATATAGTAAATATAAAAAGATTCAACATCTAGCTAAATAATATACAATAGATAACTATCCCATTATCACTCCCATAACTGTTTAGTTATTATTTAAAAAATAAGCCTTTTTAGGGTTCCGAAATGTATACAAAAATCCCATATTCATCCTTCTGTTTGCAGCAGTATTATAAAGATCCAATTAAGCATAATAATTATAGAAATTAGTCACGCCGACAAAATGGTTAAAAATAATCTATTTAAAAAAATCTTTACTCGTAAAATGGTATTTATGTTCGCACTTATTTTTCTGCCCCATAGTGTGAGGTAGCGTTAAAAATATAACATAGATCTTCGAATAATATTTCGGAATTTTGAAAACAATTGCTTGATTAATCCGTTCCGGATCCGTTTGTGAAATTTGACTCTTTCAATAATAATTAGCACTTGATTACCCAATAAAGTGCTAATTTGTGTAAGAGTCTAATGTACAGTTTGTCAGCCAGGGACGGAGGTGGGAGGCTGGGGTATATCAGCTAAATGATTGTTATCGAAATTCGAAACTTTAGTTACAACTTTTTACAACTAAATAGTTACAAACTTTAGTTACAACTAGATAGGCTTTAGTAAGTTTACGAGGAACAGTCGCCGAACGCATAAAATGTACTTGAAGAATATTTTATGTGAATATAATGTGAATAATCTGTGCTGTAGATATATCCTTCATAAGCATTTAATAAAAATATAAATTTATTTATTATAAAACAGTAAAAATGTCATCGTTTTCGTCCATATTATTGTAATGGGCAATTACGGTACCCTATATAGCGTGTATCCCGACACGCACAAGACCAGTTTTATTATACATAACAATTCTAAAATGTTGAAATCGAAAATGAGATTTCTAGAAGCTTTGCATAAATCTTTCAACCTCCAACGTCGCAGGTGCTAAACAAATACCGTCTTTCCCAAATTAATATCTTGAATAATAGACTACACCAAACAATTATTCATACCCGAAAATGAATAACGCTAGTTATAAATCACTCTGCCATTGAAAGCAAAAATTGCGAGCATTCAACGTCTATTATTCTGGTTATTTCAATATAAAATATAACCAACAAGTAGCGCTTTTTATTAATAGATTTTATTTAACTTGTGGTTTTCGTATGTAACAGATTTTATAAATCTTTCAAAGCATATTTCAACCATTTTCTGATATTCGGTTGAGATGTAATTTGGTATACTTATGTAATTTCGGGAATATTTGTATAAATTTGGTACCATCTCATCTCATAATGGAGCGTAGATGTAAGGAAATTGAATCTGTAAAGAGGAATTACAGCTCTTATTTCCATATATTCATGTTTCGCGATGGCTGAACGGCTCCGGACGGCTGCAAACGCAGTCCGTATGACCACGAACTCTGCGACAGATAGCCAGCTGCGTAGATATACATCGAGCCAGTTCCAAGTCGTACAACTAAAGTGAGAGTGAATGGAATTAGCGATGCAGCGAGTCGATTCATTTAAATGTCGCGTATTGCTTTTGCATTCGCATTTGCATTCGCATTTGCATTTGCGTATTACATCCATTACGGTGCGGGCCGATGCGAGCTGGTCGGTGTGAATCGTACCTTATAAAGAAGTAAATAAAGTTTATAAGTCTTATTACAGACTTTCTAACTACTTAGCCAATCTACTCCCTTATCATTACTAGTTTATAATAATATTTTCCGGGACCTCTTTGAAGAATAGATCGTTTACAAATCTGTCAGGAAGTTTGTAAAAGGCAAATAATTGACTTTTTTTATTATCGATAGGTAAGCGCTTGATCTCGATCTCGCCTGGCGGTAAGCTAAGATGAGGCCTAAGATGGAACGCGCTTCCGTAGAAGGTACCTGTTCACTCTTCTCTTGAAGATCCCCAGATTGTACTCGTCGTCCCCGTCGGAACACAGACTCAGGACTACACGTGTCATTGCCGTCATGACTAATAGATGGATAGAGTTCTGCTATGTTTCACCCGGGTATTTGGTTCCACTGTCTTACCTACTCTTGCCGCAATAGCGTCAATATTTGTTATGGGCGTATTCCAGTTTTGAGGTTAAGATAGCCAGTAAACTTTTGCATGTGCATTGTCATCCCGCTACACGGATAGCAACGTACTATTAGCATAAATGTGTGGAATTCGTGTCTATAAGCGATGGTTGTCTCTAACATGAGATAAATCTGTTTGCTTGTTGTCTTATGATACATAAAAAATACTGTTTTACTGCCTCATAGTCTAAAGCAGTGTTTTTCAATCTTTTTCAAGACACGACCCACGTAGCATGTTATGAAAACTTGAGACCCACTTCCGCTTAACTTACATTACATTTACAGTTCTATAATATATGCGGCGGTGGGGATCACTACTCATCTCGCCAATCAACAAATCGTGGTGAACTGGAAAGTTTATAGACGTTCGATTTACTCTGTCTACACTGCAAGCGAATCAGGCGTGACGATGATAAATAATACTATTTTAATAAAGAAATATCTAAATATTTCTTGCTTTAATAACATTTCTAGCTGTGAATCGGTGTATTTTCGAGATACTAGGATTTAACAAGTTAAACGAAACATAAACGTTTTATTCCATATTATGAAGCGAATGCAGTTAAATATTTCATTTTGAAAATATTACAATGTGGTTAACTAGTGTTCCATTGTTGGACATTCATTACGTTCGCATAAAATTGGTCAAATTGCTCAAATAATTACAACTGTGTTACATTAAATTTGACCATTTTAGAGGCGATTGTTACTTTGATGAGATTTGTTAATACTCTTGTTTCATACCTCTTGCATTCTGTTAATTCAATATTGTAAAAATAAAAACTATTATAAACAACTTTTAAATGTATGCTTTTAAACTTTACCGTTTTTTTATTGTATAAGATAGCAAACAAGCAGATGGGTTTCCTGATGGAAAGAGTCAACCATCGCCTATAGACACCAAAGGTGTTAATGGTGCGTTGCTATCTTGTAGCGAGGTCTTATGCCACTTGCATAAATTTACCGACTACCTTAGTCGCCAAACCGGAACACGACAGAAACAAGCGCTGACGCTATTGCGGCAGGAATAGGTAAGGCGGTGGTACCAGACTTGGGCGAGACAATACAGAACTCTACCACCTAGTAGCCACGATGTTAGTGACTCGTATACCCAATCGGTTGCCTTTTACGACCTGCCTGGTAGAACGGCAGTTGGCCTATTCTTCAAAGGAGCCCGGACCAATACGGAGAAAAACTGAATTATTAATAATTAACGGGATCTTACTGCGATTATTTGATGGATTATTTTTCAAATATTTCAGCGGCGTTGCAAGCAACATGATCGCGGGGAAACTGAATTATTGCGGGTAGTTGAAACATTATGAGCAGAATAAGAGGTACCGAACAAAGTGGGGAAAATCTTGAGTAAATTTTTGATAAAAGCTATTTTCACCCCGTTAAAGAAATTTTATCAAAACTCCCAAAAGATAATTTCCCTTTAGAACATCCAGGTGTCTATAAAATAGATTGTAGCTGTGGGAGAGCATACATCGGTCAGACAAAAAAACCATACCATGTCAGGTCAAATGAGCATATCAATGCGTCAAGAATAACGACGTTAATAAGTCAGCCATTGCTGAACATCTACTAGTCGAGCCCTAATCACTAGATTGAATTATATAGGCCACGCGTATTATTCGCAGAACGCCATTACATTCCACGGCTACTGAAAGAAGCCATTGAAATAAAAAAAACATCCGAATTTCAACCGGGAAGACGGTTTTCAATTGTCGGGATCGTAGAATCCAATGGTCAGTGCAATAAAAAACAAAAGACAACCGATATGCCCAAATAAACGTATTGATATGGTTAGTGTATATTGTCAAAGTGACTTTCGTGGGAGTTCCAGTGGTACAGCTGGCAAACGAATAAGAAAAAGGGTAGACAGGCTTGTCTGCTCATACTGGTGTAACTACCTGTAATACTACAATTCCCCCATGATCATGGCAACAGCACCGAAATATCAGGAAAATAATCCATCAAACATTCTCGGTAAAATCAATCAAAAATGGTACAGTAGCCACAACCGGTAGTACCACCATATCATAATATTTTTATTTTCATAAAAAATAATTACTTTATTACTGTTTTGTGCAATGTTATCGACCTACCTATTGCCCCTTTCAGCTCAGACAGGGCTTTTGTTAATCACTGTATATTCAAACAAACCTGTGTTACAGTATACCACCAGAAGATATCCTGCAAACCCCGAAACGCCAATTATCTGGTAAAATCGGTGTATTTAAACCAAGTACAGAAACAAACAAAATTAGAAAAGATTTATGAGTTTTATGTACATAGATATCAATCAATAACATTATTTATTGCTCGAAAGAGGGTTATATTGTAGCCTTTAGGTTGTTAAAATGTAAATGAAATTTTGCCTATATCAGCTCATTCGTGATTTTTTAGCTTAAACTTAACGAAAAATACCCTTGAACTTACCTTTCTATGGAACTGCACCTATACACTAAATAATGGTGAGTTACCGAGAGAGGTTTTTCTGAACTGAAAATATACCTGCTAAATAAAGTGCTAAGTTAAAACGTGAACAAACTCTCATACATTAAAATAGCTGACTGGCGTCTTAAAATGAGAAATGTATAATAAAATACAGCATCTATTTCTGAGCATCAATAAACAAATATCTTCCTCCATGATATCCAGTACTTAAAGAATTTTGATTTTAAATGTCTTAGAGGTAGCCGTGTGACGGTAGTGAGGAATATGACAACTTAAGTACTTACTTATTAATATATTGCAGTTTACGACGATTACGATGAAATCTACGTGGGTTCACACTTCATTACGATTGAAATAATCCATAAATACAAAAAGCAGCAGAAATTAAGCAAAGACGGTACCAGTTTTAATCGATGTCTAAGCCGCATGTCCACAAAATACTTCATAATATATTGTGTTATCTATACGGGAGACTTACTATCGTACCATACAAATCAGTGTTGTCAACATGAATTTTTTAAAATACTTGGTCAGTCTAATTGATTTATAGGCAATGGGTAGAAAATTCATAAGATGTTAAAAACATATATTATTTTAGTCTTTTAAACGTCACTTTCCACTGAATTTATAGAAAAATAAATACGAGCTGGGTAAAGTACAAATGTTCCATATCTAACGTCAATTTTATCCTTTATTATAAGAAGTATTTTAAATCTAATCTAATCTAATATTGTTAGTACATATTTTTAAAGGATACTCAAATGAAAATAATGTGATCAAGAGAAATAAATAGAATACAAAAATATTCTACTAATCTCAGTGATAATATAGAATTGCAATATTTAGTTTACTACATAAAACAGAATATTGATTGATCGCATCCAGTTTACTTCCTTGTAAAATAATATTTTAAATTGGGAAATACGACTATAGTTTTATATTTTATAATGTGTAAAAAACATTTTAAGACGATACAGAAAATAAAGATACCTAAGTTTTTGCCGACCTTCCAATGATTATTTTCAACGTGTGAGAAACTAGATTGTTATTACACGCTTTTTATTAGGTTCACCTGTATGTTTGTATGTTTGTATATTTGTATGTTTGTTTGTAACCGACCTCTTTGGCTGCGATTTTGACCCACTTTAAACGGCCAGATTTCGTTCAAACTTTGTAATTTATCAAGGACCGATGACAATACACTAATTTGATAAAATTATTCCATTTTTCAAGTGGTAATAAAAAAAATCATTTTTTTATTACCACTTGAAAAATTTTTACTCCTTATAAAATATTTATATTAGATGCTTTAGATAAAAATTGCCTCTTAGGTAGTAAATTTTTAATAAACTACAAAACTAAAATGGTTAAAAAAAATAGTTCTGATAAAAGAATAGTAAGCCCGTACAGGAAGCCCCAGAGTTGAACGACGGGGCCATGCCTGGGACATTATTGGGAGCCCATCTTGGCAAACCTATATTGTCCTATGCCCGGGCCATAACTGGGCAATCAGCCTTGTCCATTCCAATGATTACCCAAGCTTGAGCCAAGACTGAATAACCTAGCCTTGGCCAAGTCTAGAGTCACCCTAACTTGGGCCAAGTTTGTGTAACCTAACCTCGGCCATTCAATGGCGATCCAGACTTGGGCCAGGATTGAGCAACCTAGCTTTGGCCGACTCAATGATTACCCGAGCGTTAGCCAAGACTGGGATGCCTAGTCTTGGCCGTTGAATGGCAACCCAGACTTGAGCCAGAATTCAACAACCTAACTTTGGCCATTCAATGGGAAATTCAAATTTAATTAATCATTAAGTAATAGAATTTGGAACAGTATATACAGAACGATTTAAAAAGTCTAAAGTAAATGTAAGAACTTGATTTTTGCTTTTTTTTTAAATTAATAAACATTTGTAACAAAATAGATAATTTTCATCAAAACACAAAATTAAATAACATAAATTATATAAATAATAAACCGTCACACTCTGTCACCATACAGATTTAGCTTATACGATCTGGTAAGCGTGCGGCTCGGGTTTGAATCTCGGTTAGGGTAAATGCAATTTTCACTTTATTTCTATAATTAGCGAAAATTAGGTCTATATTAAGAGTTAAGTCATCTGAACTTGCGTTAGCTCTATACCAAAATCGAAATAAATTATTGACAAGTAAAAAATTCCTTTTTTACACGCTTTTTATTAGCTTCACCTGTATGTTTGTATGTTTGTAACAGACTTCTTTGCGCGCGATTTTGACCCACTTTAAACGGCCAGATTTCGTTCAAACTTTGTAGATTTATCGAGGACCGATGACAATACACTAATTTGATAAAATTATTCCATTTTGTGGTCTAGCCTCTGTGGTCTAGCGGTCCAGCGTTGGCGTTGACCACATGAGGTCCCGGGTTCGATTCCCGGGTCGGGCACAAAAAAAGTGTTTTTTTCAGTTTTCTGAGAAACACAAAGTTGCCTGGGATTGGAAAGTGCCCGGTTGGCGATAGGCTTGCCACCTATCACATTTGTGGGACCAAGTATCTTCGGCTAATCGTGGGTGCACTTGTTGTACCTCTGCCAACGCCTTCGGGGATATGGGCGTGAAGATACTTTTTTATTCCATTTTTCAATTTGCAAAATATGATTTTTGTTAATTTATATAATTTTCATCTATAGTCGATAAGGTTTATAATGTTTCTCTACAGTCGATAGGACAAGACAATAATTACAGTTACTTATAGTTATCACGGAATTAATAGTCGATTAGAACAAATAAAAAGTTTGGAAAATCCAAAAGTGCACGACTCATAATGCTCATTTAATTATTAAATATTAAAAAAAAACATAAGTTGTTCAAAATTAGTTGCCGAAAAAACAGCTAATATATACTAGGAAGGTACTGCACAAGCGCCCCTGGTAGAATAAATGTACATAATATTTATATAGATATATCACCATCCATGTTAATTTTACATGGATATATATATATATATATATATATATATATATATATATATATATATATATATATATATATATGTAAAAAAAGTTATAAATATAGTTATAGTTATAAATATTTTATTGACATATATGAGTAGAGTGATTATTTGATATTGATAATATCTTAAAAAGCACCCCACGCTTTTTTTAAAAATAAAATAATTATTCTTTATTCACACTATTATTAATTTATATTTATTGAAATTTTTAACACTATTCTTAATTTAAATTTATTAAAATTTATTTTCTATTTTTTAGTTTGGTTTTCTATAAAAAGCGTTTTTTTTAGTTTTTTAAACTATTATTTATTTTTTACTGATGCTTAAAACCCTTAACAATAAACGTGCATTCACACTTGTATACTCACTATATACTAGATAAACGTTTCTATATTTATAGTGAAATTAGTTAATTATTTATTTATAAAATGGTTTTAGAAATTAAATTCCTTCAGCCGTTTCAAACATTATTAATACATATAATATCCTCTTGAATATCAAATTTAAAAGTTAGGAAAATTTAAACACATTCAATGAAAATCTTTTTAAATTGCATGTATTCAATATGATAAACGAGGAGCATTATCGAGTTGCTTTTGAACTCACATTGAATGAATAAAAATAATTCGTCTTATTTCTGAACTCTCTACCGGTGTTAATATATTACTGTCTGAGCTTACTAATGCTAGCTTTTATGAATGAAACGTGTTAAATGTTATCGGCAGTATTAAAGGTTTTATGTATATTATTATCTAGAAATAAATATTATTTACGGTCAAGCAGCTACAAGGTAGCTAGCAGCGAAAGGCTAATTAATAATCTACTTCCATCAGCATACAAATATTTTGTACCTACCAGATCAGGTCAGTTTAGGGTATATTCGTAAATAATGTTTGGATCACAGATCACGAAATCCTCGAGGACTCGGTTTGTAAGACAAATAAAAATCGCTAAGGTATTTGCTATTTAGAAAAATCTTATTCAGCTTGGAGTAAGAAAACAGAAGATTACTAACACTCTCGCGAAAAAACGAAAATATAACGATCCTTGTTGTCGCATTTCAAGAGCGTTCGTCTACTAGATGTCGTTACAAGCTAGTAATAATCTTCAAAGTAGAATATTAATGGCGGAGAGGATTTTTAGCTACTTTGCCATCTGACAAATTTTAAAAATAGGGGTTGTATATACACACACATATATATATATATATATATATATATATATATATATATATATATATATATATATATATGACGGCGTCCGCGTCGTCAAATGCAAGAATATTGTAAAGTCTAAACAACAAATGCACCGCCTGGGTCGGCAAGCGCATCGTTCGATATCCCTACTACTCAACTTGTTTTGCTACCTGTATAAAAGGCTCTGAGCGCCCGTCGATAAGCCAGTCTTGGCTCTGGCGTGGCTCGGTACACTTGTTGTATCTTGCTAGTAGCTTATCCTTGACTGTTGGATAGTTAATTTGTACAAACAAGTTAATTATTATTGTCAACTATAAATTAGTCGCAGTACAATTTATAATTGACTATCTATTGCTTAAATTATGACTTATTTGAAGTAATTAGTAAGGAATAATTATAGTTTACATTGTTAATGAGAACTAGTAATTAATAATGGAAAGTTGATCAAAATATAAAGAGCTGTTATATCACCACATCCGCATTTTATTTATCGTATCTGACCCACTTCCTACATCAGAAGTGGGATCGGATTCACTCCCACTTCAGCATCAAACTATTTCGGTTAATTATGTAGAAAAGTAAATATCTCTTTTTCGCTTGTGGTGTGGAAAATATTCTTTGAAAAATAGTAGAAAATATTAATTCACGTTCTGTAACTCCCATTAAATTGATACACTTTGATTCTGATGAAGCAGACGATATGACTAACTGGTATCCTCCTCCTTGCTTCGTATTCTTCATTACTGAGGGTCGTAACCTCCTCATTAGATCGTTCTTGATAGCACAATATTACGCTATTGGACTCTATCTTCAGCGGCGTGCAGAGAATCATAAAACTTTTTAGACATGAGATTGGTGCAAACCTGGTCTGACCATCGCATAGGCGTACGACCACGTGGTCTTTTGTCTTCTACTTTTCCGGTCACGATAAGCTTTTCAAGATTGTCCCCTTTCTTTCTAGAAATGTAGCCGAAGTATTTAGAATTCTCTGAAGGCACGTAGCAGACAGTCTGGTCTTTACTAGACATGCGCAAAACGGTACTTTGAAGTGTAATGCAACATCACACATCACCTTTGAAAAGGTAATATCACCCGCAAACATCACTCATCACTCATTACTCATCACATCACCTTAAGGAAATATCATCTCGAGTAGCATTTAGTGTCTTGCGTTGCATGTGATGTACGCATCGCTTTTTTGTGCGAACTGCGAGTCATTACACTAAATATATATTTCTTTCTAAACCAGAGTACCATAATAATTGATGATTAAACTGACTTATAATTTTAGTCTGATTGAAAGTTTTATTATAACATTACGATTATATTAATCGTAATTACATTTTCAATTCGTCATGTAGGTACCTGATTTAAAAGTATCATCACGCCCGTACGTATGTGGGGTAAGCAGAATAAACCAAACGTCTATAGAGTATAGACTTTCAGTTCTCCACGATTCACCAGTTTCTTGGTTGGCACACCATTCCGCCAGACTCCGAGCTGCTACTGAGATTTTAGATTTTCGAGTAAAGTATCTTCACGCCCGTATCCCCGAAGAGGGTAGGCAGAGGTACAACAAGTGCACCCACGATTAGCCGAAGGCAGGCATTTTTGTGTATCAGAAAACTGAAAAAATACTTTTTTATGTGCCCGACCCGGGAATCGAACCTGGGACCTCATATAGCCTACGCCAACGCTGGACCACTAGATCACAGAGGCGATTTTCGAGTAAATCCTCAATAATACTTTTGTCCGATCGGGACTTCATGGTCGAAGTATGGCCGAGTAGTCTAACCCCTAGACCACCATGCACAAAACAAACGACGCGACGTGCGACACACAGAACAATTAAAATGTCTTAACTCAAACAGTTATTGCATAATACCTAAGTGTACTCATTTTATTATTAGTAAGATCTTACAACAACAAATATGAACCGAATTGTTATCACAAAACGTTTCCAATTCAAATCATTCTAACACACTTAACGTACTCGTATACCCGTTCTCTTAGCTCGAACCAACGATCTCGGTATTATTCGATTTATTTGAGTTATACTGCCCGTTGCATATCTCCCGCACGTTGCGCACCACACTCTTCTCTTGGTAGTATAATATGTGATACGGCCAGAAACGACATTAACCGAATTGTACCGAGTGATGAATGAAGTAATGTGTGATGGTTGAAACGCTAGTGTGATGTGTGATATTGCATCACCTTTCCGAGTGATATTACTTTTGTGATATTACACGCATCACCTACCCATGTCTAGTCTTTACTCCAAGTTGTTTTAGTATGGAGGCGTTGTTCCTGTGTGCTGTCCAAGGGATACGTAACATTTTCCTCCAGCACCAAATTTCAAACGCATCAATGCGACACCTGTCTGCAGCTTTTAGTGTTCATGACTCTGCGCCGTACATAAATATAGAGAACACCAGCGTACGAACCAGACTCTGCTTTGTTTTTAATGAGATGCTTCTGTCGTTCCAAAGATCCTTTATCTGACTCGTAGCATTTTTGTGGTGTAAATTACTAGCTGGTGTACCTTAAGTAAAATAATTATAGAAAAGAAAAAATTAGACGGGGTTGATCTGATCATTGTAGCTACTCACTCACTTAAGAGTCATGCCGTCACCTACTTCACAAGCTGCTGTCTTGGCAAGCTATATTTGTATAAATTGAAGATCTCTTCCTTTTAGACGTAGATATGAACCGATTTAAGAGCACCACTGCATTTCGAGGAAGTTGAAATTTTTGTGATAGAATTGAACATCGTGACAACGATTGTCGTGACAAACAGAAACTTATCTCAAATAATTTTTGCTTGCAGCGAAAGCAGGTCATCTACCACTATCTCTGGTGGCGTGTCCAGTAGCCGACCACCAGTGGTCTGTTATGTATGTTGTGACACCGGCCCAGCCACAAAGCTTCCATTTGTCCGATGCGCTACAAGAAGAAAGAAGTTGCCACTTCGAGTTCCGAAAAACAGAAAACATCTGTTCTAGAGCGTTACATGGTGTATTACACTAAGTAGAATTTAATTATCTTTTATATTTGAGTCTGGTTTAGAATGTAGCCATATCAAATAAATCTGTTGTGATTCCTTTGTAAGAGAACGGTTTTATGAACAAGAATCTCTAAATAGTCGCTTATTTTGATGTAGTTTCCACTGAACAAATCAAATGCTTAACCACAAGGCAAAATTTAAATTTGGAGGTAGTTTCACGTTTGACCTGATAAGTCTTAATGTTTCATAGGAACTAAGCGACAACAGGTTAATGCTTAGCAATACTTAAACACAATCCTGCTCAGTTTCAAAATCTGCTAGCGAGAGTATGGTAAACCTGACCTTGTAGGTAAAGATAGAGAGCGCTTGGTAGATGTTTTTAAAAACAATTGACAACCTATTGAATTAAAACCGTCGGGCTTAAATTCGTCGAGCTGAAATCGAATTAGTTGACCTTTTGAAGATCGTTAATAAGCAATCTTAAAGTTTATTACCAACTAAACTCAAACTAATATTAAAAAAAAAGAAAACAATACAGATTTACATCTTCTTGCGACAGGCACATATAGAGCTAACAGTCGGTCCGAATATGTGATGCGAATCTTGCAGAGTTTAATAATGATAGCGCAGTATAATTCTCTGACAAATCATGGCAAGAGCGGTTAGGTAATATTTAACACGCGCCCAGCAGCATTAGGTTTGACATTCGGCTACTAACAAAACTCGCAAAAGTATCTACAAGCTTTAAAGATCCAGTGTATCCAATAGAATCAAAAAATCAGCCTAATCGGACATTTTACGGTTGAGTAGAGGTAAAAGAAATGTTAAACCTTTTAGTGTAGGTGACTTTGTTTTTGTTAGGAATGAAGAATGACACTAAACGAAACTTGATTCAAAATATAAGGGCTCCTTAAAAGTTACCGCAATTTTAGAAAACAATAGGTACGAATTAAGACATATCAATGGATCTAATAGGACATATAAAGGAGCTCATGATAGCCTCTGCGAAGTTCCCCATATTCCTATAGGGTTTCTTAAGGTATATGAAAATTATAACAAGGATGACGTGACGGCGTATACTCATGATAATGATCTTGTTCATAAAACTGGTCCAAACAGTATTAATAGAACTGCAGTGTATATTGTAGAAAGTTATAACAGTCAGAGTTTTCAATATCTTCGAATTACCTGCTAAGGAAGTTCTCTAATGTTATAATAACTAATGCCACTGTTCATGAGGCTGCATCATCAGCAAAAAATACGATATAAAGTAAACGAAGAAAATGTAGTAAAATGATGAAAAAAAATATTACTAAAAAATGTAAGTAAAAAAAAGCAAAAAAATAATTATTATGTGAATTGGCAGTGTTATAAAACTATGAAAAGAAATCAATTGAAAAAAAAAAAATAGGAAAGTAAATTAACAAAAAATGTAGGAAGATTACGGCCTAGCACACTCCAGTCTCCGGTTTTAAACTGATGAGAGGGAGCATAGTACACTCCAGTCTCCGGTTTTTAACTGATAAGAGGGAGCTTAATACACTCCAGTCTCCGGTTTTTAACTGATGAGAGGGAGCTTAGTACAATCCAGTCTCCGGTTTTTTTAATTGATGAGAGAGATTCCTAGCTTAGTAGAATGCAGTCTCCGGTTTCAAAACTGACGAGAGAGTTTAATAGTTGTAGTTGCTGAAGGGGTTACCGGACCAGCACACTATTGTAACATTTCGCTAAAAGATCACGCTAATTATAGAGTTGTAAAAAAAAAGATTATATTTAGTTTTCTAAAAGATATGTCAGGATGAACGAAGCGTTCCTTGTCCTCAGATGTATAAAGATGCGCACACGAGGACGTGTGCATGTTAGTATGGCCGTGACGGCGTCCGCATCGTCTAATGCAAGAATATTGTAAAGTCTAAACAACAAATGCACCGCCTGGGCCGGCAAGCGCATCGTTCGATATCCCTACTACTCAACTTGTTTTGCTACCTGTATAAAAGGCTCTGAGCGCCCGCCGATAAGCCAGTCTTGGCTCTGGCGTGGCTCGGTACACTTGTTGTATCTTGCTAGTAGCTTATCCTTGACTGTTGGATAATTAATTAGTCGCAGTACAATTTATAATTGACTATCTATTGCTTAAATTATGACTTATTTGAAGTAATTAGTAAGGAATAATTATAGTTTACATTGTTAATGAGAACTAGTAATTAATAATGGAAAGTTGATCAAAATATAAAGAGCTGTTATATCACCACATCCGCATTTTATTTATCGTATCTATATATAAAACTGGCAACTAACTATTTGTCATACCCTTGCGTGATTAGAGTTACCCACCCCTAACAATCACTTTTTATTTTTTGGACAATTTTTTAAATTATTTTTTTATAACGTGGCATTAAAAATTAAAAAGTAAATTGTCACCCTTCTATCAACAACCCCTATTTGTAAAATTTGATTCAGCTCAATTTATATAAACTTATTTAATATATAATCAATTCTAACAATATAGCAATAAAACAATGAAGCTATTCTTCTTACAGTAACTAGATATCTAACTATTGGCTTGAGGCCAATATTTAGCAATCATGTAGAAAATCCAGTTATTTACTTATCTTGATGTAACTAGCATATTAATGAAATTAGGTTCTAAATAAAAAAGTATTAACTAAACTTATTTTATTAAGACAATATATTTATAGCTTTTAAAAACGTATCATAAAAAACACTACATGCCTATATATACAAATTATAACAAAATAACGAAACAGCATTAGTTAAACCTACAGAAATTTCTCAACATTATGTTACAGCTTCAAAAAGAAATAGAAAATGAATTAATAATGAATCGTTAAAAGAAAATTGCAACCAGAGAAAATTGTGTTATAACTCAAAAGGGAAGAACACTTAATGCTTTTAGATATTCTTCAATGAGACCTACAAATCTGACGTCGGAAATCCGGAAATTGCCGAGTAGATGGATGTAATTTATCTTATTCACATATAGACGGGAACTAGCAGATAAATTACCCATCCTTTCACAAACTAGTAGGTAAGTGAATGCTGAAGGGAGTCTCGCAATGATTGACTTGCCATTAAGAACTCTGAGTAAGGATTTCCCTATTTCCCACAACCCTTTTGATGTAATGCGCAAATCTAATACATTATTTTATATCTCTTCATTAAGAGATATAAAATAATGTTTTAGATTCATTAAATAAAAAATAATAATAAATAAATGTCACTGTACAAATTACATGAATTAATTTAACTCCAATTTAAGCAATTTATTTGCTTGTAGTGTGGGTGTCAGCTCACGATACTGGTACATAGAGATACTTATAAAAATACTCAAATAAATTTAATAAACATCCAAACCTAGACACACAAAAATCTATACTTATCACATAAATGTTTGTGCCTGTCGAGAATACAATCCGAGCCCCATTGATGCGTAGTCAAGTTCACTAAACACTCGATCAAAGGGGCAGTCAAATTCACAATCCCATAGCACATGATCTCTGTACTCGTCCTCCTTTCCGCAAAAAACATTGGCCCAAGTCGCAAAGAGCCATGTCGCGTAGTCCGCCTCGAAAACAGCCGTGACCGGTCAAAAATTACATAAGCAATAAAATGATTTTCATTTACAAAAATATTTTGTCATTTTAATTGTAAATTTCTACGTACATCTTTTTTATACAAACATTGCGCCAAACATGTTATAAGGTGTAAAACGTATTTTAATGAGATGATTTAGATTGATAAAAACGTATAAGTTTTAATAACAAAACAGTATCATTTTCCATTTTGTGTTTGAAACGTTATTTGATTATTTATGACCGCCCCGTTGGTCGAGTGGTTAGCGACCTTGACGACGCAGCCAATGGGGGCTCGATCCCCGACAGGGACAAGCATTTGTGTAATGAGCATAAATGTTTGTATTTCCGGGTTTGGGTGTTTATTAAACATATTCTAGTAGTTATATATGTATTTTTATGTATTAGTATAGTTGACTAACATCCATAACACAAGCAAATAATTTTCTTAATTTGGTGTTAGATTAGTAAGTGTAATTTGTCCTGTGAATATTTATTTTTAGCTTGCACGCTGTTTGACTTAGCATATTCGATACACGTTCGCATATAACACAAATATCGATACCAATTTCACCGTGTTCAAAATATCTGATTTCAAAACTTTTGAATTCTTTTGATGTGAAAACAGTAATTTTCACGGAATTCTCTTAACGTGAATCTCGCATTCATCCATTTTTGGGCTGTATGTTAGATTATTACATCACGTAAAAAATATTGAAATTTTTCAATTGTTTTATATTTTTATCAAATTAAAATAAATACATTAATGCATAGCTTTATTTACTATCTGCCTAAACAAATTAATTTTCAATTAAAAAAATAATATTAAAACGGACACATAAGTTAAAATATTAAACGATTGTAAATTGTGATACTGGAAAGTTAGTTTTTTTTTTAAAATATTTCTTGTTTTCGTTGAATAGGCTAAATGCTTTGCGTCTTCTAAATTCCAATTAAACTTAGAACTGTTATCAAAAGTCAAACAAAATGTTTAATATAATTTTATTTCAGATTAAGCATTCATATTTTCTGAATTCTCGTCAATTATTTTTAGCCATTCCTTAAATCCAATATTTGTGAAAACTTAAATATTTAATATAAGACTTAAAACATAAACAATTATGGAAAACCGATGTTGCATTAGTTGTGTGCCTTGCTATTATGCAATCACAACCAATGCCGTAGAAACGGAGAATCCTATCGAATGGCTGGCACAGCGGCAAAGCGCGGCATTCCGCACAGAATTCTAAATGTGTTATTGTTATTTATGTACGATTACGACGCGCTATATGTACGATTAAACATCGTATATATAGCGCATATTTAGGCTATATATATATATATATATATATATATATATATATATATATATATATATATATATATATATATATATATATATATATATATATATATATATATATATACGCCTTAAAAAGTGTCCATAGCAGACACAAAACGTTACTGGTGATTAGTTCTACTAGTTGAAATGTAAATACCACAGACGTATATTTACCGACTACCTTATTCTCTTTATCTCTATGCCGAGTACCAAAATGCAACGATTCGTTACACAAAGAAGTAACCACTAGCATCAAATTTGCTAATGACGAGGCATATCGTACTATTTCACAAGTTTCTAGGATCATTTGGTAATTTGAAATTTATATGAACAGTTTTAGTTTACGCCTCAAAGAAAACGTTACTACTCATTAGTAAAACGATGTAGGAACGTTCGAACGAAGAAACGAATGATCGTTTTATTGATGTAAGAACTGGGAATTAATCATTATCTAACATGAATACGTATTGACGCTATTGCAACAAGAAAATGTAAGGCGATGGCAATTAGCCATACGACGATACCAGTCAAATGTTAGCTTCATGACCGAGTGTTATACCTATATAGCGCTTTTATATTGAAATACAATAAATGTAAATGATTGTGTAAGTATTTAGATATATGTTGTGAGTGGCTCAGTGGACGGACGTGTCATAAAGCTGTTTAAAAATTTACTAAATTACCTTTGCACAATTTTGAATTCTAATAATCTTAACAAGTGACTAAAAGTAACCAAGCCGAACGAGTAACATTAAAATTCATAATGGTGAACACCTACTCAAAGAAGCGATAATTAAAGCTATAAATATAAATATGAGTGTTCAACATTCTCCTAACAAAAACTTATCTAAGAAAATGATTTCATCCGATGGAGGCAGCAATTCTCAGCCAGACTTGTCTAAAATAACATTAGATGGAACCACTCAAGAATATAAAAGTATCTCAACTCGAAAGATAAAAACACCAGACTGATTTCACATCTCAACTAAGCACTTTCCGAAATGAAATTATAGATATTCTCAAAGAAACAAGCAGACGTAATACTGAAAACATAACTATCATAACAGAAAACACTTCTTCTATCAAAGAACAATTAAATGACATTAAAAACACAATAGAATGTTTACAAACAGAAAATAAAAACCTAAAATCTGAAATAACGACACTAAAGGACACTATGAAGACTACCGAAGGAAAGATGTCACTCCTACAAACAGAAATCCGGCAACTAAAATCCGGCTCACTAAGACAGATACAACATTCTTACGAAAATGTTATTCTGGAAATCCAAGATCGTGATGAAAGGAGTAAAAATATCATCATTTTAGGAATCGCTGTACAACAGTTAGAGAGTAGGGAAGAGCGATATAAAGCTGATAGATCAGATGTAGACAAAATCATCGAAACTATCTATCCAGATTTTCCCAAAGACAAAAGAGTCATAAGACTCGGAAAATATGACGACAAAAAGTCACGTACCTTGAAAGTATGCTTTGATTCAGAAGAAATAGCTAAAACTATATTGCGAGATAAAAATAAACATGTCATAGACGGTATAAGAATTTATTCGGATCAAACCCCACAGAGAACAGAGAACTAAAGGAACGTCAAAGTGAAGAAGAACATCTTATTATAAAATACATTAGAGGAGTTCCAAAAATTATCAAGCAAGTGCCAAAAAACTAGATTCCAGATCAATGACGCAAGAAAAAAATAGTGAAAAAACAATTACGTACGAATTAACTAATAACTATACAGACATCACAACCACCTCCAAATCATCAAAACTTTTTTACGCAAATGCACGTAGTCTGGTTAAAAAAGGTAAACACGATGAACTAAGATGCGTTATTGAATCGTTTCAAACTACGATGCATGTAATAGTTGTAACAGAGACCTGGATCAAGAATGAACATGATGCTCAGAAACTTAGATTACCGAATTATAAACACAATTATAACTACAGAACAGCAACAAGAGGTGGTGGTGTCTCAATATATGTACATGTAAACTTAAAGCATGAGTTTTTGCATGCTAATTGTGAGGAAAATAACCATTTTGCGTGGATTCACCTAAAAAAATTCTCTTTAGATTTTGGAGCAATATATAAGCAGCCAGCATCAAATACTGGAAAGTTCTTGGAGATGTATAATGACCAACTCTCAAGGCGAAATAGAATTTTAGTTTTTGGAGACTTAAATTTAGATTTACTTCACAAAGAAAAATGCATAAAGGAATATAAGTTAGTGTTAAAAGAAAATGGCATTACAATATTAAATAAAATCAATAAGGAACATTGTACCCGAAAGACTAATACTACAGCCACGATTCTAGATCATGTATGCACAACTCTTTCAAATGACAGTTTTCATATGACTTTAATTGAAAGCGCTTTCTCAGATCATAAGCAAATCTACCTGGAGCTGAAAAGGACTAAGAGTGAACCTATTAAGCGATTCCAATATGAAGCATTGGATTATAACTCCTTATCCCTAAATATTAAAGAAATTATACCTAACCTGAGCGATGACTATATACAATTAGAAACTGCCTTATTAAAATTAATATCACAAAATAAAATAACAAAAATTAAACTACAAAATCCACGTAATAAAGACTGGATTAATAAAAATATTATTGCTTCTATTAACAGAAGAAATACTCTTTGGTATCAATTAAAACAAAATCAGGGAGATAAACATTTAAAACTAGAGTTCCTTGAACAAAAAAGAAAAGTTCATATAGCTATACAATCAAATAAAAACCAATATTACCATAATTCTTTTAAAAAATGTGATAAAAATCCTATAAAAATGTGGCAACTTATAAATGATCTAGTCAATAAAAAACAAAAATCTCAACTTGCGCCCACAAAATTACTTACCCCCTCAGGTATGATTACAGATACTCTGCAAATATGCGAACATTTTAATGACTTTTTTTCTAACATTGGATCTGAGCTTGCAAGCCGTATACCAAAAAAATACCATATAATGTGCTCTAAAAAACCATCATCGGTTAATTTGGGTCTAAAAGAATACAATATGTCTGAACTACAACCAACCACTTCCGATGAGGTAAGGAAAATCATTGATAAATTAGCCACAAACACTAGTGCAGGTATAGATGGAATAACTACTAAAACAGTTAAGTGTATTAAAGATCAAATTGTAGAAAAATTTACTGACTGTATAAATAAATGTTTGACCGAAGGACAATTCCCAGATTCTTTAAAAATAGCTAAAGTAAGCCCTATTTATAAAGCTGGCAATAAAACGGATCCCGGAAATTACCGTCCCATATCCGTACTACCTATACTTTCCAAAGTGTTTGAAAAAATATTACACACACGACTTTCTAAATTTCTTGAATCCAAAAATATCTTATCTAAAAAACAATACGGTTTCCGTCCTAAATCGAATACACTTGCGGCTGCCATCGATCTAGTTACAGCATTAAAACTCAGTATCGATAAAAAGCAGATAAATTTGGGTATATTTGTCGACTTAAAAAAGGCTTTTGATACTGTTAGTCATCAGAAACTTCTATCAAAATTAACAGCCATCGGTGTAACTGGAACTGCTTACAAAATTTTCCAATCCTACTTGACAAACAGATATCAAATTACCAAGATAAATGGAATACAAAGTAAACCTCAACCAATAACATATGGCGTTCCGCAGGGGTCCGTACTTGGACCTCTATTATTTTTAATCTATATTAACGACATACATCAAATAGGTCTAAAAGGGAATATCACTTTATACGCTGATGACACTAGTCTTTTTTATTCCGGTCATTCTATAGTT
Source organism: Apodemia mormo (assembly GCA_036924255.1). Classification (NCBI taxonomy): domain Eukaryota; kingdom Metazoa; phylum Arthropoda; class Insecta; order Lepidoptera; family Riodinidae; genus Apodemia; species Apodemia mormo. Next base: position 26,853,181 of record JAUPFN010000011.1, read on the forward strand.
TCTATCGTAAATGAAGCACAACATGATCTTAATCTTTTGCATAATTGGCTTCAAATAAATTTACTCACAATTAATATATCCAAAACAAATTATATTATATTTGCAGCGAAAAACAAAGTAATCAAACAATATCCTCCCTTAACTATAAACAATGAACAAATTAATGAAGTTACTAAGGAAAAATATCTCGGCCTTATTCTTGACAATCGATTAACCTGGAAACCTCACATAGAACACGTTAGAGAAAAACTGATAGCTATAACAGGAACACTTGGTGGTATAGCACGGTGCCTCCCAAGACGAATAAAATATATAATTTATAATACTATGGTAAAACCCCATTTAGAATATTTAGTTGAAATCTGGGGAACAGCGGCAAAAAATAATTTAAAAATGTTATATACTACCCAAAACAAACTAACTGAAACTCTATTTCAACATGATTACTTAACGCCTACAACGAAAATATATGAAGACACTAAACTCCTAAGTCTAATGCAATTATATAAATACAACACATGCATTTTAATTAAAAAAATCCTAAATAAAGACATACATACAGACATAACTTTTACAAAAAATATTGACATACAAAAAAAATAATCACTAGACAAATGAATAACATCTACTTAAAAAGACCGAGAACTAAATATGGATTAAAAAATATAATGTTTGAAGGAGCTCAGATGTTCAATAAATTACCTAATAATATAAAAGAAGCAACATCTATACGTGGTTTTAAAAGTTTGCTTAAACCGCACATATTAATGAATTGATTAGTACATATTATTTAATTACTTTAATTACTTTATTCTAAAGTGCAAAAACATTTACGTAGATTTATATTGTTTTAAAATAATTTTAGTTAAGAAGTGTTACAAATATAAGTTTGTCCACTAAGCCTATGTAGTAGCATACATTTCTCTAGTGTGTAATCTCGGTAAGTGAATAATTGTAATTCTTTTGAGATTAATAAATGTTCTTAAACCGTAAATATGACACTTTGTAATTTACGCTTAGGCCAGTTATTACTTCAAAAAACTTCATAAAACACATCATAATCGAAAAGTAATCCTCATAAAATTTTTCTTTTGCGCCGCAGCTAGTATTTTATTGGTATTGAAAGCTGGCTCCAATGTTCTTGTTGCCGTTAATCCTAACAAATAATGTCAGTAATTCGACACGCGATTTGCTTCGCAAACCGATTTCGGGCAGCAAAAGAGGCCATCTACTCGATTCATGGATTAATTGAGATTGGAGCGGAACCGCAGATTTAATCATCAAGTCTTAGTTTATTTGAGTCATAAAATAACAGCGATTTGAAAATATATTTAATATAATAGTAAAAAAAATTTTAATATTACTCTTCCAAGTGCTTACAAAACTTTGACTCTTGAGCAAAGTAAGTGATCTAGACAATGCTTAAGGAAAAAGACAAACACACAAAATATTGGCGCTGATTACAAGCTATAGCGGACAATACCATTGCTATGAGGTTATAAATTCTGGCAACATGACTTATTTTATATATCATAAGATAGCAAACAAGCAGATGAGTCTCTTGATGAAAAGAGTCCACCATTGCCTATAGACACCAAAGGTGTTAATGGTCCGAGGTCTAATGGCACATGCATAAGTTTACCGGCTACCATACCTGGAGGTATATACAACCACTGACGCTATTGCGACAGGAATAGGTAAGGCGGTGGTACCAGACCAGGACGAGACAATGCAGAACTCTACCACCTAGTAACCACGATGGCAGTAACTTGTATAACCCATCGGTCGCCTTTTACGACCTGCCTGGCAGAGGAGCAGTTGGCCTGTTCTTCAAAGGAGCCCGAGACTAACACAGGAAAAACAAGCTAAGTAGGAAAATAAATATTAATTTCTCTAGTATTTTTAATGATCATAATTCCATATACTTACATATTTTTGACAGATTGTGCCAAGACCCATATTATACAAGTATTACAAGTTATTCTAACATACAATTTTATATACGAAATGCTATTTTATACACAGATAATAATCTGTTAACAAATTTGACCTGTGAAGTAGAGAAATCGTCAACATGTTTGAAGAACTAACGGTGTTCTGGAAGATTTAGCAATGCGCTCAGCATTAAAAAATCTCGGGATATAAATTGATGCTTTTTACACATCGACAAGACGCAAGTGCATACATTGCTATGAATAAAATATATCTGCAAAAATAAATAAAATTATATCATAATATTATTGAAGTAGATTTAATCATAGGTAAAGCAAAGTGAAAGTTCGCTACTCGCTAATAAATTAATACCTCGAAAAACAACGGAATAGTTTTCGTATTTCCTTTCACGTATAATTTCCCGAGGGCGACGCCAGCCGCTGTAAGAGCGAAGACACACCTACATATTAAAAAACATTTAAATATATTTTAAGCTAAACTTATAAAGAATTCATACTATTTTGCTCATTTTCGTCGTATTCTCTAGGGATTATTGACTAGCGTATATTCTATTCTTATTCTTTTTATTCTAATTATTCTATCTTCACATTTTTAACGTCCAAGTATATTATTACATACGACACTTAATTTTTCCGAGATAAAAGGTAACCTATGTGCTATCCCAAGTCATCATCTACCTATGTGCCAAATTTCATTCAAATCCGTTTTGCAGCTTTTATTATACTTACTGTTTTTTTTTTAAATATAACTTCCAGGATAATGTACCAATTCAGTACAAAATCTAATCGGCTCTATTCCTCAAATGCTGCATCCAATGCATACATTGAATCAAAATGACTTCAATGGTTCGGGGGCTATCGTTGACGAAGCATTGACTTTCGATAGTAAAGAGGAAAAGCAAGACGATAGTTTAATATATTCTATATTTTCTATCGTCGGCACTTGGTGAAATTCCATTGTTATTAGACACTTTTACTATTTCACTTGTACATAAATTTCACTTTGTGTAATGAGCATAAATGTTTGTATTTCCAGGTTTGGGTGTTTATTAAATATATATTCCAGTATTTATATATGTATTTCTATGTACTAGTATCGTTGACTACCACCCATAACACAAGCAAATAATTTGCTTACTTTGGGGTTAGATCAGCAAGTGTAATTTGTCCTGTTAATATTTATGTAAAGTGGGGATGTTAATTTTTTTCTCGTGAGTCCCATCGCCATTGATAAATCTCGAACGAAGCATCTTAATTTGATTTAATTTACGGTATTTGATGCAACTCTTTAAATAGAAGAGCTAATTCGTTTTTTAAATAATTCGGTATGTTAGCCTGAAAGTTATTTTAAAAATATGAAGTAAATTTGATGTAAACAGCATAATTTTAATATTAGAAAAGCTGTAACTTTTGTAAATTTGATTAGATTTTGGTTTTTGAAATGGCATTCGACGTAATTTTTTAAGTACTTATGTTGTTAATCTTAATGTTGTAGAAGATTAAAAAATGATTGGTTGAAAACTTACAAAGTTATTAAAAAAATACTTTTTCAAAATTTTTCGTTAACAACTAAACTCCCAAACGCATAAACCTATTTCGATGCAATTTACACAGTTGAACGCAATTTTTAAGGAAACAAGCTAGTAAGATTTTGTATTCAATTGGTACATTAATATGAAAGTTATTAAAAAAAATGTTTCACCGATTTTTTTTGAGTTTTTTTTTTTGTAAAATTTCTCAAAAGCTTCTGAGCTGAATTGGTTCATTTTTTCAGGAAACCTATGTTTGGTAAAACGTTATCGAATGCCATAAACCGCGTTTCGATCGGTCAAGCCGTTCAAAAGTTATGAAATACATACGCATACACACACATACAGACATACTGATGTCATCGTTAAATAGTCGGAAAAGGTTCCTAGGATCTCGAAACGTAAATATCTAGTAAACGTAAAAACCAAAGAAAGAAAGATTTTTTTATTTATATATCGAAAAGCAAAATATTACAAGATTAGATATAACTCCAAAGTAAGCAGCATATTTGTTTATGATGTAGGTGCTACTTAACGATACTAATATATAAAAATACATATATGTATAAAGACTTCACAGAGAAATTGGCAAACCCATTTAAAAAATGGCACTGAATGAACCCACTACTATATTATCACAGTACCACACAGTCTCTTTTGCTAATGTGAAATAGGCTTAAGTTACTCAGACGGATAATGATCTCCGAATAAATAGATGGGGCTATCCGCGGATTGGTTTTCTTAATCAACATTTCGCAATAAATATTCCAAAATGAATATTTATTCTGAATGTCAGTTCGCTATAATTAAATAAGTAATAAATTATTATTAGTATTAGAGTAAGTGACGTTCAATTATAGTATGCTCACATGCTATATTAATGTTTTAATGTCATTATTTCATATTGTCTGGATTTCCTTTAAAGAATCTAACAACTGCTCGTCTACCGGGAAGTTTACAAAAAATGAACAATTGTCCAAACGTGTAACATTGTGACTACTAGTTAGTAGAGTTCCGCAACATTCACACGGGTTTGATACCATAGCCTTACATATTCGATTCGAGTCAATGTTTGTCACTTTTATATATATATATATATATATATATATATATATATATATATATATGTATGTGTAATATAAAAGGGTTACGTACAAACTTGTAGGTAGAAAGAAAGAAAGAAAATATTTATTTGCATTGAATAGAATATGGGTGTTACAAGTTGTTGAAAATAAATGAAGTTGCCAACATATTCTACCATTATATGGTGTGTAGATATTTAAACCGTAACTACCCAGAAATTTCATGATTGTAGGTCAAAAAAGAAAAGACCTGTAGGTTTTGATTCTCTTTTGTAATCGCAAAATATACCTACGACATACAGTATTATCTTTTGATCATGAATTTTTGCAACATAACCAAAAATTTGCAGTTTCCGGATTTTTTTATATATATGCTGTAAAATATTGCTCCTTACCAAATTTTATAATTCAAGTACAACGGGAAGTACCTTATAGGTTTTGATTCGCTTTTAAAATCGTAAAAAATCGCAAAATATGCAAAGTTTGATTTTTTTCACAGCTGAAAAGGAACGTATACACAAGTATTTGATATATATTTCAACTTGATATCTCTAAGCGTTCCTGACAAATAGGGTCTTGACAGACAGACAAACGGAAAAAGAAGAGATCCTATAAGGGTTCCGTTTTTTTCTTTTGAGGCACAGATCCTTAAAACACTGTATCTTGTGTGGCGTAAACTAAGAGAACTGCACAATCCTGTTCACTACAAGTGCCTACTTGTTGGCAGGTGAGATGGCTGCATTCTCATCGCTGCATTGAAACTTTTAACAAATACCATTTAATTAGCAGCACTATATAAAAAGCTTAACATAGAAAATGTTTTTTTCAACACGACTGTATCTCGAAAAAAAAAAATGATGTGGTGTCGCGGGACACCAGGTAGGAACGAACTTCCTTCGGCTAAACGGCACTACTCGCTTGTGTACGCGACTGTCGCGCCTGCGCACGTCTTAACGCTTTTATTCCACGCATTTTTCTTAGGGTTTTACTATCACATTTTTTTCAGTTCGGTCGCGCAGCAAAATCCCTATCCCCTCCAAGCCTGCCGTAAGGAACTTCGTTCCAAAAATTTTAATCGTTAAGTTTTAATTTTCTCTGGCGCGCGTAAGATATATACTGGCACGATTAGTTTCTGACGTGATAACTTATAAGACAATGAACCAGATTTCAATATTTAGAGGATTTTAAATACTATCAAGAATGGGATCAAATAAAAATACACCCAGATTACCAACGAAATTGTTATCAAATATTTCACTGCAGAGCAATTGAAATCGTAGCTAGATTGAAATTTATTTCGAGTCACAGCCTTGTTTAATTACGCACCGAATGCTTGAAAATTGATTACTTTTCAAATCCTATCCTAAATGAAAAATTTTAATTAAAAATTTTATTGACTTTAAAAAACCACTAAATTACTTTTACCATTATTATTATCATCCATCAGTATTACAATTTTCGACCCAAGAGTATCACTTTTATGTCAACTACTTTTTAACTCTTTTACAACTGTATTTTTATAGCACCACTCAAATTGCTTGCTTTAATGATTATTTTTTTTGAAAAATGTATGTTTTATAGAACCTACAGTTCTACGCCAATTAAAAGAAAATAAAATAAATATTCACGGGATAAATTACACTTACTGATCTAACCCCAAATTAAGCAAATTATTTGCTTGTGTTATTAATGTTAGTCAACAATAATAATACATAGAAATACATATATAAATACAGGAACATATTTAATAAACACCCATACCCGGAAATTCAAACAATTATGCTCATCACACAAATGCTTGTCCTGCCGGTGATCGAACCCGAGCTCCGTCGATTGCGTAGTCAGGATCGCAAACCACTCAACCAATGGAGCGGTCATTATTACTTTTTTTAGTCTAGAGCTTTACGTACTCACTCAAGACACGGGGTACTTATACACTACTTTGAGAGTCTCAAACTCCCATAGACTTCAAGCTTCTATTGATTTTACTACACTTGGGAAACACTTTTGGCTTCTGTGCGTCTGGTTGTCCGATCTCTAATAATACGTGTTTATTTAGTATTCTGATAAAAACAACGTTACCCAGGATGTGATAATTATTCAATTGGTGATAGGCTACTTTCCAATCTCGGGCAACTTTTTATTTATCAGAAAACTGAAAAAAAAAACCACTTTTTTTAGTGCCCGACCAAGGAATCGAACCCAGGACCTCGTGTGGTCAACGCCAACGCTGGACCACTACACCACAGAAGCGGTTTTTGAATATACATATATAACGTCGGTATATAGAATATCTAATTCATCATTTAGCTAGACTAGTAATTAAGTAGACTACAAAGCGAGCATTCAGAATTGTTCATGCATAACATAGACTTTGTATTTCTGTATTAATCACGTGGGTTTTGGTATTTGTTCGTATATCTGTGTATAATTACCAGTATCGGTGTCCGGCAATAGACTCGTACCCACTAAGAATGAGTCAGATATATTGTAGATTTTAATGAATAATTATGATATAGTTTTTTTTTATATCATAAGATAACAAACACGCAGATGGGTCTCCTGATGGAAAGAGTCAACCATCGCCTATACACACCACAGATGTTAATGGTGCGTTGCTATCTAGTAGCGAGGTCGAATGCCACATGCATAAGTTTACCGGGTATCTTACCCTCCAAACCGGAAAACGACAATGACAAACACTGACGCTATTACCAGACCCGGGCGAGACAATGCAGAACTCTACCACCTAGTAGCCACGATGGTAGTGACTCGCATAGCCAATCAGTCGCCTTTTACGACCTGCCTGGCAGAATGGCAGTTGGCCTATTCTTGAAAAGAGCCCGGAACCAGCGCGGAGGAATCTAGTGAGTTTTACCAGTCAACTAACTATATAATCTGAGTTATAGCAATTAATGTTAATTGCTATAATGTTAATCTGTCCCCCGTGTTAGTCCTGGGCTCTTTTGAAGAACAGGCCAACTGCCGTTCTGCCGGGCAAGTCCTAAAAGGTGACCAATTGGCTATGCGAGTCACTACCATTGTGACTACTAGGTGTATTCCGCAGCGTCTCGCCCGGGTCTGGTACCACCGCCTTACTTATTCCTGCTGGAATAGCGTCAGGCTTATCACTGTCGTGTTCCGGTTGAAACGCCGATAAACTTATGCATTTAACATTGTCATCCCGCCACACGGATAGCAACGCACCATTAACATCTTTGGTGTCTATAGACGATGGTTTCTTTTTCCATCGGGAAAGCTATCTGCTTATTTGCTATCTTTACCTTACTCTCTACAACGGAACACGACAATTACAAGTATATAAGTATGATTTAAAGAATATACATCTGTTCACTTCATAATTTTGAAAACAAACATTTGGAAACGATTAACTAATGGTGTGACGGCCAATGCATATCGTTTTAAACACGGTACATATACCAAAAAAACATTTTTACCATTTTTGTCAATCTGTCTGCCTGTCTGTTTGTTTCGGCTAACGGCTTGAAACGGCTGGAACGATGTTAACGGGACTTTCACTGAAGAAACACCTTAGACTACTTTTATTTTAGAATTTTTTCCACGTGGACGAAGTAGCACAGCTAATTAATCATATACTGAATCGCGGGCAAGTTTTATTTTTTTTATATAAATTGGACACATACCTAAAATGAATTGCATAATCTAGAATTAGAGCCCAGAAGCTATTAACACCAACTCTGGTACCATTGAAGCTTTGAGGCGATTTCGACACGCCCGGTTATAGAGTAAGGGTAGTTCGGACCAACAGCTTAAGTACATTTCGAACAAAAAAGCGATCTCGTATTGTAAAAAAAAAACTGCCTGTCACTTTTTGTGAATCGATTCTAATTTTGAAACTGGAACCTCATAATGAATGGACTATCATTTATATCAGATATTTTAACTGATTTTTTTATAATTTTTTTTTTTTATGTCATAAGATAGCAAACAAGCAGATGGGTCTCCTGATGGAAAGAGTCACCATCGCCTATAGACACCAAAGATGTTAATGGTGCGTTGCTATCTTGTGGCGAGGTCTAATGCCACATGCATAAGTTTACCGGCTACCTTACCCTCCAAACCGGAACACGACAGTGACAAGCACTGACGCTATTGCGGCAGGAATAGGTAAGGCGGTGGTAATTGACCCGGGCGAGACAATGCAGAACTCTACCACCTAGTAGTCACGATGGTAGTGACTCGATAGCCAATCGGTCGCCTTTTACGACCTGCCTGGCAGAACGGCAGTTGGCCTATTCTACAAAGGAGGCCGGGACCAACACGGCGAGAAATTTAAAAATACACATAAATTTTCAGTTCGTTAAACCATAATAATCAGAGTGCTAAGTGTGAGTTTTTCTTTTCGCATTCGATAGTGAGCGCGTTTCGAGTTTACTAGGAATTTGTATGTGATTTGTACAGCGCCACCTAGTGGTAAACTGGTTTCTCACGTTTACCACTAGGTGGCGCTGTACAAATCACATACAAATTCCTAGTAAACTCGAAACGCGCTCACGATCTAATGCGAAAAGAAAAACTCACACTTAGCACTCTGGTCTTAGTAAATTAATTAAATATTTAATTAAATTAATTAAATATTTAATTAAATTAATTAAATTAATTAAATAATTAAATATCTACCGATGGATACTAAAAATCATAAAACAATTTGTTGAACAGTCAACAACGAATGGCTACCGTTTACTGTTTTACTATTATACTAGCTGTTGTCCGCGACTTCGTCCGTGCGGACTTCGTTTACTCCGCACAGCTCCGCCCCCGTAGGTGATAGCGTGATAATATGTAGCATATATGTTGACCCGACCTGTTAGTAATATTCATGCAAAATTTGAAGTAAATCCATGCAGTACTTTTTGAGTTTACCCCGGACATACATTGACTACGATTTTATTATATGTAAAATAGATTATTATATTTTACTATAATAAATAGAACCAATAGGTATAGGCATCACGCGAACCGCGAAATAGCGATTTATAAAATAAACAAATCAATTCGCAAATACCCGCGGTGGTATTTTGACTGAATTTATTGTTCATTGCATAGACATTTATTGAAAATTGCCTTTGTAAACTTAATGGAAAATAAAGCTATATCAGCCGACTTTTCAGGAACAATTAAGTCGGAATAAATTAAATTTCATAATAAATTCTGACAAATTGGAAGAGCATTCGGAAATGGCCGTTACCCCGCAATATATCATTTCTTTTATTTGTTTGCCGTTGGACAAAATTCATTATGAAAAAACTGTCAGGAAAGTTATTTCCTTTGTCGCTTCGTAATATAATAATACATTCTTTCCTCGAATTCCAATTTCGTATATATCTTCTTTGACATTAAAATTTCGGCAAAGGTATATTTTATTAGCTCATGAGTCTTTTGTATTACTAAACATTAATGTTTCTTCCTCCGTAAAGTTTATTGTTAAGACACGTATTTCTGCTAAATACAATGACATGAAAATTCCAGAATGAGAACATAAATGGACTGAATATTGTTTTTTTGGTAATAGACAAATAATAAAGGTAAAATCTCGGGACTTTAGAAATTTGTTTACGCGGACGAAGTCGCGGGCACCGCTAGTTTTTTATGTGTGTTTTTATTTTTTCTTTTGAATGGAATTAGTCTGACTCATTAATAAGTGAGAAACAAAAAAAATTATGGAAAAAAAAATTTGGCAAGTTACAGATTGCCAGACCAATGGATTATTATTTGTGTTACGTCCAAAAACCAATAAAGTCCTTTTTAGGGTTCCGTATCTAAATGTAAAAACGGGACCCTATTACTAAGCCTCCGATGTCTGTATGTCCGTCCGTCTGTCTGTCTGTCACCAGGCTGTATCTCATAAACTGTAATAGCTAGAAAGCAGAAATTTTCACAAATTATGTATAACCGTTGCCGCTATAACAACAAATACTAAAAATAAAAAATAAAAAATATTAAGGGGGTCCTCACTCCCCATACAGTAAACGTAATTTTTAAGCATTTTTTTACTAGATTTTAATAAACAAGTAGAAACTAGAATAGGGATGGTATAGAACCCTTCGTGCGCAAGTCTGACTCACACTTGGCAAGTTTTTTGTTCTTATTCTGGACCGCCACCCTTTTTGAGAGTCCTCGCTTGAACTAATAATTTTATTACTGAATTTACATGAGCGGCTGACGCACAACCCGAAATCCAGCCCGTAAATCCCATGTCTGGCGAGCGGCACTACCTCGGTTATACCGACCACAACTCGGACATTTATAGATGCAGTTCTACATCATTCTTCCATTTTCAAATAAAATATAACAATTCATAATATTTTTCCAAGTATTATAGGTATTGGTTATATATCTGTAAATATTAAGATACGTTATAAGATACGTACTATGTGTTTCAATTATAATTTATTATAATTGCTTTTATAATAATAATAATAAACCGATTACATTTTAGTATATGCTATCTGGTATCTCGATATACATTCTCAGGATTAAGGACTCTGAAAACTTTATAAACTTATTCTACACTTAACAACCATCATCAAAAACTTATATGCTACGTCTTACTCGCCATCACTAATTGATTGATTGCTTTACACATAAATATAAATACGTGCCGGAGATATAGCAGTGTGCGATGTACTAACTTTCAACATCACCGCTACTTGTTTGCGTACCAAGTCTTAAAAATTAAAAAAAAATCATAATTGTAGTCAAATGGACTGACCATCATAGGCAACCTAACAAATTACTATATGTATACGCGTAAAAAATTGAAACACTTTAAAAGATTAACACCAGCTACGCGGAGAGCCAAGATAAATCGTACCAGCGATCGCCCCTAAACCTCTAAATTAAGTAAATCGAAGAACCCCTGAGATAAATTACACGTAAAGTCAACTTCTAAAAGCCAACACTAAAACAAAGTGCTCCCTTCAAAGAATTCGAAAACATTTTCGTCAAAGACGTCTAAGAGAGGGCTGACTGAATTTGTGGTTAAGAAAGTTGACTTCTGTCCAGGATTAATGATGCGAAAGCGCCTAATGTTTCCAAACTCTACGGTTCTCTTGAAAATAATTCATATGAACTAAAGAGTAGTTTTTATAACAGTGGAGATTTTTTTATGTTTCATATGAGTATACATGTGCTTTGACCTTACAATTAATTTAGTACAAAACTAATCTAGCGGTTTATTAACAAGTCGTTTAAACCTATTTTCTTACTATGACTTATTCTTTCAGTATAAGCTGGTAAAGATTATTCACAACCCTAAGATGTGATCACAATATTATCTCTCTCACAAGCATTTCAAATATTTTCTTTTGCGTTGTCTTTCACTATTATTAATAGATTTTTTTGCTGTTTTACATTATATTTACAAACATAATATTACATACTTAATTAGGTCTATAATCAGGTACCATAAAATTTTAATAAAATAAAAACCGAGAACATTTATATATGTTTTTTGAACATAAACTTATATAAAGAAATTAAACAAGTGGACCGGGCTCCCTTTGAAGAAAAGAGCATATACAATAGTGCCAGGCAGTTTGTAAAAGGCAAACGACTGGCTTTACATACATGTCACTACCATCGTGACTACTATGTGGTAGAGTTCCACAACGTATCGCCCGTGTATTAATTAGGTACTGTAACGATGCGCCGAACGTCGCGGAGTTTCTCTGCTTGGCAGCTGCTATGGAGTGATTCTCCTGGTACCGGTGCTAAATATACCTATTTACTTTTAAAGAAACATTTAAAATTATAAAATGTTTCACAATACTTTCATTTATTTATTTCGGACACATGACCAGTACGAATAACACTCACATTCTCTTCTATGTCACCAATACTAATCTATTTGTACCAAAAGATAGAAGGGGATACTATTTTAATTGTAACACAAAGAAGGTGTTACAGTACCACCGCCTTACCAATTCCAGCCGCAATAGCATCAATGCTTGTCACTGTCGTGTTCCGTTTTGAAGGATAAGGTAGCCAATAAACCATACTGATACTAATGCACCATTAAAATCTGTGGTGTATTTAAGCGATGGTTAATCGACCGGTTTTTTAAAGCATCTTCAGGACGTAGTATTATTTACTGACAGTTTAGTTTTATATAACGCGGTGTTATATAAAACTATAAGCGGTCGAATAATTTGAAATAACTTTGTGTATACCTATAGTTAAATAAATGTACAAATGCATTATTTACTAATTTTGACTAATAATATTGGAATTTCAGTGTCGATGATTGAAAGTGTAAAATCTATCCGCTTATTTGCTATCTTATAAGTTATAAAAAATAAAATTATCTAAAATTAAGTATTAGAAAATTAGGTTTTAGTTATCACTTTAAATTTGAATCCACCTTAAGATCCAAGTCCAATAGTTAAGTGTCCAAGTTTATATAATATTTATAAAACAACAATGTATAAATATCGAGTAAATAATAATTATATTTCGTGCACGATATTCAATTTGCTAGCCGAGTTGTTCTTTAATTTCCATAACATCAATAACACAATTTCCATAGCCACATTTCTAAATAACAAACGTTTGCATTATTAATTAATTATAGCAGGTGATGTTTCCGAATATTATAATGTGAATATTAACGATGGAATGAATGAAACGAACGAATTTTAAATGCTAAGAAAATAACATTAGTCAGTAATTTATTTTAACGAAAATTGTACAAACAACACTGCACTTCTTGCATTCGATTGGGCACAATCTACCAATCGCATGCTTTCAGATCCACAAATCGGAGCATCCTTTCTTTGGGCGCGAATTTTCTATAACCAAGGCTCGAACATTTGTGAATCGATTATTCTGCTAAGAATCTATGTGCAGAATGGTGGTTGTGACATTTACGATAATACTGTAGTGGAACTGTAAAGGTAAGTGTTATATACTAAATTACAGATATAAACGAGAATGTAGAAGAATACTACTGAATTTAATTTAACGGAATAAACTGAGAACGTAACTATGAAAATACAGGTTAGCTACTGAAATACTGAAATAAACAGTTATGTAGTTTATGCAACCGAGTTTAATTTATCATGAAAAGAGACAACAGCATAAGGTCCTGCTCCAAAGCAATAACTCGACTCCATGTTAATAATTTTAATTTTAGCAAAGCTTGTGCTGATTCTAGTTCTGAATTTTATGTGAGAAATTATTTCCTAATATTTTTTAATATAGTTTAGGAAAACAACTTTAGAACTAGAATAGCTCGATTTGCTTATAATTTTGTGACAAGACTCGCATTTTTAACCTCTGACGCAAAACGAGGTGTGTTATAAGTTTCAGGTGTGTATCTATGTATCTGTGTGTCTGTCCGTGGCATCGTAGCGCCCTGGCGGATGGTCCGATTTGGTTGCGGTTTTTTTTTAAAATTCAAAGCCCTGTTTTGCGAGATGGTTCTCAGCAATAATTCAATAGAATCGGTTCTGCAGTTCCAAGATCATCAGCTCTTTTCTAATTGATGATAGGAATTAAACAACTTGTAAAAGCTTTATCAATGCCAATTTTTGTATCCTCTTATATTATTAGTATTGCAGTTACATGGTAAACTTGACGTGATACTTTAAGATCCTCATTCGAAGGTCATCAGCATCTATTTAACTGGCAATTTTCGTAAGTAAATAACAGAGTTTTTAAATAGTGCAAGCCACTTTTTAACAACTTTCTGATATTCGTTTGTACAAAAACATGGCAAACTTGTGAAAGCTGTGACAATGCAATACTATGATACCATCCAACTAAGCTCATGATGTAGCCTGGAAGTAGTGACTGGATCTCTATAATGCAGAGTTTTAACAAGACAACCTTTATTGGACTCATTGGTCTTGTTGCTAAGTACTAAGTTTGATTAGTGCTCATGAAGACGAGGATCTGAAGGTGGAGCTGAAAAAATATTACCGAAACGCATGCGTAGAATCTAGAAAGAGATAAGATGGTCAAGTTCGGACTCGATGGATTTTTTGACAACGTGTACTTTCCATTATATATGATGTAGAAGATCTGAAGATGGAGCCGTAAGTGTGTCATTGTGACTCACAGATAGAAATTACTAATATAGTGGAGATTGGAGTCATTTCATTTGTTACAGTAAGTTCTTTGTCATGATAATAAGGCTCTAAAGGTTAAACCGAAAAAGTGACATCGGAACTCCAAGAATCCAGAATCAAATATAAAAGGTGGTCATCGGAGATTAGGCTGATATAGTTGGTCTTTATTGCTAGCAGATACGCAGGGGTTGATAATGGAACTAGACAGTAGCCATGTAACTTTTGCATTAAACAAAATAAGCCCATTGAGTGTAGTCTCATTCTAATATTTTTACATATCTCTGGATCGAAATAATTTCCAGGGTTACATAATGGAGCTGGAAGCCATGGGAGATTTGCAATAATACAACTTAAGCTCATTGAGTAAGGAACCGTGGTGATCTTAACCTGATACTGCAAGACTCTTTCAAAGATCATTTAGCCCTTTCACGTTTTGCTCTTAAAATGATGCATGTGTAGCAGAATGGCGGTTTGAGGATGTGTCGGGAGGGTTTGAAATTTTATCTTGTTGTTTACTTCTTTATATTACTTTAAAAATATAATTTGGATCTTTTATTTGATCAGGATACTTGAAAGTAGATATTATATTAACGATTAAGAAATGTTACCTGCTTTGTCCACATTTTGGTTATATAATATACTAGCGACCTGTCCGCGGTTTCATCCACGTAGCTTTTATTGCCCTGGGCAAATTGGAAAGGTTTATATACTAAAACCTTCCTCTAGAGTCAATCTATCTATTAAAAAACCTCATCAAAATTCTTTGTGTAGTTTTAAAGATTTAAG
The DNA here is from genome assembly GCA_036924255.1 of Apodemia mormo. Lineage (NCBI taxonomy): Eukaryota > Metazoa > Arthropoda > Insecta > Lepidoptera > Riodinidae > Apodemia > Apodemia mormo. The sequence goes on from JAUPFN010000011.1 coordinate 26,868,642, forward strand.
CTTACATAGGGACATAGGGACAGACAGAGAAAGCGACTTTGTTTTATACTATGTGATACTTAGGAGTAGACTTTAAATGATAGAAATGAATGAATGAATCATATTTATAGCAAAAACAAATGGAATAACTGAAATAAAATTACAATTGCAGTCATAAAAGGCACTCACTTTCGGCACCAAACCGAGCCGCAATTGCGATGCAACTTTACTATCAACGTAAAAATACAGCTGCGTATTTCCATAATAGGGGCTACTTGATATCCCACGATGATTGCAAGCCTATCAGGAAATAGGAAACACTTTCAACATTTTATTATAAAGACTATCCGGTACAAGCAATTATTATTATTATTTTTTTTTTTTTTGAAAGAGACAACCATCGCCAATAGACTCCAAAGATGTTTATGACACGTTACAATGCGTATAGCTAAGTTTTAATACCTCATATATAAGTGTACCGGCTATCTTACCCTCCAAACCAGAATACGACGCTATTGCGACAAGAATTACTATGATAGTGGTACTGGACTCAGGCGAGACGCTGCAGAAATACCACCTAGTAGCCACGATGATAGTGACACACATAGCCAATTATTCGCCTTTTACGAAAAGGGCCTTGACCAACACGGAAAAACCCTGAAGTGAAAAATACATCTCTTATTATAATGGAAATCCATACTAATATTATAAATGCAAAAGTCGGTCTGTCTGTCTGTTACGCTTTGACGGCTAAACTGCAGGACCGATTTTTATGCAATTTGGCATGGAAATAGTTGAAGATCCGGGGTCAAACATAGGCCAAAATCCGTGGTCAAAATTTTTTTTTCAAAAATCAACCCCTGAAATGCTGAAACAGGGGATGAAATTTGTATTAAAAGCTATTTCGACGACATATTTATCTACTCGCGGGCGAAGCTGCGTGGGTCAGCTAGTAATATCAGAAAGAGGAAAAAACTCAATAACTGATAAACCGATTTAACAATAACAATAATAATAATTAATTTATTTTAAATTCCTATCTTTACAAAAATAATCCATATTCTTCATTAATAAATAAAACGGGCAATTAAAATTAAATTATAAATAAAATATTGATACAATTGAAATTGACAATAAAATTTAAAAAAAGATTAAAAGAAATTTACTAAACAAACATTAAAATTTACGCTTTCATATTATTGCTAACTATACCTATATTTTTATTATTTATTTTTTTAGGACCTGGATAAGGACCTAAGAGTGCTTGAGACATACTTATCTGCAATTACTTTTAGAATGCTGTTGCCACTACCGCGCAGTGTGCAGAGAGGGCTTCTGCTTTCTTGCGTATAACTGCATTAAAACCATCAACCCGCGCTTCAGTAAACATAGTAAATGTACGGCAGAAACGTGGTAGCCCCATCAACATTCTAAATCCATTATTATATTGGACCCGGAGAGTATTTATTGGCCATTTTGTGTATTTTAGTCACAGTGACTCATATAAAATTACTGGTAGTAAGCTTTAAAAAGCATTATTTTAACTTGCTTACTGCAACGAGCAAACCTGCGTGACAGTATGTGCATCTAATCGTCAATACTCTGCGTTCCCTTTCGATATCAACTTCCAGGTTATCCTTAAGATAGTGACTCAGGTACTTACTTAACTTTTTTTAACTCGATTATAGGTGTAGTGAGGCTATATATATTAAATATAGCCTCACTGAGCTTTGCAACTCGGACTGAGGCAAGCAACCTACCGTCGGCCTTGAACACTAAATATTCACATTTATTGCAGTTGTAAACAAGCCCGCATCTGTCTGCGTACTTTTCACAAATGTGTAACAATTTTCTGAGAGCATTAACTGAAGTCATCAGCGTAACACATGCAGTTCATACTGATATTATCTACCGAACAGCCGATGTCCGCACTGCTAAGCTCGACAGTCAGCTCATTTACGTACAGGTTGATAAGCTTAGGAGAACTCAACCCCCCCTGTCTCACACCTCACTCCAACCTTTATATGTCAGAGAGTCCATCAGCCCACCTTACATTGTTGGCCTGACTAGCGTACCATGCAACACCTGTGCGCCCACATGAATGTTCTCTAGTTTTTTCCATAACAAATCATAAGACACATGGTCAAAACCCTTCAAAATATCCAAAAAACATACATACACAGGAGTGCACTGCCGTGTGTAGTACTCTACAGTGTGCTTAAGACTCAGAATCGCAAATTCCGTAGACAGACACTTTCTGAAACCAAATTGCACATTGTGGAATTTAGATGCTGTCTACATAATTCTGAGTCAGGAACACTGTCAAGGACCTTAGCCACCACAATAGCCAATGAGATAGGTTGATAGTTACACTTATCAGTGAGATCACCTGTTTTGTTTTTCACAATTGGCACTACAATCGTTTTCATAAGGTCCTGCTATAAAAAAATTTGTAACTTATTATAAAGCTCCATTATTATGGAGTAACATAGGCTATATTTTACTCGACTTATCAACAAGGAGTAACTAATGTTCTTGCGTCAAATAAACGACATTGCGAGCAATAATTAACGTATTTATAAAACCAATAACAAGCCTTATAACTTTAAATATTGCCAACGCTAATCAGGTCAACGTTACCTTTACCACTGGGGTCTATTTGCACCAAATTTTAATACTTTTAAAATGACTTGCGCTATAGTACGATTTCTTTAAAAATGTAAATAGTTTGGTATAAGCGGACTTAAGTGGTAAAGTTCTGGATTGGTATCATTTTCCATCTCGTAAGATAAGGATATCCATAAATAATCCGCATAAGGCACTCAAAACTAGCGATAGATCCAGCTCAATTACAACCTGATAGTTCTGAACAGTCCTTTTTGCAGTCTTTTTGGCAACGCTGCTACCTATTCCGTTACGATGTCGATTTTTTGAAAACTTTTCGTAAGTGTATAAGCGACTGAAAGATATAAAATGATTGGGAGTGGTATTCAGACGGGATACGGGGGGCAGTTGAATAAACAACTTCAACCATTTACATTATGTTAAATCCGTTGCCTGTAGCAAAGCAGAACTTAACTGAACTGGCTTTTGACTGCATTTTTGGCAACATTGCAAAAGATGTGCTCGTGTTATCCATATATTATGGAATCTATTTGTATTGAAACGGCGAATAACCCAAGAGCTACCATTGGAAGCAGTTAATACAGAGTTTACACCTAGTCAGTAATTTTACATCTATGGAGGCATACAACACCGGAGAATTGACGCGTGCTGCATTATATCATTAACGAAAGATCAATAAAATAGTTACTGATAATTTGTTGACTTGACTGTCTCATGGTCTAGGGCTTGGCCTATTTCCGGATCCCGGGTTTGGACTGGGAACCCTGGAATAGGGTTGGACAAAAGTGTCATCGAGATTGTTGTTCCCTTCCTGGGATTTAAAAATTGAGTAAGCTAGAAGTACTTGTCCTATCCGTTCAGTAATAACCCCGCCGATGATAAATCCGACAAAGGAGTAGTGCTAAGTAAAAATGTAAAGAGGATTACACGGTTATAATTTTCAGACAAAGAGTTGGTGAGAATGGTGAGAGTAACCGCGGTGTCCAGTAAAGAAATTTATGGAATGGAATTGGTCCGAATGATTCCTTTTAATACTCCCCATGATATATGCGATAGAATATGCAGAAAGAACCAATATCTCTGCATAATGCCAAAGTATAAACGATAAAATATAAACAATAATGTCTACAAATATGTAGAAAACAAGTATATAGCTATAAAAATCTTTATTGCAAGCATTCCGTGGATCTGAAGATCGTAGGTACTCGAGACACGTTTCGGTTCGAAACCGAATTACCCACAGGAAAATGATTGTAATAGAAGTAGTTTGAAAATCCTTCACTCCTTTTGAATTATCGTTGTTGATTATTAGTACTTCGCGATTGGTCTATTAAAATAGCTATGCAAGTCACTAAAATCGTGGCTACTAGGTGGTAGAGTTCTGCATTGTCTCGCCCGGGTCTGGTACCACCGCTTTACCTATTCCTACCGCAATAGCGTCAGTGCTTGTCACTTTCGTGTTCCGGTTTGGAGGGTAAGATATATATATATATATATATATATATATATATATATATATATATATATATATATATATATATATATATATATATATATATTATATTCAGTATCGAAATTTAGTAGGTACTAATATCTCCTTCAATGTGTATAATATTTTACTAGTCAACCCGTATGTTTTTTTTTCTTGGTTTGAAATGTTTTTTAATATATCTTTACACTTCTATGTATTAATATCTTCAACTTAAACCCATAGTAGCTGACCCGGCAAATGTTTTTCTGCCTTTTTAACTACTCCTATTTTATTCTCACCTTTTAAACCTTCCCTAGACTTCAACAATTAATTCAAAACCAAAACTAACCAAACCGGTTCAGCCGTTCTCGATTTTTAGCGAGACTAACGAACAGCAATTGATTTTTATATATATAGATAGTCGTTTCGCGACTGGTGAAGCTGTAACAGTCCATAAGGCTAACAGTAATTGAGCCATTCCGAAAAAAAAAAGATAGTCGCCTCTGTGGTCTAGTGGTCCAGCGTTGGCGTTGACCATGTAAGGTCCTGGGTTCGATTCCCTGGTCGGGCACATAAAAAAAGTGTTTTTTCAGTTTTCTGATATACACAAAGTTGCCCGGGGTTGAAAAGTGACCGGTTAGCGATAGGCTTGCCACCTATCACATTAGTGGGACCAAGTATCTTCTGCTAATCGTGGGTGCACTTGTTGTACCTCTGCCTACCCCTTCTGGGATACGGACGTGAAGATACTTCTAGATAGCTAGATTACAAACAAACAATTTGCATATATAAGGATTACGATTACGTATAATTTGTCCAGCGAAAAAACTGGAAAAAACTGGAAATACTCAAACGCAAAACATATTATAACATATCAACAAAACGATGCATTAAGAAGTTTCTTTAAATCGAAAAGTTGCATAATACTCGTAGTAAAAATACCAAAACAGCAACATATATTTCCCTCAAATATTTCTAGTTTAGGAATAATGAAAGGACAGTGCATGCAGACGACGTTGTCACAAATTTTTCCAAGAAAGTCACTCACTTTAACTTCCTTTGTGTAAAACTTCACTCAATTCAATGTTCATCGCGTGACCGAAATATCGATATACGAGTATATTCTCGCTAGCGTTTCAGAGAAAAACTTTCTATTCTAATGATAGTAGAATATATTTTAGTGCGCATTTTATAGAAAACTTTTTCTTTTATGAGTCTTTGTATTGTAGAAAAGACGTCTTATATTGCGATACCGAAAAAGTTAAAATGCATTTACTGTTTTTCTCGAGACTGGAAAATATATGAACTTCTTTATGCTAAAAAATATACAGAATGAAAATAAAAGATCAAAAATATTTTTCGCTCACAATTTCCACATGTTTAATGGTTACCTAGGGCCCCAGTTAGTGCATGTTGACCCAATCCAGTCCGGGGTTTGAAAAACATAGTAATATATACATAAAGAAACATATTCTTACTTGAGTGTGTGGTCGCGTTTTCGATCCGGTAGTAGTTTAAAAAAATGTTGACGCGTCAAAATAACTTATAAAAAGTTTTATTGAATAAAGTACCTTCTGATTTCTGATTTCTGATTACCAGGTACCTAGTTCTTTAATGGTGTACAAAGATCGAACGTGGCGTGTGGATCCACCACACGCCACGTTCGATCTTTGTACACTATTGTTAGACGTTGTAAAATAAAAAGTATAGGCTCAATACAGAAACAAACATATTTAACAATCGAATGTTTCACAATATTGAGGGTACAGAGGTACTGGGGTTGTGTAGTGGCCATGTAAGCGGAGGACTGATGATATTGATATTTATTACTTTTACTTTATTATAACTATAATCTATACATATAATAAAATCGTAGGAAAGTCAAAACTGTACATTGAATGTTTTTTTAAAAGAATACTTGGGGCGTGATCTGCAATCGATATCGAAGCCAAAAATATCTTTTTTAGAATTTTTGTCTGTTTGTCTGTTTGTCCGTTTGTCCGTTTGTCCGTTTGTCCGTTTGTCCGTTTGTCCGTTTGTCCGTTTGTCCGTTTGTCCGTTTGTCCGTTTGTCCGTTTGGCCGTTTGTCCGTTTGTCCGTTTGTCCGTTTGTCCGTTTGTCCGTTTGTCCGTTTGTCCGTTTGTCCGTTTGTCCGTTTGTCCGTTTGTCCGTTTGTCCGTTTGTCCGTTTGTCCGTTTGTCCGTTTGTCCGTTTGTCCGTTTGTCCGTTTGTCCGTTTGTCCGTTTGTCCGTTTGTCCGTTTGTCCGTTTGTCCGTTTGTCCGTTTGTCCGTTTGTCCGTTTGTCCGTTTGTCCGTTTGTCCGTATGTCCGTTTGTCCGTTTGTCCGTTTGTCCGTTTGTCCGTTTGTCCGTTTGTCCGTTGGTCCGTTGGTCCGTTGGTCCGTTGGTCCGTTGGTCCGTTGGTCCGTTGGTCCGTTGGTCCGTTGGTCCGTTGGTCCGTTCGTCCGTTCGTCCGTTCGTCCGTTCGTCCGTTCGTCCGTTCGTCCGTTCGTCCGTTCGTCCGTTCGTCCGTTCGTCCGTTCGTCCGTTCGTCCGTTCGTCCGTTCGTCCGTTCGTCCGTTCGTCCGTTCGTCCGTTCGTCCGTTCGTCCGTTCGTCCGTTCGTCCGTTCGTCCGTTCGTCCGTTCGTCCGTTCGTCCGTTCGTCCGTTCGTCCGTTCGTCCGTTCGTCCGTTCGTCCGTTCGTCCGTTCGTCCGTTCGTCCGTTCGTCCGTTCGTCCGTTCGTCCGTTCGTCCGTTCGTCCGTTCGTCCGTTCGTCCGTTCGTCCGTTCGTCCGTTCGTCCGTTCGTCCGTTCGTCCGTTCGTCCGTTCGTCCGTTCGTCCGTTCGTCCGTTCGTCCGTTCGTCCGTTCGTCCGTTCGTCCGTTCGTCCGTTCGTCCGTTCGTCCGTTCGTCCGTTCGTCCGTTCGTCCGTTCGTCCGTTCGTCCGTTCGTCCGTTCGTCCGTTCGTCCGTTCGTCCGTTCGTCCGTTCGTCCGTTCGTCCGTTCGTCCGTTCGTCCGTTCGTCCGTTCGTCCGTTCGTCCGTTCGTCCGTTCGTCCGTTCGTCCGTTCGTCCGTTCGTCCGTTCGTCCGTTCGTCCGTTCGTCCGTTCGTCCGTTCGTCCGTTCGTCCGTTCGTCCGTTCGTCCGTTCGTCCGTTCGTCCGTTCGTCCGTTCGTCCGTTCGTCCGTTCGTCCGTTCGTCCGTTCGTCCGTTCGTCCGTTCGTCCGTTCGTCCGTTCGTCCGTTCGTCCGTTCGTCCGTTCGTCCGTTCGTCCGTTCGTCCGTTCGTCCGTTCGTCCGTTCGTCCGTTCGTCCGTTCGTCCGTTCGTCCGTTCGTCCGTTCGTCCGTTCGTCCGTTCGTCCGTTCGTCCGTTCGTCCGTTCGTCCGTTCGTCCGTTCGTCCGTTCGTCCGTTCGTCCGTTCGTCCGTTCGTCCGTTCGTCCGTTCGTCCGTTCGTCCGTTCGTCCGTTCGTCCGTTCGTCCGTTCGTCCGTTCGTCCGTTCGTCCGTTCGTCCGTTCGTCCGTTCGTCCGTTCGTCCGTTCGTCCGTTCGTCCGTTCGTCCGTTCGTCCGTTCGTCCGTTCGTCCGTTCGTCCGTTCGTCCGTTCGTCCGTTTGTCCGTTTGTCCGTTTGTCCGTTTGCCCGTTTGCCCGTTTGTTCGTTTGTCCGTTTGTCTGTTTGTCTGTTTGTCTGTTTGTCTGTATGTATGTCTGGGGTAAACTCAAAAAGTACTGCATGGATTTACTTCAAATTTTGCATAAATATTAACTAACAGGTCGGGTCAATATATAGGCTACATATTACCACACTATCACCTACGGGGAGTAGCAGTGCGGAGTAAACGAAGTCCGCGCGGACGAAGTCGCTGTCAACAGCTAGTATAATAATATATTATCATATTAATTATAACTATGTTATATATTAATTAATTATTTATTATCATATAAATATATTCATTATAATACTATGTTACTTATATAAATTAATATAAACTAGTTGTATTATCGCCTACCTTTGTTAATAATGCATTGCTATCCTCCTGGCGGAGTTTTAATGGCACGTGCATAAGTTTACCGGCTACCTTACCCTCCAAACCGGAACACGATCATGACAAGTACTGATACTATTGCGGCAGGAATGGGTAACCAGACCCAAGCGTGACAATGCAGAACTAAACACCTTAAACCGAAACATAATATTTCTTTTGCGCTAGCGCTGTCCCTTAAATGTTTTTCGAGTTTATATGTGATATTACTTTGGCACGCTCCTTAACCTTAACGTATTAATAGATTTAAACTTCAGTGGTGTCAATATTTGATCAAAAATCCCAAATTCAAGATCACATCCTTAAAGGTGGCTTATAAAATAAGAGCTCAAATAAATGCGTGATCTTATTTTTGTCTAATCACAGTCAGTCAATAATACGGACATGTCACATCACGGAAACCTTTAAAAATTGGAGTTTAATTTACTAACGACAAAATAAATTACCGACGAGAGTTGGTAAGGCGGAGCAATACTGGAAACTAAACCATGATGTATAGAAATAAAGTGGGATTATGATTAGAATACTTTTATAAAGTTGGGATATTTTTGTGTTTGTATACATATCATTATCAAGCCATTTACTTGCGCTGAGTTTGGAGGCAACGGGGAATTCTATTATTTTTATTGGATGTGTCAATAGATCGCGATCTTAATAATTGTGAGCGTGATCGGGCCGCAGTTTTTTAGATTTTATTATAAATATTTGTTTAATCATTCTGTGAATTATTTAAACTAGGGCAAAAATTTCAAAAATTTTGAAAATTCTTAATTAATAACTTTATTTCCCTCACGTAAATAATAATTCATGGTTATATAATAAGTTCAGTTATCTTGGTATATGTTAAGCTTTATGGCTGTTTGCTTGTGGCAAACACCGGTCTAATTCTGATCTGCTAAGGGCATGTTTGCTAAGGATATAGCAAATCCCATTGAATTGGTGTTTGATCGTGAGAACAATGCGGTCAGTGAACGTTTTAGCAAGTGAGCACTGGCTAAACAAACTGAATTATCATTGGCCAGCCTAGGTAAGTGAATATTGCAGAGAATGCGGCTATTATATCTGTAGGTACTTCAGAAAATCTATAATATTAATCTATATTAATATTATAAATGTAAAAGTTTGGATGTTTGGATAAATGGATGGATGGATGTATGTTTGTTACTCAATCACGCCAAAACTACTGAACGGATTCGGATTAAAGGAGATTGATGAGGCCCTATACAAATTTGGCCTAAAACGCAACACATGATTATAGCTGCTTACCGTATTGTAATACATTATTAATTTCTTCTGAAATGCAAATTGTATCACGGACACTTTTTATAATACTAAAATTCACGAAACTCCTTCAAAGATTAATATTACTTGATTTTACAATTTCATTGTTACATTCCATTTTTAAGCCACCTACATCGCAATATATCGTCAACGCAAATATAATTAATTTTTTATTATTTATCATGAAGATTATTTGATTTTAACCACCTAAACGTCAAAAAACGATAAAACTTTTGTTTACATAAAATGTTTATTACTCGCTTACAGCTTAAATAGATAACACTTGTTTTTTTTTTCGTTTCTTTCGAATGATGCTAAGAGTACTTATTTATACGGCCTTTTACGTTGTAGATTTCAATTATAATAATAAATAATTTTTTTTTTGTTGCATTTTACGCAATAGTTTAAAATTTGCGTCTTATCTATCCAACATTTTTATAATTTATTTGGTTGGTCAGAAATAAAAGAAAGTGTTAACTTTGTGGCAGAAAAGAAAAATCTTTGCTTGAAGTAGAAATAAGAAAAAGCGTACAAGTTTGATTAGTTTCATGACTTTCCGACTAAAATCCTTTTACAATTCATTTGCTATTAAAAAGTGTCCGTTGAATTCTAATATTTACTTATTGTGAATAAATTAATTTAATAATTTCGGCTGACGCTATATTCTTGTAGTTCATTTAGGCCGATCTCATCATTCTCCTTTGGCGCACAGGTATACGATGACCTGAAATAGCACAAAGGCTACCTTTTATTCCAGAAAATATTAAATGTTCCCGCGGGATTCATAAAAACGTGAGCATCAGAATGGACGGTCACTACTGATATTTTGTATCGAAATTATTATAGGAAGTTGCTTCCTAGTTGCTACTAGTTGCTACTAATCATTAAACAGTTGCCACCTAAGAACAGAAAGAAATAAACTACTATTTAAGGTGACCGGCCATTCTGATACCAGAATGGCCGGTCACCTATCCAGTGATCACAAACTGCGCAAAATAAATCGAGTTATTTTTAAGCAATAGTTGCTACGAACTGCTACCTTCATTTGTATCGTTTCGAACCTTATGGCTTTTAAGGATAAAAAGTTATAATCATTTGATTAAATTAAAATCTATACTCCTGAATAATCCGATGAGCAAATTCGATATCAAACATAATATGTGATTTATATGCAGGCGCTACTTGATAGTTTTGTTTCAACTGTTATTTATTAGATACATATACATTAAGTTATTAACGTTTATAATTATAATATAAGGAAGACAGAAACATTATTTTACAAATATGGATCAAATTCGCAGCCCCTTCGCTGATTGTGATTGCCCTGACAGGGTTTTTAATTTTTCACATTTTTTGTAGTGTCCTACCTGGGATTTGAGCCCGAGACCTTTAGAATCGAACGTGGAGCATTCACCACTTTACCAACGAGGTAGTCCATCAAGTAGCGCCTGCATATAAATTACATATTATGTTTGATATCGAATTTGCTCATCAGATTTTTCAGGAGTATAGATTTTAATTTAATCAAATGATTATAACTTTTTATCCTTCATCATCAACTTAGTCCCGATATCGATAAAATTTCATAATATGGAATATTGTATCTATACGTATAATAAAATCGTAGGAAAGTAAAAACTGTACATTGAATATTTTTTTAAAAGAATACTTGGGGCGTGATCTACAATCGACACCGAAGCCAAAAATATAGTTTTTAGAATTTTTGTCGGTTTGTCTGTTTACCTGTTTGTCTGTTTGTCTGTATGTATGTCCGAGGTAAATTTCAAAAAGTACTGCATGGATTTACTTCAAATTTTGCATGAATATTACTAACAGGTCGGGTCAACATATAAGCTACATATTATCACGCTATCACCTACAGGAGAGGAGCAGTGCGGAAAAAAGGCAGAACAACATTTGCCGGGTCAGTTAGTATATATATATATATATATATATATATATATATATATATATATATATATATATATATATATATATATATATATATATATATATATATATATATACATATATATACATATATATACATATATATATATATATATATATATATATATATATATATATATATATATATATATATATATTCTATTCCAGGTATAAAGAAAATAATTATTCGGGTACACGTTTTTTATTATGATTTTTATGATTTTTTTTTTATCGATAAACGTCAAAAAAACTACTCTTAACACCTTTATTTTATTTACAAGGAAATTTATTCTGCCTTCTCAAGCTGTTTAATACATCTTTTTTTTTCATTAAATTAATTTTAATGCACTAGGTGGTAGAATTCCACAACGTCTCGCTCTAGTATATGGTACCACCACCTTATCTATTCCTGCTGCAACAGCCTCAATGTTTATAATTGTCATGTTTTGGTTTAGAGGGTAAGGTAGCCTGTGACATTGCCATCCCGCCACCCGAATAGCAACGCACCATTAAAATCTTTGGTATCTATAAGCTATGGTTTCTCTTTGAATTAGGAGTGTCATCTGCTTGGTGTCTATTTAAGGGTACAAAAAAATCGATTTGTTGATTTTTATTAAGCCAAATCATGCTCTATATATTATTGGATATAATTAAATTCATTTTAAAATAAAAACTACATTGTGACCTCAGCATACCGAAGAGGTCCGTCTCCTAAGAGATGCGCTGAATCGATTCCAATTTGTAATAAATTCGTTTATAAGAAACCTTCAGTGTCGTAACGAAAGCATTGTAAATCGGATCACGTCACGTTTAACAACTTAGAAGGCAATTCTTCGGGGATTAACTTCCCAATTTTTAGAGATAATGATTATTTTATAGGCTTGATGGCGTCTTATAAAACCTAAACTCAAAAGAGTTTGTATAAATCATTGTCTTTTTATGTCATTAAAGCTAACAAATGTTGCAGTAACGCGTAATAGCACAGTTTTTTTTCTATAAGTATTGAATATATCAATCTAGACTAATAACTACCTAATTTGAAACTTTGCAGTCTTATCAAGGACCGATGACAATGCATACGTACATACATATCTTTACGCCAGTTTCCTAACAGGGTAGAGTATGTAACGGAAACTTTGAACTTGTTTTTGACGCATTTTAAAACGTCGAATTAATTTTAAATTTTGTAATCTTATCAAGAAACAATGATAATGCATACGTACATACATATCTCCACGCCTGTTCCTTTTTGGGATAGAGTAGGGTCACAACGTCGGTAACGCGACCGGCTCTAGTATGCGACCACTTGAGGGGCTAGGTTTCTTCAATTAAAAATAATAGGTAGCATTTTTTCATAAGAAAACAATGAACATTAAGCATTAAATACTTATGTAATAAGAAAATCATAAATTAAACCTATATGATTAACCCAAATCTAGAAAATAGTGCCTGAGTTTGGGTGATGACTCAATGGTGTGTTTATGTGTCGCGTATTGCAACAAAAATACTAAGCAAGGCGGCGAACAAAGTTACCTTTTATTACTTTATGCTAATGTTACACTCAAACAAGAAGCGTTATTATTTCAATTATAGAACAATGCTTGTTGGAAAGTTGTAGTGATATCATTTTTTAGCTTACATTTTTTTTGATTCAGTGGTCGCAAATGAAGTACGTATATATCTAATACGCTTGAAAGCGACCGCGTGGTCGCATTCTGACACTTAAAGCTATATAATATTTTGCTTATTATGATCTCAATGATGCTTTCATAATTGTATAATTCAGAATCTGATGTTGTAGAAGCATAAAGATGTATCCCATCAGTTTACCACCACACGTTTTCTTAACAGAACCTTGTTTAATTCATTTACTAAAGTAGGTGGTCTGGTCGAAAATTATGATGTTAGTTTGCCACCGCCCTGATTTAGTACGAACGAAAGTAAACTAAAATAAGTAAATAAATAAAATATTGCTTTCTTTAGATGACAGTAGCCCCACAAGATAAAAAAAAAACAAAATGAAAAATACCCGATTTTTAGGATTACTTTAAGGAAATTTTACTCGGGTGTAGGTTATTTTACAAGAGGTTTTCCTCTCCAAAATATTGCTTAATTATTATGTAGTTGTCAACTACAACAAAATTAGTAGAGTAATATTCAGAAAATACGGTCACTGTGCGGGTGATAGCGCCGTTATCATCCGCGCGGTGACTGAGTAATCACGAGTTCGGCAAATCACTGTTTGTAAATAATGAACTTCGATAGTGTCTGTAAAGGATAGTTTGAAGAAAAATGTTTTGATATCTATGCGTGGGCGTCCGTATGAGTATAAACATGTTATTGAATAATTAGCTCAATATTTAAGTACCTAATTGTTTTACATATTTGGTATTAAAATCGAGTACGGAACACTCTCCTTTAGTATGGACAGTTTTTATCAGTCAATTTCTATATAAGATAATTTTCAGATGTGAAACGAAAAAAACTACGTGTTATTAGTCTAGATGATTAGTGTTTATAATGAATATATGTTTTTTATAATATAAGATAGCAAACAAGCTGACGGCTCTCCTGATGGAAAGAGAAACCATCGCCTTTAGACACCAAAGATATAAATGGTGCATTGCCATCCGTGTGGCGGGTTTGCAATGCCACATTAATAAGTCTACCAGGTACCTTACCCTCCAAACAGGAGCACAACAATGACAACTAGGTGGTAGATTTCTGCATTGTCTCGCCCGGATCTGGTACCACCACCTTATTTATTCCTGCAGCAATAGCATAAGTGCTTATCAAAAAGTTCTAAATTCTGACGATTGCAAAGTTGCAAAGAAAATGTTGTCTTGACAGACTCGAGCGCGACAGAATTTTCTTTTATTAAGTAGGAAATTATGTAAGAATTACGAAAAAAGTATAATCTGAAAATTTCCACAAGCCGAAATTATTTTAATTTTTTTTTCTGCTATAGAAGGGGGCCTCTATAGAAAGGGCTTATATTTGGTGAAGAGTCTTAACAGTATGCAAGGTACCCCCTCCTATATTGATCTGAAGCGCTAGAGCAAATACCAAAATCTCCTCTTGGGCTCCCCTACTACAGCATTACAAAAATTAATTAACAAGACTCGGTGCACCAAATTCACGAAGTTAATGGGATATTTTTATATTTTCTTGTAATATTTTTACAATAATAATTACAACACACTTTCAATTCAATATTTAGTGCTCAATTTTAGAATTTGGCCTAACATTTAAAAGTAACCCTGTAGCTGCCTTGTCAAATGGCAAAAATTGTCACTACCTTCGTAACTACTAGCTACATAACTACTATGTAACTACCATCGCCTTACCTATCTTTGACGCAATAGCATCAGTCACTGCCTCATTCTTCTAGTGGCTAGATTGTATATTGTTCAACCCAAATCATGAGCTCTCAGGCTCAAGTTACGATTATTTGTATTTATATTTCATTTTTATACAAACACTGTGTAAGGCGCCCACTAGACATACAATTATATTGCGCAATATTACGTGTTGTGCAATATTATTGACCGGTTAGAGTTAAAATTTAAGATTGCACAAAGATTGAACGAAAATTTTTAGCGGGTTTAGTTTTGATTGCACCAATTTTTTACATTGCATCGTATAGGGACAGCATTGCGCAATATTTTTCAGTCTGTGTCTGTTCGCTTTGATGAGGAGTACACGCACGCGCGCAAATCCAAAAATGAAGGAAAGAGAGTTTATTGTCTAATGTATCAAATTGTACAGAGAATTACCGTCTCCATGGAATGTTAACATTGTTGTCTAAATTTTTTTAACCATTCTTTATCCCATTTTCAATATTTTTATTCAACAAAATCACCAACATGGCTGACGTCAAACGTGTTGCTCGTACGAAAATGTTGATTAGACTGGTTAGTCAATTTTATTGACTAAATTTATTAAACGTTTGGAATCAAAGGGTACATTCAATATAATTGCACATTAAAAAATTGTGCAATGTTATTGTAGGTCTATGGGCTGCCTAAGTCCAAGTCTGTCATATCAGTAATGGCATTGTTTGGTAACTTAATACAATCGTATATACTATTAGCTGTGCCCACGACTTCGTCCCCGTAAAAAAATCTAAAATAAAACTAGTTTAAGTTACTCCTTATTACCGTAGTTTAAAAGATAGACAGTCCCGAGGTTTTACTCGCATAGTCCCCCTGGATCTCCGGGATAAAAACTTTCCTGTATCCTTTCTCGAGTCTCAAACTCTCTTTCTGCCAAATTTCATCCAAATCGGTTCCGTGGCTTAGGCGTGAAGAAGAGACAGACAGATAGAGCTATTTTCGCATTTATAATATTACTACGGATTATTTGCGGATACATTTTCACTCTTTAATATAATAAGTCTTGATATTTCAAATAATAAGTATGACCACATACCTATAATGCGGTACAAAAAATGGCGACAGACACAGGCGCAAACACAAAACCGCGCCCGTTTACTTGATGGAGTGGTGTAAATATTCCCTAATGTTAACAAAATTGAATGTTACGTATTTTTTTATATGCTGTATGACTTTAATTATATATAAATTATTTTGAAAATCTCATTAGCATAAAATATTAATGTAATATTTGCATTATAACAACACAGAATAAACAAATAATAGAAATTTAATACACAAATTAGCCTATTAATAATGTTGATATGGTGAGCGTTTTATTTTATAGTCGATGCGATATGATGGCGGACTATTACGTTGTATTATTACATGTATATTTTGTCTAAATTGTTATACCTTTGTTAATGTATTATCAGCCAGATAATATTTTCCAGTATGTATTCTTTGGGGACGATTTGTCATTTTCTATATTAGAGGCACGATGGCCTACTTTGCAAATGAAATAATGGCTAATATCAGAACCATTATCTAATTTCAGTTGCCTCAATAAAATGTATGTTTAATGATGTTCAAAATGTATGAATAAATAAGTCCCGTCCCGTTGTCCATTGATAGTGCAATATAATATAAGCATTTGTGTATAGATTTTTTTGGACCAGGATAGTTATAATAAAGTTTCATTACAATCATATCAATAGATTTGGAACGCGTTAAGGACAAACATACAAACATTGATTTTTATAGATTAAATATTGCTAAAATGTCATTTTTTACACCATAAGATACCAAACAAGTAGATGGCTCTCCTGGTGGTAAGAGAAACCATCGCCTATAGACACCAAAGATGTAAATGGTGCCTCCACAAACATTTTCGAGGTCAAATCGACTTACCTGAGTTTCTTTCTGACGTAAGTATATCGGTTCCGACGCGAATACCACGCTCTGGCAAAAACAATCTGTTTAACGCAACGAGATCTAAATCAAATTTGGGTGAATATTCTCCTCTTAATAGAATGATCTACTCTCATAATGAAATTGTAAGAACACATAAACTTGACATATTTGCAGACAGTATAAATGTATTCAAAAAGAACTTCTGGCCGACCCCCACCATCGATAACGTCTCAAGTTAAATATATTTTTTTTGATTTTGATTGATTTTAAATAACCATTATTTTTAAATTTTCATTCATTATATTTTTTTATTGTTTAATTTTAATTACCTTATTCAATCGATGACTATTTTATTTTATTAATTCCTATTTTTGTTAATGTATTATATCCTAATTGAACACTATTTTTTTATTTAAATTCAAGAATGTCGTTATTGCCTTTAATTGAGGCAGCATTTAACTTACGTTATTGTATTCACGGTAAATATTCAAATATTCACGGGACAAATTACACTTACTGATCTAACCCCAAAGTAAGCAAATATTTGCTTGTGCTATGGGTGTTAGTCAACGATACTAATACATAGAAATACATATATAAATAGCAGAATATATATAATAAACACCCAAACCCGGAAATACAAACATTTATGCTCATCACACAAATGCTTGTCCCCGTCGGGGATCGAACCCGAACCCCGTTGATTGCGTAATCAGGGTCGCTAACCACTCGACCAACGGGGCGGTTAAATATAATATTATGTTAATGTTTATAATGCATGCTTTGTTGGCAACTTTAAATAAATAAATAAATAAATATGGCGGGATGGCAATGTCACATGCATAAGTCTACCGGCTTTCTTACCCTCCAAACCGAAACACGATAATGAGAAGCATTGACGCTATTAAAGCAGGAATAGGTAAGGTGGTGGTACCAAATACCCGTGCGAGTCGTAATAGAATTCTACCACCTATTAGTCACGATGGTAGTGACACATAGACAATCGGTCGCCTTTTACGACCTGCCTGGCAGAACGTCAGTTGGTTTATTCTTTAAAAGAGCCCGGACTAACACGGGAGAAAATTAAAAAGGTTTATTAAAAATCCGACACCATAAATGAAACAGGTACATATATTTTGTGGTATTGAATATTAAACAAAACGCTCTCCAAGTGGAAAAAATAACTATTGCACACAGATGCCAAAAACGTTTTTTTTTTATTTCATAAGATAACAAATAATCTCATGGCTGTTCTGATGAAAACAGACAACCGGAAACGGAAAATCATCAGATCATTAGTTTCACATCACATATGGAAAAAAACTAATAATCTGATGATTTTCCGTTTCCGGTCATTTGGTCATTTGGAAGGCAAGGCTAAATTAGCCTCTAAAAAGCTCGGTGTGCTCAGCAGAGCGAGACAGTAGTTTTTGCCGGCCCATCGCCTTCAACTTTATAAGGCACAGATTCGGCCTCACATGGAGTACTGTTCTCATCTCTGGGCCGGAGCTCCCCAATACCAGCTTATTCCTCTTGATCGCATACAGCGTAGAGCGGTTCGAATCGTTGACGACCAGGCTATTTCGGAACAGCTCGACTCTTTGGCATTACGCAGAGATGTAGGTTCACTCTGCGTCTTCTATCGTCTTTATCATGGGGAGTGTTCCGACGAGTTGTTTGGAATAATTCCTGCCACCGAATTCCACCATAGGACATCGCGTCAAAATTTAAAGTTCCATCCTCACCATCTCGATGTCTGGAAATCCACAACTTTGCGTTTCTCCCGACAATTTTCGCCTCGCACTACTCTGTTGTAGAATCAATTACCGGCAGGGGTATTTCCGAACGGATACGACATAGGGACCTTCAAGAAAAGAGCTTACTCATTCTTAAAAGGCCGGCAACGCAACTGCAAGACCTCTGGTATTGCAGATGTCCATGGGCGGCGGTGATCACTTACCATTAGGTGCACCTCTTGCTCGTTTGTCCCCTCTTATATAAAAAAAAAACTACCACCGCGCCACGATGTGACTTGCAAAGCCTATCGTTCGCCTCTTATGAGCTAACGAGCAGAATGGTAGATAAATGATCTGTTCAACATAGAGAGTCCGGATGAATAGGGGGAAATGTTAATGTCACGTTGTCATCCGTGTGGCAAGTTGAAATGGTATATTATGTTTGTTATGGTATGCCATTGCCACAAATATAATTTTATGGGATATTTTTTCCTTGAAATCCGAACCCTTCAGTGGCACTGATGCTATTGCGGTAGGGATAGGCAAGGTGATGGTATCAAACTTGGGCCATCGAGACAGAGTTCTACCACGTATCCCGGAATATTATTATCTTTAGGCAGTAATATGGCCAATTATTATTTACTTCTGAATAGTAATGCATTATCAAAATTTCAGGATCTGTGTTTACTACTATATTTTTTAAACCAAGGTAACGAATGTTGTGAACGGTTCATCTGCGTTAAAACAAAAGCGATTTGTACTCGTATACCCCGGCATTGACGTCACCACGGACCATATAAATACTAATCCTATCGATCCCCGGTTTTTTCAATACACCAAAATCTCAATAGCATCTCGGAATCTGATAAGTTGTGGGTTACCGCCTGAGCCCCTAAAGCTGACGGTCCTAGTTACCGCTGCAAATATGCGTTAATCGTAGTTACGTGATAAAAACGGGGTGATGTGGACCACAACTCATCTCACCCACCAACAAACTGGTGAAGCGTGGTAAGCTTTGAAGTCCACTTTACTGTACCTACCTTCCAAGAAAACCGTTATGATAATAATTTTATGGTGACGACAAGGCTGGGGTACCGATAGCTCCGTCACCGCCGCTACGTAGAAAAATGAACTTTTCGCGCATTTCACAGAACGCTGACTTTAACCCCTGTCCTTACAATCAAGGTAATCATCTAATTCAGTTTTTTTTTTTGCACACCTCAGTTAATAACTGCAAAAATGTATTCACATTTATACCTTAATTTACTCACACTTTTAATATTCACTGCACCAGAACCAAAAGACGACTGAACGTATTTCACTGATTTCGTTCTCTCAACATTTTCGGTTACACTATAGATTTTTCGCCATAACTTGCAAGAGAAACAAGCTCGGCGGCGCCATCTGAGTGTAGACACTAACTGGTTGGTAAAACAATTACTCCCGCCGATATTTCGGTCGATAAATAGTGAATATAGTACATGTAACACACCTAGTATGCGAGGGCGACAACAGTAGCGAGATGACAATGCCACTAGCATAATTCTACCAGCTATGTTACCCTCCAAACTGAAATACGATAATGACATGATGCATTGTATGCATTGACGCTTTTACTGCATCAATAGGTAAGACGATGATGACCCCCCTTATCTACTCATGTGATGATACTGTAACTTTTTAGTGTTACAGTTTTGTAGCCACTGTCAGGTTATTTTTTTGTGAGAGTTTTAAAATTTTATCGTAGAATTGCCGTTAAATTGCAAGCGAGAGCTATACAATTCCATTTACCCGGACCGAACGTTGCGAAATTCTATCACCTAGTAGTCAAGATGGCAGTTCACATATATAGCCATTCGTCCGCATTTTACAAACTGCCTGGAGGAATAGTAAATAATAATAAAAAAATAGCCTGATAGTCTATATTTTAAAGGGTTCCAGACTATACGGGGGATCTATACAACAAAATTATGCAACAATAATTACTTCTAATTACAAGTCGAATCGGTAACAATATTGCTATTGTTTTATAGTTCAACAAGAAAGGTTGAACACTCTAGAGAATCACAACACAGTTGAAGTACATCCATAAAAAATCTCCTCATCCTAACTCCCAACAAACTTTGCAATACGATTCCAATGACAATATCTATCGTTTTATTATACAAATAGCGGATATCTTGGCAAAAATATCGGTATCTTGCCATGAAAAATTACGAGTCCATAGAGCGGGTGGTCCCTGTTGGCTGTGGCTCGCAATAAAATCGGTGCGTTGTCGACCGTTTCAGATATTTCTGATTCAACGAGAGTTTCTTTGATCTTTTACACGCCAGCCAATTTTGTCGAACATCTATCGCAAAACGAAAATAATATAATGTAAAAATGATCGTTTCGACGCATTTCTATATACAATATTTTATTCAAATCGAATGAATATTGTAGTGATTTTTTATTCATTATTTATCAGGTTCGGGACTCCTATAAAGAATTGAACATCTGCTATTCATAAGAGACAAAACGTGTCATTAAGAAAACCCTTTAGTTTACACATTTCTGCGAACTTTCACGTGTGCCCATGTAATGCCACTGAAAGGGGAAAATAAAAAGCGGTGAAAATAATGGAAGGAACTTACTGTAGGCCTACAAAAATAAAAAATAAATACCCAAAGTTGTTCTCCCTCGTCCACCACACTTCCCACCACGATGGTAACCATCACACAGCAAACGCACTCCACGCACGTTTCACTTCGCAACCAAAGCATCTTCAGGATTTGTTTTTGCCAATGTACCAATATTAAATATTTCTCTGTTTGGTAATGTTTTTTATGGTAATGTTTTTTATTTTGCCTATATATATATATATAAAAATCAATTGCTGTTCGTTAGTCTCGGTAAAACTCCAGAATGGTTGAACCGATTTGGCTAATTTTGGTTTTGAATTAATTGTTGAAGTCCAGGGAAGGTTTAAAAGTTGAGTAAATATAGAAAAAATAAGAGTAGTCAAAAAGGCAGAACAACGTTTGCCAGGTCAGCTAGTAAATAATAAATGTTCCTTCACAAATTACACGAATTGATCTAACCCCTAGTATATATACAGTGTGGCGCTGACCATACAACAATAAGTGAGAATTAAGGTAGTACTAGTTAGTACTAGTATTTTTAGTCTATCAAATCAGTCCTGATATCGAAATTAAAAAAACAAAAATTTCGAACAAAATTAATGACACGAAAATATAATAAAGATAAAACATCCTTTGACTTACCTATCACCAGGACGGCAACGCCGCACGCGCGGCTTGGCGGCTGGCGCCTCATGTTATTATTATTATTTTTACGTGTGACATAATATTTAGGCGCCTTTTTAAACCACACTCATCCTCAATAATTATTTTGATAAAGTATTATTATTAATCACAATCATTTTGTACAATAAGTAATTACGTAGCTATAGAATTATTTTTGCGTATATTGTAAGAATAAAGACCGTATCAATCTAGGATTCGTGCCACATATTGGCTAAAAGTAAAGAAGAAAAAACAAAAATGTTGTTCACTTCACACTAATAATAATAGTTACCTAACGTGTCTTATCACAAAATAGCACTAATTAGCACAAACATCATGGCCATGGCCGGCCATCACAATAAAAATTAAGCGTCTACTTTCGCACAATTTAACTCGTATTTTACCACAATAAAAATTAAAATGAAGCGTCTACTTTCGCATAATTTATAAGTCTAGAATAATAAAAGAAAAAAATAAAAACTCAGTACATTACAAGTAATAACGTAATATCAATTACCACGGCTTCTTTGATCGTACTAAACAATAACATTAAACAATAATGACCGTGACCTACGTATCGTAGGTACGTGACACGTGTAATCAACGGCTTTCATCAAGAAGGCGCAAAATGCGCTTTTTTGTATCAGTACACACTGTGTATGCACTCAAGATAAAGCGACTTTTCGCTTTCTTTTCAAATTCTCCTAATGACAAGATTGGGTTGTTATTGGTCAGTTGTAAAGGATAAAAAATTAAAATAACCAATGAATGCAAGGATTTTCTGCTAGTATTGCGAGTTGGCAACTTACTTATAAGAGTTCTTTCAAACCATATAGGGTGAACGGGTCACGTACAGCCATTGACCTCTATATATTTCTATGCGTACAGCTGATAATCTACATCATGTTCGCAAAATTAGAAATGAAAACTAATGTCCTGTGGCTAAACCAGTGGATGTATTTGTCTGATTTTTTGTATTCAGGCTGAGAACATTATTACATATACTAAGTTTAATTAATTGGTGTATAGTCACCGCCACACTGTATATATATATATATATATATATATATATATATATATATATATATATATATATATATATATATATATATATATATATATATATATATATATAACGCGAACGTGCGAAAGAGACAAAGCAACAACATTTAAACAACACCATGCAACCAGCTAGAAGCGAGAATTTGTTTAACATGTTATTTTACTTTACAAATCACTTGTAAATTGTACTCACTGCGCGGCGATGTAACATACGGAATAAAATGCACCGACTGTGATAATAATCGGTTACTAATAAAATATAACGATCGTGATTTATCACCCGTGATGTAACAGTGACAAAAAAAAACAAAAATCTTCACGACGTGATAGTGAAATAAAAGTAGCTATAACTCCCACACCTAGTTGGGAATCGAATCCGAGCCTCGTCAGTTGCGAAGTTAGGGTCACTACTGTATATATATATATATATATATATATATATATATATATATATATATATATATATATATATATATATATACCATATATATACCATGACATTCACATCTATGAATAAATACTATTATGTTGGTGAAAGTTTACTAATTGCTAAACTAATAAGACACAAAAGACAAAAGAGACATAAGTATAGTCTAGTAGTAAAGAATAGTTTTAATATTTTCAATGTTAAAACTGTTATAGTACACATAGTAACACAATAAAACAAACATGGATGAAAACATAAACTTAATTAGTATAATCACCCCTTTCCCTTTTGGTGTAAGCGGGACTGGACCGAAAGTTTTTGGATATTAAATTTCACCACAATTTAAGACAGTCAACTGGCAAAATGGTGGCAACTTCAATAACTATAAAATGTTGTAAACTTTAACGATTACTGCTTGTTACGTATTTTCTCTATGATAATAGAAACTTTGCTAGGCTGACAAAATTATTAATACTATGCGATCCATAGTATTAATAAATAAAAATTAATTATAATACCAGGGCATACACGCATATATACGTAATATCTTCTCGCAATATCCCTTATGGTAAATGCGATCCTTGCAAATTTATTTCACTTTCTCCACAATTTTGACTCTTTTTTCAATCCTTATCTAAACATATAGGTTGCGTAGATTCTTGATAATACCTTCGGACTGTATCTGATCAATCTGATCATGGTATGACAGTCTTGAGCTTCTCCCGGTAACTAAAAAACAAAAGAATGGGGCATAATTGGTCATTTTTGATTTTTCTTTTATCAAAACTCAATAGAAAAGGCTTTTTTTTTCAATTAATTTAATGATTTTATTTATTTAATTCTTTTAAAGGGAAAGGAAATGTTTATTTGTGATTTTAATAAACAGTTTGACTGTGTAATTAATTAATATATAAAATATGTGAAATACAACAAACAATATAATATAAACATACATTTACTGTTTTGTTTCTATGAAAAATGATGCGAGAAAAACTGTGCATTTTATGGCTTCAAGTCAATATATTATTTAAAATCGACAAATTATGTAAAACATCCAAATGAGCCCTGAAGAAGTCTCCAAAGTTGAAGAAACGTCGGTGATAAAATAAAAAAGTTTCACATAAGTTATTTGTCAATCTTTTTCTTTATTGAATTAATGTAATGGACTCAAATATGAATATGAAAATTTTATTTATTTATTACTGTAATATTTATTACTAGAAATTATTGGGCGATTATCTTTCGATATAAGTATAAGTAAACACATTAATCACAAACAAATGCAAATGTAAACTGAAATATATTTAACAAACAATAGGATCCAGAAATAAAACCACTAGGTGGTAGAGTTCTGCATTGTCTCACCCGGGTCTGGCACCACCGCCTTACCTATTCATGCCGCAATAGCGTCAGTGCTTGTCACTGTCGTGTTCCGGTTTGGAGTGTAAGGTAGCCGGCAAACTTATGCTTGTGGCATTAGACCTCGCCACAAGATAGCAACGCACCATTAACACCTTTGGTGTCTAAAGGCGATGGTTGACTCTTTCCATCAGGAGACCCATCTGCTTGTTTGCTATCTTATGATATAAAAAAAATAGCTGTCTTGATTAGAACTACAGCTTCATCGATTACGTATCTATATATATATATATATATATATATATATATATATATATATATATATATATATATATATATATATATATATATATATATATAGATACGTATATAAATTTGATTGCCTCGTTAGTTGAGTTGTTAATGTCCCCATTACCCTACAATAGACCAACTACCGTTCTGCCAGGCAGGTAGGTAGGTAAAAGGCGGCCGATTGGCTATGCGATTCACTACCATCGTGACTACTAGGTGGTAGATTTCTGCATTGTCTCGCCCGGGTCTGGTACCACGGCCTTACCTATTCCTGCCGCAATAGCGTCAGTATTTGTCACTTTCGTTTTCCGGTTTGGAGGGTAAGGTAGCCGGTAAACTTTACATGTGGCATTAGACCTTGCCACAAGATAGCAGCGCACAATTTACGTCTTTGGTGTCTATAGGCGATGAATGTCTTTCCATCAGGAGACCCATCTGCTTATTTGTTATCTCATGGTATAAAACAGTAGTGACCCTAACTTCGCAACTGACGAGGCTCGGATTCGATTCCCAACTAGGTGTGGGAGTTATAGCTACTTTTATTTCACTATCACGTCGTGAAGATTTTTGTTTTTTTTTGTCACTGTTACATCACGGGTGATAAATCACGATCGTTATATTTTATTAGTAACCGATTATTATCACAGTCGGTGCATTTTATTCCGTATGTTACATCGCCGCGCAGTGAGTACAATTTACAAGTGATTTGTAAAGTAAAATAACATGTTAAACAAATTCTCGCTTCTAGCTGGTTGCATGGTGTTGTTTAAATGTTGTTGCTTTGTCTCTTTCGCACGTTCGCGTTATATATATATATATATATATATATATATATATATATATATATATATATATATATATATATATATACTAGGGGTTAGATCAATTCGTGTAATTTGTGAAGGAACATTTATTATTTACTAGCTGACCTGGCAAACGTTGTTCTGCCTTTTTGACTACTCTTATTTTTTCTATATTTACTCAACTTTTAAACCTTCCCTGGACTTCAACAATTAATCCAAAACCAAAATTAGCCAAATCGGTTCAACCATTCTGGAGTTTTACCGAGACTAACGAACACCAATTGATTTTTATATATATATATATATATATAGGCAAAATAAAAAACATTACCATAAAAAACATTACCAAACAGAGAAATATTTAATATTGGTACATTGGCAAAAACAAATCCTGAAGATGCTTTGGTTGCGAAGTGAAACGTGCGTGGAGTGCGTTTGCTGTGTGATGGTTACCATCGTGGTGGGAAGTGTGGTGGACGAGGGAGAACAACTTTGGGTATTTATTTTTTATTTTTGTAGGCCTACAGTAAGTTCTATACTTATGTCTCTTTTGTCTTTTGTGTCTTATTAGTTTAGCAATTAGTAAACTTTCACCAACATAATAGTATTTATTCATAGATGTGAATGTCATGGTATATATATGGTATATATATATATATATATATATATATATATATATATATATATATATATATATATATATATATATATATATATATATATATATATATATATATATATATATATATATATTATATATATATATATATATATATATATATATATATATATATATATTATCATGTTAGTGTGTTTAATGACCATTTCAATAATTTAAAACACATGATAAAAAACATTAATTTACTACACTTATCCATATAAAATTTAACTGCGCCACTTTAAAAACTAAACTCTTCAGTTGACTTCGTTTGACCATAATATTCTAAAATATAAAATCTCTTCTAAGTTTAACAACAGACTTATACATACAATAATATGGTGTATATTATGATGTATGTCAAATGAATGGTAGTGTGTATAATGTTTACTTTTATACATTTATTGTATAATATTTTTTATAATACTTCATTTTTAAAAGAAATACTCATAGTACAATATAAGAATAAGTAAACTTTAGGAAAATTTTATCGAAATACATTTGCGAAATTTAAATAGATCCTTTTCCGAAATTGACAAAATTAAAAAAATTATAAAAATTCCTTATGTAAGGATAGTGGCCTGTGTTATCACCCTGTGGTCAAAACCATGAAGCTGTATTATATCTGGAGGCACAATTTCGCTCTAGCATATGGTCTAACACAGCTGGTTACTTCGCCCACGCGTGTTCCAGATGTAGATGACCATTTACCTTCCCTGTTAGACCTTCTGCTGACCTCTCATCCGGAGAATTATCAAGTTTCCATAGATGCTCCGCTAGGTTCTTCAGACCACTGCCTGATACGAGCGCAGTGCCGGTAATGCGACTATTGCGGCCTCGTTTCTCAGGCTGTCGCCGCGTTCGGCACTACAGGTCAGCAGATTGGGACGGATTGCGGTCCTTCTTTGCATTCTACCCATGGAGGCAAATATACTTCTCACTGGATGATCCAGATGTCGTTGCTGAATGCATCTCCGAAGTGGTGCTGCAGGGCATGGAATTGTTTGTTCCGTTTACTGAGGTGCCCATCGGTCGCAAGTAACGGCCATGGTTTGGTCGCCACTGCAAAACGACTTCACGTCGTAAGCAGGAGTGTTATCGAGCATGGGCTGCTGCGGCGGCCCCTCATGATGTAAACACCAGTGAAGTTAGAAAGGAGTATAACTTTGGCTCTAGGTCCTTCAAGAGCCATCGCTAAAGCAAAATCGGAGCACTTTGGCAGAATTGGTGAGGGACTGGTTCGCCTTCCTTCAGAAACTCGTGCGTTCTGGTCTCTCGCCAAGGCTGTCCAAGGGAATTTCTGTCTGCCCTCCTTTCCACCTCTGCGCAGAGCTGATGGCTTTCTGGCCCATGCTGCCAAAGAAAACGCCGATCTTTTGGGCTCACTCTCCAACTCGACTTTGGGTAACCAAGGGAACACGCTGCCTACCATCACCCAGTGTAACATTCCATGCCCGAGGTTAATTTCCTCCAAACGGCAGTGCGTAAAGTACGGATGGCAGATAATGCTTTGTACTCTGGCCGCAGCGGAGTTTCTCTACAATGCGCCAACGAGTACCGGAACAAACTTGCTGCGGAAATCGAAGACTAACTTTCCTTAGCTTCAAGTGGGGTCGACTAAACTTAGTCCACTTTAACCCCAAGACACAAGTTTGCGAGTTTTCCACTAAGAAATCTCCCTTTGTCGTATCACCTCGCTTCAAAAATACTTCCCTAACTGCCACCGCCAGTCTTGAAATTCTTGGAGTTGACATAGCGAGCAACATTCTGTTCCGTGGTTACTTGGAAGGCAAGGCCAAATTAGTCTCAAAAAAGCTGGGTGTTCTCAGCAGGGCCAGGCAGTACTTCACGCCGGCCCATCGCTTACAGCTTTATAAGGCGCAAATACCGCCTCATATGGAGTACTGCTCTCACTTGTGGGCGGGGGCTCTTCTGTACCAGCTCCTTCCTTTTGACCGCATTCAACGTAGAGCGACTCGGATTGTCAATAACAGAACTGTTTCTAATCGGCTTGATTCTCTGGCATTACGTAGAGATTTGGCTTCGCTTTGCATTTGCATTGGCTTCTATCGGATCTATCATGGGGAGTGTCCCGAGGAACCTTTTGGATTAATTCCTGCCTCAAAATTTCACCATCGGACATCGCGACAAAATTCAAAATTTCATCTGCACCATCTCGATGTCTGGAAATCTATAACTGTGCGATTCTCGGGGCACTTTTTTCCTCGCACTATTCCTCTGTGGAACCAATTACCGGCAGGGGTTTTTCCAAGCGAATACGACTTAGGGACCTTCAAGAAAAGAGCCTACTCTTTCTTAAAAGGCTGGCAACGCAACTGAAAATCTTCTGATAGCGTGGTTGTCCATGGGCGGCGGTGATCACTTACCATCAGTTGAGTTTCTGTCCGTTTGCCCCCTTTTCTATAAAAAAAAACTGGAGGCAACACTTCTAATAACGACTTAATATAATAATAATAATCACGGAACAAATTACACTTACTGATATAACCCCAAAGTAGGGGAAGACCGGGTAGTGGGATTCAGCGGGCAATGGTAGCCACTAACATATCTCCAAAACTACAACTGCTAGAAATACGTTTACTGCCGTCCCCGCCCCGCTTTGTCCCCCCGCTAGCGGTGCAAGAGCGCCGCGCTAGTATTGTGGCGGTCTCGGGAATAAGAAGTGTATTTTGTTTTTGCGGCTCGCCGATATAAATTTTTAAGGACGCAAAATAAGCTGTAGGTATTCTAATTATTGATCTACTAGTATGTGTCTTTTTTACGCCATTACTCGTGCATTCAGTATAACGATTTTATACTCAAATCAAAATTTTTTGTTTCTTTTTTTTTCTTCATAAAATGCTTGTGGGTAATGAGGATCTGGTGACCCCCATTTCCCGCTAGTGATCACGATATAATTTTAGTATTCTTATTTTAGATGTAGACGTATTTTGTGATGGAGATTTTCTACCAGCCGAATTGCTTAAATCAGATTGAAATTAATAGCCCAGCGTCAGACCAAGAAAGCTTGTCAGTACCTAGCACATCAATGCAAGTTGCTCCAGCAGCCTCTAGTCTTGATATTGTGTCGAAATTAATTAAGTTGCCAGAGAAAACTAATACCCACAATGCTAAACAAAGTCGCCAGAAGCAGCATGCCAAAATTTTAACATCCACGCCAACAAAAGAAAACTTGTTAGAAAAAGAAAATAAGAAAAGTAAAGCCTTCTGCCAAGCCAAGGAAAAGCCAAGCCAAGAAAAGTAAGGGACAAAATATAACTAAGGGAAAGGGTCAAGGAAAGAAGACTAAAGTGTCGAAGAAGGAAACCGAAAGAGTAAAGAGGAAGGTTCTCCAGGAATCAAATTATACTTCTGTTTCAGACGTAGCTACTGATGGTTTATGCCAAGACGATGAGCTAGATACGTACGATACGAAGAGCAGGGAATACGTGCTAAATCTGTAAGGAATTCGGCCGAAATAATGAGGTTTGGTACAGGTGTACTTCATGTGGTTTATGAGCTCACGCAGATTGTAAGAGGTAGGAGTCGCCCAAGGGTTGTATTTGCGATTTGTGTTAGATTTTTGTATGATCCTCGTTGCCCACAAGGTGACCACAATTACTCTCACCTCAGTGCAATGGGAGTCAAAATAGATATTTTTTTTACTTTTATATTTCCTAAAGATGATTATTAAAGTGATCATTACTGATTCCAAATGATAGTCAATTAAGTATATTTTATTATGAGGCAGTTGTAATAGAGATTTAGTTTAATTTTATTTATTTATTTCAATTATTGCTTAAGTGATCCCCATTACCCCTTCCTACCCTAAGCAAATTATTTGCTTGTGTTATGGGTTAGTCAACGATACTAATACATAGAAATACGTATAATATAAATTCGCCGTGTTGGTCCCGGCCTCCTTTGTAGAATAGGCCAACTGCCGTACTGCCAGGCAGGTCGTAAAAGGCGACCGATTGGCTATCGAGTCACTGCCATCGTGGCTTTTAGGTGGTAGAGTTCTGCATTGTCTCGCCCGGGTCTGGTACCACCGCCTTACCTATTCCTGCCGCAATAGCGTCAGTGCTTGTCGCTGTCGTGTTCCGGTTTGGAGGGTAAGGTAGCCGGTAAACTTTTATGCATGTGGCATTAGACCTCGCCACAAGATAGCAACGCACCATTAACATCTTTGGTGTCTATAGGTGATGGTTAACTCTTTCCATCAGGAGACCCATCTGCTTGTTTGCTATCTTATGACATAAAAAAACTGGAATATATATTATAAACACCCAAACCCGGAAATACAAACATTTATGCTCATTACACAAATGCCGATGATCGAACCCGTGCCCCGTCGATGGCGTAGTCAGGATCGCTAACCACTCGACCAACGGGGCGGTCACACAACAGAACTTTCAATACTACTGTCATCTTCTGATGTCTTACCCTCTCTTTCTAACACCGCTGTATAAAAAGAGATGGTGAAACTTCATAGACTGAGATATAATGTAGATTTAAGTTTCAAGTGATTAATCCGAGTGCATAAAGGAATCACGTCAAAATTTGACTACAGACTAAAGAATAAAATCTCTTTAAAGTTTAAAAACAGTCTTTAGGCGTAATAAAATAGTATATATTTTTTTGTATAATCTAAAGTATGACACATGACTGTAGTGAGTGTAATGATTATATTTAATAATTTACGCATTACGCACATTTTAGTTATTTCAAAATTTAAACCGACTTCAAATATCAGCTATATCCATATCTCAAAAACTCCTGAACCGATTTTGACGAAGCTTGGCCTTCTTTAAGCTGGAATGAACCTGATTTAGATCAAAAAGAATTATCTTTATATGTCTTTCAGTTTTCTATAAATTCGAAGACAAACATACAAATATAAAACATACCCACTTACACTCACAAAATTCTTGGACACCTAAATGTATTATCATACTCAAATATTATCCAATTCCGCCAATATTATATGCATACATAACAAACTAATATTTTCCTTTTTTCGTAAATTGAAAATATTAAGTTTCTGTGATCCTCAGCACTGTACATTTTTAACTGTGCCAAAATTGTAAACTCCAAAGTTTGCATAATCGTCGTAATATAGGGTGAAAAGTTTTCACTTCATAATAATCATAATAAGTGTAGATAGATTCAAGAGGGAAAAAAATGTATAAAATTTTGACGAAAATTGTGTGAAAATATGCTAAAACACATTAATGCTTGCTAAATTTTGTTACTCGTTCGGACCAATGTATAAATAACTAAAACCTCTAGTCAAAAACACATTACACAGATTTTAAAAGCATTTTGTCATCATTAAGCCGTCAGAGTATTATATTACAGACATATTCACCGTTCCTTTATCGCAAGTTATAATGTCATTCCTAGTGGCTACTTTAAATTAATGATCAACATTAACACAGCACTATACTCACGCAAATTATCAGCTAATGGCAAAGGGAATTGCTTTGTTGGTCACGTATAGCATTAAAGCTGCAGAGCGAATATTACTCAGCAGCATTCTCAAACATTATTAGACCAAGGTGGCTTGGGAATAGAAATTAACTCGGAACAATCTTAGTGATTGGAAAAGTCCATTCTATTTACGATTTTCCTCAATTTCTATTCATGTAAGATCTTTTCATAAAAGATTAATAAAAGAAAAATTGGGCACGGTATTGAAAGCAAAATTCTATATCTCTAGACTGATAATTATAACTAGGCCGCTAATATTCCTACATTTATAATCAAAAATATTAAATCAAATGTTAAACAATTATACAAACAAGCGTTTAATTTGTACTATGTTAGAAGCAACGAAAGTATAAGAAGTATAGCACACTATTGTTATTTTATAATACAGTAACATCGAGACTATTATAATTTCGAAAGCCATAAAGTTAGTTATTAGTTAGTTATACACATATTTTCACGCCAGATCCCTTACGAGGTAGGCAGAGCGAACCGAGTGCCATACATCACGATCCTTGCAGGCTTGTCTCGCTTCCTCCAGATGCATCACTCTCTTCATACACACACACGTCGGTTTAAAAGACTCTTGACACCACCTTCGGACAGTACTTGATCAATCTGATCATGGTATATCAGTCTTGGTCTTCCCCGGTACCTACATCCTTCCACATTCGCATTGTATATCTATTTTGTTAACCTTCACCTACTATTCTTTCTACATGTCCGAACCAACGGACTTATATGTTTATAATAAAAGAAATATAATTAATGTGCGCACAAAATTTTATTGTATAACACATTTTGTGACAGATATATGTGACAGATAACACATTTTGTGACAGATATAGATATAGTAGGGGTATCTCATTAGCCCAAGGTGCTAAATGGGTAGTTACGCGAGCGTCGTAGGCACATATTGGATTTTTTGGACTAAATTGTTTTTCATTTTTTCTACCCTAGCTACCCAGCGCTATATAAAAATCTAATATTTGATGGAGAGCCTCAACAGTATTCGAGGTACCCCATTATTTTAATGAGGCGCTCGAGTAAATCCCTAAAATCCCCTCTTGGACTCCCCTACTATAATTGTTGTACCAGGTTAGAGCAGCAAAAATACAAAAACCACGACTACTTATGAAGTTGCTGTATATACGTATATTTATACCATGCTTGACCTACAAATTTCATTGTTTAATTATTTTAAAGCACAAAATATGTCGCGCTTATATTCCAGAAAAAATTAACATTTATATAAACGAAAGTATTTAATATTATAACACTACCTTTAAAATAAATATTTATGACAGGTTAGACGCAATGAAACGCAAGGACAACCCTTCTGCTGTTTGTTTTTAAGCTTATAGCCTGCACAGACGAGGGACTTTTACGCAGAGGACAAAAATCCCTAAATCGTGAAAAAATGTCCGCCGATAACTTGCTACGGACTCAGGGCACGCGGTATGCGATCATTTGTTGTCCGGAAATTTAGAAAAGCGCATGTTATGGAGGTAATATTCTGAGATTACGTTGTGTTGTAATTTACATCAAGTTTAAAAAAAAACATTGGATTGGTCCAGATAAAAAGAATGTCAGTAGCTTTTAAGTAAATCACTCTCTAACGCTAACGCAGGTTAAAGTTCGCTGTGAACGTTGCTACTCCTTGTCACGTTAGTTCAATTTTTTCGGGGTCTCTTGGCGTCCTCGGTTATTCGGGGGACATTTTATACAGGGTAATTTTAGTCCTCTGGGTGCTTTATTTGATACAGTTTATTAGGGATCTGTACTGGTGGACAAAAAAGTACCTCGTGCTTATTCTCTCGTCTGCGCAGGCCTAGATTTTTTTTAGTTTCGTGACAATATAAAGATGCCATGACAAAAATTCAAATAAAAAAATTTTGCATGCATGCACGACAACACACAGGTGGTAGAGTTCTGCAATATCTCGCCCCGGTTTGGATATCATCGCTTTAGCTATTCCTGCCTTAATATCGTCATTTATACTTCATACTTCGTATTCAATATTTTCAATACTTGTAACTGTCGGATTCTGGTTTAGAGGGTAAAATAGCGTGTGGCATTGCCATTCCGCTACACGCATTAACAACTCTAGTGTCTATAGGCGATGATTTTCATTTTTCATCTGGGAGCCATCAACTCGTTTGTTATCCTGAAATATTATATATATTTCAGGATACACATACACACACAGAGAGAGAGAGAGACAAACACAAGATGCACAAATGCAACACAAACCAACGCACTCTCTCACACACACACACACATACACAACAAACAATACATACTTGCATGTACTTGAACACTTAAGCACGTTCTTACATCAAACTACATTAAATTTTATACAGCAAATGTGGATTTACATACCAACTTTCAAAATTAAGTGTGTTCTAGATTGTGTATATTATTTATGTTAAGATTGTTTAGAGATAAACTCATATTACCCTCACATGAAGCAGTACCTTTAAAGCATGAAGTCACAGCGCATCCTCAACATTTAAGATAGCGATTTGTTTGTTCCATTAAGAGTGTTCTTATTTCCGGAATGAAAATCTTAGTTCTTTAGTTTAAGGCATTTAAATAAAACGCAAATGGATATTTTCAAAATGTACATTTTTCGTATTTTAATTATAATAAAAATGTCTACAACTTAATTTATTGATTACATTGGTGGAAATTACTTTAGTATTTCGTAATTCCATTGATATTTATAACTACCAAAATAAAAAAAAAACGAAAAATTTCTTTCTAAAGATTAAAGGAAGTTTTTCGTTTGAAGGTAAAGCAATTTATGTTTACTTTGATTATTTAGAAACTCGCAAATTAGTATGAACCAAAGTAAACATTGAGAGCTGGGTTCTAAATTGATAAATAATAAATAAGGTCTATGTTGAGTTACATGATTCAATATAGAACTCGAATTGGGAGGATTTCTAAGTATTTTTGCAGATTGATGAACAAAGTCATTTCTGTATAAATTAAAAAATATTATAATAATATTTTTCACATTATAATAATTTAATTTAATATTATATTAAAAATTATTATAATATCAAAAATTACTAAACACATTTAACTACGAATTTTTTTCTTTTTTTTTCCAGTAGCAGTTGATCTAGTTTGCGAACCCCACAAAGTAAATAAATGAATATATTTTTGTACATTTTAGCTTAACAAACAAGCAGGCTTTCCCTGTGGAAAAATATTGCCATCGTTTATACACACCAAAGATGTTAAGGGCGCGTATTCAATTCGCAACGAAAACTTCATATTTTCAAGTTTATTTCAGAGCAATATCGTAATAATATGAGCAGATTATTCGAAGAATATTACAGTTTTTGCAAGATTAAGACTTTAATCGGCAAACGATTGCGCGCGAGGATTTATAGTGTTTTTAAAATAATTCTTCTAAATTCATATAACTCATTTAAGTTCATATAACGGACTGAAAAAATCAGTATATTGAACATTACCTTAATTGACGTATAATAAATATTTTAGGTTTCTATTGAAATACTTACTGGTGAAAAAAATCTTAAAGTGAACTGATTTCATAATTTTTTAATATTATTTTTTAATATCTAACAACAATATTTTCTATATTGCTCTGGAATAAATTTGAAAACATGAAGTTTTCGTTGTAAATCGAATACGCGCCCTTATGTTTCTATCGCTAAATTGATAGTAATGCCACATACAAAAATTAATCTATAGTAGGTAATACTGTCCAAATCGGAAAAATTGACAAAAGCAAGTCAGAACAACTAAGCAAGGGCGAGACGTAGGGCCGATATGAGATACCCAGCATAGAGATAGTTGGTCTATTTATAGCAACTTGTAACATCCATATTCTTGCAAATAAATATTTTCTTTCTTTCTTTCTATTTATTTCAATAGATCCAAACTAAAGAAGTCAGTTGAAGTCATATATTTATTTATCCGAAAATTAATACGTTTCCCAGAGTGGTTTCAGAACATACCGCGCCGTCCATTTCATATAGAATTGACGCGCGTCAAAATATCTCGCCTTAATTCATTCATTCAAAAATATCCAACTGTCTCATTTATTAATAAAAATTAATATAAATTATTTTTTGTATTTATGTTTTGTTTTTATTTGTGCTTTATTGTGTGTGCTTTTGACATGTATTGTATATGTTTCTCACTGTTCCGCTAAATAAATGTATTTCTTTTTTTTCCGTAATGTAAGCATTAACTTTGCCAAATTTCATACTACACGTTTGCTTAATGTTGATAGAAAATAGATAAATAGAACCACGGACAAGTTTCGATCAGACAATTGCTAGTTTTATATAATATACCATAAAGTATAGCATAAAATATAACATTAATGTGTTTGTAGAAATACAAGTCAGAACGAAAGAAAATGATTTGCAGTATTCAACCAAAGCTCTAATTTTGAAAGTATCCAGTAAAGCATCGCTTATCAATTAATAACAGTAAGGAAAAACGATGACTCTGCATAGCTTAATCTGCTTTTGCCGTCTCACTGCCCGGCTATTAGGCTAATGGACCGTCGAACTTGCCTAACGATTCCTATATACACTTTTTCAAGTCTTGTTATTAAAAACAAAGTATAACTTTGTACATTTTAATTCCTGAAAGCTTTGTGATATTTTTGTGGATTTTAAACTTGGAAAATGGAATGGTTATAAATTTTAATTACTTTTTACAGCCTGCACCACAGAAGCGGTATTATTATGTTTTTGACGGAACACGTGGTCTAGGGGTTGGTCTATTCGGGTTAGACTATGAGGTCCCGGGTTCGATCTGGAGTCTTTTTTTATATATATCATAAGATAGCAAACAAGCAGATGGGTCTCCTGATGGTAAAAGTCAACCATCGCCTATAGACAGTATAGTTTACCGGCTACCTTACCCTCCAAACCGGAACACGACAGTGACAAGCACTGACGCAATTGCGGCAGAAATAGGTAAGGCGGTGGTACCAGACCCGGGCGAGACAAGGAATAGGCCAACTGCCGTTCTGCCAGGCAGGTCGTAAAAGGCGACCGATTGGCTATGCGAGTCACTACCATCGTGGCTACTAGGGCGTCTGGTACCACCGCCTTAAATATTCCTGTCTCAATAGTATCAGCTATTGTTTCTGTCGTGTTCCGGTTTGGAGGGTAAGGTAGCCGGTAAACTTATGCATGTGGCATTAGACCTCGTCACAAGATAGCAACGCACCATTAACATCTTTGATGTGTATAGGCGATGTTTGACTCTTTTCATCAGAAGAACCATCTGCTTGTTTGCCATTTTATGATATTAATAACACAAATATCATTTGTGTTTTTTTTCTCACAGAAATGCTTCCCCTGTCGGGAATCGAATACAAACCTCATTGCGAGATTTTGTCAAGCTTACATGCTAAACACTCGATTAGCAAGGTGATTATTCGATTTATTAACAATATTTAAAATGTTAAATATTTTTTTATTTTTTTTTATATCATCAAAGATGTTAATGTTGCGTTGCTATCTTGTGCTGAGGTCTAATGACACACGCATAAGTTTACCGGCTATCTTACCCTCCAAACCGGAACACGACAGTGACAAGCACTGACGCTATTGCGGTAGGAATAGGTAAGGCGGCGAAATAAAAAATATCTATAAAATAAAGATGAATTTAATGCAGAATGAGTTGACATATGTGATATCAATAATTATTTCACCTCATTTTTTTTACATAGTTCTACTGATGATATAAAAGCATGTTGCCATGCGACAACTTGGTGCCATATTGTTTTAACCATTTTTTTTAATGGCAAAGATTTGTTATTCTCAAATAGGAGTATTTGTTTATATTTTTTTGATAAAATATGCACAAAAAGGTCATATGGCTTTTTACAGTTAAGTTAATATTTTTGAAAATAATAATTTTTCAGTGTTTGAAAAATCCCTAATTAGGATGGTTTTGACATTCCTACTACACTTAGTTTTTAATAACATTAATCAAGCATTAAATTTGTCATAGAAGTCTTTTGTCTTTTGTCATTTGTCGTTACATATTGTATAATGTAAGATAAAGTAAAATGAAGTAGTAGTAAATATGGTGTCATTAAATGTTCATGAAACTTTAAAGCCTCGCTTATCAATACCGGTAATGGATAGATAAAGTTTATCATAACTGCCACTTAGTACTTGGAATTTTGTATAAATCTTTTATATAGTTCTGTAACATGCGTATAGCATACTAGAACTTAATGTGAATAGTATTTGATGTAAATAGAACAATATTAAATAATTTTTAAATTTAGTAATAAGAGTAAGATTATATAATAAAATAACAAATAGGTTAGAAAATTCAAAAATGCACGACGGGTATATGGTACCATCGCCGTACCTATTTTAGTCTGCCTACAGTTTTTAGACTCGTGTATGTGGCCATCAGGCGGGATGGAAATGGTCTGATGCTATATGTGTGGCCACACGGATAGCAACGTTAACATCTTTGAGATTTAAATACCTCAATTTAACTGGTAGTTTCAGGGATTGCATGCTTTCAACATGTCAAGGTCAAGTATTTTTATTGACTTAAACTGCATGTATTGTATTCTCATTTCAATAATTAATATTATTGAAATGTGAATACACAGACATGAGAAATAACATTTTTATAAACACATATCATATAAAACTTTTAAGATACATAAAAAACTTCGTGGATGTCCGGATGTCTGTATGTATGGATTCATAACGATTGAGCTCGAAAGATTTAACGTATCGGTGCCATTTTTACAGCATCTGTATATCACGGGATTATTTCCTATTGAAAATTACTAGCTAACTTAGTGACGTTTAAATATTTTCTTAATTAAATTAGCGTTATGAGACGTGCATTTTCGGATTTCCCATTTTTTCAATTTTAGGAGTTGGTTAAAAAATCCAGCAGACTTTTAATAAGCCCAGATTTTCATTTATTTTCATGTCGAATTTCAACAAAACCGATAAAGCGGCTTAGACTAGTAAGCGTAAATAGACAGACTGACTTTGAAATTTATAATATTAAGTGTGGGTACAGTCAACAAAGGTTGAAACACAAGCACAATTACCTAATACACTGACATTAATGTTTAAGAAACTTCCTAATTTTGCTTTTTAGTAACAGTAATGGATATTAAAGTATATCATCATTGCCACTTAGTACTTTGGCTTTCTGCCTCGGCCTTGTTATACACCCGCAATATGCCGGCAGCACGCTAACGTTTAACATAAGCATAATTTCTGATTTCGTTTAAAATGTATAAAGTAATTGCATTTCTTACATTCCTCTCGAGAATATGTAGTATATAACTATTTCCGACGAGCATTTGTTTACTGAGTATACATAGACGTATGTCTAGCCCTCGGTATTTATCTAAATATATAAAAATCAATTGCTGTTCGTTAGTCTCGCTAAAACTCGAGAATGGCTGAACCGATCTGGCTAATTTTGGTTTTGAATTAATTGTTGAAGTCCAGGGAAGGTTTAAAAGGTGAGAAAATATAGAAAAAAATAATAAAAGTAGTTAAAAAGGCAGAACAACGTTTGCCGGGTCACCTAGTTTTATAATATAAGTACTTAAGTATAGTATTTCTGTGTATGTTATCGTTGATTCACACCCATACCACTGGCAAATAATTTGCTTACTTTGGGGTTCGATTAAGTCGTATAATTTATCTTGCGACATTTTATTATTATTTATATTTTATCTATGTTATAAATTTATCCACATTCAAAATGGTCTATACGTAAGTATTTTTGTTTAACAAAAACCATATATAATTATATTCATTCTGACCATGGATATTAACGCATGATTAACATTTTTTGTATCTTAACGCAACATTTATCTTTTACTTTCAAGATATCCGTCTGTTTATTTACTATCTTACGTTTAAATTATTTTCACCAAATACGTAAGCAACTTAATTTTATACATCTTAAAGTCAGTAGAAAAATAAAACTGAAAATATAGCAGAATCGCGTGAATATTGATGAACGAGTTGAGAAAGTTACATTTAGAAGGTGTAAAGAACAAGGCAGCTGAATATAACAAAGTGCAAAGCGCACGTGATGCTCAGGGCGTTGTTGGCTAACTATTGCGTAATAATAGACATAAAGTAGGCGTGTGCAGCCCTGCTCGGTGTAAGTGCAACGTCATAACCGTAAACTGTGGAAACAGAGGCTTGGGCGCTTGGCGTTAATCCCACGTGAGGTCACCACACGTACGAACTATCACGGATTGCAAAGACCCCTGATTTTCTGTTTTTAATAAAAATATCACTCTATTTCCATACAGTTAGGTAAAAGTGCAACTAATGTTACCATGATTATATGATATTACGATGCATGGTGTAAAAAGATATTTTATAGATTCAAGCGGTATTTGTAGACTTAACGATAACATCAATTTCATTTGCAATGTTCCGCAGACGTATGATCTCTGTATTGCTACTGAAAGTAAATAAAATAGAAATAGAATAAACATGCCGAAGCTTGAAGTTCCATAAAATAAAAAAGTCACCAGTGGCACCCTCGTCCACCACGTCAGTAACACTAAAAGCACAGTGTATAATATCATGAAGATTTTAAACAGTTTACTTTACCCCCATTCCAGCTTAGAAAGATACATTAGTAATATCTTTTAACCTTTTAAATTTCTAGCATTTACCATCAAAACAATCGACTTCTTTTATGATTTTATATAAAAAATAATTTTAACTATAGGTGACCTTTACAGTCAAATTCATTTCATGCACACATGGATCATTTTATAAACAAAATACAAATAAGGCGTATATTATACATATTGTTTCAACAGTATGATATTACACACGATTTATATGATAATGGGTGATTGTTGCATGTTGTAAAGTGAATATTGTCCTAACAAAATAGATTCACGTTGTAACCCTATAGTCATATAGGGCTAAACTACCTCTGGCCATCTTGCTGGCTTAAAATGAGTTGAAGCTTCATTCCAATAAAAGATTATTAGCTCCAATTAATGATAATGGAAATATTATCCTAGGAAAAAGTAAATATTCGGTAGTGTAAAATGATTTTATTAAATGCGATGTTTCACTCAATCTATACAACCCTACCCTTATGTGTATGAATTTAATCATGTAACATTATAATAACACTGAGCGTAGGAAGGTATAACTTTTTGTATTGAAGCTGTAATTTCAATTATTTGTCAGCGGTACAGTTAGACAGAAATATATTTTACAGATAATTTATATCAGTATACTTACCTATAACAAAGTTGAGAAAAAGTTCTATAGTGTTCCGTAAAGTTTACCAATTATGTATTTTATTAAAGCGTGCGTTTAGTTTAAACACAAAGTAATTAATTTAGATATAGATAACCGTAAACAGAAAAAATATTCCTAATAGAATAGAAGACATAGACGCAAACACAGAAAAAATAGGAATACAAAAGAAAATAAACATGTAGATCTTCTGGGCTCGCTCTTTGTGGCCAACTCGGCTCTGGATGACCAAGGGAATGCACCGCCTACCAACCCGCAGTGTGATACCACAGTTTCGGCAGTCATCTGTGCGTGAAGCACTACTTTCCTTGGACATCCACAAGTCGAGTGGGCCGGATGGCATCCCTCCGATTGTGCTTAAAGTATGTGCTCCAGAGTTGGCGCCAGTATTGACGCGCTTATTCCGGCTTTCCTATTCACTCGGCGTGGTACCGAATTCATGGAAAACAGCTTTAGTGCATCCCATCCCTAAAGAAGGTGATCGCTCTAATCTGATCGTAAAAAATACTGGGAGTCGACATATCGAACAACGGTCAGTTCCGCGGTCATTTTGAAGGAAATGCTAAACTAGCCCCCAAAAAGCTTGGCGTACTCAGTAGAGCAAAGCAGTACTTCATGTCAGCCCATCGCCTTCAACTTTACAAGGCCCAAATTCGACCTCACATGGAGTACTGTTCTCACCTCTGGGCCGGAGCTCCTCAGTACCAGCTTCTTTCTCTTGATCGCATTCAACGTAGAGCGGTTCGAATCGTCGATGATCAGGCTAATTCTAATCGGCTTGACTCTTTGGCGTTACGCAGAGATGTAGGTTCGCTCTGCATCTTTTACCGTATGTATCATGGGGAGTGTTCCGAAGAGTTATTCAGACTAATTCCTGCAGCTAAATTCCATCATCGGACATCGCGTCAAAATTTTGGCGTGCGCTTTTGTGGAATTCTCCCATTGGAATTATGTGGAATGAAATTACTCCATTGTAGAATCAATTACCCTCGGGGGCGTTTTCGAACGGATACGACTTAGGGACCTTCAAGAAACAAGCTTATGCATTCTTAAAAGGCCGGCTACGCAGCTGCAAGACCCTCGGTATTACAATTGTCCTTGGGCGGCGGCAATCACTTACCATCAGGTGCACCACTTGCTCGTTTGCCCGCTCTGCTATAAAAAAATGTAGACGAAAACACAGCCATAGATATAAATATATACGCAGACATTTGTGGATGCAGATTAGATTCAAAT
The DNA here is from genome assembly GCA_036924255.1 of Apodemia mormo. Taxonomy (NCBI): domain Eukaryota; kingdom Metazoa; phylum Arthropoda; class Insecta; order Lepidoptera; family Riodinidae; genus Apodemia; species Apodemia mormo. The sequence continues at coordinate 26,910,924 of JAUPFN010000011.1, forward strand.
GTAGCTATAAATAGTGCCATAATCAACAATGCAGAAGTGCTTATAAGAGCCAGGCACGGAACTGAACTGAGACCTCGGTACAGATATAGACTTTAGAAAATAATCTACTTTTTACGATCTTATTTATTTTATTTAAATGTATGCCCAACCATGTACAGAGGTATACAAAATGCTACATCACATTCTCTACCAGTCAACATTAATCAAATGTAATCAGTATTTACGATGCGTTACACAAAAAAACTTATTACAATCGTTAACTAGTAACATACTTTCTAAATTAATATTCCCAACTTCAGAAGAAAAATATTTAGATAAAAAAATCAGTACGACAAAAAGATATTTGAAGGGTGGAGATATTTTTTAAACGAAGTTCACGTAAATGTGTGGCATGCTGAATTGGAATTTCAACTTAAGCTATTGAGGTGCATTACGGCTATACAGAATAGTAAATAATGTACAAAGTATTCTCAACTGTTTTTGTTGACGGATCGGAAGCCACTTCAGTTTATAACGATATCATAAGACGTGATTCAGCATACGCAGACCAAAGATGAAACGTATATTTTAGCATGCAATAAGCCATTCATTGTACCATTAAACTTTTAAACAAAATTGCCGATATCCCCTAAAAGCAATGCAACGCCAAAACCAAATCTAAATGCAAATAAACCGTATCAATAATAAACAAAACTGTCGGAACTCGAACAAACTAACAGAAATAGCCCGAGGTTAAAAGGCTACATGACGGTAACACTGACACTCATAGCTAGGAATAAAAAACATTTTTGATTTGTTTTATGAAGTTTAGATTCAGTCCATAAAATAATTGCTTATTCAAGTTAATTTAGGTTATATATCTGGACACTTATGTAAAACAAATTCGTAATATCAGGCAATACTCTGCCATTTATTTTTTAAATATATTCTACTAAGAGAAATGTAAAACTTGCAGCCTATTTTATTTTTATCCTAGAAATTAAATAAATATAAATCTTTTGGTACGCTCATAAATAGATTAAGTTTTAATTTTAATAGATTTAAAAAAATCTAAACATACTTTTACGGCGCGGCTTTGGGCATGTCGCTGTTATATGATAGGTTGAAGAACGAATCGCATTTATGTACAATCACCACGTTTAACTGGCGGTTTTGAATACTTAGTTTTACATTAAGCAATCGAACTCAACTATCGGGCTGCATTTGTATTGTTATAATACACTAATTGTAAAGATACAGTCCACTTCTATTTTACGCCAGAACTCTTGAACTCATAGCAAAGGAACTGACCCCTACAGAATTACGCATTCAATAATCTAAGTTTATTGTCTTCCTCATACTATGTAAAAAGTTACAGAACAAACAACGAAGTAGGATATTATTCAAACTTAAACATATGTGCTAAAAGTCATAATTGTAGATAATTTTGACTTTCAAGATAATATCTACATTTTACTCTCTAGAGAATTTGGCTTCTTAAATTAATATAAGGAGAACTCTTGCGCTGATTTATTGAAAAAATATATATACGACAATTATTATTATCACTAGCTGTTGCCCGCGACTTCGTAAGCGTGTTGTAGTGAATTTCATATTATGATTTTAGTTTATGTCTATCTGTTGTTATAAATTACTAAAATTTCATTTAGCTCTTTTTCTATCGCCTCTGTGGTCTAGTGGTCCGGTGTCGCAGTTAACCACATGAGGTCTCGGGTTCGATTCCCAGGTCGGGCAACTAAAAAAATTATATTATTATTATTCAGTTTTCTGATAAAAACAATGTTGCCCGGGATTGTAAAGTGCCCGGTTGGCGATAGGCTTGCCACCTATCACATTGTGGGACCAAGTATCTTCAGCTAATCGTGGGTGCACCTGTTGTAACTCTTCGGGGTACGGGCGTGAAGAAACTCTTTTTCTAAAGGACCCTAATAACATCAAATAAGCAAGATGATATGATGATAATAATTATGATAAGAATATACTACGTTGTGTACATGCTACTTTATTTGTAGTAATTGGCTGTAATCTGCAAAATTTCTACAGCTAAAGCTACAACTCCTTATTATTACTGTCAATCATAGAATTATCATTAGACAATCTGTACATAGAATGCCGTATACAGCTGTATCCAACTGAACACTATATTGTTCATCAGAGTGAGATTGCCGAATCTCATTTACTGTTTCGCGTTCCTGGGTTTGCTGGATAATGCTATCATTATCTAACACATCATGGTACCACTCCCAAACAGCCGCATTTCGTTCATCACGCTATTCCTGTTTCTGATGAACGTAATACATAGATTGATGTTGTCTATACATACGAATTCGTTCTTCGCGCTCTACAGTGTTTTCAATTGAACGCAAGGCAGTTAGTTGTGTGATGCGTAATCATGATAGCTAAGCCGACATTTACGCTGCGTGAAGGTCTCAGAGGCGCGGGACTCAGTTTGGCGCTCACGATCGCCTGCTTATCTCATTTCGCCCTCTTCACTACTTTCTAGTGACCGTAAATTAAGTTTACGACTACGCTGTGAGAGCTAAGCCGTGGTTTACGCTGCGTAAAGGTTTCATAGGCGGAGGCCTTGACGTGGTGTTTGCAACCGCTTGATAATCTTATTTCACGCTGCGTGAATGTTTCAGAAGCGCGCCTCTCGGTGTGGTGCCGTCGATGGCTGGCAATCATTTGTTAATCGAGTTTCACACTCTTGAGTATTTTCTAGTGACCGCAAGGTGCGGCTACGCTGAAAGCTAAGTCGAGATATTCATTGTATGAAGGTCTCGGAGGCACGGGATTCAACGCAGCGTTTGCGATCGCTTGTTAACCTCATTTCACACTGCGTAAAGGTTTTAGAGGAGCGAGATATGATATAGCGCTCGCGATCCCTTGTTAACCGAGACTGACGGTCCTCATCGGTTTCGAGGGAACAAATTAACCTCATCCCCTTAACTGAGCTAGAGCCTTGAGATATTTTTTTTCCTTAGGCATTTTGTATAAAAATAATGTTTTTCCACAACAACCTAATCATAAACCAATTCGTAAATATAAAATTCGATGTTCGTCTTCACTTTTCAAAGCCAAGGTAAGCACTAAGCAGATAAACATCAAAATTCTCAATTCAACAACTAATCAATAGAAAATATAATAGTAAAGATAATATGTATAATAGAAAAGATAATAATATTATATGTAGCCTACTCGAAGAAAACACTACAACAGCGTATTTCAAATACTAACAGCGACATCTCTTGAATTGATTTTAAATTAAGTTGGCCCTATATATATATATATATATATATATATATATATATATATATATATATATATATATATATATATATATATATTATTTTCTATGAGTATGCAGTAAAGAGTAACTAACATGTACATGAATTCCGTTTCGTAATTAGTTGAAGCTTAAACTAAATTTTGCATTTACCTAATTAATATTAAAAAAAAACGGAGCAATTCAAATGTAAACTATTTAAAAAATATATTAAGGATGTAACCTATTAAAGAGTTCCGTGTAATATTATGCTCTGGTAATAAGTAATTATTATGTCATTGAAATTTTTGGTTGAACTTGCTGAACCAGTAATTGTATTTTCCTGTGGGAACGAAAGATTTTCCCGCGGTTAAAAGTATCCTAAATGTTAACCTGGGTAATTAGCTATTACTACACAAAATTTAGTAAAAATCCGTTCAGTAGTTTTTGCGTGAAAAGCGAACAAACAGTCAAACAGACAAAAAATTCAATTTGTATATTTTTGGGGCTTATGTCCTGCAAACAATAGAGCCCGGAACCAACACGGGGAACAAAAGAGCCCGGAACCAACATGGGGAGAAGAATTATAAGAAGTTGGGCATATATATTTAAAATACGTATCTCATAAGGTAATCAAAAGTTAAATATACCTTTATCATCGTCGTAACTAGGGACTAGGGAGATCTAATTCATGCAGTACTACCAATGCTATCTATCGATTCCATGTTTTAGTTTGAATAGAATGTTTTTCTCAAAAATCGAAATATCTGTAGCGTCTCAGAGCCTGATGGTGGAGTATTAACACTCCAATATCTCGAATCTACACATAAAACTGCCAGTCTTGGTAACAGCAAGAAACATGAGGTAATCATGATGATCACCGGTGGGTATCATCAAGTCGGTAAAATTCGGCGATGCGTATCACCACCCGTTTCGGCAATCTACAAACATGAATAGTGGATAATCGGAGCGTCTACTGACGTTTGGCTCACTCCAAAGATGTAAAAATATTTCTTCTTTAATTATTTTTAATATAATTAGTGTATTGAGAATTTATCTGCGTATATTTTATGTTATAAGGTAGCAAACAAGCAAATGGCTCTCATGATGAAAAGAGACAACTATCACCTATAAACACCAAATATGTAAATGGTGTGTTGTTTCCCATGTCACGGGGTGTTAATGCCACATGCATAACTTTACCGACTACCTTACCCTCTAAACCTAAACACGACAGTGACGCTTTTGTGCCAGGGTTAATTTAGGTTGAGGTACCAAGGCCAGGAGATATTATGACACTACACACTAGTAGTCACACGTTAAGCTTATTGTGCGTCTTTGCGAATGGCATATGGTCTTATTCTTCCGACCCGATCCTACACTTCTTTTTTGTTCTAATGACAGGATAGATTTGGGGGAAATTTCGTGCACAGTTTTTCCCACAACTAATTATCAAGGGATTTACAATATAAAATTATCACGTAACGAAAAGAAGAAATCAATTTAGTTAACAACCTTCTTTGAATCGTAGATTTCCGCAAAGTAAAGCGGGAGCGCTAAACCTTTACAAAATAAAAATCATGGAAGGGGCTGTATGTCAGATCGCCAGTCATACTCGTAAATGTATAAAATAATGCTATCCTAACCGCAAAATTTTTGTTAAATAAATACTAATATGCTATAAATACTAAAATGCGAAAGTCTTTTCATCTGTTTCGCTTTTGTGGCTAAACCGCTGGACACATTTCAGTTAAATCTAACTAGGAGTCGGTTGAAGTCCCAGTGATTAAAACATAGGCTACTATTTTGCTATTCCCAAGGAAGTTAAATTTTATAAGAAACATTATATTAATGACATGTCTCTCTACTTGCGGGCAAAGCTACGCGGATCGGCTAGTGTTAAATAAAAGTCTACCTTCATTCTCCATTATTTAAAAAAATAAATAATTTTATCGTTTGAATCAGAAAAATTATATGATCTTTTGACTGACCAAATAAAGTTTATCAATCAGCTCAGTAAATAGCATCTAAATTTCGAAGCAAATTTGTAGCTAAATTTAATTGCCGACTTTACAATTCCAGAACTGTTTTATCTTGCAAAATCTTCATCTTTTTGTTGGCTCGCTCCAAGCTCTGAAATAACCAATGCATATAAAATGATTCATGCTCTCGACGTGCAACGAAACGCGTATCCTCGCTTAGCCAAGCAGATTAATTACAAACCGTAGTTTTAATATTATGCGACCTACCACGAAATGTTTACGTTGGAATGAAACTGTTTGGTTTTCATAATTTATGGGAAATTTATCGTGTAATTCGAATATGTGATTAATAGCATACAGATTATACTACGTCATGGATGCCGGATTATATACCATGCCGGATGAACCACTCATTTACAATACGAGCGGTGTGCGTGCGAACATTGTCATGAACATAGATGATCTGAGGCACCTCATTGACTGGATACACGGTTCGAACACTTGGTAGCATACTATCTCCCAATACAGACAGATAATGTGTTGCGTTTGCTCTTGAAGGAAGAAGAACGAGCTCACCCACTCCATCCGCTGACGTCCACCCCCACATATTGGCCGAGATTCGCCCAGAATTGAAATTCGGCACTACATGGTCTTTGGTATATCTTGTACCTTCACGTATTAATATATAAATAAATAATATAAATTCATGCTCCAGATATACAACAAAATACGTATCTTCGTTCAATAAAGTTGATAAATTGCAAGTCGTTATATTTATGTGACCTACTCAAAATAATAAAATATAAACCATTAAATTGGAATATTCCATAAGTAATGTAAATGTTGTGCAATTTAAATAAAAATATACAGGTTGACTGGCAAAAGAATGTACATATTGTAGGACACGAGAATTAATAAAAATACATAACATATAACTAATAAAAATATAATAAAAAGAGAATATTGCTTAACTTAGTGTAGTAACATTTTTTTACCATTCACTATTTATAATTAACTGTCGATCACCTTATGGTTGAAATTCGAACGTAAGACTTTAATAGTATTTTGCTTAGTACGTTTGTTTGAAGCTGTATCTCATTTTACTGGTTGCTTTAGGCTACGTCCGCATAGACAGGCAGCTTGCTTAGCGCCACTTAGCGAGTAGCTTAGTAAAACGAACGTTTTAGAATATTCGCAATCGGCCGCACTGCGCGCTTGGCGGCTAGCTAATTACTTAGCGACCTATCAAAGTAAACAAACGTATTGGTTTTTTGTCGCGAGGCGCAAAGCACTAGACGCTAAGCAAGCCGACTATGTGTGCGGACGTAACCTAAGTCTTTTGTGAATGGATTCCAATAATTTGGCATAAAATTTGTACGTACAACTGAAGATGGCAATTAGTTTTTCTACGTTGTTTAGATTCGCTTTGAAAAGCAAATTTTTAGTGGTCTCTCAACCGTAATTCTTGCTTGAATTTTAATCAGTCAAAAAATCAATATATTTTATACAAACTAGAGTACAAATAAACAATAACTCAGTTTGACCTAAACAGTGACTCAGTTTGACACTAAGAAATAATAGTGTAGATCCGGGTTCTTTTTAAAGGATAGAATATCTGCAATTCAGGCAGTTCCTAAAAGGCGAGCGACTATACGAGTCCCGGGCGATACATTGCAGAAGTCTACAATGGTAGTCCATTGTAGACTTCTGTAATGTATCGCCCGGGTCTGTTTTTTATTATTATTATTTCCTGTGTTCTGTCGCAATATTATTGTCGTAATAACATCAATGCTTGTCATTTTCGTGTTCTGGTTGAAAGGATAAGGTAGCTGGTAAACTTATACATGTAGCATTAGCAACCGGGCCACACAGATAGCAACATACCATTAACATTTTTCATATCTATAAACGATGGTTATGTTCTTCCATCAGGAGAGTTATGATGTAAAAATTATTAGAGACATAGCTTAAAGCAGAAAAGAATAAACATATAAATTAATAATTAAATTGTTAGTTAAATTGAATAATATATTAATAATTAAAATCAAATAAGCAAAATTAAAAAAATCAAATGATATATTATTAATTTAAAAATAAATAATGAAATGTAAATTAAAATTAAACAAATTATTAATAGCAATGTTATTATTTTAGTGATAAGAAACTAAGATTTGCACACCTTTAAATGGTAGAATAAGTAGAACTATATTGAATTGTTGAAATTGCAAATAAAAAAAATATTAAAATATGTGTAGACGCCAGTATCTCTAAAACACTGCATCAGAGCTCCTCTTAATTTATACGAGACTAAATAGAAAGTATATCCTCCCAAACAATAAAAAAAGTCAAATCGGTATTAAATGCTTGAGTTCTGAGGTAACAATCATACAAAAGCAGCCGAATTGAAAACCTTCTTCTTTTTGCGGAGTCGTTTCAAAAAGAAAAAGTAGCTGTATCAAACTTTTATATTTACAAATCAAACAAGCAGAATCCACTCTAATATCTCGCTCATAGAAATATTTAATAACCTGGAATCTAAATAGCTACTTTAAACATATGTACATATAAGTAAACATTTTTCTCTTGTGTCTTTTTACTAAAAAAAAAAGTAGGTATGTCTTTTTACTAAGTGCATCATAGGAAATGCAGTATGTTTACTAAGTGACCGCCCCATTGGTCGAGTGGTTCGCGACCCCAACTACGCAATCGACGGGGCTCGGGTTCGATCCCCGACGGGGACAAGCATATTTTGTGTGATGAGCATTAATGTTTGTATTTTCGGGTTTGGGTGTTTATTAAATATATTCCACTATTTTTATATGTGTATTTCTATGTATTAGTATCGTTGACTAACACCCTAACACAAGCAAATAATTTGCTTACTTTGGGGTTAGATCGGTAAGTGTAATTTGTCCCGTGAATATTTATTATTATATTATTTATTATTATTATTACTAGAAAATTTTATTTAGTTGGTCATAATTTTGTCTGCGTTATAAAGATATGATTGCGATAACCACTAAGTCTCAATCTTTATAAATCCTATACTTTAAACTTTAGTCTGTCTCGTGGTCTAAGGGTTAGCTTATTCAACTCCGATCATGAGGTCCTGGGTATGATCCCCGCTACCCACCCACAAAATAAGTGTATTATGTGCCACATGTCGAGCAAAATAAACGGCTGGTTCAAGAGTTCCTCGGGCATAACGTGTCGGAGCAATGTACGCTTTACATTGCGAAAAATAATAATTAAAATCATAAAACGCAAATTTTGCATTACCCACTAAAAAGAAATTTCCATCATGACTAGATTATAAAAATGGCACGTTTTCTTAACTTTTTGTTACATTGTCCCTTACACGCTGTATATACTATTTTGTTTATAGTGAAGACTGTTGTCTAACTTTAAGAAATTTTATTGTTAAATCTATGGTCAAAAGGAGTCATAGAATCATGGTCAAATTTCAACCAGAGGGCGATCGTTAGTTTGAATAATTCTTTGTTTATTGTATTTAGTCAGGTTTGTATAAATGAAAATGTTTGAGAGGCCGTACAAAACATTATAAATTTCATTCTAAACGTTAGTCCTAGAAATAGGAAAGGATAATAATGAGTGTCTATACAACGTTCGCCTAGAATCCAACGCACTTTTATGAAATAATGGTTATCATTTTACGATAAATTGTTTTTTTTTTTCTGAAATATACAATGTATCACTGTCACTTTTTCAAATACGTGTTAATTCACGAAAAATTAACAAGGATTATGGTTCTTACAATTTTGACAAATGGTAATTTATCACATCCAATTTTTAACCATTTACATCGTAATATATCGGAAACAAAGATTTAGTACGAGTCGGTATCTTACATCAAAAAATATTCTATTTTAAATATACATTAATGAATAATAAACAAAACAAAATATTTTATGTCATTCACAGATTAACTAGATGTCACTTGCTTTTTTTGGAAGATTATGTTTATACGGTCTTGCGTATTGTAAGTTTCAATTATTTATAGTGAATACTTTCTTTTTTCCTATATTTTCCATACTACTTTATTAAACATTTTGCATCCTATATATACTAGATTTTTGTAACGTCTACCGTTTTTCATAAATAAAACAGTGTTTACTTTATGGCACAAAAGAAAAACATTTGCTTACTTCAAATGTAAGGACATTTAAGAGTTTGAGTCGTTCATGACTCCCGTAACGAGACGAGTTCCTTTTTAAAACGTACTTGCTATTAATAGTATCCGTAGAATTCCAGTATGGACTTACGGTACATCAAATTAGTTTAATATTTTCTATTCAGGTTATCTTCTTATAGAACTTTTATTCTGACTTCATCAATTTCCCTTGGTCCCATTTTCTTCATTAGTATAGTCTTGTGCCATCGGATTGAGCAGCTAGTGAACATAAAAAAATATTGAAACACCTTTTTTGGTGTGAGTAGGCGATGGTTGTTTTTTAAGAAAATCCATCGATCACTATACTATAATATAAAAATTACTTTGAACACTGAATATCGTCGGCACTTAGTAAAACTCCATGTTAACTTGAATTTATATTGTATTAAAATCACTTGAATGAATGAATGAATGAAACTCTTTATTGTGCACAAACTTAGAATTTAAAAATACATTTTTAGTATAATTAATTACTATACTCGTAGTACACAAAGGCGGTCTTATCGCCAAAAAAGCGATCTCTACCAGACAACCTTTGTTGATAAGGATAACATTTAAAGATAGAGTAGGGTATCCATAACAGATATATATATACTATTATATTATCTTATGACTATATACCTATTTTACATCTATACATACAAATTATGCAATCATACATATAGGCAAATCCGAGATCACAACATAAAAACACATTGATGCACAACAAAATGCACAAAAATCAAAATATGACAAAAAAAAATTTATATATTATATATATATTATTTATTCTGTAACACTTAAATTCAAGTAATACGTTTTGACTAAATTTTTAAAAGTATTTAATGATTTCGCACGTCTAATGTTAGTAGGTAGCTTGTTCCACAGCTTAATAGCTTGAATCGTAAAGGAATGTTCATAAAAACATGAATTATGAACAGGCATACGCAAAGTAAGATTTTCACCTGAACGCAGTTTCATAACCTGACTGTTAAAAAATTCAAATTTTTCCTTTAAATATTCTGGAGTAATTGGATCAAACAGCACACAGTACAATAAGAAGAGAATATGAGCATCACGGCGAAGTTTAATAGGAAGCCACTTGAGGTGTAAACGAAACTTGGACACATGATCATATTTGCGTAAGCCAAATATGAATCTGATACATATATTCTGGAGACGCTCAAGTTTATTTAGCTGTTCTTTCGTAAGGTTAACAAAGCATACGTCTGCATAATCCAGAATTGGAAGTAGTAGGGATTCAGCAAGTGCAACTTTGGTAGGTATGGGTAGTAAATTCTTTAATCGCCTTAAGGAACTCCAGGAAGCAAATAATTTCTTACTAATTTCTTTAATGTGACAGGTCCATGAAAAAGTGCTATCAAAATATATTCCTAAATTTTTTACAGAGTTTGTGTATGGAATACTAATTCCATTTAGTTGCACAGCAGGTAATCTACACCAATCAACTCTTGCAATAAGTTTTGGACTACCAATTATAATAACTTGAGACTTTTTTGGGTTTATGTTTAAGCCAAAATTTTCACTCCAATTACAAATGGTAGCCATGTCAGCATTGATGTCGTTGATAGCACGATGAAGATTTTCAAGATCAGTATGTGTGTAAATTTGGAGATCGTCGGCATACATGTGGTAGAGAGAAGACAATTGATGAGTAATTGAACTAATGAAGAAAGAAAATAGTAGAGGAGACAACACGCCACCTTGAGGTACGCCAGCAGTAATACAAGACCAATCAGAAAGTACATCTGCCCAGCGAATCCTTTGTCGGCGACCATTCAAATAATCTCGGAACCACCCCATTGCTGTAGGTGATATATTAATGGAGCTTAAAAGACCTAAGAAAATATCGTAGTCAACAGAGTTAAAGGCGTTGCTGAAATCCAACAAAGCAAGTACAGTTAATTTTCTAGCATCCATCGCTAGTCTTATGTCATCACTTATTTTAACAAGGGCAGTTGTTGTGCTATGACCAGGACGGAAACCAGATTGAAACGTATTAAACAAGTTATTTCTGTTCAAAAACGATCTGAATTGCTGGTAAACAAGTCGCTCGAGGACTTTGGATAAGAATGGTAAGATTGAAATTGGCCGAAAATCAGAGAAAAGAGACGGATTGGTCTTTTTTGGTAAAGGGATTACAAATGCATCCTTCCAACAATTAGGAAAAGTACAAGATCTTATGGAACAGTTAAATATATGAGTTATGGTTGGAATAACAATATCTATAATAGGAATTATCATATTACGACTGATGTTGTCAACGCCTACTGCGTTTGACGATACGGCTAGGATATTATTTTTTACCTCGGAATCAGAAAATTCATTGAAAACAAACGGTGAAAAGTCAGGAGTTGGCAATGTAGAAAGGTTTTGTAACGTTTGTAATTTTTTAGAAATATTTAGTGTAGTAGAAGAGGAAAAGTGTTGATTTAAGTCATCTAAATTTATGTTTTGCGGACGAGAGGTTTTTGTAGACTTACCAACTCCTAAAGATCGAAGAAATTTCCATACTTTAGCTGGATCACCGTTTTGGACAGAATTGTGAATGTGGCGTCGTTGTGCATCTCTACACATTGTATTACAACGATTCCTAATTTTGACATATTTATCCCGATTTTCTTCCGTATTATTGGCTTTATATTTAGCCCGAGCTCGATGTTTCTTAACTAATAATGCTTTTAAATCATCGGTGAGCCATGGAGCAGGTAAGTGTTTCATTTTCACCGGCCTTAAAGGTGCATGTTTATCGTATAATTGAGTTATAACAAGATTAAACTTTTCAACTTTCTTATGCACACATGATTCATTGATAATGGCAGACCAATCAATCAATTGTGCATCAGAACAAAGAGAGCTTATATCCATCCCACCAAAATTACGCTGAAAAAGTATTGTTGGTTTGGGTTTATGCCCACGCAGATTATATGATAAAAAAATCAGATGATGGTGGGAAAATGCATCTGCAGAGCACTGCCCAAATTTTGCAACGTACTCAGGTTGTGAAATCATCATAAGATCAAGAAGAGATGGCATACAGTCTGGAGCAAAGTGCGTGGCAGTATTAGAAAGTAAGTGCAAATTACAAGAATTGAGTATATATTTAGGTTTACTGGCACGCGCATTAGATTTTATGAGACAAGTATTAAAATCACCCATAAGTATGGTGTGGGTGTAGGATGGTATATATGTATCAAGCAACTCTTCAAATTGAGAAAAATAGTTGATTTGTGATGAAGGACTATAAAATACCCCTAGAAGTAATTTGGTGTGTGATAATTGGACTTCAATCAAGATATATTCAACTGAATCAGCAGGCGGAGGTTGAGGAGATGTACTTACAATATTAAAAGAAAAATGGGATCTTAAATAGATAGCCACTCCACCACCACCCTTACCAATGCGGTCATTTCTAATAAGTTGAAATCCAGGCAATGCGTAATAGGTGGAAGGCAAACAAGGTTTAAGCCAGGATTCAGACACTAAAATGGCATGAATATTTTTGCACTCAAAAGATGCTAGCATATCAGGATAATGAGCCGGGATGCTTTGGGCATTTATGTGAACAACGTTGAATTTTTTCGCAACATCAGAGAAGTGTGAATTTAAAGTTTCATTAAGGGATAAAGAGCTGGTACTGTGAAAACTATCGTCACCATTAGAGCTATTGGAAGAAGAAAAAGAATAATAGTTGTTTTCATTAACCGTACTATCATTAGACATAGGTATTCGTAATTTTATTGTAAAATTTTATCCAAATAAAAATAATAATCTATCAAAACAGTATTTAAACAAATGATTATGAGTTTTTAAATAGGTTTCCAAAACATCTGTACCTAACAGTGATTATGACTATAACAAATAAAAACAAAAACAAGAATACTAACATATTATAAACTAACAGATCTCAAGGCTGCACAAATATAAACTTGTGCGTTACAATACGCAAAGGACAACTTAAACATAACGTCACACGTAGACATATGAGATATGACAATTGACATTTGACAGCCTTGTCAGCTGACAACTGTTACAATAATAACTTGTCTGTAGAAGATATTAAATATTAATTTACCTTAAAGTTATTTAAATATAAATTGCATGCATACTTTAACATTATGTATTTATAGTGGCAATATTGTGTGAACAAGTATAATACCAAAATGTGGGTAAAGAAATCTATCATCGAATGTTAACACTAAAGTAATAAGTTGTAAATTATGATGTGATTATGGGCTGTGGATATTATGATTCTAAATTAAAAAAGATAAATAACAAATAAATTAAAACAGAAAAGTATCATTAAATTTACTTTTTAACTGCCCTCTTAGATCGACTTGGTCCAGCAACAGTCTTTTCTTTATTACCAGGGGCCGAGACAGTCAATCCGGCTGACACAGGAATATCTGCAGGGTGGGCCTTAATAGCATCCATATCGATCATGCTACGTACGTGATGCCTGGAGCCATCTGGACCGCATACAATAATATTTCCATTTCTTGTCCAGCACCGACTGACTCCAAACCGCTCACGCGCCGACAGAAATAACTTATGGCGATTTTTGGTTAAAAACTCAGATAATGTAAACCCAGTACCTTTAAGACAGGATTTGGCATGCCAAATTTTAGTTTTGACAGTGAAATTTTCAAATTTGAGAATAATAGGCCTAGGTTTACCTGTCCTGAAATGGCCGATTCTTTGTAAAGTTCTTACAGAATCAGAAGAGAACTCCGTCAACTGCAATTTATTAACCAGCAGATCAAGAACAATTTTGCGCAGATCTTCATTGTTTTGCTCAGGAACGCCATGTAACATGAGAAATTTCCTTCTACTATGCATCTCCAACTGATCCATACTATCACTCAGAGCCTGAATTTGACATTGCAAGCTTTTAAAACCATCAAGCACAAAAGATTTAAAGGATATAAATTCAGATGTAAGAGCTGCAAGTGGGCTTTCAGGACCTGCGGTTATAGTACCAGAGGCTTCCAAATCTCTTTGCTTCTTAAGAAAACCCTCCATCTGCGCTTCAAATTGCTGATTCATCTCCATTACAGACTGTTTAATTGCTTCCATTTTTGTAACAGTAACAATGAAGTGTTAAAGTGAGACTTTTCACCAGTGTTAGATAAAAAAAGAGTGTTTTTATAGGATATAATCACAGGTAGGTTACAGATGTATATTTCTTACATAACTTTTTTATGAAAAAGACAGATTTATTAATAAAATTTAAAATAAATTACAGAGCACTAAACTTTAGATGTTAACTGTTAGTCTCCTACCCGAAAAACACTTGTACTGTGTTACTCGATTTATTTACTTTTTTTTACTCGATCATATAAATCGAGTAAAACTGTACAACTGATTTTAATACAATATAAATCCAAAATAAAAATTACTTCCTAAACAGAACAATGGTATGCCTACTCATTAGCTTACATACCCCTATATAGAAACTCCATCCAACACCTGCGATCCTGATATTCTAATCAAGGCATAGTGCCTATAAAAATAAATGTAAGCAATTTTCCCCGTATGCGTTCCCAATAAAAACATTAGTGCCACACGTACCGTGAAATTTCCCATTTGCATGCAAGCCTGTTGATGGGATGGCTACCGATTATAAAATCACCGTAGCTTTATATTGAACGAAGCTACTAATTTTCTTATTAATCAAACCAAATTATATATTATAAGTTGGGACCTGTTTTGAAGAATACATCAACTGCCTTTCTTAGGCATTTCGTAAAAGTCGAGGGAAGACTAATAAAACAGGTCACTAATACTGCAACTTCTAGGTGGAAAAGGGCTACAATGCCTTGACTGGCCTCAATACCATCGCCTAACCTATTTCTGCCATACAGCGTCGGTGCTTATCGCTGTCGTGTTCCGGTTGGAGGGTAAGGTAGCTAGTAAACCTATAAATGTGGCATCGAACTCGGCCATACGCATTTTGGTGTTTATAGGCAACTATTTTCTTTTCCATCGGGACAACCACCTGTATGCTTGCTATCCTAGCAATTAAAATAAATAAAATTATTGGGTGCAATAATCTATATCTATATACCTACATATAAAAAAATCGTAGGAAAGTCAAAACTGTACATTGAATATTTTTTTAAAAGAATACTTGGGGCGTGATCTACAATCGATATCGAAGCCAAAAATATAGTTTTTAGAATTTTTGTCTGTTTGTCTGTATGTATGTCCTAGGTAAACTCAAAAAGTACTGCATGGGTTTACTTCAAATTTTGCATGAATATTACTAACAGGTCGGGTCAACATATAGGCTACATATTATCACGCTATCACCTACGGGGGAGGAGCTGTGCAGAGTAAACGAAGTCTGCACAGACGAAGTCGCGGGCAACAGCTAGTAATCGTATAAATTTTAAAGCATGGCATTCCATGAACGGGTGTTTGCAGGCTAGCCTACGCGATTATTTTTGTAATTAAATTACCTTTCTTCTGATATCAATTGTAACTTTTTTCCCGTGTTGGTCCGGGATCTTTTGAAGAATAGACTAACTGCCGTTTTGCCAGGCACATCTTAAAAGGCAAATGATTGACTGTACTTGTCACTACCGTCGTGCCTACTACGAGTTATAGTTCCACAATGTCTCGCCCGGCTATTAGTAACCACCACCTTAGGTACCTATTCCTATCGCAATAGCGTCAATTATTGTCATTATCGTGTTCCGGTTTGGAGGGTAAGTTAGTCGGTATACCTACTTATTCATGTAGCATTGCCATCCCGCTATATTGATAGCAATGCGCCATTAACATACTCGATGTCTATAGGCGATGGTTTTTCTTTGCATCAGAAGAGCCATCTGCTTGTTTGCTATCTTATGTTATTTTTTATATCATAAGATAGCAAACAAGCAGATGGGTCTCCTGATGAAAAGAGTCAACCATCGCCTATAGACACCAAACATATTAATGGTGCGTTGCTATTTTGTGGCAAGGTATAATGTCACATGCAGATTTTTACCGGCTACCGTACCCTCTAAACCGGAACTCGATAGTGACAAGCACTGACGCTATTGGCAGGAACAGGAAAGGCGGTGTTACCGGATCCGGGCGAGACAATGCAGAACTCTACCACCTAGTAGCCACGATGGTAGTGACTCGCATAGTCAATCGGTCGTCTTTTACGACCTGCCTGGCAGAACGGCAGTTGGTGGTCTATTCTTCAAAGGAGCCCGGAAGCAACACGAAAAAAAAGGGTTATAAAATAAAAGTGATTAGTGAACATTTTGTTCAAGTTTTACCTACTAAATAAAAATATTTGAATTTGAAAGAAGCAATGACCAGAAATAATGGTAAGATTACCAAGGCTATATTCTTCATGATAAAAACTATAAAATCTAAAATCAAATTTATTCGATTATTAAAACAATTAAAGTTAAGGAAAAAATAATTAAAATTAATTTCATTAAACGTAACCAGAAACGCTTTTCGAATGGCAAGTAATCAAAGGCATGTTATCATATAAAAATTTTCATAAAAAATGTCTCGTTTGGTTATCATATGGGTGAAGGTCGATCTTCCACGGTCTCCTCAACTATTAAATCTGTTACTGGGATATTATATACGTATTACAAAATCGGTATAATATAAAGATAATGTTCTTTTTGAATTTATGAATTTTTCTTGTTTAATCAAGCGAAATATTGATGTAGCGGAGAATTGAATTAAATTGTCTGAATTGTTACTTTAATTTAAAAGTGCCTAAAGCTGCTCGATGGACGCGAGTAATGCAATTTCACGTCAAAACCTTTACGATACAATGTAAAAGCCGAATACCGAGAGCCCATAAATTCAATCATGAATTTTTTAATTTTTCGTAACTACTTTTACGAGGTGATACGAGTTCTGCAACGTCTCCCTCGGGTGTGGTATCATCCCTTTACTTTTCCTGTAAAGTAACATCAGGGCAATAACATCAGCGTTTGTCACCGTTACGTTCTAAAGCAGATAAGGATTATAATATAGTCATGGGTATATTTAGATGCAAAAACTCCTTTAAAAAAGTTTGATAAATATTTTACCTTCTTTTTATTTTTATTACTTTCGTTCTTATGACAAGGGCATCTAAAAAATCTGTAAACGGTTGACCCTACAGGCCACCCCTGAAACTTCCCGCCAAATTCAGGTATCTTCAACTCAAAAAGAGTAAAAACTATAAGCATAGATTTTTCAGTTCAAATATCTACTCGTATTTTGTTAAAAATGACAATACATTAGTTTTTGAAAAGCTGTATATTTTGAAAAAGATGATGGCATTCAACTCGATTTTTGAGATCTAAAATATTGCTTAAGCTAAATAATCGATAGGTTGAAAAATTTCGAAGCATTGTCAAAAACTTTTTTTTTCTAAAATTTTTGAAATGTCAGTTGACGTAGTTTTTTAGTACTAAAATATCGTAGAATACCAAAAAAATGATTGGTTGAAAAATCAAATCTATGTCGAAAAAACTTTATTTTAAAAATGTTTCGTCAATGACTACTCCCAAACGGATAAACCGAATTTAATGCAATTTATGCATTAGACGTAGTTTTTAAGGAATAGAGCTGATTAGTTTTTGTACTCAATCAGTACATTAATCTAGAAGTTATCTTAAAAAAATACTGTTTTGCCAAACATTTTTGACGTTTTTCCAAAATTTCTCAAAATCTCCTGAGCCGAATTGGTACAAATTTACAGGCAGTCTACGTTGAATGGAATTCAATAGAATGCCATCGGGTTTCAATCGGCCCAGCCATTCAACCGCGTTTCAATCGGTCCAGCCATTCAAAAGTTATGAGATGTTTACACAAACACACACACACACACACGCACGCTCGCACGCACGCACGCATTCACGCACAAACGCACGCACGCACGAACGCACGCACACACGCACGCATGCACGCACGCACGCACGCACAAACGCACGCACGAACGCACGCACGCAAGCACCCACGCACGCACGCACGCACGCGAACGTATCCACGCTCGCACGCGCACACATGCACCCGCACGCGCGCACGCACCCGCAATTACGCACACGCACGCACGCACCCAGACGCACGGACACGCACGCACGCACACGCAAAAACGCACGCACGCACACGCAAACACGCACACGCATACGCATACGCACACGCACTGGTATACGCAAACGCACATGCACACGTACACGCAAACGCACACACACACACACACACACACATACACATCGAACATACATACATACATACGTACTGACGCCATCGTGAAAGTAGTGAGAAAGGTTTCTAGGGCCTCAAAACGTGAAGATCTGGTGAACGGTTTTCGAAAATAGGGGGAAAATCAGTAACTTCCTTATCTACATACGTTGCGGGAAGCGGGTTAATTTATATTACTAGCTCCAATAGAGTATATAAGAAATATTGAAATATTTTAATCTTTGACTTTGCTTTGCTTTTGAGTAAGATACTGTGCCTGATTTTTAAATAAGGATAAGTAATTTAAAAAAAAAACATAGACTTTGTAGTTCGACTCGGGTCGAGCCAAGTGCTACTACTAGATTTATTATACTTAAAAATATTGCATTAGCAGACTTGATTCCGAGAATGTTAACTCACAACAGATAGCCAACAAGGCTGTCGGTTCCCTTTGCCATCCGACGTAAGCCAGAAGGCCTTATGTTGTAATCTGTACATATCACTCAAATATCAAATTCTGAACATTACGAAAACCAAGGACAAAACTATATAACACTTTTTTATTTACGCGTTATAATATAAACTTAACTTTATACAATAATGATATCACGTTAACTTTGTAATATTTACGTGTAAATTTACTTTTCTGTGCATGTAAAATGTTTTAAAACACCTTTGTATACAAACATATATTTGCCTTCCACAAGCCAAAGCTGTTTGAATGAAACTCAGCTGGACCAGCCGCATTTGTGCAGACACGAGAATTCTGCCGGCGACAGATCGCTGATCAAACAAGAAACTTTGTATCGGTCACTGAGAACTTTGTCCTTAAAGAAAAATATGATATATCGATAATTTTATAAACAACTTAAAACAAAGGAATTCTGTAATATGCAAGAATCCTCTAATCCTGTAATATGCAAGTAGCTATCTCAAATGGTGATATGAAATGCCAATATATGTAATGATAAATAAATACTATATATCTACAAGTATATTGTAGATATTTATTTATTTAAAAGGTAAAAAAGTAGATATAATACTTGATATTATTATATACTTGCTGCAGCGTGCAGCCCGCTATTTTTAGTGAATCCCGTGGGATCACCTAACATTTTCGGGATAAAAAATAACCAATGTATTATTCTGGGTCTTCAGCTATCTACATGCCAAATTTAATCGTAATCGGTTCAGTATTATTTGCGTAAAAGAGTAACAAACATCCATACATACATACTCACAAACTTTCGCATTTATAATATTAGTAGGATAGAAAAATTTGTGAATATAAATATAAAAAAGTGAATGTTTGTAATTTTTCTTTCACATTTAAAACTAATTTTATTTCATTCTATATAATTATAAAAAGTTTGTTAACTAAACTGTAAATTACGAATTCATGAAATAAAACTCTACACTTCTACTGGCTCACATTTTAACTTCTACAAATAAACTCGTGTTTGATTTTTACTTTTCTCTTACCCAGTAACAAAAATAAAAGTGATTGTTATAAATAAGGGATAAGAGACACAGAAATAAGTATCACCTTATTATAAAAAAATAATATTCTTGAATATTTAAAATTACTTAAACGTAAAGATCTTTGCCAGAGTATGAAACTGAAATAATAAAATGTCCGGTTAGTGGTAAAATTAATTAGTTTTAATAGTTAAATATTAGTTTACCTAAGTCGCTCAGACACAGGTTTGTGCATTCCACATCTGGATTTCTTTGATAATAGTGTTATTTTAATACGATTTATTAACCTCGTTTGCATTATTACCATTTTGCTAAAATATGCGCTTGAACTGTTTCACAAATTTTACATTATATTTACACTTTTTATTTAGTTTATATCTCTTACGATATATTTACGTTAGCTCAGAAGTTGCCGTAAAAGTAAAATTAGTTGGCAATATACTTAATTTACTAGGTGGTAGAGTTCTGCATTGTCTCGCCCGGGTCTGGTACCACCGCCTTACCTATTCCTGCCTCAATAGCGTCAGTGCTTGTCGCTGTCGTGTTCCGGTTTGGAGGGTAAGGTAGCCGGTAAACTTATGCATGTGGCATTAGACCTCGCCACAAGATATCAACGCACTATTAACATCTTTGGTGTCTATAGGCGATGGTTGACTCTTTCCATCAGGAGACCCATCTGCTTGTTTGCTATCTTATGATATATCATAAGATAGCAAACAAGCAGATGGAAAAAATACACTAAATAAAAAGTATTTTGTGAAACGGTACGAGTACAAATATATATTAACACAGTAATAAATGAAATTTCACCATGTGCCGACGACAAAACGTATGAAAATAAACTATTTCCATGTTAACACAGACCTTTTACGTCGATGCTCATATACTGGTTGCCTTACTGCAATGCAATTCGATGTGACTGTTAGTTTAGTAAGTTTACATGCTACATATAAACTACATAATATGTAACACTACGTTCCAGCTTTAGTGGCTGTGTAGTTTATAAGGTACCATGTCCTTTTTATTCCCTTTTTTATTTTTATGAACCGAATAAATTTCCCGTTCCAGAATACCCGGGCAGCCTGATTATCCGTGACACTGGCGAGAATAGTACCCTTCCCACCTTGGAGATATAATTATTTATATTTTAAATATATTTACGAGTTATGTAATTGTTTTGAATATATTAAAATCAAAAAAATATTGGAGTATATAAAACGTTTTTGTTCAGAAGTCATTTTTAAATCTGTTGTAGGTACCTATTGCAAGTTACCTGGAAACTTTTTTATCTCTTTAGTTATGTTACTGTATACTTTTATAGTTGTAACCACATACCACACAAATACTAATAGACACGGTGTTGGGCCCAAAATACGTAGCCGCCCATATGAGCAAATGTGTGTAAATGTCAAACGCTTGTACAGATCATAATCGTATCGTAAAAAAAATAGAAATATGCCATATTGTGCTATTTTATATTGTCAAATTATAAGCTAAGGCTTAAAGAATTACGTCTGGAGTGATTTTACTTCACCGGTAAGTAATATAACTCAGTATTTCTCTATGTAAATGCAAGCGACGTTGACAACCTAACAAATTGCCTTAAAAGACGTATTCAGTTTGATCCGTGTTTGTACCAGAAAAGAAACATTGCCAGAAATGGAATTAACTTACAAAAGCAACTAAGCAATACTACATAGTATATGTATTTGCATTTGCATTTATTTTCGTGGTCACGGTCAAGTTCAAATAAGATTGTAGAGAAGGTAAAAATTATATATCCTAATATTATACATAGTTTTGGTGCCTATACGCGATAAACATCTTTTACCATCATAATAACCGTCTACATATTTGCTATTCTACACTTTAAAATTTACCAGAAAATGCAATGTTCTTTTAATTTCATTCAATCATTTCAATATCTACTCATATCGGTCCACCCCCACTTTGAAGAATAGACCATCCGCCGTTCTGCCAGGCAGATCGTAGAAAGTGAAAATTGGATATGCGAGTCACTATCATCGTTACTACTGGATGGTAGATTTCTGCAACGTCTTGCCCGAGTCTGGTACCACCGCAATACCTATTCCTTTTGCAATAGTGTCAATTTTTGTCACTGATGTGTTCCGGTTTAGAGGGTTAGACATGTGGTAAATTCATGCATGTGATATTAATACCCTTCTGGACGGATAGCAACGCACCATTAACATCCTTTGTGTATATATATGTCGCAGTGAAATTGTCAATAGCCGTTAGATTATAATCTACCTAGGGATTTTATAATTTGGTTAGGTTAGGTTAGCAGTTAAATTATAATATCACTTAGGTAAATTATAATCTAACGGTACTGACAATTTCACTGCGACATATACACCAATGATGTTAATTAATATTTAAGGTCTGTTGTTGTTTCTTTCCATGAGCCAACTGTTTGTTTGCTATTTTATGATATAAAAAAATTAGGAAGTCACATAGATATGATATAACAATACACATTAATGTAATTTTATTCGCTTATCTAACAAAACTTAATGTAAAATTTAATTAATATTAGCGCAAGACTTCCCATAGCTGACAGATACATTAAGGAGTCTACCAACACCCACCCTACGCCTAAACAAACACCCATAAACCAGATTTTAATTTGCATTTAAGAAAAGGCGTGAAATTGGGAAAAGTTATTCTTACCCTTCTGATAATTTATACAATCAGTAACTTCTACACTAAATAAAACTGGTTCAAAAGATATACGAGTAACTTATTTTTATTAATTGAAGCGTTTATATCCTTTGTGTTCTTTTAACTGGCTTTCAAAAACTAATTGCATTTTTTTATGACGAATCCATTTTTTCTGTACTCTTAATGAAAAATCTCTGAAAAATAGACTATCTGCCATTCTGCTAGATAGTTCGTAAAAAGCAAATTGGCTATACGAGTCACTACCATCGCGACTACAAGGTGGTAGAGTTATGCAACTTATCGCCCGGGTCTGGTTCTGGTACCGCCGCTTTACCTAATCCTGTCACAATAGCGTCAATGCTTGTCACTGTCGTGTTCCGGTTTGGAGGGTAAAGGAGTCGATACACTTACGCATATGACACTAACTCCTCGCCACACGGATATCAACACAGCATTTATATATTTGGTTCTATAGGCGATAGTTGTCGTTTTGCATCATAGTCCAGTAAAAAGTTTAATGAAACCATGATTTGACTAGTTTTGGCGCAATGAGTAAAAATGTGTTCATTAATACTTAAATAATGATATTATGAAAGAAATTTTGATTTAAATTTAGAGGAAAGGGGTGAAAAAAATAAAAAAAGGGTTGAAAAATGCCTTTTTTAAAATAACTTAATAACGGTAGGAAATAGAAGAAAAAGTTTCAAATAATATACCTGTTATATGAGCTGCGTCTGCGGAGCAAGGTCCTCGCAACGCTCTTGTACATATCTCGCCTGCACTGGATATCGAGGACGCCATGGACCACATCAGTAAGAAGACATCACTTCACTTGAGAGTCGAGCGTCTGCAGTCTCGCCACAAGGTCAACTTTAGTTCCTTTGTGGTGAGAGTACCGACGCATCTCCTGTCGACCTTTGAGGTGGAGGAATTCTGGCCGACTGGTGTGGTCTACCGGAGGTTCCGGGGGAGACTCTGGAATGAAGCGCGCGTTACGTCGCCGTCAACACGTGACAGTGTAGTATTAAGTATATTATATTAATATGTATGTTAGTCTATAAAGTATTTATAATATGGGCCATGTTGCCTGAATTAAATGGTAAAATAAAATAAATAAATAAATTATTTCTTTCTAACATGAGAGACATCTGCTTCTTTACTACGAGTATATTTTGATATATAAAAAAAAAACAAGTTGATCGACAAAAAGGTAAAATACTAAGTTGACAAAATTGAAAAATTAGGTGACATTTTTAAAATTATTAAGATTCACAAATGACTTCCTCTAACCCCTTTTATAAAGTGTATAATAAACAGAAGCCGTAATTCATGCTCTGTACATTAAGTATAAGGTTAGACGCTAAATAATATTAAAAGATAAATATAAATGCATTAATATGCAACGAGCGAGGAAAAATTCGAGACCCATTTACATAACAAAAGAACTTGTAGCTTGGAAAAAATAACGTTAGAATAATAGTCTAGTGCGCTTTCTATAGAATTAAAGGGTTTTATAAGACTGCAATGATTTTTGTGGCGAATTGCATTATGCATTACAGTTATTTCACTTAAATAATATAACTTATGATTTTCATGCCGAATGTCATTAGACGATTATTATTTTGGAGTCCTTCGATATCCTTTGTAAAGTAGCTAAACGAGCTACTTTAATATTAAATATTATGATATATTTTTGTCTAACTAGCTTCATCATAGCTATGTATCATTAGAGATAACGTCAGAACAGACCACTATTGTTTAAGGAGTAAAAAAAATGTTTGCTGGTAAATCATGGATAAAGTTTAAAAACTGTGTAGATAGAAGAGAAAGTTGACATTATTGATATTACTGATGCAAATACAAAGCTGTTACCTGTTATTATCAAAAAGCCTGCTAGCATGTCTGTTAGTTTTAATTGTACCATACTATAAACATATCAAAAACCTAAGTTTCTGCAGTTTTACCTCTTTTAGGAAAAACTGGAATAATTTATTATTGCGATACGAGATCATAGAAAATCCGCTGGCAATAAAATGCTAATGATAGAAAATTGTTATAGCGATGCATTTTTTTACTAATTACTACTTTTATTTATATAAAACCACATTTTTAAATGTCCTTTACAAAAAACAATAATGTCCAATAGCGTTACACTTTTTCTATCTCATTATGCTGAAAGATAATATGTGCTGTGGCGATAGCAAACTGCTTGCGATATGAAAATTAAAAATTAAACCGCTTGACTACCTCCCATGTTTAAATCCTGTAATATTACAGAGTACATATTTAACAATGCGTAAACACAAAGAACTTGATGTTATGGCATTATAAAATTATTTTCATAATATCATGAACGTATGTGGTCTAGTGGTCCGGTGTCGAAGTTGACCACATGTGGTCCCGGGTTCAATTCCTGGGTCGGGCAATTAAGAAAGGTGTTTTTTCAGTTTTCTGATAAAAACAACTTTGCCCGGGATTGTACAGTGCCCGGTTGGCGATAGGCTTGACAACCTATCACATTGTGGGACCAAGTATCTTCGGCTACTCGTGGGTGCACTCGTTGTGCTTCTGCGTACCTCTTCGGGAATACTGGCGTGATGAAACTTTTTATGTGTGATAATGAAATTTGCAGTTATATGCTGATAAACCTAGTATTATACTTTTAATATCCAAAAGAAAAAACCAGACAATTCCGAAAAAATTCTGCGACGGTTCGACTAGGTTTGGTACCACCACCGTATCTGTTCCTGCCGCATTACTGTCATAGTATATCGATACTGAATTCTAGCTTGATGGGTAAGGTAGCCGATGAACTTATACTTTTATGTATCATAAGATACCAAACAAGCAGATTGCCTCTACTGATAGAAAAAGAAAATCATCACCATATATAGATATATAGACATCAAAGATGTTAATGGTGCGTTGATATTCATACACAGTGACAAGCCCTGCAGCTATTGCGGCAGTCATACAGAACTTTGCCACCTAGTAGCCACGATGATAGTGACTCGTATATTCAAGCGTTCGCCTCTCACGAATTGCCTGGCAGAACGGTAGATTGTTAATTCTTCGAAGAGAGCCCGGACCGACATGGGTGGGGGGGCATGTGATATGCGATATAATTTACACGAATCGATCCCATTTACATGAATAGCAAAGCACCATTTTTCGTGTCTCAAGGCAATATAAAAAAAATCAATTGGTCTTTATAAATAAAATTAAATATTCATTAGTTAATGCATTACGTAGAATTGCTAAGCAGATTCTTTTAATATTCGTTTTCTGAATAAAGTTTAGTAAAAGCTATTTTAAAGAATAAATTCTCTACTAACTTGGTAGATGTTTTGTTAATTATATTGTTAAGCGTAGCAGTATTAGACCGGGACCGTTCCCTCTGAAATTAATCAAAAACAAAAGAGAATTACAGTAGGATGAAACCCATTGCAAATGGAATAAAATAAAGCCAAAATAAGAGGAAAAATAAATCACGGGCGATTTGATTTCGGGAAGTGTGAGAGGGGGAGATTTTAAGGAGGAAAAACGGTTTATCACGATTTTCGGCAAAACTACCTGCCCTATCGAAAAAAGTTGAATGGCAAAATTATCGGCAATAAGAAGATCTACAACTTTTGTATTTGCACTTTTTTCATATAATCTTAAAATTATGCTAAAATTTGAAAAACTGACTTTTTGGTTTTTTACAGTATATTCGGGATATAAAAAAGCAACTTTTTACCAAGTTTCATGAAAAAAATGTAGTTTTGTAGGAGACAAAAATAAAAAACCAAAAAGTCAGTTTTTCAAAATTTTCGCATAATTTTGAGATTATATGAAAAAAGTGCAAATACAAAAGTTGTAGATCTTCTTATTGTCGATAACTTTGCCATTCAACTTTTTTCGATAGGACTCATAGTTTTGCCGGAAATCGTGATGAACCGTGTCCCCCCCTAAATTCCCCCTTCTCACACTTCCCAAACTCAAATCGCCCGTAATTTCTAATTCTTCTTTTGTTCTAAAAATTATGTACCGCCTACATATGATTTTCCGCATAATAAAAACCGACTACGAGGTATTTATCTCTTTAATATTTCAGGTATTATAAAAGCAAAATTTCAATCAAACATTAGATCTTGGAACTTTATATTTATTAAAGTTATTGAGGTAGAATATTACGCACGAAAAGTATCCGTTCATGTAGCATTATATCTCTTCCGGCACCAATATCATTATATCAATTAGGAACAAGCAGATG
Organism: Apodemia mormo; assembly: GCA_036924255.1. NCBI lineage: Eukaryota > Metazoa > Arthropoda > Insecta > Lepidoptera > Riodinidae > Apodemia > Apodemia mormo. The sequence continues at coordinate 26,937,971 of JAUPFN010000011.1, forward strand.
CTTGTTTATTAATCAATAACATAAAATAAATGTGCCCTAGCGAAGTAAAGGCGGGTCGCTAGGTTTAACTAAAATAATAGCACCGAATTTGTATCACATCAAAACACAACCATAAATTATTCTTTGAAAATAATTCTATGCTTCTTGACTTATTTTTCTATGCTCAATGATCTGTAGTAAGATAAATTGCCTTCAACTATCCGGGTTGCTTATAAACTGTCGCGGAATATTTATACACTGATATTTTGTAGGAGTTTAAACGAATTCTCTGTAAAAGTTGAAGAGTTGACTTATTGTCCAACACTTAAGTTTGAAATACTTTGTGCTTTTGTAGTTGACTTGCGAACCCAATAAATGTTGTACTACTGAAACCCGTTTAAAGCGCAAATCTATTAGATCTAATTATGATTTATGACTGTCAGTGACCAAGAGACCCATAAAAATTAAAAAAAATCGTCGAAATCGGTTCGAAGGAATTTATTAACATGAATAATTTAATAACACATACGTACGTATATAATAAATAATTTTAACAGATAAAAGAAAGAAAATGGTTTAATTCATTTAAAGGTTAATCGAACAAAACAAGTTTTTTTGTAATAAAAGTATGTATTATAAAGCTCTGAGGAAGAACTTACTTTAACTTTACCAGCATTAATCTGGGTCTTATAAAGAATAGACTTTCTACCTTCCAATCAAAAACTCGTAAAAAGAAAACCAAGATCAACATTTTTCATCATCACACCCAAACACTTTTTCAATTACTTCTGATTTTTGATCAGTGCTTTTTACTTTCGTGTTTTGAGTCAGTAGACATGTTACTTTTAGCTGTGAGGTTAACAATGAATTTTAACATGATTGTTGTCAACAATCAATAAATGGTTTTTACCATCAAGACAACTATCTGCCAGTTTACTCTATCGCATGTTATTAAAATAAAAAAATGATGTGGAGTCGTGGGACACCAGGTAGGAACGAAGTTCCTTCGGCTAAACGGCACTACTCGCTTGTATATGCGACTGTCGCGCCTGCGCACGTCTTATTTAACGGTTTTATTCCACGCACTTTTTTCCACGGATTTTTTCTTACGGTTTTACTATCACATTTTTTTCAGTTCGGTCGCGCAGCAAAATCCCTACCCCTCCAAGCCAGCCGTAAGGAACTTCGTTCCAATACATATAAATAAAATAAACAAATAAATATTCACGGGACAAATTACACTTACTAATCTAACCCCAAATTTTTTTTAGTTTTAATTTGTAACAAAAGTTTTGTTTTTAGTTTTAATTTGTAATTGTCCTGATGATACTAATAGAAGTGAAACCGGTTGGATAATATATATAATAGTTTATTGTGAAACAGTACAAGTGTTATCAATAAAAAAATGTATGAAAATGGAGTTTCACCAAGTGCCGACGATAAAGAGTGTTGAATGTAAAATAACTCCAGATTGTGACTTAATTTAAGCGCACATTAAATGTAACCGCTTCATTTTCGTAACAAAACAGAATGATTTTCTAAGATAATTGTATTTTCCGGTTTTAAGAGCACAATTAAAGCTAAATTACCGTTTCGGGATTTTAATATTCTAGAGTTTGACTAGACAAACTCTAGAATTTTTTATTCACTAATCGCGAACATAAACATCTATGCGAGAGTTAAAACTAATATATGAATACACTTAATCGTAGTGATAGATGAATATTTTTACACATATTTTTAAACACAAAAGACAGGACACATTTTAATGGAAAATCACGTGACAAGCTAGATTAATAATAAATATTATTACCGTGTGTGTATATATATGTTTACGTGTGTGATAGTATGTATTTGCGTGTGTGTTTATATTCTTAAATATAGAAAAATTATGACACGAGTTGAATTTGAACAAGCTACCTTCGACTTCAAAACCAAAAAAGAAGAAAAATAATTATTTATAAGATGCTAAGTTATCTCTAGAACAAGAATAGTGCTTTAATAAAAATTGTTACCAGGAAATAAAAAAGTCATTAAATAAATGTAAAATTTCGCCAAGCTAAATTATTGATATTGTAATTTAGCAGTACGAGTCCTGTCTCCCTCTTAAATAGAAGTCACTGGTTCAAATCCAGAAAACAACCAAAATTTATTTCTAAATTAATTTATCGCAAATTTTATATTGGTGCATGCATATATATAGTTTTTAAGGTTAAAGAAATTCAAATTACCCTGCCATCAATTATACACTTACAAGGATTCTCACACACTTCTTATTAACTGTAATTGATATTCAACACTATAGAATCGAGAAATAATAAAAAACAAAACAGCCCCACATTACATCATAATTTGCGGGTATGCTTTTTGCCCTTGTTGGTCCGGTCCCCCTTTGTAATAAAGACCATTCCGGCCGGGCAGTTTGTGAAAAGTAAACGATTAGCTATAAGTGTCATTACTATTGTGACCACTAGGTGGTAGAGTTTTGCAACGTTTGGACTGGGAACATGGTACCACCGCCTTACGCATTCGACTTATGCATGTAGCAATAACATCTCGCTACATGGATAGCATTGCACCATTAACATTTTTGTTGTTTATAATCTTTCTATGAGGAGAGTCATCTGTTTGTTTGCTGTCTGATATAAAAGACGTTAAATGTAACCGCTACAATCTTTTTGATAATTATACTTTCATTGTGCAAATAGTCACCAACTGTATTCGATTACAGTCGAATTACAATTTTTAAATTCATTTCCACAGATATTTATTTCGTCTTTAATAAAAGAGTCTCAAACACAATCGCTAAGTAAAGAAAGTAGGGCGACTTCGATCAAAAATAACAAGATTCAGTGTAAAATGGCTTGAGAATGATATACACAGAAACGCAAATAATATCGTAACGTCGTAAGAGTATCTTTATAATAATTAACCTTATATTTGTACGATATGGCTTAGTGTTAACTATTGCTCCGCTTTACCGACGAGAGCTCGTAAAATTTTATTAGTGCTTAGAAAATTCTACTTTCAAAATTATAGTTTTAAAGTTAAAAATTGTAAGTCACATACACTCATAGCTCGTTTTTAGTGCCGTGACGTATCTGTACGTTATCTGTGACTAGTTGAAATAAAACCACATGTATTTGTGCTCTTATTTTATGAGCCACTTTTAAAGCCGCGATCTTACATCTAATTATGTGTCTTTTAAAGAATTGACTATTTTTCTCCAAGTTAGCTCGTTTAACAAAGGCGTCTTTAAATAAATAAATAGTAGTTTCACAAAAGAAAATTTCACTGACATTGTAAAGAGGTAGAGTTAAATTACCTTTGAAACGTTTCTTCTAGATGCATGTCACTATTATTAAGTGGCTGATAACTTTATGCCTGTGAATTAACTTCCCTGCTACATATATGTATAGCAATGCAACATTAATATTTAATAACCCATAGACTGGAACATCTCATACCATTAAGATAAGTGTCTGCTTTTGCTATGATATAAAAATGAAAATTTAAAGTAAGATAGAGATATAGTGTGTCGGTTACATCATTACACAAGATTATCGAGATACAAGGATACTTTTAAAACCCTGTCTACGCAATTGCTAGCGTAAGTCTTCGATTCCTGAAAGGAATAAGCATTTGTGTTATGAAAACAAAAGTTGGTATTTTTGGGCTTAAGAGTTTGTTAAATGTATTATAGTATTTACATTAACATAATATAATTGAGTCACGCAGCGGAAGAGTTGCCTAATCCACAACAGTAAAAGAGTTAAGTAAGTAGTTTTCTTTTGTATGTGTAAACATTTGACACCATAGCCTTTATCTAGTTATATTTATTATTAATAGATGACGTTGATCGCAGTTCTTATTTCATTATAACTTTATAGTTACCTTTAAAGAAAAGCCTAAATTATAATAACTTTTTTACTGTAAATTTGTAGATTAGGCCCCTCTTACGCTAATTAACTTTTATGCACTTTGTATTTTAGTTTTGTTCACTGACACCCTCATCACAAGCAAATCATCAAATCAGAGCAAAAAAATATTTTATATTTGAACATGTATGATTACATAAAAATAGATATTTTAATGTTAAATCTGGTAACTAAAAATTTACTGTTTAATATCATTGTATTTAAGTATCGTTTGAGAAATTCGGATGCCAACCACACGTGGTTATCTACATATAAACGTTTATAATCATGTAATCATCGTCATTAATAAATAAATAAACTTTTTGCCAAAAAACAACTCTGCAATGACAAAAAACAATAAAAACAAAACAGCTTCAGATTTTTACTTAATTTACGCGGACATTAAATGTAACCGCTTCAATCTCGTAACAAAGCGGAACATTTCCGTGAAATAATTGTAATTTCCGGGTGCCAGGAGTCATAAAGTCTGCTCGATTACAGCCAAATTACTGTTTTAAGATTATTACAGTTTTAGAGCCTGCCCCGGTCACTAATAAATCTTCTTGACAAATCTAGACCTTGAAACTACGGGATCTATGTTAAAATCTATTTATGATCTGCAACTAAGAAAAACATCGCTGAATTAAATAAATAATAATACCACCACTTTCTCTGTTGCGTTTTTGGTTTACGTCGCCAAGCCATGCTTTTTTTTTTGGTTTGAGTCGCCAAGATAAGGAACGAACTGCTTGGGCCTATTTTATAATAGTTCTGGGACCTTTGAGAGTAGAGTGAGGTTTCTTATGGATGGGCGTATACCACCTTCCTCTTCATTTTTGACTTACGCTACGCATATAGATAAGGAAGTTACTGAATATGTCCCGATTTTCGGAAATCGAATTTTCACCAGATCTCCACGTTTTGAGGTCTTAGGAACCTCTTCCGACTATTTTCGCGATGACGTCAGTATATCTGTATAAATGTATGTGTGTGTATATGTGAGTATGTATGTGTGTGTGTGTATGTGTGTGTGTAAACATCTCATAACTTTTGAACGGATTGACCGATTGAAACGAGATTGATGATATTCGATTGGATTCCGCTCAACTTAGACTTCCTAAAAACTTGGACAAATTTAGTTAAGCAGATTTTGAGAAAATTTGAAAATCCTCAAAAAAATTTGGCGAAACAGCATTTTTTTAATATAGCCTCCAAATTAATAATATACCGATTGACTGAAAAAAAAATATATCGTTCTCGTTGGTTTAAAGTATTTATGCTGTGGTGCAGAAGGCAGTTAATATAAAACAACTTCCAACCAACATTCCAAAAGGAGAAGAGAGATCTTAGAACTTCGATATTTATCAACCGATTTTTTAAATTATTTTTTTGTGTTTATGAGAATATACCTACTTCCCATAAGGTTTCATTTAATTTTGGCGAAGATCTGATGCATTTTCAGAGATACACCACATAGAAAGTCGGTTCTTGTAGTTTTATTAAGTTTTAATTGTAAGAAAATCATAGGCAACAAAAAGATTGTACATTATTCATTTATCGCAAACATAATATTGACTTTTTACAAAATCAAAGCACCAGAGGTTAATCACGCCTCGCATACTGATTTAAGTTAGTCGACCGTATAAACTGTAATTACCCGCGCTACACGACTTAATTAAGACACAAAACAATGCGTTAAGTTAATTAAGTTAAACAAAGCTTATAAAATTCAGGTTATTTAATTAACGCAATTTTGTTTAAATTTAAATACTGCATTGTATCTAAATTCAATTAATTAAATTATGTTAAGATATGGTGTTCATAAAATCTAAGAAATAAAGATCTATTGTTATTTTTTTCAAACAATACCTGAAGAAAAAATAATGTTAGAAATGTGAAAGTCTGCCCATCTATCCAACTGCCTGTCTATCTGTTTGTAACCATTTTACGGATAAACTGCAGATGAGGACAGTTGAAGATCCGGGCTCAGGCATAGGCAAAGATTTATTTCAAATATCGACTCCTAAGAAGCTAAAATAAGGGATGAAAATTTGTACGAAAAATTACATGAACAACATGTTAATTAACTCGCGGGCGAAATTGCGCAATTAGCTAGCATTTCTACATGTTTACGACTAGGGAGACTTTTAGTTTAGTGCTTTTTGTACTGTTAGTGTTTAATACAAATATAATATTAAACATAAAATTAATTTAAAATTGATTATGTCAGGTAAATTGTTATTGTATAGTTAATTTGTTCATTTATTTGAAAGTTATATAGGTAGTACGTACGTAGTACGTACCCGAAAGGTGACAATCGGAACCTTTTACGCGTTTTTGAGATTTAAGATGCCCAAACCACTAAGTTAGGAGATTACTGTAAAGTTCATACCACTATACCATGATCACGAATTGCTGTGGAACGCCACCCTTCCAAGTTATAAAGACAAGTCTTAACGTGATTCAGCACTACACAAAAGGTGTGGCGAATTAAAGACAGTGGGTAAGTGGGTATTGACTACTGATATGACTATCAAAGGATGTTTCAAATTAAAAGAATAGTTCTCAAGAACTGACAAATATCGAGAGAAAAAGAAACTGTTCTAGTTGAATCGTGCTTTTTTCACATGCCGTTCATTTTAGACGTGTGGTTTCCCCAGTCACTCCAATAATACTCGCTTAAAATAATCTAACTTCGTGTAAATAGACCTAGCTTGTTCCAAACCAGGTCGGCAATCCAGGACAATTTATTTAGTAGAGAATTAGCTTCCTATCCTAGCTTCAAAAACTAGCCTTGTGTAGCCCTGGCATCAAGGATTTATTACGTGAACGGGCTGGGACCCTATCTACGTAACAAACTTTAGTCTAATCGAATAATTTAGGGATCTTTACATATTTTTTTTCTTATTGTGCTGCGTTGTAGCACGACACGGCGTTGTATCGAGTCCATATGTATGAGAGCCCTAAACGCTTCAATTCAATTAAAGTTTTGTTACTTGAATAGGGACATTGATCTAAGTTAATATCGCTTGGTGATGCAGGAGCTCTATGTATGCGAGTCAAACTCAAGCTTGGCCGGTTTTTTAATTAATTGGTGTTAGAACTTCAATTATTGAAGGCGTAAATATTGAAGCACCGTCATAATACTACTGTGAAACTATAAATACTCAGAGGTATAAAAAGCGTCACTTCAGAGAATCCTAGACTCAATTGAATTGATTGACACTTCATTCATGAAATTCGACCCAAAAGTACTAAGAAATTCTTAACTTTTTTAATTACTCTGGCCGCGTTTCCAACCCGGTAGCAATTTTTAAAAAATATGTTGACGTGTCAAATAACTTGTAAAAAGTTTTATTGAATAAAGTACTTCTGATTTCTGATTTCTGATTGACTAAGTCTCATTAAGTCTCATTTCGTTAATTTATTTTATTTTATAGAATACCATACAAGCAGATAGTTGTCCTGGTGGAAAGAGATAACCATCGCCTATAAGCACCAGATATCTAAAAAGTGCGTTGCTATCCATGTGACGGGGTCCGTATACTACATGCATAAGTTTTCTGGTTACGTTAATATCCAAGGCGGAACACGAATGCGACATACACTGACGCTATTGCGGCAGAAGTAGTTGAGGTTTTTTTCTTTTTAGGAGAGAGGGCAAACGAGCAGGTGGTGCACCTGATGGTAAGTGATCACCGCCGCCCATGGACATCTGTAATACCGGGGGGTTTGCTGCTGTGTTGCCGGCCTTTGAAGAATGAATAAGCTCGTTTCTTGTAGGTCCCCAAGTCGTATCCGTTCGGAAACAACCCCGCGGGTAATTGATTACACGAAAGAGTAGTGCGAGGCAAAAAGTGCCGACAAAAGTGCACAGTTGTGGATTTCCAGATATCGAGGTGGTGAGTATGGAATTTTAAATTTTGACGCGATGTCCGATGATGGAATTTAGCGGCAGGAATTAATCCGAACAACTCGTCGAAACACTCCCTATGATAGATATGGTAAAATATGCAGAGCGAACCTACATCTCTACGTAACGCCAAAGAGTCAAGCCGATTAGAAATAGCGTGGTCGTCGATGATTCGAACCGCTCTACGTTGAATGCGATCAAGAGGAAAAGCATGTACTCAGGAGCTCCGGACCAGAGGTGAGAACAGTACTCTATGTGAGGTCGAATTTTGCCTTTGTAAAGTTGGAGGCGATTGGCTGGTATGAAGTACTGCTTTGCTCTGCTAAGTATACCAAACTTTTTGGAGGCTAGTTTAGCCTTTCCTTCCAAATGAACTGAACGTTGCTTGATATGTCGACTCCCAGAATTTCAATACTTACTGAGGCTGTCAGGAGAGTGTTTCCGAATCGAGGTGACAAGACAAGAGGTGTTTTTTTGCGGTGAAAGTACAAAGCTGCGTCTTTTTGGGGTTAAATGTAACAAGGTTTTGACGACCCCATTCTGAGACATCGGTTAGTCAATTCTCGAGTTAAGACACAAACTTGTTCCGGCTCTCTTCGACGTGTTCCTGAGAAATACCGCTACGGCTTGAGTATGTAGCATCACCAATACTGTCGTCCGCATGTTGCGAATTAGTATGTTACTAATTCGCAACATATCATTGATATGCAGAAGGAACAGTGTCGGTGATAGCACGCAGCCTTGGGCAACACCAGGATTGGCAGGTTTGAGGTCGGAGCATGAACCGTTGACTACAACCTTGACGCTCCGATCAGCCAAAAAACTGGTGATCCACTTGCATAATTTCTCGTAAAGCCCATAGGAAGGCAGCTTCGAGAGAAGCGTTTTATGCCAAACCTAATCGAAGGCCATCGTTATGTTTAAACTAACTGCTAATGCCTCCCCCTTGGACTCAACTGCCTCCACCTAACGATGCGTCAGGTATATTAGAAAATCACCAGCTGAGCGGTCACGACGGAAAACGTACTGAGGGTCGCTATTTAGCTGGTGCTCTTCTAAAAACTTTAGGAGGTGACAGTTTATAAGTGTGTAAGAGGTGGCGGTACTTTTCTTGCGTAAGGATGTTCCTTAAAGGTGAACGACTGGCTATAGGTACGTGTCACCACCGTCGTGATTACGACATACTCTGACGCTATTGCGGCAAAAATAGTTGAGGTGGTGGTACTTTTATTGCCTCGTCAGGATGTTCCTTAAAGGTGAAATATTGTTTATACGTGTCACTACCATCGTGATTACTAGGTAGTCATGGTAGCAATACGTATAGCCAATAGTGATACGTATAGGCAGAGTTCTGCAATGTCTCTGCCGGGTCTTGCTGCAATAGCGTCAATGTTTGTCTTTGTCGTTTTGCGGTTTGGAAGATAACTCAAAATGAAACACGATCAAACTAATACATAATCCATGACGATATTGCTGCTTACTACTACGGCAGGAATAGATAAAGCAACAGTACAAAACCCATGTGCTAACCTTTTATAAGCTGCTTGGCAGAAAGCCAGATAAAGCAGCGGTACAAAACTCGCACGCTAACCTTTTATAAACTCCTTGGAAGAATAGTAAATAAAGCAGCGTTACAAAACCCGGGCGCTAACCTTTTATAAACTGCTTGGCAGAATGGCAGATAAAGCAGCGGTACAAAACCCGGCCGCTAACCTTTTATAAACTGCTTGACAGAATGGCAGATTCGTTTTCTGAAATTCTGTGTTTGAAGATAGCAATATATAACTATATTATATAGAAATCGGCTTGTTCCACTAAGAATGAATTGGCCATATTGCAGTTTCTAATATTTTATATGAACTATCGTGCAACAATCCAAGATGGCTGAAATCATTTTCAAACGTGTAACTATGGACGACGACTATCTTTACTTTTAACAATTATTAATGCTACGGCCGCACTTATGTCTATCGTCCTGAAGATATTAGCGCGCTAAGGCACACGCAGTCTGGAAAATTTATACGACAATAGCCGATAATATCCGATCACATCTGCATTTATCGTGTCATTGCGTGAAGCTTTGTGATAATAGACGCAAGTGCGGCCGAGCCATAATATATTAGTTTTTTATCTAGTATCTATCTAGCCAAATAGTTTTTATCTGCGTATAAATTTAATTTAACGATTAAAATTTCATTAAAATTGGGTCAGATGTTTATCTGTGGAAGCATTACAAACAGAGAAACATACAGATTTTCGCATGTTTAATATTAGCATGAACAACGACAATTTGAATGTTTGAAATTGTTAGATTGTTTTATTTTAGTAAAGATTTTTTTATTATTTCAAAATTATTTACCTACTTACTGGCGATCCGCCCTGGCTTCGAACAGGTGTTTAATAATATGCTGTAAAAATCTGCCTGTCTTTGGAATTCTCCTCTTTTCTCTACTGATTTAAGCGTGTATTATTCATATAAGTATTTTTTCTTGTATAACTCTGTCTATATAAACTGTATTAAAATCCATTGCATAATTTAACAGATCTAAGCAAAGATACAGCGATAGCGACTGTTTTATTAGGGCGAGCGAAGCGAGCCCTACACTGGGTCACTTTCTATGTACTTTTGTGGTACATTTTACTGAAAAAGTATCGCACTTTTAGGTTTGAGCTTCGACGTGGTAGTTTGAATTCATGTCTAGATATGTTATCTACCATAAAAATACCATTTTATAAACATTTAAAAAATAGAAGATACAAATTGTATTAGAATCTTATTACTACTAACACCATCTGTTATAAAACTAACGAGCTAAAATTTTTAAACTTATTAAGAGATTACTTCACAAAATGTTTATATTTGACTGGCGGTGCACGGGCATCGTGCCCTTATATAAAGGCAAGAGTTCACGTATATACTACAATAGCTATAAGGCCATCAGAGTGCTAAGTGTGAGTTTTTCTTTTCGCATTCGATCACATACAAATTCCTAGTAAACTCGAAACGCGCTCACGATCGAATGCGAAAAGAAAAACTCACACTTAGCACTCTGTTTGATCAGCTTGGCAACCTGACGACGTCTTTGATGCGAATATAATGTTTGGGCGATAGAATACGCTGGATTTTTTAGGTTAGATAATTATAAATAAAGTCCATACATTAAAAGATGTAATTCTCATAAAAATACTTTTCTAACAATATTACTAGATATAATATAACTATGCGAGCCCTTACAGAGCTCTGCTTTTTGCTAGTACTATGTAAAGATTACAAATATTTTGTAGACTAGTGAAAGCTGTGTATACAAGTAAATTAATATTTCTAACTCTAAAATTTGTTTTGCCATATAAGTTATTTTTATAATTCGTTATTTGTTATAATTCCTAAACTTCCATGAAAAGGTTGATTTAGTACTAAACAAGGAATCATAAAATGTACGAGTTTAAACCAAAAAGGAAAATTATATTATCTATAAAACATCACAACCTTTCTATGTAGTCAAGTCAGTGACTAACAGATATCGAGAAGCTGTTTGATGTTCTACAATCAAATATACTTGGTACTCGTATCATAATACAATCCCACTCGCTGAGAGTGATTCTCAGTCCTTTGATCCCAAAGCTGTAGCCGATAAAGGAAGGAATACACTATCCACCTACGTATCTAATGCTTCAGATTGGTTACTGTAGTGACTTGTCTCCGAATCGAGAGCTGCCAATCGGATTCAATACAGGGATTTACTTAATGAACAAAGAACCAAAATTCGCTTTATTGAATCAAGTGCTTGTATAGCAAACTGTAATCGAAAAAAGAATTTTAGTTATTTAAATTGTGTACCCTCAATGTTAGTTTGGACTTTCTTTAAAGAATAAACTATCTGCTATTCTGCCAGGTAGTTCGTTAAATAAAAACATTGGCTATACTTGTCACTACCATCGTAATTACTAGGTAGTGAAATTGCGTACCGCAACATCTTGGCCGGGTATGTAGTTACATCGGCTCACGTCCTACCGCAATAGCGCCAATGCTGTCATTATATTATCCCAGTATGAAGAGGAAGGTAGCCGGTAGAATTATACATGTGGCATTGCCATCCCACTACTCGGATTGCAATACACCATTAACTTCTTAGGTATCTATAGGCAATGGTTTCTCTTTCCATTATATAAAAAGTGCTCGTGACCACGGTCAATTTAACTTGGCCGAAACGTCGAGCTTTACAAGTAAGTTCGATATATGTACGCGTTATTGACCCGTTTATATATTTTTAAAAATGATAGAGGAACACGTTAGTTTAAAAGTTCAACTGCCATTCTGTCAGGCAGGTTATCAGAGGCTACCGATTGGCTATACGTGCCACTATCATCACGACTCAACACATCGCCTCTGTGGTCTAGTGGTCCAGCGTTGGCGTTGACCACATCCACGTCCCGGTTTCGGCACATTAAAAAAAAATCATCGTCATTTATTTGTCTCACTATATACAAAAGTCTTAAAAATATATTCTAAAAAAAACTAAATAATAGTGCGTTAATTCTAAACCTTTCATAACCTTCATATAGTGAGAGCCTGGCTCTTGAAATAGGTAGTTCAAGACGTTATCAGTGCCCTCTCCACGTACCGGTTATCGAAACATGCTTACTATTAGGCGAATAATATAACCTAGTATATAAACTACATTTTACAGTTCTGTGATAAAACAAATAAATTGAATAAGGATAACTTTAAATAAGTACAGTTTAAGATATATTTGAAACATAAGGTGCAGATAGAAATGAAATGCGTATGCGCTTATATGCGAACAATGAGTAAATATATAAGACTACCTAATTAAATTGTAATATTTACAGCAGAGCCGTATTATCGCTGTGGATCCTTCAGCGGGTGATAATACAGTAATTCCATTATACACTTTCAGAAATCAGAAATCAGAAGTACTTTATTCAATTAAACTTTTTACAAGTTATTTTGACACGTCAACATAATTTTTAAAACTACTACTGGATCGAAAACGCGGCCACACACTGAAAAGATCCGAGAACTCAGCGGGCTTGTCTTTTTTCAAATTATCTATTTTTTTACAACATCACAATATTACAAAAATATACATATATGAGATCGGTATGAGGAGCAACTAATTCTAGGCTTTTTTGTCTTCTTAATAATCTGAGTCTTTGTATTCTAAATATCCTTTTCTACTTAACACAATTTTTTAATTTATTGACGGCTAAGAGATTTTCGGGAAGTTTATTGTAAAAGCTTTATTTTATTTACTTGAATGACATATCACTAGAATTTGGACCGCTTTGGCGTTACTAAAAAAATATTTATATTAATTACAATCGTTAAAAATTATATAATTTGTATTAACAACGAAAATTAGGTCACAATTATTAAAATGTTCTTGTTTTATTGTTTTATTGTTACATCATATTAGAACAATTCATTCCATTTTATTTACACAGCACTACATATTGTTCTTGAAAATCTACACGTCAAACCGCATGAAAAGCTTCGAAAATGCTTTGTTTAAAAATATATTTTAAAAAGCTTTTGTCAAATCTGACAACATACGGGTTGTGCCGCAGGTCACATCTATTGTTAGCGCCACGAGAAGCTACGCAAATAATCCGATGTCAACGACAAGAGTCAGCCAAATTAACAAGATACGCCACTCGCTTTCAGAATATTTTTATTTAGTTACCTATTTTAAAATATATTTTAAAAAACTAGTCTATTTTTTAATAAGTTTTGTATTAATTTAATACATTCTGGAAATTATCATTTTGGAAATATAATAAAAATATTTTTTGCCAAATACCTTGTGACAGGTTAGATAATAAGTAAATGTTCAGATAAGACACCTGAGTTAAAAAAAGGTTTTTAGTATTAATCTATCTGTATCTATTCAGTAAAATCGCAAAATCGTTTGAAATTTGGAAATTTGGTGATGAATAATACTAGACCTCCTCCAACAAGTATAATTTTCATGTCCACTTACCGCAGTCAATAAGCGAAAGTCGGTCAGTCTGATAAATGTGGCAATACCATCTCTTATTTCACCAACCGATGAGCTGGTTAGTCATTAAGAGAAATGTCAAATGATGTTCTTTAATTTGTGTACTCTGCTTAATTTGCAAAGGAGACGGCTTGATAATATTTCTGTCATTACATTCCATTCCATTCGATAATAACTTACGCATCCATTTACAAAACTCTAGCTAAGATATGGGAAGCTTTTGATAAAATAGTGTTATGGACATGAAATCAGTATTTTTATATGTTTATTGCTAAGCGATTTAAGTTTTTTATAGGTCCACTAACACATTTTATTACTACCCGTGCGATCTAGTTTTTATCGATGCCATTTATTCGAGTTGGAGTGCAATTTGTAGGATTTTTGTGAAGATTTATTAACACGATCCTGGGTAAAATTAGGTCAATTTATTTTTATGTTTTATACTTATTTAAACTGTTTTCTCGATCTAATTCTAAACTTTTGTACCACAGACGAATGAGATTTTAGACTCGTCTTGGGTTCATCAATTACAATTATTTGAATAATGTTATTTGATAATATTTTTTGGAACGAAGTTCCTTACGGCAGGCTTGGAGGGGATAGGGATTTTGCTGCGCGACCGAACTGAAAAAAATGTGATAGTAAAACCGTAAGAAAAATGCGTGGAATAAAAGCGTTAAATGAGACGTGCGCAGGCGCGACAGTCGCGTACACAAGCAAGTAGTGCCGTTTAGCCGAAGGAAGTTCGTTCCTGCCTGGTGTCCCGCGACACCACATCATTTTTTTTTTAATAATAAATTTATCATCAGCTTTCATAAATCTGAAACATAAGTTTTAAAATGTGACTATCGATAACATTTTGCACAATTCTACGTTCACTTGTAAGATAGGTAAAGAGGATTTACTTAAAATATGTTAACACAATCAAATTTGATAGCAAGGAAGATAAATACATAAATCTTGGTGACAGTATTTAATTTTATAACTCTTTAAACTGGTAGTCCGTAGTACTGACAGAGTTCAATTGACATGTTAGCTATATAGAAACTTACGGCATGACAGTAATTAAGAAGAAAAGATAGTATATTTTATCTTATTCGCACTCACGCGGTACATACAATCAAAATTGAATCAGATATAGCGACTCTGTTCTTATTTTTTTATATTATTGGAACGAATTAGAAATTCGTAAACGAACGAAGAATTCGAATTAGAAAAAAACGAACGAAGTTCCTTACGGCAGGCTTGGAGGGGATAGGGATTTTGCTGCGCGACCGAACTGAAAAAAATGTGATAGTAAAACCGTAAGAAAAATGCGTGGAATAAAAGCGTTAAATGAGACGTGCGCAGGCGCGACAGTCGCGTACACAAGCGAGTAGTGCCGTTTAGCCGAAGGAAGTTCGTTCCTGCCTGGTGTCCCGCGACACCACATCATTTTTTTTTTAATAATAAATTTATCATCAGCTTTCATAAATCTGAAACATAAGTTTTAAAATGTGACTATCGATAACATTTTGCACAATTCTACGTTCACTTGTAAGATAGGTAAAGAGGATTTACTTAAAATATGTTAACACAATCAAATTTGATAGCAAGGAAGATAAATACATAAATCTTGGTGACAGTATTTAATTTTATAACTCTTTAAACTGGTAGTCCGTAGTACTGACAGAGTTCAATTGACATGTTAGCTATATAGAAACTTACGGCATGACAGTAATTAAGAAGAAAAGATAGTATATTTTATCTTATTCGCACTCACGCGGTACATACAATCAAAATTGAATCAGATATAGCGACTCTGTTCTTATTTTTTTATATTATTGGAACGAATTAGAAATTCGTAAACGAACGAAGAATTCGAATTAGAAAAAAACGAACGAAGTTCCTTACGGCAGGCTTGGAGGGGATAGGGATTTTGCTGCGCGACCAAACTGAAAAAAATGTGATAGTAAAACCGTAAGAAAAATGCGTGGAATAAAAGCGTTAAATGAGACGTGCGCAGGCGCGACAGTCGCGTACACAAGCGAGTAGTGCCGTTTAGCCGAAGGAAGTTCGTTCCTACCTGGTGTCCCGCGACACCACATCATTTTTTTGAATAATATTTATTTGAATAATGTTATTAAGTATACTCATAAACAAATAATTTAATTTTTTTTTAAAAATAAATTTGCCTGAAACTTACAATTATTGGTATAAAATACCATAAATAATGTCATTCTTTCTATTGTGTAATACTGTTTATCAATAGTAGACGCCAAAGAAAATCTTATCGATAAACCTGTCAAGTACGTGTCGGCAACGCGCAATATAGGGTTTCATAGTTGCCCATCACAATAATGCGGACAAAGAAGAGGGCCTTTTTAGTTTTTTATACAATGAAATTTTAACCTATTTAATGACAATGACGGCTATATCCGTACTACAGCTTGTAAATACTTCTCCAAGTGCATTTTATAAATTGTACGACTGTTACTCGTAAATTTGTACAGCCTTCAGAAAGCCGTAATATTTTTATATACAAAACCAACCAAATGGTTGGTTTTGTATATACTGACGGCGGCGGCAGACGTGCAGAGGGGAGAGAGGGGGCACTTGACTCTCACTACAAATGTCCTAAAATTAAGAAATTAAGCACGAGAGTATTATTTACTTTTCTGTTGTATATTATATATAGTAACATTATATATATATATATATATATATATATATATATATATATATATATATATATATATATATATATATATATATATATATATATATATATATATATATATATATATATATATACACATGTTTTTAAGTTTGAGATTTCTGCACTGAAAATTAACCGGTAAATGTTTAAGCTAAATAATAAACTTACAATACAATACTAGAATAGTTACTCAGCTATTAAACCAATAGTCTCGAAAATAAGTGGGTATTGTGGAGTCTTCTACACGTTTCAGTCTATCGTTACATTTGTTGCGCGGCTTTTGCTGTTTAAACATCACTACAGTAGTGTTAAACCTACCTACATATTAAATTATGTATTTCAATTTCTTCTTCATAAAAACGTCCATTAGAACATGTTTCAATAATTTTTAAACAGAATATTTTGTGACATACCGAGTTTTGAATTTATTGTGACAATAAGATCATAGTTTTTTTTTGCCTTTTACTATAACCACACTATGACTACTTCAAGACTTTTATGAATATCATTTACCGAAGCGTTGTTTGCACTAAAACCATTGAGTTATTATTAAGTCTAATTTTTTTTATTTTATTTTTTATTCTTGTATTCATGTACCATTTGAATTTGTGTTTTTGTCTATATATATCTATTCATGCATAATTTTATGATACTGGCTGGAGTATTTTACTGCAATTAACCAAATACATTACTACACAAGTTATTATTGATAGCAAATCCACTGATAGACTTCACGTTCTTTATCGAGAAACTTACTCTATTTTGTACTTGACAGAAAATTAAAAAGTTATAGATAACTTGAAATCCATAATTTATAGCAGGGGATTTTCTTAATGGCATGACATATCACGTTATATCTAGGATAGTAACGAGCACTGCAAATCACGGTGTCAGTTTAGAAACCCACAGGCAGAGTGCAAATGTTATATGTCCTAAAATTATGGCGTTAGAAATAGATAAAAAACAAATTAATGCAGTATCCAGGTAAAATATGTAAAATTGTACCGCTGAGGGCCTCATGCATTTGCATGTTTTATTTATTATTTTTATTAAACCACATACAAAGTGAACAGAATACAAATAATAAACTTAATGCTTTTGTATAGTTAAAATGAAAACAACACGAGCCTTTCCAATTCATTTCATGTTAACTGCTTCTAAATCATGCGGGAATCCGATTAGATATTTTCCCGTCGCCGTTCAGTCTCACAGCTGTTGCAATACGCATTATGCAAACAGATTACGTAAACGGTTACTGCTCCACTCCAACAAAGCTCCAGATGACGCCGACTTGTGTATACTAGTCCAATGGTAAAAGTATTCTACGTTTTATGATCTGACCATAATTGGAATTTTCAACCTTAACATCAAATTCCATTCCAATATTTTTTTTAAAACAGCAAATTAATATAAATCATTACCTTAGTACTGTAGTATTTTGCTTATTCATCTAAGATCATGATGTCTAGATCTCATTCTGGGTCAGGTCAAATATAATAAATAGTAGAATTAAATTTTAGTAGAAGCATGAAATCTTATCGTCATGATGATATATAATAATGTTATATTTGAAACGTTGATATCAGTTTCATTACAAGGTAAAAAGAGCGAATTGGTGACGTTATCGATCCGTTTCTCCACAATTCACCGATTTGTCGACTGGCGATATGATGATCTTTACTCATGGCTACTTACTTATTTATTTATTTTTATTTCAACACTTTATTGCACAAATCAGTACAAAAGGTGTAGCTTAATGCTGTTAAGCATTTTCTTGCAGTATACCTTATTTATGCTAAGAGAAAATCTTGGGTAGTACATAAGAACATATTGCAAACTACAGTATTAAAATCTAATAATAATTGACTAGGTATCTATTTACAATACCATCAAAACATAAGGGAACAAACTAAATAAATAAGTTAGTAACTTTTGTTTGACTTCGGATCTCTTTGCTAAATTTTATTAAAATCAGTTAAATCGTTTAGCTATGACAGACTGGTTCTGTGTTTTAAGAAATGAAAAAATACCATGCAGCCAAAGTCACTGCTATAAACTAGTTCCTTTATGAAATATTCACATTAATTTACATAACAAAAACTTTACACAACCCTTTATTTCACTTTGGAATATCAACAAAATTACGCTCATCAATATTAAAGTTTAGGCCTACGTAGTCTGAAACTATAGGCCTGAAATTTGTGTTAGCTACAAATTGTTTACCGAGCTAAGTCAATCGAAAAGATATACATGATGAATAATGAACGTTTGTTAGTATTTCCATCGATTATGTTTATATTGCAGTTTTGTTTAGTTTATGGAATTGAAATTTTGGTTCAGCCCTCTTTAATGTATAGACTACCATTCAGCCAGGCAGTTCATAAAAGGGTACGATTTGCCAAAATTACCACCGCGATTACTTAGTGGTAGATCCTTATTACCACCGCTTTACATGTTACTGCCGTAACAGAGTCAGTGCTTGTTGCTGTCATCGTATAAGCCGATTTATGCATGTAGCATTTCCTTCTCTCCACATGCATTGCAATGCTCCATTGATATCTTTGATATATAAAAGCGATAGTTATCTTTTTCCACCAGAATATCCATCTTTTTGTTGGTCATCCTATGTAAAATAAGAAATTCGAAGATCTACCCTCACCATTTCGATTTCTGGAAAATAATAACCGTGCGTTTCTTTCAATGATTTTTACCTCGCACTACTCTTTTATGGAATCAATTACCGGCAGGGGTGTTTCCGAACCGATATAACTTGGGTACCTTCAAGAAAAGAGAACTAATTCTTAAAAGGCTGGCAATGCAACTACAAGACCTCTGGTGCTGCGGATGTCCATTGGCAGTGTTGCTGTCTTGACCACTTACTATCAGATGCACCTACTGCTCGTTTGCCCCCTCTGCTATAACAATGGAGATTAACAAACAAAACTATTCGATGCCACAAATTCATTTATATCTTTGTAATTACTTACAAAAATTTAAACCTTCTAGTTAAAATACAAAAAATACTATATAATAAAAAGCGAAGCAAAGTAAGACGTTAACGACCAATCTATTAAAAAATCTGACTTCTTTGTTTCATTACATCATAACAATGGTAATATCATTTAGTATTTCGCTTTTTTTTAAAACAGTTTTCAATCCCCTGTATCGATCTGAGTCCCTTATAAAACAAAATTATGAGCAAAAACAAATGTACGGCTCTTACTCGACGTTAGTCACTGTACAATATCAATAGCAATCCCTCTAAGGAAATTTATTTGGACTGTTAGATATTTTATCAGGGTGGAGCTAATAGATTTTAATGATTTGAAAATTAAATGAAATAAAATATAATTTGATATTATAGTGACTTATTTTAATTAATATTATTATTGGACTTATTAATTCCAAATAATTGGGATACAAATATTGAAATTTCTAATTATTACTTAAATATCAATATTTTTGTAAACATTACCACGATTGTAAATTAATTAAAAAAAATGTGTTACTAAATAACCTGAAAATGAGTCCTTTTTTATTTATAACTCACTGCAATTGCAGAAATTTGCCAATTTTCTCAGATAGATTTTAATTCCTTTAGGGAAATATGGTAGTTAACAGGCACTAACATTACAGCCATAACGTAAGTATGCTCTGTATTGTGTATTATGTAATCAATCGTTATAAATTCCATAAAGTAATAAGGAAAATAGTCATACATAAAAAGCAATTGTAACTTAAACATTACCGGAACCAACAACAGAAACCATTACTCGAATAAGTAAATCAAAGTAATTTATATGGTGTTAGCGCAAGATACCAACGTCGACTGTTAAATTTGCGCATTCATTTGTGCGCCTGGACATCGTTAGATTTATTACACGCAGGAAGTAAAATAACAAGGTTCTAGGTTTCAGCTAATGCTATGGCTTTACTTGTTTTTAAAATACACTTAAATACTATTTCACCACGCTTATCGTGTGCAACAGATTGTGAGGCTAGATCTCTGGACGAGTTTGATTAAGCCTATGGTTTATCATCTAACAGAGCAAGTATCTTCGCTTACATAGTATAAGTGACCATTTATCTTCCCTGTTCGACCTTCTGCTGATCTTTTAGTGCATTAATTATTGCATTCCCGCGAACGTACCGCTTTGTTCCCTAGATCACTACCTGATCTGAATTGAAATGTCTACCATGCGCTTGCCTAAAACATTATTTTTAAGTTACCACCACGGTTGACACAACGGGTGTGCAAATTGGAACGGAATGGTGTTCATATTTGTATTACGGCGATAAATGTAATCTCACTTTATGATCTATATACTATCAGATACCAATACTGGAAAGGTACAGAAAGATATAAAACATTTAATTTCGTTTTCTCTAGTATGGGTAGCAAGTCACAGCCTTGGTTTAATCGCCATTATAAAATGGTTTTGTGCTAAAAGCAAGTGTACTGCCAGCCTGGGCTACTGCATGGCACCTCGCGATGTAAAGTCCAGAATATGGAAAAATAAATAAATAACGTTATAAATTATGTCTCTGGATACTTCAAACGAATTATCGTAAAATCGGCTAGAAATCAGTTCGCCTTCCTTTGCGAACTCGTGTAAACTAGAACTTTTTCACCAAAGCTGTCTTAGGGACTTTCAGTCAGCCTGCCTTTACTTAAAATTTTTATTTGTCCCCTGCCAAAAACTTGAAACACCACTTTTAGTCCACCTAATAGCTAAAAATAAGATCGCTTATATACATCAAACTATGGCCTATGGCGATTACCTGCAAATTCTAAAATAATGTAGTCCATTTATAACTGAAAGCTTTTGAGGCTTTTGACGCGATCGCTATTAGATTACTTACCATTTGAGTGATTGGTGACAATGGAAAATAAGGACCGTAAGAGCTTAAGAGCATTTGCAAGCAAGGGAATAAAGGTATTTGCAATTAATTCGGTTATAGCAAAGGCGTTCAATCAAGATTTGTTAAGAAATGTGCAATTGGATCATTGGCTTTTTATTATTTAAATCATAATGCTGCATAATCTGATTTAAAATTCGTCAATGCTGATGAAAGTAAGTGTATAGGAAAACTATGTATGTGAAAAAATACAGCCTCTTCTCCAAGGGTGTGTGCTTTAACTTAAACTTTATCTTTTGCATATCACTGCTATGTGGATGGAACAACTGGTGATATTTTGCCTCTGGTTGCGGTGAAATTCTTAAGAACACTACAATGATCCAGAACAAGCTAGTGTCTGAAATACGGGGTCGATTAAATTTAGAATAGTCTTACCCTAAGAAAACATAAGTTTGTACATATACCGCAAAAAATTACCCTTTGTTGTAGCTCTTCGTTTTGAAAAAACTGAATATGGACTGCAGCTATCAGGGCTGGCAAATGAAAAGTTCTGCTAGTACTTAAATTTTTGCAGTAGATATATAGACCGTGGTCTATAAAAAGTAAAGACAAATTAGCCTAAAAAAGCTTGGTGTGCTCAGCATGTATAACGGCCTATTGTCTGCAACTTTATAACACCTCATAAATACTAAGGTTCTTATCTCTGGACAGGATTCCGTAGTGTCAGCATCTTTTCTGACCATATTTAACGTAGAGTGACTCTGATATTCAACGATGGAACGTTGTGTAGTGATGTGAGCTCGCTCTGTAATTTCTGTCGCATTAATAATGGAAAATGATATTTCAGGGATAAAAGTGCGATACTTATTCTAAAACTACAAACTAATAATTGTAGTACACTAATAATTGTAGTAAACTTTATTTTTTGTAGTATCAATAATGGGACAAAAATTATATACAACTATGATATAAAATAATAATATTGCAATACCTTGTAGTGATATTAATGTAAAATCGTTCTAGTACTACTCACTTTGCAACCGCGAGCCGAACTGAGAGCCGCGGTAGTACTCTCTCTCGTTGAGTTGTAGTAGTGCTCGTGTCTCCTGAAGATGCTTCGGTTGCGAAGTGAAGTGCGTTGAGTGCGTAAATTGTGTGCTTTTGTATTTGGTGCTGGCGTGGTATAAAGTGTGGTATAAATTGTGGTGGACGAGGGTGGATAACTGTGCCGCTGGGGTCATCATTATTTTCGGACCTACGGTTCCATTTCTTACACCACTTTAATATGTTTTCCTTTTCAGTAACAGCGCAAAGGTACCCTTAAAAATTCGCAGGAATTTCACGCCCATATCCCCGAAGGGGTAGGCAGAGGTACAACAAGTGCACCCACGATTAGCCGAAGATACTTGGTCCCACAAATGTGATAGGTGGCGAGCCTATCGCCAACCGGGCACTTTCCAATCCCGGGCAACTTTGTGTTTCTCAGAAAACTGAAAAAACACTTTTTTTAAAGTGTCCGATCTGGAAATCGAACCCGGGGCCTCAACTCCAACGCTGGACTACTAGACCACAGAGAGATCTGAATAATGGATTTCCGCAAAGTAACGCCTGAATCTATAAAGTATTATATTTTTGACTCTTTACTTTACTAGTTGGAAGTTTCAGGGATGGCCCGTAGGGTCCGCCGTTTACACATTTTTTTATCATAGATTTTTTTTTTCTTTTTATATATCATAAGATAGCAAACAAGCAGATGGGTCTCCTGATGGAAAGAGTCAACCATCGCCTATAGACACCAATGGTGTTAATGGTGCGTTGCTATCTTGTGGCGAGGTCTAATGCCACATGCATAAGTCTACCGGCTACCTTACCCTCCAAACCGGAACACGACAGCGACAAGCACTGATGCTATTGCGGCAGGAATAGTTAAGGCGGAGGTACCAGACTCGGGCGAGACAATGCAGAACTCTACCACCTAGTAGCCACGATGTTATTGACTTGCATAGCCAATCAGTCGCCTTTTACGACATGCCTGGCAGAACGGCAGTTGGTGGTCTATTCTTCAAAGGAGCCCGGAACTAACACGGGGAAAGGGGAACGGGAAAATTTTTGTCATAAGATAGCAAACTCTCAGATGGATTTCGTGATGGAAAAAGATAACCATCCCCTATAAATACTAAAATATGTAAGTGGTGCGTTTTTACCGTATGTAGTTATAATTGTATTTATAAAAAAATAATTCAAACAAATCAGGCACTACCCTATGTCTGGATCGCCGTAACTTTGCTAAAAGAATGTTGTCAGGAAGAAAACAAATTGTTGCGAACATTCCTCGTGCGGAGGAGGATATTAAATTCTTCTTGTTTTATTACTGTCACTGCATCCATTTGTTTTAATGTTAAATTAACTATATCTCATTTACAAGTCAAAAGTTAAATATAAGTAACATATCACGAATATAGTGCAAATATTAATAATAATGTATAAATTTATAATTTTTCCCCGTGTTGGTCTTGGCATCTTTTCCTGTGTGTAGTCCGGACTCCTTTGAAAAATAAAGCAACTGCGATTGTGCTAGGCAGGTCGTTAAGGTGACTAATTGGCTATACGTATCACTACCATCGTGACTAGTAGTTGGTAAGTTCGCAACGTCTCGCCTGGGTATTTGGTACCACCACCTTACCTATTACTGCCACAATATCGTCAATACTTGTCGTTGTCGTATTCCGGTTTAGAGGGTAAGGTAGCCAGTAGACTTATGCATGTGCAATTTCCTTCCCGCCACACAGATAGCAACATAACATTAACATCTTGGTCTCTATAGGCAATGGTTTCTCTTTCCATCAGGAGATCCATTTGTTTGTTTGCTATACCGTAGCGATAACACACCTTATTGCATCCAGTCCCTGGAAATAATTTATACAAATATGGAAATAATTACTCTCTTCTAGTGAGCAAATTTCATTTCATAAATCAGCCACGACATGCAACAAAACACATACATACACATGTATACAGTGAGTAATAAAACTTTGTTAGCTCCAAAAGATACATGTAAATGAGTCGATGACGTTATCAATAAAAGTACTGATATGTTTCCTGTTATAAAAATAGAAATAGTATGGTGTATTTAAATATTGGTATTTACCCTTCAAACTCATTAAATTTTAGCAAATATTTTAAGCTTGCAACATCATGTCGAGTCCATGGCCGCCAAGACTTCAAAGAAGGCCGCAATTTATATCGCGGTTGTAGACAATGCAAGGTAAGGCCTGCGTGTCTATAAGCTTTTTACGACCGAAATTTTATGTCGACAGATACGGACGCAACTACGAAACCGTGCCCGCTTACTCGATGGAATGTTGTATTATTTGAAATATTCGCCAAATTTTAGTAAAATTGAAGGTTGAATCCAAGGGTTTCAAAACACCACTATATTTTTATTTTTATAACTTTATTTTACATTTCATTGCCATTTTTGATAATATCATCATTATAAGTCTCTTTCGGGTTAGATAAGGTTTTTTGACATGCTATATAAACAAAACATTTGAATATCACTTAACATATTATGTTACGGAACATTTAATATGTTGTTTTGGTTAAAGTTATGTATTTATGAGCTACATACAGAGGACCCGGAATTTTACTATTAAACAAGGAACAAAGGCAAGTAAAATTAATGAAGGAAATACCCCGCATAACTTATCTTCATCGGGTCCTAAATACTAATAATATTAGGTAAATACTTTTATTTAAGAAATCCTTAAATCCTTATATCTTAGAGTAATCATGATTTGTTTTATCACTTGCTTTTGGTGCAGTTTTGAAGATTAAATTTTGCACGAAATAGACCAATACAATATAATCATTATGCTTCATTCTGTAAAATGTAGCATATTTTATAATTATCTTGTAACAGGAAAATAAAAAGTATGTACCTATTCTGCATGACAATTATTCGGTATGAAATATTTCCAGAAGTATGGATCGGTCTTTTGGGGCCAAATACCAGAACTCAATCCACTGAATTTTTGGATTCGCAAAAATGTGTGAGGAGACAGTAACATTTCACAAGCAACTGCGCGATATTTAGACGCAGCCGAAATAAATGCTTCTGGATTCACTGATAAATTGTCTAGACTAGTAAATTATAAAAAAGAAAGATATGATGTCTATAAAATTATTTGTGATGATAAACTCGAGCGATCCAAATTTCTTTCAACACTAGAATTCCACACTATCCAAGATTACCACAGTATACTTTTTACCAAACCGAGAAAAAGGAAGAAATGATTTTTAGTCACGTGAATGAAGTCACACTCCAATCTTTCGTGTTCGGGCGAAAGTATATTTATATATATTTCATATATACAATACAATACATACAACGTGTCACAGAATTGTGGGCGAAAGTATGTTTTTTTAGACATATTTTTGATAAAATATTTCTAAATGTCAGGATATAAATATTATAGGCTATGTTACCTTGACTTTAGTTTATTTTTTCTTTATGTCAACTCTTTGTAAAAGGTATCTATTATTATTCTTTTAAATTAATTGTTTAAAGAAAAAATGTAACATATAATGTCGTATCTGTGTAAAAAGATCCCTTTTCTATCAGTTGTGTATACGCCAACGATTTTTTCTAGACCGTGAAAAAATTCTACCACTTGTGCATACACCTTCGACTTTCCTAGGGCACGGAAACTAATTTTAGACGATTAATTATTTATTTATCACTTATACGCCTTCGCTTTTACCAGAGTACGAAAAATAATATTAGAAAGTCAATTAATTCAAATATTTTCTACCACTAGTGCAATACACCTCCAGTTTTTCCACGTTACGGATAATTTTTTTTTTTTTTCAAATTTAATCTATTTAATATTATATTAATAGTTTTTTATAATTTAAGTATACGCTTTCGATTTTTACTAGAGTAAAGTAAAGGATAATTTTACAATTCAGTTTAATTATGAATTTTAGCCTGTTACCTAACTACTCCAAACCACTCAGCGATTAATCACAGAAATCCCTTAAGCTATTTTGATTATAGTTTGGTCTCTGTCGATGGCAATTATATCACACGATAAGAAGAATTGCCTGCTTCTTCCTTATCTGATTTATATTATGACAAAACAACATTATTTTTTTATTAGAAGAGCAAACGGAGAAGGCTCACCAAGTGATCGCCATCGTCACAGTTTATACAAGTGCGTTACCAACCGTTGAGGAATAATAAAGCTCTTTTTTTAAGATTATCTGATTTTTTCTACTAAGCGTTCAGAAACACATTGGCAATTGTTTTCAAAAAATAGTCACGCGAGCCACAAAATTCTTGAGAATCGTAATGTTGTGAACTTCCATCTAACATCCAAATGATGCGGACAATATTTACTTATTTACCCAACTTCTGAACAAAAACATAAAATAATCAAACAATAAATGGACAAAAACTATCATCGTACGTAGGTGTGCTTATCTCTTTGAGAGATTTCTTTCGGCAAAATTTGTACAAAGAAAATTGTGTTATTGCAAAGAAGGTATATTGCATTGGAAAAATAATAATATTCATTCCATATGAATTTTACCGTTATACAACATGTGTGAATCATATTTTTCGAGCAGACTTGACTTGACTTGACTTGAGATAAAACATTAAACAAAACGCCATATAAGATGGCGTATTGTTTAATGTTTTATCTCAATAAAGTAGTAGTTTATATTTCATATATAGTAGTAGTTTATATTTCATTCTTTATTAATACTTCCACTGGTGTGTCATACACCGCCAATAAAATTTAAAATATAAAACCATCGCGCTGGTTTACTCGAGGGGTAGACAGAGTGATCTAACTGAGCATCTATAGACTTTTCTACCCACTGCGATTCACCCATTCGTTATCAGCCCGTTTTGCCGGCCTGACAACGATAATCGCTTATTCTAGCGATAGCCCGGACCGACAACTTTTCTTGGTCATCTGAGGCATTTGAGGTGTTAACAAATAACGAACTGTCGCGGAGGGATGGTAAATATAAAGAGTAAGTGGTATAATATTATATAAATTATTTTGGGTTACATTGATACTGATTGATTTTGTAATAAATAATAAATAATTTTAAATTATTTCAAATTGTGTAAGTGGGTTCGGCAAGTTAAAAGAGTACCAGGTAAGCTAAAAGAGCACAAGTTAAAACGGTCTTCTATCTTCTTCATGAGGCGTTTGGCAATATTTGTAAAAAGAAACGGTGGAATTTTGAAAAAAGATTGGGTCATAAAAATAATAATGGAAACTTAATCGGCTGGAAAACGTTGACGCTGGAAACCACGGCGTAAGCTGGCAACAGTTATCTCGGTGTCGGTGCGAAAAACCCGATGCTGACACTCAACCCGACGGTACTTGTAGAAATAGGAGGCCCAGGCATACCTTGCGTGGTTTAGCTAGTACGCAGTAGTGGCAGAAAAAGCTGCCACTGAACCCTGTAACACACGATTTAAACTTGACGCCCTTTTGTTCCCCAGCCACATTGCACGCCACGGCACGTGGCACGAAATGAACCGGGTTCACACCATTGCATATTTTGCACTGGCAGAATTCGTAAATAACAAGGGTGTATTATTTACAAGTTCGTAAGGATTGAGGCCAAATATAAACTATTCTATAAAATTATTTTCTGCTATTAGTTTAATTTGCCATTCTTTCCACATGTCCGAACCAATGAAACATACCCTTTCTCATCTTTACACCGACACTTTCTTTCAAGCCTAAATTCTGTCTCGTTTCAACATTACGAAGCCGCTCCGCGAGTGTTTGTTGTGCCACATATTTTTCGTAGCGATGTCATCTTGACCGCGTTGATTCTACTTTCATGTCCTTTCTGACATACCTAATCCTCACTTCCATACATCAGCGTTGAGATAAGGAGAGATAATTATACAGGGCAAGGACACCCTGATTTAAAACTGTGCTTTTAAGTAATCTTCCTAACACTCCGTTCCCTGCACACACTCTTCTTTTTACAATTAATCCTCAAAACCGGCATTTTTTTGTCTCAACATTATCAAGGTAAACTGTGAAAAAATGCTTAATAATATTAAATTACCTCGTGGTCTCCTCACTTCTGTGCATCTGTGGTCTAGTGGTCTAGCGTTGGCGTTGATCACATGAGGTCCTGGGTTCGATTCCCGGGTCGGGCACATAAAAAAGTGATTATCAGTTTTCTGAGAAACACAAAGTTGCTCGGAAAGTGCCCGGTTGGCGATAGGCTTGCCATCTATCACATTTGCACTTGTTGTACCTCTACCTACCCCTTCGGGGATATGGGCGTGAATATAGTTTTAAATTACACCTTATCTACGATTTTTTGCAATCAAGTCTTTAGATACATAAAATAAATTGAAAAGGCTTCAATTTCACTTACTGATTAGGTTTTTCTATGTTTATGTTGAGGAACCTCTACTAAAATAGTTTTTATCGATACGTTTTGGCACCTGGTCACGGTCCTTTAATCAACGCCGTCGTGGCAATTGCAGACGTAATAGTTTTCCTTAAATTTATTATCATTTAGCTACCGTATTTTGCAGAAGTTTCTTTGATAACCTATTATTTATGCTAACTTAGATTAGATTTTGAATATTAGATTCTGGAAAATACAGGTTATCAAAGAAACTACCGAAGAATTTAGTTAGTAAAATGATAAGTCCTTTAAGGATTACCTGTCTATTAATAGGTGAGGTGAAAAATTTTTACCCGTTTTTAGAAAAATTATGCGAACGGAGAAGATTGATTTTAGGCATAGTTAAATTTAACATCGCGGAGGACTACAGGAACAATATTTTAAGTAATGTGCATTAGAAATACATTAAATTAATTAAAAAATATTAAACGATAATAAACACACATGTATACTATTTTTTACGGCTAAAAACTGTTATAGAACTTAGACGAGATTTTATTGCTTAGTCTATGGTTTAATTTCAACCACAGGGTAATCCCTAGTAATAACATAAAACACAACAAAATGTTACCATCAAATTTCGCAATGTATTCGTAAGCTGTCTAAATAAGATGAAATTTCATCTCTGCCAACAAGAATGTAAACTACTATTAAAATACTTGATGCAGATTTTTTTATGGAATAGGGAGCAAACGGGCAAGAGGCTCACTTGATGGTAAGAGATCACCGCCGCTCATGACACACCTGCAACACCGGAGGTACTGCAGGTGCGTTGCTCTTTTCTTGAAGTCGTATCGGTTGGGAAACACATCCGCTAGTAATTGATTCCACAGAGCAGTCGTGCGAGGCAACAAATGCCTTGAAAGTCGCACAGTAGTGGTCTTGCAGACATCTAATTAGTGAGGGTAGAATTTAAAATTTAAGTGTGATGTCCGATTCAATCCGAGTCCGAAATCAGCGGGTGGTATTAAGCTGAGCAACTCTTCGGAACACACCCCGTGGTAATAGCGATGAAGATGCAGAGAGAACCAACCTCTCTTCCCAACGCCAAGGGGTCAAGCCGATCAGAAAGAACCAGGTTATTGACGATACCAGATGCTATACGTTGTATGCGGTCAAGAGGAAGGAGCCGGTACTACGGAGCCCCTGTCCAAAGATTAGAACAGTACTCCATAAGAGGCCTGATTTGCGACTTGTATAGTCGCAAACGGTTGGCTGGTGTGAATTACTGTTTCGCCCTGTTCAGAATACAAATTTTCTTGGACGCCAGCTTTGCTTTACCTTTCAAATGACGAACTGGACTTTACCACGAAACCGGACGTTACTCGAAATGTCAATACCAAGAATTCCATGGCTGGCTGAAGCAATTAAAGGAGTATTCTCATAATGAAGGGATACGGCAAAAGGTGTCTTCTTGACGGACAACGCACAAACTTGCGTCTTCTTTAGGTTGTAATGGACATAAATTTAATCGACCCCATTCCGAGACTTTGTTCAATAAATCGTCGACTTCAGACACAAGTTTTTTTCCGGCAGTCGTCAACATGTTCCCGAGAAATGTTAGTGCGGCCGGAATATACAGCATCTCCTGTACTGTCGTCGCATTAAAATGAATGCCGCTAATTTGCAGCATATCATAGATATGCAGAAGAAACAATGTAGGTGATAGCACTCAGCCTTGGGGAACACCAGCATTGACAGATTTTGGGTCTAAGCATACACCGTCGACAACAACCTTAATGCTACGATCTGCCAAAGAACTGGTGATCCAATTGCATCATTTATAGGGAAGTCCATGATGGAAGTTTTGGAAGAAGTGGTTTGTGCCACACCCAATCAAAGGCCTTCGCTATGTTCAAACTAGCAGCTAGCGCTTCGCCCTTGGTCTCAACTGGTAAAAGGTAGACCAAAAAATCGCCTACCGAACAACCGCAGCGGAAACCATACAGACGGTCACTTATCAGCAGGTGTTCTTCTAGGTACCTTAAGAACTGGCAGTTGTCAATGGGTTTCATTATAATATAATATTCACGGTATAAATTACACTTACTGATCTAACCCCAAAGTAAGCAAAATATTTATAAAATTCACGGTACAAATTACACTTACTGATCTAACCCCAAACTAAGCAAATTATTTGCTTGTGTTATGGGTGTTAGTCAACGGTATTAATACATAGAAATACATATATAAATACTGTAACATATATAATAAGCACCCCAACCCAGAAATACAAACATTTATGCTCATCACACAAATGTTTGTCCCTGTCGGGAAACGAGTCCAAGCCCCATCGATGCATAATTAGCTTCTGTAACTACTCAGCCAACAGAGCGTAAAAAATCTAGTGCTTTCCGTTTCTGTCTGAATTAAATTATGTAAGACCTAGACCTGTGTCCCAAATTTTAAACACAACATTAACTTCATTTGAGGACGTTTGATTAAACAAGATATCTATAAATAAATATAAACTTTGTTCAAAGACAAACAAAAATCTATGAAACTGCCTTCAGGAAAGGACGTTAATAAATATTTGCTAATAGCTTGTACATCAACCTTATTATTCTACCTATTTCAACACAAAATTATTAGAAAATTATGCTAACATATTTACCATAACAAACCCGTTGACTAACATGTAACTTTGGGCATGTATTATATAAAATTATTTTTGTGTTATAGCACTCACCCCATGCTTGGGAAAACTGGAAAAACTTTAAAAACAACAAAGAAAAATCGAATCGACACGCAAGAATCGAATCTGGTACCATCTCCCTAAAGCCGGTACGCTCTTCACTGAGCTAGTGTCGATAGGCTCGACGTGGCGAAACTATTCTTTGCTATATGATCGACTAGCTGCAGTGTGTAGCCCGCTGCATTATACACAGTTTTTGGCGCATCCCGCGGGATCACCTAATTTTTCCGGGATAAAAAGTAACCTATGTGTTATTCCAGGTCATCAGCTATCTGTGTGCCAAATTTCATTCAAATCCGTTTTGTAGTTTTTGCGTGATTGAGTACAAACATCCATCTAAACATCTATCCAAACATCCATCCAAACATCCAAACTTTCGCATTTATAATATTAAATATATTTTATTGATTCAGGCGTTACTTTGCGGAAATCCATTATTAAAAGGTGAAATTAATTAAATTCGCGGATAATAGCAAATTTAATTAATTTCACCTTTTAATATTAAATATAGATTACGTCGATTGTACTGATCGCTAGGTATACATACGTATAACTAGTTAAATGAGTTCATCGTTACAAATGAAATTCACATTTATAATTTTGATTAGTATCTCGTATAGTATATTCGTATCTCTAATTATTTTTGTGTTATAGCACTCACCCCGTATAATAATATTATTTATGTTATACACTAAAGAATATTATTATTTTTATATTTTCTTGTTTCTGATTGGTCAAATGAAATTTCTGTTAGATACTAAAGATATATCCTGCCATTATACTTTTTACTTTGATTGGTTTTGTTTAAGTGAATGTTGTTTACAAGAATGAATAAGTAATGAATACTTAAGATGTTAATCACGCGGAGACAGCAATGAAATGCCACATACATAAATTAACTCGCTACAATATCCTCAAATCGGATCAGGACAGCGATAAGCACCGACACTATTACGGCAAGAATACATTATCTATAGATCAATACGAGTACGTAAACGGAAACTTCTTACCCTTCTGAAAAACTAAATATATGCAATACTAGCGGCCCGGTACCATTAAAAAATTTTATTCGAACATCAAATTCACAAAAAATGTAATAAATGAAGAATCGCTTTACCGATTTTGTGCAAACTTCACATAAACCATCTACTTAATAGTCTGAACAAAGCCTAAACATTTAGTTTGGATAGGTGAGCCCGTTCTTGAGTTATAAAATTACAACGAAAAGTGGCATTGATTTTTATATATACAGATATAATTTAGATACAGGTAATACTGAAGGATGGTTTTCAGTACTCGATTTTAATTTATTTTTTTGTACCATAAGATAGCAAACAAGCAGATGGGTGTCCTGATGAAATGAGTCAACCACCGCCTTGGTGTGACCAGGCATTAATACCAAGGTACCAGAAGAAATCAATAAAAATAACATTACAAATACTATCACCCGTTTGACACATACGTATATTATGTATACTATTTTGTTTATGGGTAAAATCTGCTGCCAAATATAGAAGTTTAATTATTTAGTTTAAACTAAATTTGATTACAGATTCAAACTGACTCTTAGTTCGTTTATCCTTTAATTTGTCTCATAAATGTTTGTGTTTTAACCTTAATAGAAAGGACGGTCGTATTCCAACAAGGTAATAAAAAATACTCTTCTTTATTTTTTCATTTGTTATAAAAGTTTTTATAAAAAAATGTAGGTAAAACAATTCAATCTTGGAGTTACTTCGAATTTCTTGTTGAGAAATTAAATAAAACCGTGATATGATTTCGAAACACTTTCTGTTTCTTGTTGATAATTTCCCCAGAGCAAACTCCCTAAGTAGGTACCAATCACTTTTGTTAACTTGATTTATTTTCTATTTGGCAAAATATTTTTAAGAATCGTTTTTTCGTGATGAAAATACTTTTTATTACAAAGACAATAATTTAAGAAACTGCATAGAGTTACACAAGTGACATTTTCTCCTATCAGTTATATTGCCGTAAATTGCATCATATTAGCGTTAGTAGCGTCTCAACTTCCTAGATAAATGTGTAATAATTTCTTTAGATACCATATCTATAAATAGGGCCCTGTCGAATGGGATTTTATTACATAATTGCGAATAAATGACATCGCAATGATATTTGACAGATAATTCTTTACGGTATCATTTACGGTTGTGCTTATTTTGCCGTAATTGCAACGATGTATCGCAGTGCTTGAAACTGGTTTTAAAAATACCGGTTAACACAGGTATTTACCGGTTATTAAAGTTTTTCGGAAGGTATCTGTAATCAGATAGCTTCCCTGATGGAAGGAGAAACCATCGTCTATAAACACCAAACATGTAAATGTTGCGTTGCTATCCGTGTGTCGCGATAGCATTTCCACATTCATAAATCTACCGGCTACCCTACCCTTCAAACCGGAATACGACATCGACAAGCACTGACGCTATTGCGGCAGGAATAGATAGGGTGGTGGTAGGTACCAAACCCGGGCGAAACAATGCAGAACACATTGACGCTATTGCAACAGGTATAGGTATGGCAGTGGTACCAAATACCCGGGCGACATATTGCAGAACTCTACCACCTAGTAGTCACGATGGTAGTGACACGTATAGCCAATCGATCGCCTTTTACGACCTGCCTGGCGGAACAACAATTGGTCTTTTCTTCAAACTCTATACTAACATATAAAAAAAAATTAACAAAAATTCAAAAACTGCTTAAACTCTTAAAAATTCTTTTACTATCGTCCAGGAAGGAAATAAGCTACGTTTTTACCTGAATTGGCATAAAAGTAGTGATTTTGGGCAACACAAACGAAGTCATGAGTGACAGCTAGTCTATACATATATACAAATAAATAAAATTGGAGTGTCTGTTTGTAATATTAAAATAACCGCTTTTTACTAAATGCATAGGGATGTATACACGGTACATAAATAAAAATAACATTTTTTTACAATTTTTGTTTGTCTGTCTGTCTGTCTATTTGTTTCGGCTAATCTCTGGAATGGCTAAACCGATTTTGACGGAACTTTCACTGGAAGATAGCTTATGTAATAGGGAGTAACTTAGGCTACTTTTTTTCGAAATGTTCCCATGCGGACGATATTGCAGGCTCAACTAGTCTATCATATAAAAAGACTTTTGAATGTGCAACAATAACGAGAATTAATTGCATACGGGTATGCTTCCAACTGTTTGAGAATACTTCTATTTACACTCATCATGAGCGTAACAAATATTTGATTAAAATTTGGGTCCTGCGGTTTTTTCCAGCACTGTTTAGCCTAATGTTACGTTTGGCGTTGGTTAGTGTTTACTTATCTCCTCCCAAAAGGACTCATGAATAAACCAAATGCAACGGGAGAATAAGCGCTTTATTAGAACGTTTGTAGCAAAATATACTAGCATTTAAGCACTATGCAGATTAAGGCTTATGCTCGTTTGTTGCGGATATATTTGAAATGAAGCAAAGTTAAAGCCGTATAATTCCTTTGAAAACGACTTTTAATAGTATTAAAATATCGCTCATATTTTGTGTTTCTTCTTCTTATTCTACTTCTATAATACTTCTACTTCTTCTTCTTCTACTTCTTCTACTTCTACTTCTTCTACTTCTATAATAATTGAAATTTCACTTAAAAGCATAAGCCGAAATATGGGTATTCCATATTTCGCTGCAGAATTCTGTATTTTATAGCAATGCTTTTTTGCAACTGAAACGATCAGATGTAACTCTTAATGCAAAGAGATAAAAATCGTTTAAAGACACGAAAGCTGTAAATATTGTACTACCACTTAGTAGTCACAATGATATTGACACGTGTAGTCAATCTTTCGCCTTTTACGAACTATTTAGTAGAATAGCAGATGGTCTATTCTTTTAAGGAGGTTATTTTTGTACTATTTTTTATACCACAGGTTATAATTTTTTTTCTTTATATATTTATTTATTTATTACACAGTACATGAAAAAATCATTGTGGAGCTCTAACCTCTATACTAGGATAACCCGTGTTATAGAGGTTAGATCCTTCCCTAAGGTTCAACAGTTTTAATAACTAATTTCTAAGTACATTAGTAATCTCACATACATTTATTCTACATGCAGTTACTTAAATACAAAAAAGTGTAACATTATAGTACATAGTTGCTATCCTTGTGTAGTATGTGTGTGTGTTTTTGCAAATGAGCAGATAGTTGTAATGGAAAGAGATACGCATCATTTATTGACACTATAAATGACAATGGTGAGTTGCCAGCCTGGTAACGTTGATGTATTATCACTTGTATAATATTATACATAACGAAAAAATCAAAATATAATATAACGCTTTACAAATTCGGGTAAATTAATACTATTTTAAATTTTCGGTAAATCTATATTAATATTATAAATGCGAAAGTTTGAATGTTTAGATGTATTGTTTGTTACTTAATCATACAGCATAACAGCTGAACCGATTATGATGAAATTTCGCATACATGTAAATGATGATCTGGAATAGCACATAGGAAAATCAAGTTGTTCTCGTGGGATTTCCCAAAAAATTTTATAAAGCAGCGGACTACAAGGTACAGCTAGTAAATAATATAATTGAACTAGCTCTAAATTAAACAATTTTTGTGACATGGACACCCATGTCACAAAAATTGTTTGATGACAAGTTAACGATACCAATACACAAGAACACATATTATTAGGAGTCTAAAAATATATTAAATAAACACCCAGAAACAGAAAATCAAATATCTATGCTAATCACAAAATTCAAATACCTATACTTATCCCAAAAATCAAATATATATGCTTATCACAAAAATCAAATATCAATGTTTATCACAAAAATCAAATATCTATGCTTATGACAAAAATCAAATATATATGCTTATCACAAAAATCAAATATCTATGCTTATCACAAAAATCAAATCTATATGCTTATCACAAAAATCAAATATCTATTTATATCATAAAAATTAAATAGCTATGCTAATAACAAAAATCAAATATTTGTGCTATTCACAAAAATCAAATATCTATGCTAATAACAAAAATCAAATATTTATGCTTATCACAAATATACCAGCACTGTCGGGAATCAAAACCGAACCTCGTTTCTACAACAGGAATAGGTAAGACGGTGGTACCAAATATGTATTATCTTCGACGTCCATCACCAGACTGGTTCCACGTTGATTCACAGGAGTAGAAACTGTATATAATATACACGGTTTTCTTATAAAATCTATTGCTTGTAAACGGTGAATTACAACCATAATGTGCCGACTAAACGAAAATATTCTTGCCGTTAATTTTATAACACTTGTCATACATATTTTCTGGCTTGGAGGTATCTAGTAAACTTGCTAACATTCTAGCTTCGAGGGTACCAATGCAAAATAATTTTGAAACTCGGTTGAAAATAAGTGGGTTTAGAATAGGTTTTTTTTTCAGGCGTATGCATCAAGGTCATTAAAATGGTTTCGCTCATTAACGTCTAGTTTGAAATGTAATGCCTGTTAAATACGATTAAATGCAACGGTGAAATTAATTATGCTATTTTCCGCGAACTGTTATAAATAGATGCATCCACATGATTAAAATGTTACATTAAGTCTTAGCAACTCGACTAACGACGCATATTGAACATTATTTAGTAAATATAATTGCCAACATTAACACATTTAGTAACTAAAAATTTTAAATTAATAATTAACTGATTGTATTATTCAGTTTTGGTTAGTTTTTGATTATTTACAAAATGGTTAAATCCTATATCCATTTGCTTTATATTCTGTTTACGTTAGTTCAACCGTAACTCTTATTACCGTAATCCGCTTCAGTGGTTGACAATTGCTGAACGCCGTGAACATAGGATCTTGAGTACATTGTACACTATTCTTTTCAATCCCTTATCACCACTATACTTAAAATCTATTTTTTTTAATTTATTTATTTATGTATATGTATATATGTATGTATATAAATTTGTAATATGGATGTATGTGTATTATAATATATATTAACTAGCTGTGCCCGCGACTTCGTTCGCGTGGAAATTTTTTTAAAATAAAAACCCGCATAGTTCCCGCTCCCGTCGGATTTCCGGAATAAAAACTATCCTATGTCCTTTCTTGGGTCTCAAACTATATTTGTACCAAATTTTATCCAAATCCGTTTCGCGGTTTAGCCGTAAAAGCGTAACAGACAGACAGACAGACAGAGTTACTTTCGCATTTATAATATTAGTATGGATAGTATGGATTTCATGTAATCTAAGTTGCTCAGTGGTATCTTCACAGCTATATTCTGTTGGCCCAAAGGTTGACTGGTGGATAACGTCACCAGGCATTAAGTTCGCCTTTTGTACGAAGTGTACATTTTTATTGTACATTAAAGTTTAAATAAATAAATAAATAAAAACGAGCTTGCAAATCATCTTTTATTATTTATTGTTACTGTTATTATTAATTCGTTTTCTATGCTTTTTGTCTGTGTTTAATTAAATACGTTACATTACTATACAATAACATACATAACTTAAATGTTAAATTAATCCGATTAAAAGAAAACTTTTCTTAATTTCTTTATTTTCAACATTGTTGTGAAGTTCTTTTATGGGCGCTTTTCTAACTGTTTTCTTATTATAAAAATCGAAAATACTCCAAATATTATTTCTTTCGTGAAAACATTTCTTTTAGAACTGTATTACTAAGAACTCCAATGTTGGTTTTCATATTTGTCAGATGTCCAATTGAATTCATTGGATATATCTAAAACTAAAAGAAAACCTCGCAGATAAAATCAACTACCAACATGTCACTTTAACAGAAGACTATATTAATACAGATTAATTCCAAAAAAAGGAACAGTTTCAAACTGCAACAAACTTTCCTTTCCACTATTATATATCGTATACTTGTTAATGTCCTGTATAATAACAAGTATAAAATAGCTCAGAGTGTACAACTTTCTCCATTAAGGATTATTACGAAATAAAATTTGTAGCATCAATTAACTCTGTTGTATTTTCATGTAAATGTACAGCTTTGAAGCGTCTCCGCCTCGATGAGAAACCAAAACATCGCAGTTCAACCATAAACAACCCCTAAGTGAGGATGCTCTGAATAAGTACGTGCTATAAGACATTAAGATAAGATAATAATGGCGTTGAACTTTGTGAACATTTATAGATTAAATGTCATTTGTTTTTTAAGTAAGTTAAAAGTTAGCCAATTGACTAAATAATATATTATTAAATAAACAGGAGTAGTCACGATTACGATTAGCTAACATTTAAAATGATAATAATAAAGCACAAAACCCCATTACATACCTATTAGTGACTAGCAGTTACACGCGGCTTCGTTTGCGTGACCAAAGATCATTACTTCCCTTTACTCAGTCGGGTAAAAAATAGTTTATGTCACTTCTAGACATTGCAACTTTCTTAATGAAAAAATTTTTAAAATCGGTTGAGTATTTTTTAAGATGAATCGTAACAAACAAACAAACAAAAAATCAAATTTTCCTCCTTATAATATTAGTTTAGATGACTCTATATATATGTAATTATCTGAAGCGACATTTGGATAAACTTGTGAAAATTTTTAATCAAATTGATCACGTATGGTTTAAGATTATAACGTTAAATTTCTGAATCAGAGCATTCATAAGGCAAATAATATAAAATTAATGGAAGCAAAGCAACTCTACACGTATTTTGAAGTGTCTTTTAGTTCTACATTTTTAAATAAGGAATCAGATAATTTTAGTATTTTTTTAAAATTTCGATGAAATTTTTTAATTATTATATTATACCGCATTGAAGTCAACGTTACTTGTTTGTATTAAACAATTTATACATTTACATTAAGGCACAAAATATATGTATAATAATAAGATTACAATGCAACGTTAGCGGTATATTCAATCGACATTATTTTAAAATATTGCCATTTGATTTGAAATTGTTTCATTTCAATTGTTTCATATGTTAATAATAAAATATTACATATGGAACTTCAAGTTCAAACTCCTTTCATAAACAGTTCAAACTTCGAGGCTTGATACAACAACCTCAACGTTATTACAAAACATGTGTGCTTCGGTTAAGTGAATGGGATAGGGTTAAAGAAATCGGTATAGAGTCCAACAAGAATATAACATACACCGAAATTATTAAACTTATTTAATATATTATAATTTATACTTTACACTTAAATTGAGCAATTTTGTACATTTGTATGTAATTAGTTTTCCGAAACGGCCATAATCATTTTTAAGAAATTTTGTATTTCGATAGTCTTTTACTATAAAAGTTGATCAAGGTAAGTGTCATCTCTATGATAATCCGTTTCTAAATGAAAAATATCATCCAAGCGAAGCTCAGTCGCCTAGCAATTATAATTTTTTTCACGAACAGCTTCAACACGAACAATTGGTATAAAGTACAACAACAAAATAACCTGAACTTAAACCACTAATTCAACGGACCCTTTTTAACATCCCGCTACGTAGTAGATAAAGAAATTACTCATTTTGCCCCGATTTTCGAAAATCGAGTTTTTTTTTAATAAAAAAAAATCGAATTTTCACAGATCTCCACGTTTCTAGGATCCTAGGAACCTTTCTGACTATATTAAAGTTTTT
The DNA here is from genome assembly GCA_036924255.1 of Apodemia mormo. NCBI lineage: Eukaryota > Metazoa > Arthropoda > Insecta > Lepidoptera > Riodinidae > Apodemia > Apodemia mormo. Next base: position 26,978,178 of record JAUPFN010000011.1, read on the forward strand.
AAAAGTTACAGCTTTTCAAATATCAAAATTATGTTGTTTACAACAAACTTCAAATTTTTAAAATAACTTTTAGGCTAATACACCGATTGTTTAAAAAAATTAATCAGCTTGTTTCCTTAAAACTGCATCAAATGCCGTAAATTAGCCCAAAAAATAAGAGCGTATTTTTTGCTTTTTTAAACTATTATTTAATTTACCCGTTTAATAAATTTTTTGGGCTCCTGTTGCTTTCCTAGGATAAGTTACCGTCGTCAGATACAATGAAATATTCGGAGAGGTAATCTGAAAACTGGCTATTTAGTCCGAAGAAAGCAGCAAGAGCCCAAATACAAAAAATCGCTAATTCTGAAGGTCCTAATAAGGACATCGGGACGATTTTTCATATTATTGCGTTTGTCATCGGTCATTCATAAGTATTCAAAAATTTCAATTCATCGGACGTTTTAAAGTACGCCATGTTCAATGTTTCCGTTACATAATAACATACAAACACACAACCGAAGCTAATAATAATGACTTAGACAAATTGTAAATACAATACATCCATATTAATATTATAAATACGAATGTTTGGATGGATGTTTGTTACACAATCACGCCAAAACTACTGAAAGGATTTGGATGAAAGGCACACTGGTAGATGATGACCTGGAATAGTAGATAGGCTACTTTTGTCCCGGAAAAATTGTGGAAATCCCGAAAAGCGGGATCCCCAAAAACTGTTATAAGGCAGCAGGCTGCACGCTACGGCTAGTATGCAATAATTACAATCTATATTATTTAAATACTAGTTGTAGGTGGGTAGTAGACAAAATATTTCAAATGCACCCAAACGTATTATGATCTGGGTTGGCAAGACAATATTTTTCCCACAAAAGTACAACTATATTATTAGTGATATTGTATTGCATTGCATATTGTATTTTATGCAATGCAATACAATACATATATAATATATTGAGCACTGACCTCGTGCTAGTAGCCTTGAAAACTTTTATAAACAAAGAAAAATTTAATCGTATGAAAATTATTTATTTGTTGACAAATAAAAACAAAAACTATATAACGTCATATAGCTTGGCTGTGTAGGAGTATATTATTGAATGACGACCTTTGAAAAGTAAAAGGGCTTATAGAACGGATTTCCGACTTTCGGGCAGCCTATTCAGCGAGCCTTTTGGTGAATTAAATCTGTGGAAACCATACATCCTAAAGCTACAGGCTTAACTTCCACTCGATAATGCTGTTTTTATCCGATTTAATACGAAATGGTCTAGATTGGACTGTATATTTTAACGGCTGGTAACGGCGAGGTTAATGTTATTTCGATTCGGACACACGGCAAATATGGAGTTGAAGTATTGAAAATAATGAACTGTAATTATTTTATTTTAAACGTTTATAGTTATATACCTTTATAGTCTTATACTTTATGTAAATGAAGTTAATATGCATGGAAAAAAATGATGACAAATTTAATTTTATAAAAAATCTAAGATAAAAAAGGCATATGAACTCATACCTTTATATTCATAACATTTGTCGGTGTTCGTCATCCGCATATTTTCACAAATTTCAACAAGGCTTATAATCTAAGCCATAATATATTTCCATCTTCGACTTAATTATAAGCAGAGAGAAAATAGAGATAATCCGTAAACAGATAGCCTTTAAAATATGATATTTCATGCACGTCCTTTTTCCAACTACATCGAACTACAAATTATTATTATTAGAGCCATGACTTATGTTGGAAAATTGACGAAAAACTAGTATGCCTTTCCTCAAGAAGTGGTACTTACTGTTCTTTCGACTAGGCTATGGAAAGAACCTTCTGTCAGCAGGCGCTTCTACTTGTGTACAATGTACAGTGGCTGTCTTACAGCACCAAACAAAAATCATGTTATTTACGCGCAATTAAAATCTTGGTGAGGTGAAGAAGCCTCTGTCTACTGTTTTGTCCTGCGAACATTCAATATTACACGTACAAATCACGCAAAAGGCTAGTCAGGTAAGCATCACTATTTATTAAGTCAAATGGAACAGATCAGGCAGATATCAAGAAAATTATATTCCGAACCTTATTTAGCACTGATTATTCGAACTATTTCAATATTCAGGAGAGACAAAACAGTAGTACCAAACCCAAGACAAGACTTTTCAGAATTTCACCAAACCCTTTAGACAGCAAGCCTAAAATATATATTATAAAATTAATTATTGCTACAACAAACCCTGCTTCGCTTGCTGCTTTATATAAATTAAAAACCTACTCGTTATATTAAACTATCACCACCACCTTACCTATTCCTGCCACAATAAAATCAGTGCTTGTCACTGTCGTTTTCCGGTTTGCTTATGCAAGTGGCATGAATATCTCACAACACAGAACAACGCACCGTTATCATCTTTGGTGTCTATAGATGATGGTTGTCTCTTTGCATCAGGAGATCCATCTGCTTGTTTGCTATCTTTTGATATAAAAAAAGCCTTCAGCCTAGTTTAACATATTCTGACTAATTAAAGTTTTTTTAAATTGCAATCGCGAATAGTCAACTTTTTGAAAGACCGCATCGTCAATGTTAATGGTGTGTGTTCTAAAGCTGAATCTACAAAAGCAGATGTCCTTGAAAACTATGCTACTTTTCCACCAACACTTTTTCTTCTACTTATCAAAGAATAATCAACATACTATCTGTGTCCGTAATCATTTGGTCTATCTGAACAACCCATTAGCTTAGACATGGGTAAGGCTTTCAACCGACATTATCATATTTGACTAAGTTTATACGTGATATTGCAATCGTGAATAATTAGCTTTTTGAAAGACCACATTTTGTCAATTTTGACGGTATATGTTCTAATGCTTAATCTGCTAACGTGAATGTCTTTCAAAACTAAACTAATTCACCTTACCGCTTTTTCTTTTACTCATCAAAGAATCATCAAAATGCTATAAGAACAATATTTTGTTGCTATACATAAATATAACAGCACAGGAGTTGCGCTTTATATAGTTCATGCAACCATTTTACAAATTGAGATGAATTAGAATTTTAACAGAATTTTATCCTAAATTAAGACAGCTATCTGAAAAGGGACCTCAGTGTAGGGCGAGCAAAACCGGAATCCATAAAAATAAAAACCTTTTGTAGGTCTACTTTCTATATCTGATGATATTTATTTATTTATATGTTTAATTTTTATGTTGTAATTCAGCGTTATGTTAAGTTTTATTTAATACAAATATTATCTAAGAAATTACGTTGGTAGTAAGCGATTGTAAAAAGTTTTTCTGTGTTCTCTGTGTTCTCCATCTTAAATGTTATTCTCACTAGTCGAGAATGTTACGACAATGCGTTAGGCCTACCTCTATGCATGTTTTTGCATAACTTTTGAATAGATAAAGAAATAAACAGTCTAGTTGTCTAATGGTTTTATATACAGAGACGTTGAATTTGGAAATAATTTGGAGAGAAAAGCTTTAGAGTAAGTCTCTTAGACATCATGATAACTAATGATAATGATAACAAATATATTAATGATAACTATGTAGTCACGTGACAGATACATAAATCTAGATGTACACGGCGACTGGGCTTCCAAATTTCAACACAACATTAAAAACCATTAGTCATAATATAATACGGAAGCAGTAATAGCTATAACGTAACACCATTCACGGACATGACGAGCTAGGCTAATAATGAAACATTTAGATTTTATTAACCTCCAAAAGACTGCCTAATAAATGGTCTTATTTTTATAAAAAAGTTCTAATCATCCTTTATAAAATACTTAAGGCCAAAGCCTTAAAAAAGCTTTCTATAGGCTACGCATTTGTACGACATCTTTATTAATTTGATTGCAAGGCGGCCCGCCATTTCTAAATTAAAGCGATGATATTATAACGAGTGTTTATTTTATTCCAAATGGCATACTCTTTTATTAAATATCAATGTCGAGGCGAGAGGTCATAAGTAATCTGATATTTTTATGGCTGCCATAATTGATTTTCAATAACATCTTAAATTAGTACTGATATAATTTATTTATTGATTTCCATTTTCTCGAATACCATACGAAGGCCATGATTCACAGAAATTTAAATCTCAGTGAAAAAAATCAAGTCAATTCAATCTACTGACGTACTACTAATCCACTGACCTTTGCGAGCTATGCAGTATTCTAAAATGCAACAAATGAAACAAACTTATCAAAGATCTTGTAACAGAAAATTCTACCAGCGTAATGGTCTCCTTCGTACAGTAGTAGAACATATTTCCACTCTTTTAGAAGCACAAACAAACACGCAAAACATACGGTCGACTCATTTCACACCCGAAGCATTCCCCACATATCCCCATGATCGGGCATCACCGTTGACGATAGTCGTTATTCGACTAATTATAATGGCCATGGCAATGTATATTCTTTCTTTATACATTCTATCATAGCCTTCTTTTGATACCCATGTTAAGAGAGTTGTGAAGGAATAGATTCATCCTGATTCCATCTTTTACATTAAGCTCTAGTTTAAAGGATCTTTTTGATACGCATTACTGTACGTTCATCGAAACAAAAAGCGGTGCAAATTTTCAGTATATTTATACTAATATTATAAAAAGGTAAAATTTATAAAATTGAACTAAACAGAAAGTCCGAAGTAAGTAAAAAAGTTTAAAGGGTTCCTACCCTTATAGTTTTGCTATGTTCGTCCGTCCGTCCGTCCATCCGCAATCTAACTCAGAGACCCTTAATACTAGAAAGCTGTAATTTGGCATGAATATACATATTAATCAGGGCAACAAAGTGGTAACATGATATACTGAAAAATGTTCGTTTAGCTCCTCTACGTGTAAAGTAGGGATGTTGTTTTTCTCGCGCACCTCATAAGTCAAAGTCGAAGTCAAAATCCGGATCCGATACCGGATCGGAATCGCGGCCATACACTGAGAAGATCCGGCGGAAGAAAGTCAGCGGGCTTGTCTTTTTTGTGCATATACAGTATTTTAAACAATGTGTTTATGTTAGATATCGTTGGATTAACTTTAAAGAATTGTTAATTTGTGAAAACAATATTTCAATTAAGGAACTCATTTGTGAAAAAGAAAGCTTTAAACTTTTAAAAATGAGATATCTGACACTTTTATAAGGACTAGTTTGTGACGCTTAGACAAAATTGCCCTGATTTGATAAATAGGTATTGTCAATCAATAATTTATACGTGTAACATCTTGTAACGAAATATAATATTAAACTTATATATAATATTATAGTTTATAAATTTATACAAAAGTATTCGGCAGTACGAGAAAATAAATGGAAATGGTATAACTATGTTCAATAATTTGATAATAATCTAATTGCAGACAGTTATGAGCTAATGAGTGACACACACACACACACATATATATAACTGTCTGCAATTAGATTATTATCAAATTATTGAACATAGTTATACTATTTCCATTTATTTTCTCGTACTGCCGAATACTTTTGTATAAATTTATAAACTGTAATATTATATATAAGTTTAATATTATATTTCGTTACAAGATGTTACACGTATAAATTATTGATTGACAATGCCTTCTTCTTTAAGATTTTCGGAGCTATCGTTAAATAAGTAGGTATAGGTAGGTAGGTACTCGACAATGAAACAAAATAATTATAACGACAGGTAATTTTTATTTATTTATTTACATCAAAATCTGATGAATCGTCACTGCCACTAGATGAACTCTCCACAACATTTATTATATGTTCCTGTTCTTGTATAATATCGAATGCCACATGAATTTTCCAATCGTTCAGTTACTTCCGCACAAGCATTTTTTAATAAATTTAACATCTTGTTTGCCGTAAAAGGGGGATGAGTATTGTTTGATTAGAACAGAAATGTAGTGACTAGCATGACCGTGTTGTTGCGAGTGACAGATTAAAACAAACACAAAATGGCGCTGGGCCATTGATTATTCCCACCTCGAAAAAATATATTTGAATGTTTTTGTTATATTTGTCTTTGTTCAAAATATAATAAATATATGCGATCGATATCATTACTTATTTGGTCACCACACTACAACTATCAAATTAGAATTGTCATCGAGAAAATAAAGAAATGGAAATAGTATAACAACCATTGATATAATTTTATATCAATGATAACAACTAAATAACATTCTTACAGAATAAATGTAAATTTTTAACACAATAATTAATATCTCTGTAATTACTTTAATAACAACACTTACGTTATTTTCTAATAACATTATTTCACTTCATTTCAGGTAATACAAATGACACTGTCACAAAATATGATGACTACACTAGTATCAATATAAAGGAAAAATTAATTGCAAAATTGAACAGTAATACTGAAACGCACTATTGATAAATATCAATCAAGCTATTTTTGATGATTAAAAACCTCAAAATTAACTAAAAGAAAAATTTTATCCTTACTTGTAATTCAATGGCAAATAACATCCAATTATTTTCTTCTAACGAATCCATATAACGTTGTATTGTGATATTCAATTACTGAGATATATTTAACGACTATTCATCCAACACAATAGTCTATCTAGCTTCAGCTGAACAAAGGAAGATCGTTAAATGGTATTCGAGAAAATGGAAATCCTTGATATCATATCTATCAATATATTTTTATAAATAAATTTGATTTACCATATTGCCTTGGTATTAGTCAGTATTGCGTCTGTAGCATAAAAGGCTAGAATTCGTTTTAGAGATTTTAAATATCACTCGACAAATTACTCGAATTGGTTTAATCATGAAGTAATTAAATTATTGCATTTGTAATATGAATATTATCCAACGACACTATTACATTAAAATCCGTATCTATACTTATTATAAATGCGAAAGTCGATCTGTCTATCTGTTATGCTTTAACGGCTAAACTGCTAAACTTATTTAAAAAAAATTTGGCATGAAGGCAGTTGAAGAACTGAAGTCAAACAGGCTAACTTTTTTTTTTCAAAAATCAAGCTCTAAGGGGAGAGAGAGAAGAAATAGGGAATAAAAGTTTGTACGAAAAACTATATAGATATGTTAATCAAGCATTTCGTCCATATAGCGGGCGCTCTCACGGGCGAAGCTGCGCCGATCATTTAGTACATATACAATTACTGAAATATCTATATATATAAAAATCAATGGCTGTTCGTTAGTCTCGCTAAAACTCGAGAACGGCTTGCGAACGGCTTGAACGAAGTCGCGAATAACTCGTAGTATTTCATAAATATAATCTTTTATATAAACTATTTTCTCCTATTTCAGTCAGTTTAAAAAATAACCTATATTTGACCTCTGGGCCTCAACTATCTCCTTGCCAAATTTCGACAAAATCAATTTTATTAATAGTAGGGGAGCCTAAGAGGGGATTTTTGGATTTACTCAATCACGTCAGATTAACATAGGGGGGGGTTGCCTTTATATAGAGGCGGGTTATTAGGGCAAAAAAAAACAAAATTCCAATAAGTTCGGCTTATGGAAATTGTTAGATTATATTTTTTTCGTTATTCTTACATCATTTTCTATATAATAAAAGAAAATTCAGACGCGCTCGAGAATATCAAAACGACATTTTCTTTGCAACTTTATAACCCTCCCACTCCCTTACAAAATACTTGAATCGTTAAATTTTCTAAATTTTAAGTGGCATTAACCTACCATACCTTAATATGACACGATTTGGTGTTTCCATGTCACAGTTCTTTTTAATTTTTTTATCCGTAGATTTTTCTCCACCATTGAAATGAAAAACACCTTTTATTTTTCCTATAATTTAGTCTACAAAATCCAAAAGGTCCCTACGACGCTCGAGTAACTACACATTTAGCATCTTGGGCTCCCCTACTATAATCAAGGTTAGTCGTGAAAATGTAACGAACATACAGACAGTATTTTTAATATTAGAATAGATACTCAATTCTAGATATAATTTTGAAATTAAATTATATCTAGAATTGATTACTAAGAAAACATGAATATCGCTGGACAAAGTATACGAGTTACATAATCTATCCCCTTTAAGTAGTTATTTTCTAGTGATACCTATGAACGTCAGTCAAAGAAACTAACACATACATTTATTAATACTTAAATATATTTAACTTACATCCAAACCTGGAAATACAAATATATTATCTATAATACTCATTACACAAATGTTTATCCCTGTCGAGAATCAATCCCAAGCCCTGTTGAATGCGTAGTTAGAGTCGCTAAACATTCAACCAACGGAATATGTTCCAGAATATGCGTTACTTTAAGTGGTTAATGAGAGTAATTTAAATAAGACCCGCATGCAAGCCTTATATTATTACCTTGCCTTTCATACTTAGTTTAGAGGCACTTTAATCTTTGCAGTTGACTTCAGAAGTATTCAAGGGGGAAGATAATTATATTCAAAAACTTCTTAATTTAACAATAACAAAGATTGTTTAGTTTCATTTGGAGTTTTTTTTTCTTTGAAATGTAATGAAAATATTTTGAAATATTCATCTATCTAAAATTTTTGTTACAGTTTTTGCATGTTAGTCTAATATTTTCACCATCTGGTACTCGTTGATTTATCTAGGTTGATATATATACAGCCTTGCAAAAGAAAACCTTTTAACCTAAGCGTACTAAGTAGCCGTTAAACATGCATATGAAGTTTAACATCAAAGCACCGAGGACAATAATTAATTGTTATAAAACACTTCCTCCACTTCCTCCACTGCTGAAACCGGATGGAACTCTGGCTCACACCGCTTTAGAGAAAGCGAACCTATTCGGCACTCTATTCACGGAAAACTCACGTCTGGATTGAAACCTCCCAGTCTACCTGGATGCGCGACTGAGGTTCTTAAAACGCTGCGGAATCTGCATGTGAACAAAGCCAGTGGCCCTGATTGGATTCCAGCAATAGTATCTACTTAAAACCTGTCCGCCTGAACTCGCTCCTGTCTTGACACGTCTCTTTCGCCTTTCGATGACGACCGGAAAATTAGATACCTAAATCATGGGAGCTTGCTAACGTGCAGCCTGTACCTAAAAAGGGCAGTCGTGCGGAACCCTCTAAATATAGGCCAATTTCAGTCACGTCCATACTCTGCAAGACTATGGAGCCTGTACTGAACAGGAGGCTAATAGCACACCTAGAAGCGAACGATTTACTCAGTGACCGCCAAGAGAGGTTTCGCCGAAATCGGTCCACTGGGGATCTTCTAACGTATGCCACCTACGTCTTAAGTGCAGCCATCGAGAATCATGGTGAAGCGCTAGCTGTCTCACTTGATATCTCTAAGGCCTTTGACAGGGTCTGGCATGACAGTCTTATTAGCAAGCTTCCTTCGTACGGTATACTTACTGGTCTCTTTAATTCCGCCATCCCCGTTTTTCTATAGATCGTCGAGGGGCACAGATACTAGGCATCGCCATATGGTGGACGTTCCACGTACCCGAACAAAGCGTTTCGACTCGACATTCTTGATCCGAACCGAAAAGGACTGGAATATTGCTTCCTGAGTCTGTGTTCTCCGACGGGTACAACCTGAGGATCTTCAAGAGAAGAGTGAACAGGTACCTTGTGGGGAAGCGCGTTCCATCTTAGGCCGCATTTTAGCTTACTATCAGGCGAGATCATGGTCAAGCGCTTCCCTATCGGTAGTAAAAAAAAAGAAAAAAAAAGAGGATCAGAACTAAAGTCAACCTTCACGTACCTGTTTAATTGATAATATTTTTTTAATAGATTTAAATTATATATAAAAATAAGGCCATTCTAAAATACTAGGCATGAGCAAAAACGATTTAAATCGTATCTAAACACCTATTTCAACGCATCGAAATTTAATTTGATACAATCTACACTTTGCAGTTATCTGTTTTATGAATTTTTAAATTATTTTTAGCTTAATGTACATAAAAATCTAACAATAGTTTAAAAAAATGGCTACAAAAAGTCATTCCAGATACTTAGACGCAAAAACTGGTATTAGGGAAACAATATTTAATTCACCTTTTTCCTTATTATATTCTTACCATTAGAAAACAAGTTAGTAAGTTATGGACAATCTGGCGCCTCGCCAAACCACTTGACACACATAGAGTCCACTTTAATACATCGCAACAACTTCTTCATGCAAACTACAAAGCAACTGAAGAAAACTTGTAACTTATAAAGGAATAAAGTTACTAATAACTACTTGAGAGTTAATCGCTTGTAATTAATCGAGAAACGAGAAGTTTTCCAGTTTAATAGTTTAAGTACGCTTACGGATTCTTAAATATTTTATTACTACAAAATATAACTGATATTTATTTTGAAGTGTCTGAAACAAAATGGAATAAAAACTTAATTATTTTTACGCAAATTTACTGACAGAGTGTTTTGTTCTAATTACATTACTGGTAGTGAATCTCTCTTAAAATAAGCTCTCAAGATATTTTAGGTATTTTCCTTGCCACAGCACTTCAGATACATAAACAGTCAGATGGGGCGTTATCAATGATTGTTGGTGGCACATATAATAAAAGAAGCTAGGTTGTTTGGTTTGAATTGACTTGGTTTGGCATAGCTTGGCTTGTTGCTTGGCTTGGTTTGGTTTATCTTGGGTTCGCTTGGCTTATCGTGGAGTGTCTAGGGCCATTCGGACATCATATTTTACTACTTTTTTCAAGTAAGTACAAAAAACTCTAGTTTTTATTCCATAATTTATGCCATTTACTGTTTACTCCTTGTCGGTCCGGGCCCCTTTGAAGAAAAGATCAACTGCTTTTCTGCTAGGCAGGTTATAAAAGGCGACCGATTGGCTATACGTGCTATACGTCACTACCATCGTGACTACAAAGTGGTAGAACTCCACAACATCTTGTCTAGGTATATGGTAGGTACCACGGGCTTACCTATTCCTGCCGCAACAGCGTCAATGCTTGTCATTGTCATGTTCCGGTTTGGAAGGTAAGTTAGCCGATAGACTTATACGTGTGGCATTGTCATCCCGCCACATGGATAGCAACGCTCCCTAAAATATTTGGTGTCTATAGGCGATGGTTTCTCTTTTCATCAGCAGAGCTATCTGCTTATTTGCTACCTAATAATATTTAAAAAAAACTTCAACGACTAGATTGGTCTGAATGAAAATTGGTATACAGTAAGAATATGTGATTGCGCAAATGATAGGATATACTCGTATTTCTTTCATCGTCTATGAACTTACGCCCAGCGGAACAGACGGGTATTACGAGACGGGACGGGAGTCTAAATACACACACACACACACTCGCACGCTCGCTCATGTCCATACGTATACACACACCCGCATACATTATTATACGCATACACTCACACTTACACTACCCCAGCACACAGACACACATACCGACACACACTCACATACATTTATTTTTTTAATTAGTATTTAAGTCAATAATGTACTTAGCTTAAATAGAAACGTAATTCCAAAGTATATGTCCTGGAGGTGGGCGTTAGTAACTGCGACACAGTCGGTATGACTATAGCGGTTGCTATCGTACTACGTTTTATCGTTATAGTACCGTTTCAAATAAAAATTTATTTTATTTATTATTTTTATTTTACATTGCTATACATTTATGTTTGTTTATCGTGATGCATTTTCGTGTCATTGTCAAATCACAACAATTCTAAGGAAGTTTTTCATCAAAAAATTAATTAATCAAAACAAATATATTACAATAGTTGATAATAAGCCGGGTACGCTGGATGTATTTTTCATTAATAAGAAAAAAGTAGTTTGTTAATTAAATATGATGAATATCTATATACATATAATAAAATCGTAGGAAAGTCATGTATGTCCGGGGTAAACTCAAAAACTACTGCATGGATTTACTTCAAATTTTGCATGAATATTACTGACAGGTTGGGCCAACATATAGGTTATATATTATCACGCTAGCACCTACGGGGGAGGAGCTATGCGGAGTAAACTAAAAGAGCTAAAGAACGGAGGAAACGGAAACGCGGAGAACTAAAAAAGTATAAGAGCTACATCACTTCGAACCTGTCGGTGCGCGTGACCTTGCAAAGCATACATTTTTATGACATTTGTCGTCCAGAACTAATGTTACAAGTATCTATCTATATTATGTGCTTTGCACGGTGTCGATCTGGTGTGACTCTACCTTTAAAGGTGAAACTATTTGAAGGAGAATGATGAAGGTCCATACAAAGTTGGCCTAGAACGTAGCACATGATGATAGCTGCTTACTGTATAGTAATACACTATTAATTTCTTCTGAAATGTGAATCGAATCATCACTGATTTAAAAAACTCAAGATGCGCAGTCCCGAACACTCTAAAGTGTCGCTTATTTTATTTAAATAGTTATAGATATGGCAAAAACATATGTCTTTGCATATTCAACTTTAGCGATCGACGCGATTCTATTTGAAATCATGGACACTTTTTATAATACTAAAATTCACAAAAATCCTTCAAGATATGTATTATCTGAATTCAAAATTATTACATTCTATTTTAAGCAAGTCACGCCACAATATATCGTCAACATAGATATAATACGTTTTTGTGTCTTACATCACGAAGATTGTTAGATTTTGACCACTTAAAAGTTAAAAGACGAACAACTTTTGTTTACATCAAAATATTTGTTACTCGTTCACAGTTCAAATTGATGACACTTGCTTTTTTTTGTTTCTTAAGAATACTAAGAGTAGCTTATTTTATAGCCTTCTATATTGTAAGTTTCGACTACAGTAATAAATATTTTTATTTTTGTCGCATTTTATACTCACAAAATTGACTCAACTACTCAGTGATATAATAGCTTTATACTGTTAAAAGAGTTTTTAAAATCAGTATTTTTTATGAATCCATTACTCACAAACATATATTACCTCCTTATTATATTGGTATAGATTAGAGAGATACAAATAATATGATTTCTCTTAACGTTTCATTTCATATATTAACATAAAAAAACATCCATAAAAATGAAATGTTATCTGTAAGATAAGGTGAGCCTTGAACTTGAACTTGAAAAAGTAATAGGTAATTTCTTCCTAATTTTCTACGCGGGAGAACATTTTCGCTTAACAGCGTCTTTTCCTCGTACAACGAGTTCAAAATCACGAATTTCGTACTTGATTGGGTCTCTAGATGGCTTCTGGGAAACAAAGAACTCGATCTAAATGAAAAACGAAACAACTCAAATGCACAAAGCTTCGAACGGCCACCGCCAAGACTGATCACAATCTTCCAAAGTTCATTTCTGCCCAGTCATGCGGACAGTTTAATTTAGATCTTGCATTTTGTGGTAGACTGGCCTTTTATTAATAAAATATCTAATAGATGATAGGACAGTTCTAAAAATAAGGTCTAGTAATAAATAGGATACAGAAGATGATAAAAATTACTGCGGATCGAACATTTATATGATGAGCATAGATATTTTGTATTATAAGGCCAATGTATTCATTAGATACCAACGTTACATTATTTACCTGCATTATTCTGTTTTTTTAATACCAATAACTGACATATGGAAAAATCTGTGATTTTATTAGAAACGAATGGCAGTAGTAATAGCGGCCAATGTAATCCATACTTTGTGAAGAGTCAATAGTCAAAAGTTTTCATTGTCAATAGTTCAATATAAAGGCCCTAGTCATTTTTATAATCTAGCACATGAATAGAAGTGCACGGATCAATTGTGTCTGCATTTTGAGCTATAAGATTCATTCACTCTTTTTTTGAAGATCTGGACATTATGCAAAATTAAGAGCGTTAGGGAATTCCAACTTTACTATTTAATATAATAAAGAACCTGTTCACTTTTGTACGTGGGATATCGATTAAATAAAGTACATATATACATATATTAAGGTTAATGAGATTTAGGCCTTTGTCAGACGTACGGATGAGGAGCGGATAAAAGTAAAACGGAACCCTAGAAAGCTTAGTTTTTTTTGTCATTTGTTTCTTCGTCACTCCGTGGGAAGTTTTCATCAGATATGAGTTAATAACGCTGTTTAAGATTTAAGGATTTTTAATATTTTCGGGAATATTGCTTTTTTAAAATGTACTGCACTCTTTTCAAGTTATATTCAACGCTACAACAAATTCAGACATATAAGTTCAATCAAGTCCTGAATAAATTTTTGCAATTTATATATATTTGTTTTAAAATACCTATTAGTTTGAATGCTTATCTGCCGTAATCCATGCGTGGCTGAAAAAATATTTTTATTATAGACTAGACGACCCGGCAAACGTTGTTCTGCCTTTTTAACTACTCTTATTTTTTTCTATATTTTCTCACCTTTTAAACCTTCCCTGGACTTCAACAATTAATTCAAAACCAAAATTATCCAAATCGGTTCAGCCGTTCTCGAGTTTTAGCGAGACTAACGACCAGCAATTAATTTTTATATATATAGATAGATAATTGCTAAGCATCAGCTGTCTCTACAGTAGAGGTAGTGCCAACTACAATCTATTTTAAAAAAAAGTATCTTCACGTCCGTATCCCTGACGATGTAGGCAGAGGTGCAATCAGTGTATCTACGATAAGCCGAAGTTGCTTAGTCCCACAATGGCAATCGCCAACCGGGTACTTCTCCAATCCCGGGTGAAGTTGTTTTATTCAGAGTATAGTATCTTCACGCCCATATCCCCGAAGGGGTAGGCAGAGGTACAACAAGTGCACCCACGATTATCCGAAGATACTTGGTCCCACAAATGTGATAGGTGGCAAGTCTATCGCCAACCGGGCACTTTCCAATCCCGGGCAACTTTGTGTTTCTCAGAAAACTGAAAATACACTTTTTTTAATGTGCCAGACTCGGGAATCGAACCCGAGACCTCGTGTGCTCAACGCCAACACTAGGCCACTAGACCACAGAGCCGATCTATATTTTCATGTCAATTACAAATGTGATCTATTATCAAGACACTACCCTAAGCCAAAGTTTGGTCTCACCCTTAGGGCCTTGAGAAACTCTTGCAGGTTGTTGAGTTTAGACTCAACAACCTAAACTTTGACCAGGCACTACTCGTTCAAAATCCCGGATTCGTAGTAACGATCACATAATCTAACCTCCTAAAATTATTTCGAAAAAGCGTTGTAGTTTATCTGTATACAAAATAATACGCAATAGCTGCTTTTATATACTTATAACAAAAACACAATGTTATCTTAAGCCTTTATATTTCCAATAGTTTTATCTTATATTTTCTTAGAATGTGGATAACTAATGACGTAGATATCGGAAATAACAACTCACAATATTTTATACAGAGAATCAGAACGAACATACTCATAATTCATGTATTATCAATATAAAGTATCCATCAAAGGTTTTCGTATGTTGTTCTGAGAAAATGTAGGGTAGAGCAATGAATAAAAATTACAGAGGGTGAAATTTATGTGAGAAATATTTTGAATTTCAAATGTGCTCCTGTATTGATGTTACATTTGGAGAAACAATTTTAATTAACTTTGTATAAGCCGTAAAGTTAATAGAAAGGACCTTGTAGATAGTCCATTAGAGTATGCAAATTTTGTACAGTGTAATTTTGTACATATTACTTGAATGGCGTTTAAGGATACGACATCTGTCAGCATACTACCGCCTTTTTTCCTTATATACCCCGGCACGCGCCGTATGATAATGCGATAGTACGCGGCGCGACGGAATCTTCTAGGCGATCGCATTCCCGCTATCTTTCTTGTTGTAGCAAATGGGAGTTCTTAACGATAGAAAAGATAGAGCGACGAAAATAGGCGACAGCGTGCTGACAGATGTAGCTCAACCCCGCAATATATGTTAATAACTAAGTAAAGCAAACTGTTATATACACAAATAACTATTACGTAGTATAAATATCGCAGGCAAATTCTATAAATCGTCGTAAATGGCGTCGTTAGATTACAAAGACAAATACGTTTTAGAAAGTGCCTTACGCCGAATGTAGAATGTCGTCATTATATAATATGCATGACATTTGCCGCCGCCGTTATCAAATTGCCACGGCATATGGTTTATATTACTTGTTACGTAAATGGGTAATTTATTAAGAACTAAGACCCGGAAGAAGAAAGAAGAAGACTTACACAAAAACCTACTTCGGTTTGTTAGGTTGCCTTTAGGCCCTGCACCTCCATCGAGCATCGGCTAACTCGCAGTTTATAGTTGTCAATCAAAATGACGCAATTTATGTCATCAACAATTTGTCCTTGGCGATTTGTATTGAACGTTTATGTTTATAAAATAACAACGCCATTTGTACAACGACATAACTTACAAATTGACTGCGAAATAAATACTATGTAGTTTGAAGCACTATAAGTTGATGAAATAAATAAAGTTTGACCGTCCCGTTAATCCAGACCCTGACTACGCAATCGATGGGGCTCGGGTTCCATTCCTGACAGGACAAGCATATAAACCTCTATGAACAGCAGAATAAGTTTGAGGGCTTATTAAATATATTTCAGTAATTATATATTATGTATTTATATGTAATAATATCATTAACGCCCATATCACAAGCAAATAATTTGCTTACTTTGGACTTAGATCAATTCGTGTAGTTTGGATATTTACGCTATTTATTAATTTATTCAACGCTTTATTGTACACATTAAATATACAAAAAACATATTCCTAACATAAGTACAATGGGCGAGCTTAAGAGATTTCCTCCAGTCAACCCGTTAAACAAGAAAAAAAAATTATAATCCATTCAGTAATAAATATTTTAACGTACTATATATTGGTATTTTTAAAAGATTTAACAAATACTACATGTTTAAGATATGTATCATTACTTAAGGGAAGAAAGATGCCGTTGAAATAAATACCAACAATGCAAATATGTTCATTAATAAAAGTACCTGGATGACCGAGCTTTGCTCGGTATTTTTTTTTTTGGTAAAAACGAAGTTTTCTATATCGTTATACCGCCCCCGAAACTGCCTGCATACTAAATTTCATGATTTCATGATAAATAAACTGCATAATAAATTTAAAGATATTAATTAAATAAATCAAATAAAATTGTAATCGTTCCGTTGTTTTATTGCGTTTCAGATTTGCTAGCAGGCGTGAAGTCAACACTAAGAAAGAATACAAACAAAACCACTAATCGAATCAAAATCAGTTCAAAGCAAGTTAGAATCTTACACGCCAATTATACTACACAATGCAGACACTGAACATAAGGAAGACATTCTATGCTTAAATTTTGCACTTGCCGCACGCCGCACTCCCGCACGAAAATTTGTAAGCTAATAGTATACACGGTTTTGAAGGTCATAAAAGGAATCATCTAGCAATATGACGGGGCAAAACTCGTCAGCTGGTACATTTAAGTACACGATTACGCTCCAGTCTGGGTCATGTATCATAGCTTTAAGAGCATCAGCTGACAATTATCCCACCAAGATCAGCTGACGTGCTTATTTATAAACAGTATCATGTAAACTATCATCTGATATATTTTTAGTTGAGTAGTTGTGACTAAGAAAAGAAATATTGATACAACCAAAATATTACAAAAAGATTACATCTTTTAGTTAGAGCATAAACCATAATGTCGAACAACTTTAAATATGTTATTTCCTCCCGCACAAAAATTTGTAAACTAATAGTTAATACGATCTTAAAGGTCATAAAAAGAATCAGCTAACAATATGCCGAGGGATAACTTGTCAGCTGGTGCATTTAATTAAACGATATATGCTCCAGTCTGGCTTCAGCGTTACACCTTTAAGGGCATCAACTGACAATTATTCCACCGCTATACATCCAGCTGATGTATTATTTATAAACAGTATAATGTAAGCTATAATCTGAAAAATTTTAAATTGAGAAGACAAGATTGAAAATTTGGGATAAATATTCGTAAGCTAATAGTAAATATGATAATGTCAGTAATAAATCGCAATATACATATAACTAAACATATATACATAGCATATAGAAATAAATAAACATATAGATATCTAGCTACAAACGATTTGGTCTTAAAATACACATGTAATCAGATTTCGGTACTGAAAGTCCTTTCTTCCCGGATAAAATTTTTGCAAGTTCACAGTTAATATAATACTGTAAGCAATAAAATAAATCAACTAGCAATATGCTGAGGGAAAACTCGTCAGCTGGTGCGTTTAAGTAGGCGATATACGCTCTTGTTTGGCTCCAGCGTTACACCTTTATGGGCTCAGCTGATAATTATTCCATCGAGATACAGCCAGCTGACGTATTTATTTATTTACAATATTATGGTAACTATTATCTGGCAAATTTTCAATGACATGAGAAGATATGACTGAAAAAAAATATTTTTTTTACATGTTCGTGTGACCAGCTGACGTATTTTCCACCACGGTATAGTAAGCTGACTTTTTGTTTTCTTCAAGATATTGGATAAGCTATAATTTGACAAATTTCCAGTCGGGAGGAAATGACTAAAATTCATTTTTTCTTCGACTTGCCTGGGAGGCTTCTGCAGCCTAACCCATTAAACTAGCCGTAGCCGACGTTCACAAAGCTTCATGATACAACTCTCTGAAGCATTATACAAGTTATCTTCCGAGAGGAAATGATCAACCAAATTTTCGTCTGGCTCGAGGACCAAAAAATCTTTGATTAGGCAAACTTATAATACTCTTATTATATATTAATTGGGCGATAAGATTATGATGAGGTATATGTAAACTGTGAAAAAAGTGAATGAACAAACAGATAGTAATAATATTGATTAAACATATTTTTATTAAGAGCATTAATGTTCTTAACACAACAGCATAAATAAACCTTGGTTCTCAATTAGGGCTTCCAATACCGGTATTCCGGGATCCCGTAATACCATGATCACGGATTTAATATTATCCTTTTTCAATACCGGTATTGACGCCCCAATACCGTGATTACGGTATTACAAACATTAGACGTGTTCTTACTCTCTCACTAGTTTTCATCAGCACAAGCGTCCCGCTGTTACCTCATCCTTAGCTCACCCTCCCGCACGGTGCACCCCATCTGCCCTTTCGCCCCTCCAATGCCCGAAATCATGCTATACTGGTCGCTTGTGTTATTGTTAGTCAGTGCATTGTGTTGTGAATGTTATGTTGAATTGCGATTTGTGAAGATGTGATCTAGCGCGTATTTTTGCTAGTTCAATTAGATTACCGGGCACACGAGCAGGAGGTGCACCTGATGGTAAGTGATCACTGCTGCCCGTGGACATCCCCAATACCAGAGGTCTTGCAGTTGCGTTGCCGGTCTTTTAAGAATGGAAGTCGTATCCGTTTGGAAACACTCTTGCCAGTGATTGATTCCACAACAAGGTAGTGCGAGGCAAAAAGTGACGAGAGAAACGCACAGTTGTGGATTTTCAACCATCGAGATGCTGAGTACGAAATTTTAAATTTTGACGCGATGTCCGATGACGGGATTCGGCGGCAGGAATTAATCTAAATAACTCGTCAGAATACTCCCCATGAAAAATACGACAGAAGACACAGAGTAAACCAACATCTCTGTGCAATGCCAAAGAGTCAAGCCGTTTCAAAATAGCCTGGTCGTCAACGATTTGAACCGCTCCACGTGAACCTTGAGGCCCAATTTGAGCCTTATAAAGTTGAAGGCGAAGGGCGGGCAAGAAGTACTGTCTCGATCTGCCGAGCACACCGAGCTTTTTGGAGGCTAGTTAAGCTTTACCTTTCAAATGTCCACGAAACTGAACGTAATTCGATATGTCGACTGCCAGAATCCCGACACTAGTTGAGACTGTCAGGAGAGTATCCCTAAATCAAGGTGACACTACAAAGGGTGTCTTTTTAGCAGAAAACAAGCAAAGCTGTGTCTTCTTGGGGTTAAAAGTGGTCAGGTTTTACGACTCTATTCCAAGATGTCGGTTAGTCGATTCTCAGCTTCGGACAGAAGCTTTTTTCGACTTTCGACGTGTTTCCGAGAAATACCGCTACAGCCGGAGTATGTAGCATCACCAATACTGTCATCTGCACAGCAATGTATGTTGCGAATTCGCATCATGTCATTGTTATGCAAAAAAAACAGTGTCGGTGATAGCACGCAGCCTTGTGGAACACCAGCATTGACAGATTTAAGATCAGAGCACGCACCGTCGACTACGACCTTGATGCTCCGATCAGCCAAAAAACTGGTGATACTTGCATAATTTCTCGGGAAGCCCATAGGAAGGCAGCTTCTCCAGAAGCGCTTTGTGCCATATCCGAGTAAAGGCCTTCGCTATGTCCAAATGTATGTTTTTTAACATCATAAGATACATATATAACATGATTTTTTTAACATCACAAGAAGATGTTAATGGTGCGTTGCTATCTTGTGGCGAGGTCTCATGCCACATGCATAAGTTTACCAGCTACCTTACTCTCCAAACCGGAACACAATAGTTACAAGCACTGACACTGTTGCGGCAGGAATAGGTAAGGCGGTGGTAACAGACCCGGGCGAGACAATGCAGAACTCTACCACCTAGTAGCCATGATGGTAGTGATTCGTATAGCCAATCGGTCGCCTTTTACGACCTGCCTGGCAGAACGGCAGTTGGCCTATTCTTCAAAGGAGCCCGGGATCAACACGGGGAAAATGATGATGACATGTCGATAATATAAGAATCTTATATTTTCTAAAATGTCGTACTTTACAAAGTTTATGTAAAATGCCTTCTTGCAAAAAAATAAGATTAAGTTTAAGTTTTGATTAAGTTACCAATTCCTAGTCCTATCTAAATAAATAATCAAAAAATTCCAAGTTGTTATAAGAGAGCTAACAAGTATGCACTCAAGGTATTTATAAGAAACAAGAACAATAATGACTGATTTAAAACTAAAAACACGTATTTTAATGGTTTTATTAATGTCCTAATTGAACTTGCATTCAATACCGGTATTAATACCGTGATCCCGGTATTCACTTCCAATACCGGTATTAATACCAGTATTGAAAAAAACCGGTATTTGAAAGCCCTATTCCGAATAGAATAAATGAATATTCTACATTAAACTATATACGTACTTCTTTTGTTTCTCTTTGAAACTACCACGGCTAGAACAGGAACTATAAAACTGGCATTTTGTCCGCTCAAATCCGCTTAGTTCGTTGCATCTTTTGTATCAACAAAATTTTTCCAGCATCATGTATAGGGCACATTTGAATTTATAATCTAGCAAACTCCGGAAATTTAAGCACACTTATATAAAAACAGGAAGATACTTCTATGGTTGTTTAAATGAAGTTTTCGTTATTTCTTTGTGTTTATTCTATCCGTAACATATTTTTGTGCAATGAATAATTTTTATATTCTAGGAAAAAATGTTATTTTTGTATCGTGGAATAACAAATAAGCAGATTTTTGTGATTATGTTTCAGATATAAACATTATCTCAAGACACCAGACACTGTAAATACCGTATCGGTGTGTTGCTATTCGTATAGCAGATATTAAATTATTGACCGCCCCGTTAGTCAAATGGTATGTGACCTTAACTACACAATCGACGGGGCTCTGGTTCGATACCCGGCGGGGGACAAGCATTTGTGTGATGAGAATAAATGTTTGTGTTTCCGGGTTTGTGTGTTAACTAGCAAAAAGCAGAGTTTTGTAAGGGCTCGCTAACTTATATTAACAAGTAATATTCTTAGGAAAGTATTTTTATGCGAATCACATCTTTTAATGTATCATGGACTTTATTTATTATATTCGCATCAAAGGCATCGTCAGGCTTTGCATCTAAGGAGGCGTAGAAAAATAAAACCAAAATAAAAAATAAAATGTTTCTAAGATATTTTTTTAGTACTTATGTATAAGAAAAATTCTTTAAAATTTTTTTGATTTATTCGATTTCTATAATTATCAATGTTATCTACACAGAACAATTATAAAGGTTATCTACATATTTTACACCATATTTTCTGGTCTTTTTTTTATATTTTTTTTTATATCATAAGATAGCAAACAAGCAGATGGGTCTCTATGGGTCTAATGCCACATGCATAAGTTTACCGACTATCTTACCCTCCAAACCGGAACACGACAGCGACAAGCACTGACGCTATTGCGGCAGGAATAGGTAAGGCGGTGGTACCAGACCCTGGCGAGACAATGCAGAACTCTACCACCTAGTAGCCACGATGGTAGTGACTCGATAGCCAATCGGTCGCCTTTTACGACCTGCCTGGCAGAACGGCAGTTGGCCTATTCTACAAAGGAGGCCGGGAGCAACAATTCAGTACCTACCATCTATCTCGCGCCACCACTTCACTCTCGAAATCTAATATTGATAGAAAACATTTTTTATTTATTGTTAAAGAGTTTTCTAGGAAAAATGAGTTTTAAAAATTAAAAAATCTTATAAAGAAAATTGAATTTAATTAACCTTCAAAATTTTTAGAATTAATGTTGGACTTACCGCAGGCACGAAGAATTGGCGGTAGAAACTCAGCGAATAAATTTTTCAAATTTTTCCCTCAGAGAAACTCTCGGGGTTCGATTCCCGAGTCAGGCAAATCAAAAATGTGTATTTTCAGTTTGCTGATAAAAACAACCTTGCCCGGGATCGGAAAAGTACCCAGTTGGTAATAGACTGGTCACCTGTCACGTCTGTAATCTGTAAATGGTTGACCTTGCAAGTCATTCCTGAAACTTCCCGCTAAATTAACGTATTTTAAGCTCAAAATAGTAAAAACTATAAGCATACGTTTTTTCAGTATCTAGTAAACATCTATTTTGATAAAAATGGCAGTATATTGATTTTTGAAAAGCTGTACATTTTGGAAACGATGATCGATTTTGATCTTTCAAATGGCATTCAACGTAATTTAAATATTGCTTTAGCTAAAAAATCGGTAGGTTCAAAAATTTCGAAGCAATGTCAAAAAAATTTTTTTTCAAAAATTTTCGTCATTGATAGATCCCAAACAAATTGACCAATTTTTAACCAATTAACGGTACGTGGCGCAGTTTTTAAAGAAGAAAAGATAATACGATTTTGAAGTCAATCGGTATATTAGCCTGAAAGTTATTTAAAAAATATTACGTAACTTTGCTAAAGAAAACGTAACTTTAATATTTTAAAAGCTGTAACTTTTGAAAATAAGATTCGGTTTTGATTTTTAAAAGGGCATTCGACGTAATTTTTTTAGTACTAAAATATCGTAGAATACCAAAAAATGATTGGTTGAAATATTTCGAAGTTATGTCGAAAAACACTTTTTTCAAAATTTTCGTCAACGATTACGAAACCAAATTCCAAACGAATAAACTGATTTTGAGGCAATTTATGCATTGGACGTAATTTTTTGAGGAATATAGCTGATTAGTTCTTGTACTCAATCAATACATTATGGAATGGAAGTTATTTAAAAAAAATCTGTTTCGCCACAATTTTTTTTTGGGTTTTTTCTTAATTTCTCAAAATCTTTTGGGCCCATTTGGTTCAAATTTTCAGCAAATATAAGTTGAGCGGAATCCAATCGAATGCCATTAACCGCGTTTCGATCGGTCCAGGCGTTAACAAAACTTATGAGTTGTTGACACACATAAACACAGACATACATACAGATATACTGATGTCATCGCGAAAATAGTCGAAAATGGTTCCTAAGACCACAAAACGTGGACATATGGTGAAAACTCCATTTTTGAAAATCGGAGCAAAATCGGTAACCTCCCTATCTATACACGTAGTGGGAAGTTAAAAATTACAAGTGGTTTAATAGATTAATATTGTATTAAAATGGAGTGAATGAAAATGAATTAAATGAAATAAAACTACCACGCCAAAGCTTAAACCTAAACGTGCGATATTTTTTCAGTAAAATGTTACACTAAAGGGCACAGATCGTCGTCTAGTGTAGCTTTGTAGTATTTTAACTCGTTAGTTTTATGATAGATGGCGTAAGCAGTAATAAAATTCTAATACAAAATGTATCTTCTATTTTTTTAATGTTTATGAAATAGCATTTTAATGGTAGATAACATATCTAGACATCAAGTCTCAAACCTAAAAGTGCGATACTTTTTTAGTAAAATGTACCACAAAAGTGCACAGTAAGCCGCCTAGTGTATATATATAATTAAATATATTCCAGTATTTATATATGTATTTCTATGTATTAGTATCGTTGACTAACACCCATAACACAAACAAATAATTTGCTTACTTTGGGGTTAGATCAATAAGTGTAATTTGTCCCATGAATATTTATTATTATTATATGTAATATCGTGCATAATAATATCTATAATGCATAAGTTAAGAAATGTGACAGTTACAGGCACTGATATTGCAGTAAATATAGGCAAGGCAGAGTACACAGGTGCAAGCAAGGCGTAATAGAGGAATTTCTCGGTAACACGTCAACGAGTGTCGGAACAAACTTGTGTCAGAAATCAAAGAACAACTTTCCACAGCTTCGAAGTGGAGTTGACTAAATTTGGTCTAATTTTACCTCAATAAGACACAAGTTTGCGCGTTTACCGCTAAAAATCACCTTTTGTCGTATCTCCTCGATTTGAAAACACTTTCCGTGTTTTCAAAGCAAGAGCAAGAGAAATATTTGGAGTGGTATTATCGAGCGACATTCTATTCCGCAGTCACTTAGAAGAAAATGCTAAATTAGAGGTTATCTAAAAAGCTGGATGTTTTCAACAAGGCCAGACAGTAAGTACTTTACACCGTCCCATCGTTTCTTGCTTTATAAGGTTTTTAAATTCAACCTCATATGGAGTACTACTCTCATTTATTGGTGGGGTCTCCTCAGTACCAGCTCTTTTCTTTTGATTGCATTCAACGTAGAACGGCTTGAATCTTTGATGATAGAATTATTTCAAACTGGCTAGATTCTTTGTCGTTATGTAGAGAGAGATATGGCGTCACTTTTCATCTTCAATCAGATATATCATAGAAAATGTTCTAAGAAACTGTTTAGATTAATCTCTGTGGCCAAATTTCACCATCGAACATCGCAAAAAAATTTAAAGTTTCACCTCACCATCTACATGTCTGGAAATTAAAGACCGTGCGATTCTCAAGGCACTTATTGCCCGCATTACTCCTCTGTGCAATTAATCGTAATTAAAATTATGACTATGACTTTATACAAATCTTATTGCTTAGCATTCTATTATCTATTGCTATGTACATATTCTTCTTAGCATAATGCCTTACCATTAGGAAAGTCGCCGACTATGGATTTGATCTATACATGTATTTTAGCGATGATCCGTGCTAACAAAAGCTTAAAAATATTAAACAAAGATAAATTTTGAAATGGCTAGATACGAACCAGCGACCATCTTGCTTTAAAGCCAGGCTCTTACCGCTGAGCTATGTTTCGGTGTTTCTTTTAATTGCTTTGTGATCGCTTTAGACAATTGTACTGATCGATAGATATACATATTATGTTATATACTTTAAATTTATGAATTTCATTATCACAGATAAAATTTAAAGCTATAAATTATAATTTGATCAATACTCTTATTGTTCTTAGTTGTAGCACTTATCCCATGCTAGGAAAAACTATTCTAATCAAAGAAAAATTCTGACATGACTGAATTAGATCCATCTTACATTAAAGCCAGACAACGCTTTAACCGCCGAGCTACATATCGGTAGTGCCTAGCTTGAAGGTAAGATGATAACTGTGTCTAATCCAATCATATCAAAATTTTTCTTTGTTTAAAAAGTTTCTGTGTAGATATGTTTTCTAATACTCATATAAACAAGTATTACCCACTTTACTTAGGTAAGCCAACAAACTATCGACAAAAACAAATTATTACTTACCTCATATTTCTAAATCTCAAACTAGTTTACGTCATGTAATCTGTTAATATTAAGTGGAATCGCCAATCACGTTCGTAGAGTGGAAAGCTTTCAAAATGAAGTGTACAAACAATTCAGAATTTCTAGGAAAAGCAAGAGCTAACTGTTTCTATCAAAAGAACATAAATAACGGGTAGAGTGCACTAGATTGAATTCGGGAGGAGTAATACTGGATAACTTTCCGAATTACTGCACTTTGGCTAACAAAACGAAACAAATTGTATTGCTTTGCGAATCCGATAAAGCGTAGTTCATAGAACAATATTTGTCTTTTGTGGGACTAGATATTTGCAAAAAGCAAATTTAAGATGCAAATAGGTCAATCAATGTAATATTTATCTATTAATACACTTGTAATGCTTTGTAATAAAACTAACCCGTGCAGCTTCTCCCGCTAGTAGAGTAACATGTTTTACATACAAAATTTCATCCCCTATTGCAGCACCTTACGTGTTATTTTTTTAAAACGTTAGTATATATTTGACCTCGGGTTTTCATCTATCTCGTTGCCAAATTTCATCAAAATCGGTTCTGCGATTTAGCCATGAAAGCATTTATAGGATACAACACGAAACCGATCGCAGCGCCTACTCTTCGATCTACCAAATCTTAGCCATTCTCAAACCCACATAAAAAAATCGAAATCCGTTCAGCTGTTTAGGAAGAGTTCAGTTACATACACACTTGCAGAAGAATTACATTTATATAAATCTTATTATAAATACGTGAAGCGAAAACTTTGTACCAATTTTCAAGACAATTACGTGATCAATGGAATATGAAATTTGGCACAGTTAAAGTTTACGTTGCGAAGGACTGCGGAAACCTATTTTTTTTAATAATATGTTTAAAAAATAAACATTACACACACTACATTCATGAGACATAAATGATAATATTTATGTATACACATGTATACTATTTATTTATGGCTAAATTATTTTGTCAAACTTAAAATAAATTTTGTTGTTTAGTCTATAGTCGAATTTCGACCGCAAGTTGATTCCTAGATTAAATGTATCGCCAAGATATTTGACGTAACGCGCATAAATTCTAAATAGATGCACCAAATAAGGTAGTTACTTTAGCCGTAAATAAAATAATTTACATGTATGTATACAATTTCATTTATGGCTTAAGACTTTTGTCGAACTTAAAATAAATTTTATTATGTAGTCTATTGGTGAACTTCGATGACAAGTCGGTTTGTAGTTAAGATGAATCGCAAAGATGTTTGACGCGACGCGCATGAATTCAAAATAGAAACACCAAATCAGATATTTATTTATTGATTGTGTAAGTTATTGCTAGGACAAAAAAGCTATTTTCACGCTTATATCCGTGAAAGTAGGCAAAGATACAACCACCCACAATTTTCCGAAGACACTTAATTTCCACAATGTGACCTACTCTTCTGTAACCTGTAATTCGGATAACGTTTCTAAAGTATCTACTATTACGAACTTAACCTCCAGGCCGCTTCCGCTTTGCCCGGGATTTAGTTTTGAACCAGTCAAAGGATTAGACGTCAAAAGGCATGTGCTTTCTATTTCATCCGCGGTTATTGGTAGTTCCAGTGTGTGCTCGCGTATGATCTTCTTACAATTCTTGCTCATATTTTTAATTTTTTACTTGACATCGAGTTCTTTTCAGATAGCCTTGAAAATGACTTACATTATCCTAGTTCCACAAATCCGAACGCTTCTTCTCTTTTTCATTTTTGTCCTATTTCAATTTTGCCATTTTTTTCCAAGGACACATAGCTCACTCACAGCTGAATGATTTTCTCAGGAGAAATGAGCAATGATTTGGATGGAATATTTAAGTGGGCCAAATCTTTCGGTTCGGCGGTTAACCTAAATAAATCTCAGGCTCTAATTCTTGGTAGTCGACTCATAAACGTTGATAAACTGCAGTGGTATTCCCGCATTAAGGTATAATAACATGCCTTTGCATGCCATGCATGCATGCCAACAAGACAAAGGTTTCTCTTCCTCTGTTTCTAATTCAAAAATAATTTTCAATTCTGACTTTTCCTGAAACTCTCACGCCAATTACTTGAACCGTAAAGATATTCATGCATTTCATTCCTATAAACTACTTCAAAATTTACACCTATTAATACAAAAATCTTACTAATGCATACCCTCGTCCTCATAATTATAGACTATGCCAAATCTTGTTACCTTGATACAACTGGAGAATAAGTAAAAAAGCTTGAGAGATTGCAGAACCTCTGCATCCGTTTTATCTATGGTATGAAAAAAATTTGATCATGTTTCTAGTTCTCGGGCTAAACTTGGATGGCTTCCAATTAGACAGTGGAGAAAAATGCATATAAAGTATATTTACTATATAAGATTTTTCTTGATCCACAATTTCTAAAGTACCTTCGTGATTCCTTTAGTTACTTGTACTCTCCTCCATCCCATACCACAAAAATTCGCAAAATATGCGACATAAATGCTCATATATTTTAATCACATTGACTTACAAGTTTAATTTTTACGCAGCAGAGAGACCACAGACCACATGAATAGACTCGCCATTGGGAAGGAAACATGTCGCCACGTATATGAGCAAACATTCCTATTACTGTCAAAAATGACATACATTTGTAGGTTATATTACATTGTGAAGAAATAGAAATAAAGCATGTTGTACTGTTTTATCGTACCGAATGACAAGGTTTGAAAATTACCCTTGAAATAATTTTATTCATTAGTAAGTAGTATAACTCTGTATTTTTTTGTATGTAATTGCAAGCTACACTGAAAATTCCTAAGAGAAGCAAAAGCTGAGCTCTTCAATCAAAAAAACATCAATAACGGATAAAGCGCACTGGATTGAATTGAAAATTAATAACACATGATTTTCCAAATTACTACACTATGGCAAACAAAATAAATCATGCAACGTTCTGTAGACTACTATTCATTCAATTAGCAAGATTACACTTTCGTTAAACTAGATATTCAAAAAAAAAAATAGTAGAACCGCGCAGCTTCCCCAGCAAGAACCTAAATTAACATGTTGTCATAGGTATAGAAAAAATGATATAGCTTTTCACACAAACTTTCATTCCCTTTTTCAGCTCCTTAGGGGTCGAGTGAAAGAGAGAGAAAAATAGCCTATGTCTAACCTCAGATCTTCAACTACCTTCATGCTAAATTTCATCAATATGGGCTTAACTGTGAAAGCGTATAAACAGATAAGCTTATAATGTTCTTAATAAAATTAATATGGAAAAATATGGATAACTTTAACAAAAATGTATTAAGGGCTATCAATTATCAAATAATGAGATTGGTAACATGTTCGGTAAATTATTAAAATCTTCTTGTTTCGAAAAAATTTGGTAATTGCGTGAACAAATTAAATTATTAAAAAAGCATTCTACACACAACGGAATCGGATTTTCGGGTGAAAGGAATTAAGATTCACATATGAGATGGAAAGTGACCGATCATTGTCTTTCTTGGATGTTAAAGTGACTGTGAGAACAAATGAGACCTTAGCTCACTGTGTATACAAAAAACCTACACACACTGACATATATCTACATGCGTCATCTCATCATCACCCCCGCCATTTACAGTCTGTAGCCACATCATTAATAAATAGAGCATTTGACTTATGCGACTCCGAACATCTGGAGCCTGAACTAAACCATGTTCAGGATATACTTAAGAAAAATGGTTATAAAGAAAGGCAGAACATTAAGTGTTATATTAAAAAGGTTAGGTATCCTATAGTCAAAAGGCAGCCAGCATTCATGACATATATTAAAGGGATTACCGATAAGATTGGAACGCTACTGAAAAAATATTCCATACCTACCATCTATACGCCAAACTTAAAGGTAGTCCGGCATGTGGGCACGCCTAAGGATGTCATGCCCTTCCAGACGCCAGGGGTATATAAAGTGGACTGCAGCTGTGGTAGTGCTTATATAGGTCAAACTAAACGTACTATCGCAGATAGACTCAAAGAGCATATCACGGCTGTAAAAAACAGGCAGTTTAATAAGTCGGCTATAGCTGAACATATTTTGGATTCCAGCACTGATCACTGGATTGAATTCCACCGACCTCAGGTTCTCTCTACTGAGCGACACTATGTTCCCCGTATGGTACGGGAAGCTATTGAAATTAGAAAATATAAAAATTTCAACAGGGAAGACGGATTTAAGTTGTCTCCTGCTTAGAATCCAGTGATCAGCAGAATAAAGCCTTTGCACCTGCAAACAAATAAAGTCCAAGATACGGTTAGTGTTGTGTGTAGGCTAAATTCGAAAAAACAAGACCAGAAGGGGGTAGATGAAAATCGATCCCGACGTGAACGACGGAGGAATCTCGCTGCTCCAGTCTGCTCGTGACCACGGTCAATGTAACTTGGCCGAAACGTCGCATCTATATATGTACGCGTTTTTGACCCGTTTATATATTTTTTTTAAATTACGGTCGAATTTCGACAAGAAAGTGATCACTAGTATATTTTAAACTATTAACACATACGCAAAAATCTTACGGGGTTTTTGCGCACGTGTTGCCATTTTTGGTATCCACGCATTTACGTCTACTAAACAGGGAGGGAAATTTATAACTTTAAAATATAAAAATTAAAATGAGAAATCTTCAAGTAATATTTTAAGAACAAAAAAATTCAAATGGACAAATTGTATTTTTTTACCTGTAACATAATCCATACTAATTAATCTCAATTCAATTATACTATGACATAGAAGTTCACATATAAAATAAATATTTGTGTATATTAATCAATAATACTATGATATAGGAATTCTTCCTACCTGTCATGTAAGGTTAGGCCGTATATCTACATATGTGTTATATGCTGCTATCGTATAGCTACAAATGGCTATGGACGTCATGCTATGGTAATCCCACCCGAGTCTTGTTGATTGCGTGGTCAGGACCGCTAGCTAATTAAAATTAAATTCACCTTTTTTCTTGGAAAATAAATTACCACTTGGATATGCCTTATATTTTTTTCTATACTGATATAAAAAGGTAAAATTTGTAACTTTGTTTGTTTGTAAGAGTTAATCTTCGGAAATACTAAACCGATCATGAAAATTCTTTCACAATCAGAAAGCTACACTATTCAAGAATGCTATAGGCTATATTTATTATTACTGAACAAAAAGTTCAAAGAAAAATAATGGTATATGTATATCAAGTCAGCGGAAATTGGGCAAGATGTGAGGTTTTATCGGCTTGCGCTGACTAAATTTTGCGCTTAGGTATATATGAACATAATGTTCATCAACTCTAAGGGTTATAGTATCGACCAGAAACGATACAGAGAATGAAATCAATAATCTGACTTCACAAAAAAATTTTGGATAAGCCAAACAATATGAGTCTATTGACTCGGTATGCAACATTGAGGACACAGTACATTATCCACAAGAATTTTTAAATTGGTTGAACCCTTCTGGCCTGTCTCCTCACGACCTCATGCTAAAAGTTGGGATTCCTATCATGTTGTTACGCGATAATTTTACTGTAGCGAACATACTTACTGGACCAGTAGTGGGACAACTTGCTTATATACCACGTATACCAATGATCCCAATGGACCTGCCTACCCCATTTTAAAGGTTATAGTTTCCAGTGAAGGTGTCATTTGCCCTTACAATAAATAAGGCTTAGGGGCAGACATTTTTATGGTAGGTATTGATCTGAGAAAGGAGTGTTTTCCCTATGGGCAGTTATATGTTGGTTTATCTCGAGTTGGAACTCCACAAAACCAACATATTTTGCTGCCAGAAAATAAAAAAAAAAACACCAAACATTGTATTCAGAGTAGTCTTCAACAATTAATTTAAGTACCACATCCAATACCAGCTAACTCTAAATAATGAATCTGACAAAACTTTGTACCTACTTAGGGCTATACAAAATAATTGCATCACAAAAATATAATTAACACCTAGCGAAGTGGGCACGGGTCGGTTAGTTTTAAATAATATTGTGTAAGAATATAGTGATTCAGCAGGAGACATCAATAATAAATTTATTGCTTCTGATTAAACAGATAAAAATCATCCGATTGGTAAGTATGTAATATTGTAATATTAACAACTAGATGTTGCCTGCGATTTCGTCCGCGCGGACTTCGTTTACTCCGCACAGCTCCTCCCCGCTAAGTGATAGCGTGATAATATGTAGCCTATATGTTGACCCGATCTGTTAGTAATATTCCTGCAAAATTTGAAATAAATCCATGTAGTACTTTTTGAGTTTACCCCGGACATACATTGACTTTCCTACGATTTTATTATATGTATATAGAAGATAAATGCCTTTAAAAGTGATTGTTGACGGCAAACATTAAAAACAGTTAAGTGCCACTTTGAACTATTTGAAGTACGTAAATAAAAAACAGAAGAATGGATCCATATATAAACTTCATCAAACGAATATGACTGATACAAAATAATACATAATTTTTTTTATATACATCATAAGATAGCCAACAAGCTCCTAATGGAAAGAGTCAACCATCGCTTATAGAAACAAAGATATTAATGGTGCTTTGCTAAAGTCATATCTTAATTTGATTTCGGGAATATTATTGCTATACTTATTTTAAAAGTCAACTATATTTTGCTAAACATTCGAAAATTCAGCGATGTAATGCAAAAACATGGGAGCCCTTTCAATATAATTAGAAGTTGACGCCAATTTCGCTATCGAGGGTGACGGTTACTCATGGGTTATTCCGGGATGGGGTTTGAATATTTTACAATATGTTGCCTCAAAATATTATCGCTAGAGGTTTTGTTATGTTTGCCAAGTATTTACATATTACACAGTTTTCAGTTTGCCAAATTTCCCAGGATGGTCCAAGGTCTCCTTAAAGAATAGACCATCTGCCATTCTACCTTACAGTTCGAAAAATGTAAAAAATTGGTTATACGTTATTATACGATTAAATTATCACTTGTACATTTGTTTCACTTTGTGACTTTATTTTTAACATATCACTCAACCGGTTTTACTTTTTTTAAGCATGGATTGGAGCAAACAATGGAATTTCACCAAGTGCCGACGATAGAAAGTATAGAATATATTGGTTATACGAATCATTACCTTCATGGTTACTATTTGGTAGAGTTCTGCAACGTCTCAGACGGGTTTACTTCCAGCACTTGTAATGCGCTAACTTCGCGTTACATAGACCTTAGTCATTATTTTCATTATTAAAAAAAGAGGACGAAATATTAAAATTATATATAATCCAAGATTTTTTTTATACTGACAACATTTTCTCCATATCACAGATAGAATGTAAAATATAGTAATCTGTGTCGGTGGCTGACATTTGACACTGAGTCAGCTGTCAAAGGATTCGTGACGAACTTCGCTTTTCACAATGTCAATTTTAAAAATGTAACACGAATTTATATATCTCGTACTTTTTTTGTCTTTTTTTTTTAAATAGGAACCAAATCGCATTAAAAAAAAAAACAACAGTAAAAAGTGTTCTGCACTATGTGATAATGTTCTAATATAATAAAAGCGAAAATTATCGATCGATCGAAGCAATACGGTATCCAAAATTAAAGAAAAAAACGTGCTCGTGAATCCGGGCCTCTGTTATTGAAACCCAGCTACAAAACATGGCTGGGCGATGTGTTTCACGTGGCGTTTCACATCCAAGTCCAGCGCAGATTTGGAAGCGCGTGGGCCGTCTGATGCTACCGGGCGAGAATCCCACACATGCTGCCGAATGTCCGTGAGGGAAATTTTTTTGTAACAGAGTAGCATTGATGGACTTCGAGGTGACATTTTGTGATTCTCTTTTTTTTTGATTCCTGGATGCGGTAGTATGAAAAATAATCTTGCCTATTTCGGTATATACATTAAGTGTTACTATAACTTACAAAACCTTTATCTCCAATGTTGTCTTAGACTCTCATAGTAAATCATTTTAGTAATACTGCATATTCATTTAAGGGGTCATCGCCCTATGTGTAATATATGACATACTTTTAATTTTAAATATTAACCATGCTGTTTAAACATATATTATATCGACTATTTTTTTCTTATTTTAACCCCTTCTATCAAGAGCGATCTCCTGGTGTGCATTTATAATTAATACCCGCCTAAGATTAAAAGCCTATATTGCTGAGTGTTTTCCCAGCAATTTTTGAGATGGATTTATAGTATATGGATTAAATCAACTCAGTTAACGAAAAATTCGACTGCTGAGTTAGCAAAATTTGCACTGGCTTAATTCAACTAATTTTTTTTGACCAGTTGCATATACCACTTTACATATGTGAAGGATTATCGCCATCTCCTCAGATACTCTATACTAAGTAAGTATGAGTTTTTATTCTCCCTTCTCTTCCTTTATTTTCTCTAGCTTTCATTCAGTTCCTTTTTAATATCCTATTACAATCATTAATTTTTATATAAGCTGAAGTGGCGGCTTATCTACCCTATTTCTTTTAATATTTTTTTTTAAATAAGCCACACATCATGTTATTCCCATCATTTTTTTTCTATATTTTTAAACTTAATTTTTTTTAAAGTTACAACTGTCAGCCCATCATTATTGCAATACCATATTTTTTTGTAGGCCACACACCTTATCTAATCCTTTTATCATGGCTTCAGTGCATGTCACCATTATGTTCCGGTCTGGAAAGTAAAGTGGCCGGTAAATTTATGCATGTAGCATTAACACCCCGTAAAAGAAATAGCGATGCAACAATAATATCTTTAGTGTGTACATGCGATGATTATCTCTTTTGATCTGAAGAACCATCAGCTTTGATGTGTCATATTATGATATCAAAAAGTTTTCAACAGCATTATCTAAGTAATAGGCCATCAAAAAATAATCTGAGAAATTTGAAAACAAAGTTATATCTGGCTTTATTTTAATCCCAGTAAAAAGTGTTAAATCCGTATCGATCCAGATAGTTAGTTTTTAATTACAAATTCGTGTAGTTTAGAATAAAATATGATTCCAAACACCTAGATGGGTTTCATGGAGAGAATAAATTACTGTTAATTCAATAAGACCAAACAACCCGTGTATGCGTTGCTGTTGGCATATAATACCATTACGCCCATATTTCTGAAAAGGTCGGAAAAGTTGTAATTAATACATCTATTATTAGCTAATAGTATTAAATATAATAATAAGGTAGCTGATAAACCTATTGACAAAACAGGCATGTGCCCAGTACAGATTTGGAAAAGTTGATTTCTATAAAAACTTATTACCAACTTCTGCTCTTAATACAAAGTGTCACAAATTGAATCAAAATCCTTTGTTGCTTTTAGAAAGCATGTTATCGTTGGCGAAAAATTTTGAAAGTGTGTTTGTGTGTGAAAAAAATGTGTTCGACATGACTTCACATTTTTTTAACCAGTCATTTTGTACAACAATTTTAGAGCTCGAGATTCTGCGCTGAATGCAAATTGAAAGATCAAATACAAATAATATAGGATTTCAATAATAATAATTAGTACATTTATTGCCTGTAGTTAATTTAGTAGCTATGTTAATAAATTAAGAAAGACAGACAATTTCAAAGACTGTTACACTTTCAACTACTCGACATGAAATCCACATTAAAACAGTGAATTAAACTATATAATTAAATAAAACAATATCATAATAAATAATAAATATTGCTGGACAAATAACACGAATTAATCTAACCCCAAAGTTAGGAAATTATTTTCTTGTATTATGGGTCCTAATACATCCAAATAGGTACATATATAAATACTCTAACACACATAATAAACTCGCAAACCCAGAAATACAAACATCTATGTTCATCACTCAAATGTTTGTTCCTATTAGGAATTGAACCCAAGCCCCCCGCGATTCTTAGTTAGGTTCGCTAACCCTTGACCAACGGGGCGGTCAAATATAAATCATTAATGCTTATTATGCCTAAGTGCAACGATATTGTCATTTTAACAAAGCTTTCAAATTTTAAAAATGTAAAACTTCTTTCCTTACTAAATCTTTAATTAGTTTACTACAAAATTTAAGGAAATTATTTCTCCATAGAGAGATGCACCAGTAAAATCCATAGATATTGTATTTACTAACATTTACTACTTGATTATTGTATAACACGGCCTTGGTGAAACTGGAGAGGCGCAAATATGTGACAGTTGAATTCCGCCAATTTAAAAATGTTGCTCATTATACCTCCTTCCTAAATCAATTACCCACATGCCCTCTCGATGCCTTCTACCAGGTTGTCATAAATTAATTAAATGTGAGTGGAAATGATATTTTATCACTCATTAGTAACATTATCCTAAAAGCAAGGGAGGATAATAATTGTTGATTAAAATGTCGACTTTGCCTTCAACGATTACGACGTAAGTGTTATATTACATAACTTATTACGTTTTAGTTTCAATTACGAAGTTTTGTAAACAATTTGACATCAGTATTTAACACTTAGATAACGTTAAGCTAATAATCTTGTGGATTTGATACTACTTTTTTTCAATATTTTCATCTTTCGCAATATTGAAGTTCATTTTAACTGTTTTTGAATATATATTATTTACTGTATTTATTCTTTAATGTATTATTTTAATTATTACCCGTTTATCTGACTCAAATCCAGCACTTCTTTTCTCATATTATAAAATTATCTGATAATATTAATTCATATTTTTAAGTGTTGACATTACACTTAACAATATTTTTCTTTTCTAAAACTATTTGTACTTTTCTTTACCAAACATCTCTATTTTCATAGTTCTGACTTCATCCACTCGGAAACTAACTAAACATTTATTGGAAAATAAACAAAATGAGAAATTTAAATCAACATATTAATGAGCAAATATTTTTTCAAAGTAATACATTGTGTATTTTATTTTCCAATTAACAATTCAACAATATTTGAATTTAGATTGATATGGTTAAGTGTAATAATTAATTGAAACAAACAATTAATGTTTATCTAACGAGAAATGCAAACAAATTTTATTGTGTTATGTTATTGTATCATTCATCAACCATATTAATTGAATTTCGTTATATTGTAATCATTAAATTTTTGTATTGTAATCATTAAATTTTTGTATTGTAATCGTTATATTGTAATCATTAAATTTGTCCCTTACTTCCCCAACTTTCTCCTACCTTTCCCTACCTTCCCCCTACATTTCCTCACCTCGTCCCTACCGGTGTGCCGTACATACGTATTTCTTTGATTAAGTTTAAGAGCATAATTACTAAATTTAAAGAGGTTTCGATAATTACATTTCTTTTATTAGTCTTTTAGAGGGATGAAAATAAAAAAATATTAAACACGTATCTCTTCAATTCTGTGGAAGACTATTGATACTAAGTGCAAAACCTCGACTGAATTGTGTACGTATTTTATCGATTCTTAGGAAATATTACCAATTTTACGTCACTACTACGTAGTAGAGTTCTGGAGTACCTGGATTTTAATTATGCCATTGACTTATATATTCGTGCATAACAGTGTTTGTCACTGTCATAAGTCACTGCTAACTTATGACAACGCATCGATAAGGCGGCCCCTAGACCTACAATAATATTGCGCAATATTACGTATTGAACAATATTATTGACCGTTTAGAGTTAATATTGAAGAGTGCACAATGATTGAATGAAAGTTTGAGCGGGTTTAATTTTTATTGTACAATATTTTTTTCTTGCACTGTGTAGGTTTAATATTGCACAATAATTTTCAATTCAGAGCTTGGAACGATCGTGGTCGCGGTGTTTAATGTATGGTCGTGTCGTAAAATTAAGCAAAATGGCGAGCAAGAAATTTTTGTCATTTCGCGGTAATTTTATTCATTAATTTAATTTAATAGTTCATTACTAGCATAGACCAAAATTTCGACCACTGGCCGAAATTCGACACGCGGTCAAAATTGAACATGTGACCGAAATATGTCATCCCGCCGAATTTCGACATTCGATCGAAATTTAACTTTCGGCTGAAAGTCAACATTCGGCCGAAATTCGACATTCAAGCCATTTCACTAATCAATATAAGTGTTGATCGAAACAAACCCAATCAATAAAAGATGAAGAACGGGAGTTTTTACTTAAATGGATAGAATTGTATAGATTTATTTAACAAAATCACCAGTATGGTTGCCGCTAAAACTTCGTCGTCAGACATGTTACTCGCACGAAAATATTGATCAGACTGGTTTGTCAATTTTATTGAGTAAATTTATTGAACGTCTGGAAACAAAGGGGTATTCAATATTATTGCACAAGAAAAGTATTGCGCAATAGTATTGTAGGTCTGTGGAACAAAATACAATACACAAGCAGTTTGTTCTTCTGACTATATGCTATGAAAATAGTTCCCTACATAAATAAAAATACGAGTGTTTGCTCACATCTTCAGGCTATTATTTGAAAGTCCTTTAAAAGAAAATTGATGTTTCGTGCTGTAATATCATTAAAGCCAAACGCTGTGGTTTCTCAATGAATTTTTTAGCAACCGTTCGCCCTTCGTTACCATGAATTTATATACCTGTCCAAAGTTTATACCGTGTAAGGAAAAGTTTTGCTTTCGACGACATTATGATGTGTATTATGATTCATATAAAAGTTTTGTCATAATACGTAATTTATATCACGCTAAACATAAAGTTCTAGCCAACGTTGAATAGGGTATAAAAATTATAACTTCATGAATTTTTTGTTTACAAGTCTTCACTTTGAAGAGTTTTTCAATCTGCCCGACCTCTTTTGAAGAATAGACTATCTACATCCTTGTAGGCAAATTGTAAAGAACGAATAAATTTTAACTTATCACTAGCATTGAAGTCGCAAAAGAATATTGATGAGATAGGCCTCAAGTGTTAAAAGAATATAACGTCAACCGAAATTATCAAATTAATTTAATATAAAATAAGCCCATATTAGAATTCAACGAACACTTTTTAATAGCAAGTAAATTTTAAAAAGGAATATTTTAAAAAGGAAGTCATGAAATCAATGAAACTTACATGCTTTTTCTTATTTCTAAATCAAGCAAAGATTTTTCTTTTTTGCCATAAAGTTAACACTTCTTTTATTTATTACCAACAAAACAAGAAGTATGTTGGATAGATAAGACGCAAAATTGTATAAAATGCAGTAAATTTAAAAGTATTTATTACTATAGTCGAAACTTATAAAGTTATAACACAGAAGGCTGTGTTTTTTTATCAAAAGATAGCAAACAAGCAGATGGGTCTCCTGATGGAAAGAGTCAACCATCGCCTAAAGACACCAAAGATGTTAATGGCGCGTTGCTATCTTGTGGCGAGGTCTAATGCCACATGCATAAGTTTGCCGGCTACCTTACCCTCCAAACCGGAACACGACAGTGACAAGCATTGACGCTGTTGCGGCAGAAATAGGTAAGGTGGTGGTACCAGACCCGGGCGAGACAATGCAGAACTCTACCACCTAGTTTAAACGTGCTACTCTTAGTATCATCCTAAAGTAACATAAAAATAAGTTTCATCTTTTAAATATGTGAAGCAGTAAC
Source organism: Apodemia mormo (assembly GCA_036924255.1). NCBI lineage: Eukaryota > Metazoa > Arthropoda > Insecta > Lepidoptera > Riodinidae > Apodemia > Apodemia mormo. The sequence continues at coordinate 27,017,641 of JAUPFN010000011.1, forward strand.
AATAATATATTGTTTTCTTATTGTAAACAATGATATTACATATATGATTGTAAACAAATGTTTTTCATTTTAATAACTTTTAAGTGGTTAAAATCAAATAATCTTTATGATGAGAGATACAAAAATGTAATATATCTATGTTGAAGATATATTGCGACGTGAATGGATTAAATTGGTATGTAATAATTTTCAAATTAGTATGTAATAAATAAAAAAAACCGCCTCATTGGTCAAGTGGTTAGCGAACCTAATCGGAACAAATATTTGTATGAGCATAGATGTTTGTATTTCTGGGTGTGTATTATGTATGTAACAGTATTTATATATGTATTTGTATGTATTAGTGTAGTATACTAACATCCATAACGCAAGCAAATAATTTGTTACGTTGGGGTTTATGTTTTTAAAAAAAATATATATCTCCTCTGTGGTCAACTGTTCCGGTGTCTGTATAATTCCCAGGTTCGATTCCCAGCTTAGGCAATTCAAAGCTGGGTTTTTTTATTTTTCTGATAAAAATAACCTCGTCCAGGATTGTAATGTGTCCGGTTGGCGATAAACTTGCCACCTATCGTATTGTGGGACCAATTATCTTCGGCTAATCGTGTGTATATTTTTTTTTATCTCTGCCTACCTTTTCGGAGATACGGGCGTAACGACACTTTTTTAACGATAGACTTTTTAAAGACACTTGTTTAGACGATTTTTCTTTGGACTCTTTGGAATTCCTTTTGCAACATTTTGCCCAAATTTAGCACCACCGTCTGAATGATCATTGTATGTCGGTTCGTAAGTTTGCCGATAATAAATATTATATCGACGACGATATTTCAGAAACCGAAACATGAGAGTGACCAATTTTGGCGCTATTACTCGTATTATACATTATTGCAGCAATAATAGATTAAAGACGTTGTTTCTCACCTGAGTAAGATTTTGCGGAACTCTATCACCTAGCAGTCACAATGACAATAACACTTTTTGCCAATGTTTGCCTTTTACAAAATACCTAACAAATGAGTCATTTTTAAATGAGTACAAACCGGCATGTTGAAAAAAATTACTAAAACAAATCCAAGAAAATATTTAATTTTCATTAAAGAGTTAAGTTTTTAAGTACGTCTGACGTTATTGAAAAATTCCATTATTGGAATTAAGAATTCTGTTACGAGTTTTTTAACCTTTTTCTGAAATATGCACGCTTTTAATGAAATCTAGCAAGTACCCGTGATATTATACGTATATTCTTTTTAAAAAAGTTTAAACAAAGAAAAATTTCTTACTATTTGTTTATAATGTTTTTGTGATTTACCTAACTCAGCAATAATACGAAAATACAGATAAATAGTTATATTCTTTTTATATTTAAACCTTACTCTTAAACCGAAAGATGATATTGATAAATATTGACACTGGTGCGGTAGGAATATATAAGTTGGTAGTTAAAAATCCGGGCTTAATTGCAGAACCCTACAATCTAGCAGTCACGATGGCAGTGACACATTTGGCCAATCGTTCCAAGTAAAGGATTGTTACAAAAGTTTTACGATACTAGATTCCAGAGTACTTGACAGTAAGTGTTTTAAAAGGGTCACAGAACTAAGTTTCAGCAGCAATGTTTGAGCAAAGATCAGCGGTATTTGCAGGTATAAACTAAAAACAAAATTTACATGTCCAATTTTTTTTAGTTTCTAACTTAAATACCCTGATTATGTTTATGTAAGCGAAACCGATTGGAAATAAATTATGATTGCTTTACTGGAAAACAGTACAAGTGTACACGGTATGAGTGATAAAATATTGAATGAAGAATAAAGAACGGTTTACGTTATTATCATTAGGATCAAGAAAAATCTTCATAAAAAACAGCAAAGGAAAAAAGAGATAAGTACGTTGTAAGGAGGGCGCGATAATGCTCACACTTATCGTGCACAGATACCATCGGTATCTTATCGTAACATCGTTACCAGATTTTATCACGCAGCGTACACGTGAATCTCTACTATATAAGATTAATGTGAAACCCAGTTTAATTACAATTCAATAAACACATTTATCAACCAATGTGGAACTGTCATTTAGCCAACGTAGTATACGTTATTGTACATGTAATAAAAATAGAAGATCAACATCAAACATTAGATTGGACATGTATCAACGTCAATTATAAATCCAAATAAATTAACCTACTATGAATAAATACAAAAATTAATAAATAAATGGATCCACAACAAGTCCATATTTATGCTGTTCATTGCATCCATTAAATGGTAATAAAATTATATGGTATTAATGACAATGTTACATTATTATAGTACCTAGTAAAAGTATCTATAAAAAAAGAAAACAAACAGAATAAGAAAACAATCTACTCACGTGTTGATGCTTGTTTTTTGAAGAATCGACCAACTGCCATTCTGCCAGGCAGGTCGCAAAAGACGACTGATTGGATAATTGTGTCACTATCATCGTGACTACTAGATGGTAGAGTTCCGCAACGACTTTCACTGTTATTTATTACCATCGCTTTACGTATTCCTGCCGCAGTAGCGTCAATGTTTGTCATTGTCGTGTTCCGGTTTGGAAGGTAAGGTAGCTGGTAGACTTACGCATGTGGTATTACAATGTCTTATGTTACTTAGTGTTTATAGCTATTATATTATATTATATTATATTATATTATATTATATTATATTATATTATAGTTATATGGTTTCTCTTTCCGTCACAGAACAATACATGTAAAAAATAACCATCAGAGACTAATGAACTGATTTCAAGTATCACTTGACTTAATGTACAAAAAAAAGATCATAAAATTACGAACTAAAACATTTAAGACTAGGAAAAAAACGTTAACTAGGTAACTCAAATACTATTAAAGATGTGCAAATCCACCGAACTAAAAGCACTACTAAAGTTTAGAAAGTTTACAAAGAAACAGTAGTGAAAATATTTACATCCATAGTCAGGTATAAGGTTTTGGTTACACGAATTAAAGCAATTAGCTAGGTCCTTGGTCCTGCCGCCTTCCGAACTGAGACTTCATAGTTAAATCCGAATGGAATAGGCGCTAAAATTATCATCGTCTAAAATCAGTACAGAAAATTTATTTGCAAAAACATGCCTACAGTAAATTTGCATCTTATATATAAATATTGTACACAATAATTGAAAACAATCTCGTTTTAGAACAAGATTGTAACAACACTTATACCCTGAACAATGTCATTAAGGGCCGTGGGACGTGCTCGATTATTCCAAATGCTTGCACAGATTTCGATAATTGTCTCATCCGAGTATGCCCTATGTAAATTTTATCGGAATCTGATAACGGCCTTTGAAGTTGTTTTCCTTTGGACTCAATTCTGTTGGGACAAAGCTGACTCGATATTTCGTATACTGAAAGCGTAGGGAATATCAATTTCCTTTGGTTTATATTGTCTTTAGCTTAGAACATATTATAGACTAAAACAAACATGTATTTAATTCACATGGGAGAAATTCTTTATGGGATAATGATTCTTTATTTTAAATGAAGGAAATTAACCTTTAACAACGTTAGTAGCATATTATGTTGTAAATAAACGTACAAGCAAAGTCCTCCGAGTCTGCTGGAAAAATCGGACATTCATTTGTATGCTAATCGTTCACTTGGTGTACTGGCAAATGACTAATACTTCAAAAGGGGCCCAGATCAACACGAAGATACAATCTTAGTTATTGAACGAAAGAACGAAAAGAGCGAGTTTCTCCAAGTCTATTAGAACAATGCAGCGTTAGTTTGTATGTTAGTATGTGCAAAGGCTTAATCAACGATAACTTGAGAATTAATTATTGGAAAATCGTGAAATTTGGTAGTCAACTTTATGATAAGAGTAAAAACATATTTTTTTAAAGATGAAACATTAGCCAAATATCAAGAGCTACCGAAAGATAGAGGTTGTAAGTGGGTCCGATGTCCAAATCTAATGTCTATATCATCGCGTGTACATATTTTGGGACAAACCAACAGCATAAAAATAAATATAGCAAGTCATATGTGAGAAAACAAACAATGAACAGACAACTTACTTAAAAATATTGTACACTCAGACCGAAAAATAGAAACACTGAACGCCTGAACATTTAACCAAAAATTAAGCTGAGTCGTGTAATTAAATACAACGCTCACGCACACACTCCAAGCCAAGCTGATCCCCTTGTCAATGCATATCGCGGCGACATACAGTAAACTCAGACATGTATTGAATAACTTCGTCACTGTGACATATGACTGCTCCATCTTCATTTTATTTTATATCAGGCTATAAATTAGACACTTTCTATAATCGGTACTTGGTGGCATCTTAAATATTTCAAGTAAACTGACACTATGTTCTTCTAGTTCACGTATTTATTCTTAGTTTGTACACCAAGCCGGCTTTGCTATTTATAGCAACATCAAGGATGGTTTACTTTACTTAACTGTTCAGTTATTAAAGTAAAACAAGTCTGGTTATATCTTATAACCAGACCTATTCTTCAAAGGCGCCCAGACCAATCGGTCTGGGCGCCTGTTAAAAATAGTCATTCTGACAGGCAGTTTGTAAAAGGCCAACGATTAACTATATACAAGTCACTTCCACCATGACTACTATGTAGAGGAGTTCCACAGCGTCGTGCCAGGGTATAGAGCATTACCATACTTATTCCTCCTACAACCACAACAGTTACCATACTTATTCCTCCTACAACAGGCGCCCAGACAAGTTTGACAAGTTACAATTCTTAAACTACTGATTCAAATTGAATGAAATTTTAAATATACCGTGTTTACACAATGCCTAATTAGTAACTGAAAATTCAGGCTTCTTGTTTTATCCACAACGAAGTTATAGGGGGTCGAAAACGGCCTGAATTGCTTCGAGAAAAGGATGGTAACGGCCGTGCCACTTTTTTTGCTCGACTTGGCGGGGGCACTGCCGTGCCCCCAAATAATGCGATAGATTAAAAAGATATTGGCTTCTGAAGTAATTGGTTCTATTTGATAGACTCAAACATTACTTTGCGGAAATGCATAGCTCAAAGGAAAACATTATAGTAATTTCATTCCATTTCGCGGAAAGTTGCAAATTAAATGACATTAATTTCCTCCTTTGAATATTTAGTTCCTTGTTAAATTGTAGCTTAAGTTTTTACTTATTCGAATTCTTAATAATTCCAATTTCAGATGTTAAATTCAGATATTGAGATCGACATAAAAAAACTTAGACTTTTTTCAATCGCAGTTTTAAAACTATTGAACATTTTTTGTAGTATATAATGGTTATACTACTCTGACAAGAAAGTACTGGGAAAAGATCAATAGTACACAAAATGTTAGTTACTCGTCTTAATTTATCGCCTTCAAATTATGCTCCTTCAGAAACAATATACTTACGCCAACGAATAATCCAACTATCAAAACAATTTTAAGTGCTTATTCCAGAATTGAGGTTTGTTGTTCGTATATTCATTGCTTAATATATTTTACTAAATAAAAACGGGTACTACGAAGTGCTAATTTGAGTTTAGGAAAAGAAAGAAGTCGGCTAGAGCCATCCATATCCGGTGCATAAAGTGGTTGCTCAGAGGTATTTTTTGAGTTTGATAAACTTTGGCGTGTTTTTTTTTCGGTTTTTCGTATTGAATAGTTTGCATGTCAAACTCGTAAACTCAGAACGGGATTTTGATAAAATCGTACCACCACCGCAACCCTTCTGTAATTTTTTCAGAGACTCTGAATACAAAATTCCATTGGCAATGAAAAATTTAAGACAAGCTGGTTTCGATATTTTTGTCCAATATAAAATTTGTTATACATACTAAGTATGGTCTAACTAAAAGCAGCACTGTATTTAATCTAAATAACAGTTACAACCTGAATTCCGCGCTAAAACAAAAAATCGTTGTGTCAATCTAACAAAAAAAAATGTATTTCAAACAATAAACAAATCATCCATTCCCGATATATTTTTTTATAGAAAAGGGGGCAAACGGACAGGAGGCTCACCTGATGGTAAGTGATCACCGCCGCCCATGGACAACCACACTATCGGAAGATTTGCAGTTGCGTTGCTGGCCTTTTAAGAAAGAGTAGGCTCTTTTCTTGAAGGTCGTATCCGCTCGGAAAAACCCCTGCCGGTAATTGGTTCCACGGAAGAATAGTGCGGAGGAAGAAGTGCCTCGAGAATCGCACAGTTGTGGATTTCCAGAGATCGAGATGGTGGGGATGAAATTTATGGTAAATATTTTTTTTTTGACTGAATATATAGCTTAGTCAACAAGGGCATTTGGGTCAGACTTTTTTCTCCGCCTCGAAAACATATGAACCTGGTGTTATTCGATTTGGAATATCATATAAATAATTTACTGAAAAAAATGCAATAGCAGACAAAATTTCAAAAGTTGTAAACAATTAATGGAAAAAAGATGGAGTTTAGTTTTCTGCAAATATCTCAAAAACTATTTGTCATTTTTCAAACTTAAAATTTTTATATTCGAAAGATTCAAAAAGAAGAGAAAATTTATCAAAACAAGTCGCCTCTTGAAACTGCAGGAACAATATTTATAATTTTCCCAGAAGGTTGAAAATACGTCCGAAAGCGGGTACTCTGTCTTGCACAAGTCAGGCTGACTTTGGACATTTGAAGAATAAATATTATTAAAGCTTATTAAATATGAAAAGCAAGAACTGAAAAAAATCGGACACATTTTTTATTACTACGAATGCATAACTAATTAGTTATTTAACTATTTTTCCTACTTGCAAGTGTGATAATTGTTATATAACAATTCAATTTTTTTTTTTTCGTTTTTTAAACTACCTATTTTTGAAAGATTTTAGAATATATTCCCACAAAAAATAACAAAATGTTATTTTTCACTTTGTTATCTAACATACATATGGGATACTATTTTTTTTAATTAAGTTGTTCCCGTGGGATTCACCAGAAACTTTTCTAATACAGTAGACCGCAGGACATAGCTAGTATTATTTGATTGTAACACTTACACGGCTAAATTGCTTAATCGATTTTAATAAAATTTGGCATTGGAGAGAAGGAGAGCACCGGGGTGAAATATATGCTAATTTAAAAAAACAAAACTCTTAGAGTTGAAATAGGAGATGAAAGTTTGTATGAAAAACTGTGTTCACACATGTTAATATACTCGCGGGCGAAGCTGCGTGGGTACGCTAGCCTTCTATAATTTGATAACAGAATTTAGCCGTAAACAATAAAATATAATAGTAGACATGTATGTGTCAAACATACTCTTACAGTAGTATGTGTAATGTTTTCTATTAATTTTATTTATTTTCAATGCATACTATATCAAATTTTTAAATTTGTTCAAAAAATATTCCAATTTTCATACTCTATAGTCGGCGCTCTTAAGTTCCGTAAAAAGTGTAACAAAGTTTTGTTTTGCGTATTACTAAAGTTAATAACAAAAAGCATATGAATTAAATGCGATCAAATTCCATAAGTTTCCTATGTATAATGTGTTCACACACTCATTTGATGGTAACATCTTGTTTGTTTTCTAGTTATTCTTCGCTTACCTAAACATCAAAATTCTTGTTATTAAATGTCTAATGAGACAAAGGTAAATTGGCTTAATTAAATGATCATTTTACAAGCGCACGTCCTTTCGGCGTAAAGTTTCCAATCGAGATCCAATGAAGTGACGAAAGTGACTGACTGAAACAGAAAAGAGCAATTTGGATTGGTTATAGGAAACTTATGGAATTTGATCGCATTTAATTCATATGCTTTTTGTTGTTAACTTTGTAACACTTTTTACGGAACTTAAGAGCGCCGACTATAGAGTATGAAAATTGGAATATTTTTTGAACAAATTTAAAAATTTGATTAGTATGCATTGAAAATAAATAAAATTAATAGAAAACATTACACATAGAGTATGTTTGACACATACATGTCTACTATTATATTTTCTTGTTTACGGCTAAATTCTGTTATCAAATTATAGAAGGCTAGCGTACCCACGCAGCTTCGCCCGCGAGTATATTAACATGTGTGAACACATAGTTTTTCATACAAACTTTCATCTCCTAATTCAACTCTAAGAGTTTTGTTTTTTTAAATTAGCATATATTTCACCCCGGAGCTCTCCTTCTCTCCAATGCCAAATTTTATTAAAATCGATTAAGCAATTTAGCCATGTAAGTGTTACAATCAAATAATACTAGCTATGTCCTGCGGTCTACTGTATTAGAAAAGTTTCTGGTGAATCCCACGGGAACAACTTATTTAAAAAAAGAGTATCCCATATGTATGTTAGATAACAAAGTGAAAAATAACATTTTGTTATTTTTTATGAGAATATATTCCAAAAACTTTCAAAAATAGGTAGTTTAAAAAACGAAAAAAAAAACTCTGAATTGTTATATAACAATTATCACACTTGCAAGTAGGAAAAATAGTTAAATAACTAATTAGTTATGCATTCGTAGTAATACAAAATGTGTCCGATTTTTTTCAGTTCTTGCTTTTCATATTTAATAAATGTAATTAAAATATTAATGTTGGTTAATATAATTCTGTGTTTACGTACCCGAATTGATAATGCGACTCCACTACATTTTTGTTCTCGTTACCGAATATCTAAAAAAATAGCTCTTCAATATTTTGAGCAAAAAATAAGAAGCTACAAAATAAAATGTAGTGGAGTCGCATCTCCACTACATTTTTGTTCTCGTTACCGAATATCTAAAAAAATAGCTCTTCAATATTTTGAGCCAAAAATAAGAAGCTACCTTAAGTACGCTTTAACAAAATTTCATTTGGTGTCGTATAGGGTATTTATTAGAGCTAAGGTATCTCTGTATGTCTGTCTCTTCTTACGCCTAAACCAATAGATCGATTTGGATGAAATTTAATACAAAGATAGTGTGAGACCCGAGAAAGGACACAGGATACTTCTTATCCCGGAAATTTCCTAAAATCCGGAACGGGAACTATGCGGATAAAACCCTGGGTCTGTCTATTTTTAAACCACGGTAATAAGGAGTAACTTAGGCTACTTTTATTTTAGAAATTTTCTTAAAAATTAATTTTTTTTTATATCATAAGATAGCAAACAAGCAGATGGGTCTCTTGATGGAAAGAGTCAACCATCGCCTATAGACACCAAAGGTGTTACTGGTGCGTTGCTGTCTTGTGGCGAGTTCTAAAGCCACATGCATAAGTTTACCGGCTACTTTATCCTCCAAACCGGAACACGACAGTGACTAGCACTGACGCTATTGCGGTAGGAATGAGTAAGGCGGTGGTACCAGACTCGGTCGAGCAGATGCAGAACTCTACCACCTAGTAGTCGCGATGGTAGTGACGCGCATAGCCATTCAGTTCACCTGCCTGACAGAAAGGCAGTTGGCTTATTCTTCAAAGGAGCCCGGGACCAACACGGGGGAAATGCATGGACCCTTCCTCCAAAGCTTTACAATTATTTCTTTACTATTGCTGTTTGCAACTAATTGGTTCCTGGGATCTTTTTTATATACACGGTGTCTATTACTTGAAACGAAGGCCAAAACTAGTTTATTGATAATCAGCAGTAGAATCAATTGCAATAGTTTTTAAAGTATGTTTAAATATTTTATTCCAAAAATGTATAAAATATTGTCACATAAACAATATTTTATACATTTTTGGAATGTTTGGAATGTTTATATCGTACACTCCAACCCATTGTCTGTGTCCGTGTCATCGGGCGTACTTCGACGCGTGTCATAAATATAAGTGTGGACGTCTCCTGGTCCGCAGACACCAGCGAAAATCCTTTGAAATAAACCGACTTTCGATGGATCGGCTCGTAACACGTGGCTTAGATGCGTGACAGTACACAGACCAATGTCCAAACTGGGCCCGGTTAGTAGATCGTAACTCCGTACATTGTTTTTTGTTCTGTATTCGGCAATTTTCTTTCAGTGTTCGGAATGGATTCAACCGTACTGCAAGATTGTACGCGTAACAAAATACGTCCACATTAATCGGTACTGACACGCGTGTCTGACACGGTCACGGGATAATGTACGGTAATTTGTTCGAATGTAGATGCAGCTTAAGATGTTAATGGTACGTTGTTATACGAAAAAACTACCGAAATTTCCTCCTCTTTCCGAATCTTTTTTGAAATTTCTTAAAATTGAAGTTTATGAAATATTGGCAAAAAACGAAATGCCATTTTTTCATCTTTAATTGTTTATAACTTTTGCAATTTTTTATGTGCTAATACGCTTTTGACATATTTTTCTGGGCGTCATTCCGGATCCAATGAGCTATCGCACATAATTTTAAGAGCAGCAACTCTATTTTAGACCATTTTCAACTTGTCGAGCAGACTAAAAAAAAACAAAAAGAAAAACATATATCTTTATATAAGGTCTTAAATTTTAAAACGTGCATTTTAAAACAACGTACAGAATAATACGTATATATATCCAACTCTACGGTACCTACTATTAGTATATGAATACTGTAGTAAAAACTTTGTACCTCTCTTTCCGACAAATATGTGAACGGTGAAGTATGAACTTTAGTTTCATTTCAACTTTATATAGCGGAGGACTGCAGAAATCTAATATTTTTAAATAATATGCATAAGAAATACACTAAATTAATAAAAATAAACATCAAACATACTACATCCACGTGACATATATGATAACATACATACACATATGTATAATATTTTCTTTACGACTGAAGTCTGTTTTCAAACTCAAGAGAGGCCTCATCCATGTTGGTCAGGTTCGTTGAAAATAGACCATCTATATCAGTTCTGTCAGGCAGGTCGTAAGAGTCGACCAATTGGTTATACGTGTCACTACTACTGTGACTACTATGAGGTAGAGTTCCTTTAACATCTCGCCTGAGTATTTGGTACCATCGCCTTACCTATTCCTGCCGCAAAAGCGTCATTGCTTGATACTGTCCTGTTCCAGTTTAGACGGTAAGGTAGCTGGTAGACTTATACCCCGCTATACGAATAATAATGCACCATTTACATCTTTGGTATCTATGGCGATAGTTTCTCTTTCAATCAGGAGAGTCATCTGCTTGTTTGCTATTTTATGATATAAAAAAGAATTGAATGTCAACCGATTTCCCAAAAGGAGCAGTTTAAAGTTTTAATGTTTGCTACCTCAGAACTCGGTGATTTATGAAGCGATTTTTAATTATTTTTTTTAGGTTGAGAGGTCCTTCCCGTGTAGTCCATTTTTTTTAAGTGAAGATCTGTTGCAAGGTTCCGGATGTACTGGAAATGGAAAGGCGGTTGCTACACCGTCGTGACTTTAAAATTTACAATATTATTATTATGGATGTTGAGGCAATTTATTAAACTTAAAAAATATTTTGCATTTATTATTCTAAAGCAAAGAATGAATAATATGATCTTCGACGTAGCGTATAATAGTATGATAACTTGGAAAAAATAATAGCATTTGTATTCTTATTTGAAGTCGACGAGACAGGGCACTAAACTCGTATCAGACATTTTCACAAATTGCTATAGTCAGGATAATTTGACTTGAAATCAAACGTAGCCAGTTTGTTAAATTGCAACTCAAACTGATTGCCGTCTGACGCCAATTAGCGTTGTTGACCTGCTCCTTGGCTCTTCGTGATTGGGAGAGATTTGCGTACCTTGCAATTACTTCAAATTAGATTTTCCTATTTATTTACTCAATACTTTTTGTTCAAAGGGACAACATATTTAAAAAAATCAATATATAGTTTTTTGTAAACTAGAAAAGAGAATGATGAGGGTCCATACAAAGTTGGCCTTAAAACAAGGCATGTCGATAGATATGCTAACCGCATTGTGACACCTTATTAATTTCCTATGAAAATATGTAATTTATATCCCGGACAATTCTTGTAATGCTAAAATTCACGATATACCGACAAAGATTTATAATATTTGAATTAATAATTATTACTATTTTAAGCCATTTACGTCGCAATATATGGTCAACATAGATTAATACGTTTTTGTATCTCTCATCATGAAGATTATTTGATTTCAACCACTTAAAAGTTAAAAAACGAACAACGTTTGATTACAGCAAAATATTTGTTACTCATTCATAGATTAAAATAATAGATGACAGTTTTTGTTTTTGTTTCTTTAGGACGATTCTAAGAGTAACTTCTTTATATAGCCTTCTGTGTTGTAAGTTTCAACTATAGTAATAAATATTTTCATTTTCGTTTAATTTTTAGTTTGTTTGTTAAAAATGTTGCGTCTTACCTATACAAGATTTTTCTAATTTGTTTGGTTGGTCATAAACAAACGAAAGTGTTAAGTTTATGCCAGAAAAGAAAAATCTTTGCTTGATTTATAAATAAGAAAAAACGTACAAGTTTGATTAATTTCATGACTTCCACCAATTATCCTTTTTAAAATTTACTTGCGTCTGATTAAAAATTTACTTGCTATTAAAAAATGTCCACTGAATTCTAATATGGGCTTATTGTACAAATAAAATGTATTTGACACCTAACACAAACTTAACTAAATAAGAAATATAAAATTAAATAATAATAATATTTGTTAATTTTGATTGTCTAGAATAATTCTAGTCAGTCAATCTGTGTATTATAGAATCTGTCAATCTGTATTACAGATATCTATATACATAAACTAGCGAAGTGCCCGCGGTTTCACCCGCGTAGCTTTTGTCCCCGTGAGAATATTGGAAAGGTTTATATACTAAAATCTTCCTCAAGAATCTATCTATTAAAACAAACACATCAAAATCCGTTGCGTATTTTTAAAGATTTAAGCATACATAGGGACATAGAGATATAGAGACAGACAGAGAAAGCGACTTTGTTTTATACTATGTAGGTAAGAGGATGTTTGTATAATATATGAAATCCATAGACTCAGAAACTATTTGACCGATCAGACATCGGTATGAAAATTAGTATGTATATTTAATTTTTTACGAAGAAGGTTTTTATGCTATTCCCAATGACGTAACTCGCCACCAGGTGCGCTGATATGTACTGACTTCCGTATCGTTCAACGTAGGTATTATCATGAAAATTAGTATGCAGATATTTTTTTCATAGAGAAAACGATTATGCTATTCCCATTGACGCGAATCGCCACCAGATGGCGTTGATATGTACCGACTTCCGTATCGTTCAACCGATTGTCATGAAAATGTTAGTATGCAGATGTATTTTTCATGGAGAAAACGATTATGCTATTCCCATTGATGCAAATCGCTAAAAGGTGGCGCTTCGATGTATAGATTACAATTTAAAATCTATTCAAAAAGCAAATCATTTAACTTCTAACATCTGTCATCTGTCAATAAACATAAAATAATCACACAAATCTATACATATAATAAAATCGTAGGAAAGTCAATGTATGTCCGGGGTAAACTCAAAAAGTACTGCATAGATTTACTTCAAATTTTGCATGAATGTTACTAACAGGTCGGGTTTAACATATAGGTTACATATTATCACGCTATCATCTACGGGGGAGAAGCTGTGCGGAGTAAACTAAGTCCACGCGAACGAAGTCGCGGGCAACAGCTAGTAAATAATATAAATAAAACTGGTGCTAAACTGTTGATATTATTTACAATGGCACCGAAGAAATCACATATCGGAAGATCGACGAGAAACGCGCAGCGACTTAAAACCATAAGAGATAGTGAAACACCTCAACACCAAATACCTTTAAAAGAAAATGGAATTCAAGCTACTTCTTTGAAAACTGCTGAAACAGATAGTCAACTTAATTATCGAATTACAGATCTACGAACCAGATTTTTCAGGGTTTTTCAAAATGTTCTCAAAATCTCTTGGACCGAATACGTTCAAATTTTGAGGAACTCTAAGTTGAGTGGAAGCCAATCGAATGCCACCGCATTTCAACTGGTCAAGCCGTTGAATAGTTATGAGATGTTTACATACACACATACACGCAAGCACCCACATCCACACACATACACATGCACACACACACATACATAAATCAGAAATCAGTCAAATCGATTTTTGAAAATTGCAGCAAAATCAGTAACTTCCTTAGTATATAGCCACATAATTGTAACAGGAAGTTATAAGGTAAGCATGTAGGTATTACACTACCTGTGCGCAGCCGGGGCGGGTCGCTAGTATAGTATAGTATATTATAGTATTATAGTATCGGTTCTTCCGAAGTCCTTACATTTTAAATTGGAATTTTGGTGAATTAGTTTTAACAAATTTATTAAAATTAAAAATTTAATTTCAATATCTAACGTTTAGTTAGGAATTCAAAATTCAAATTTTATCAAAAGGGTCTTATAGATATATTTTTAATTGAGTGATTCACTTGTTGTTGAAATAGTGCAATTTGATATTTCTTTGATATAATTGTATTCACATTACGTAAACTTAAAATTTCGCTCACGCTATTTTACAAATATCAGTACTACTGTGGTATAAGCATAGCAGAAATAAGTCAAAAATTTATTATGTATTTAGGGAAGTTACTATAAAACAAAATATAAGTATTTGGTTCCTTTGTTTTATTCTGGAAATTATGACCTATACGAAACGCGACTGAATAATTTCAGATCATAGTGGTCAGTAGATGGCTGTTGTAGTTGCTAATGAAAAGTTAAAAGGGATCGTAAGCAACAGATTTTGGCCTTAATAATAAAATAATTGTATAATTCAAATAAATTGTGAAAGCACAACAACAAACACGTGTCAAGTGCTGCGTTTCATAACACAACCGTCACGATGATAAAGGGATTTTAAAGTTTGATTTGTTAGTTTGGTCTCCTTTGAAGAATAGACCAACTACCGTTCTGCCAGGCAGATCGTAAAAGGCGACTAATTGGCTATACGTGTCACTACTATCGGTGGTAGAGTTCCGCAATGACTCGCCCGGGTATTTGGTACAACCGCCTTACCTATTGCGCAATAGCGTCAATGCTTGTTCTTGTCGTGTTCCGCTATGAAGAGTAAGGTAGCTGGTAGACTTTTGCATGTGGCATTATTTTATCGCTAAATTACAACATTACGCTAAATTATTTTAACCTCAAAGGAGTAAAAGCTACAACCATAGATTTTTTTAAAGTTAAAACATTTATTTTTTAAAATGCCAGTATATTGATTTTTGAAAAGTTGTATATTTTAGAAATTATCGATTTTGATATCTACATAAAATATTGCTTTAGCTACATAATCGATAGGTTAAAAAATTTCGAAGCAATGTTAAAAAATATTTTTTTCAAAAATTTTCGTCATTAATAAATCCCAATCAAATTGACCAATTTTTATTCAATTAACTGTATTTGACGGAGTTTTTTATGGAATAAAGCTAATTGTTTTTGAGTCAATCAGTGTATTATCCTGAATTTCAAAAATATTAAGTAAATTTGCTTAAAACAACGTAGTTTTAATATTTGAAAAGCTGTAACTTTTGAAAGTAAGATTTGATTTTGATTTCTAAAACGGAATTCAATGAAGTTTGTTTAGTACTAAAATATCATAGAATACCTAAAAATGTTTAGTTGAAAAATTTCGAAGTTATGTCAAAAAAATACTTTTTTTCAAAATTTTTCGTCAACTTTTTCGTCAACTCCCCAACGAAATTAATTTTTATGCAATTTATGCATCAGAGATAGTTTTTTGAGGAATAGAGCTAATTAGCTTTTGTACTCAATCACTACATTAATTTGAAAGCTAGGTATATTAAACAAATCCTGTTTAGGCCAAAAAAATTTTTGGGGTTATTTCAAAGTTTCTCAAAATCTCCAGGCCAACTTGGTTTAAATTTTCAGGAAGTCTAAGCTGAGTGAAATCCTGTCGAATGCCATCAACCGCGTTTTGATTGGTCAATCAATTCAAAAATTATGAGATGTTTACATACACACATACATACTTACTGACATACTGACTTAATCGGGAAAATAGTCGAAAATGGTTCCTAAGACCTCCAAACGTAGAGATCTGGTAAAAACTCGATTTTCGAAAATCGGGGCACATTCAGTAACTTCCTTAAATATATATGAAGCAGAAGTTAAAAAATACATACAAAACTTAAAACGTTATTAAAAAGTCAAACCCTAGCGGAGAATTTAAAAACAGCTATTTCGTCAGCGACTAATAAGAGACACCTAACTATAATGCTATTCATAGAAAAATAACAATAAATTCTCATCAGGCTTATCAATTAGCTTAATACTGATATAGCTTCTTACTTTGTTGTTATAATATATTAAACTGATTTGGTTCTTATTATTAAACTGATTAAACTGATCTCTTTGACATCAATTAGCGTTAGTAACCTGTTCCTTAGCGCTTCGAGTTTGAGATTTCAGAGGTTGCAATTACTCTTAATTAGTGTCGTTAGGCAGGATTCCAATAGGGAATAGGAAAAACATCAGTATTCAGCGCGTATTTTGATCATCTACAACTTTGTATATATTTTAAAAAAGTGAAAAATTGTTGCCGTGTTGAGTGATTTTTGGTAGGGTGGACTGTCCTCCAATTCTATAAAATGTGTTACGCTATAAACGTCTCGCGATATACATATACTTTTTTTTTTAATTTGTCTGTTTACCGTATTTTTTTATGCAGGAACAGTTCCTTTTACTGCTTTTTATTTACATGCATGTATTTTATGTGTATATATAGTTTTTAATGAGGACGGCATATTTTTTTTAAATGCATACTAAATGTTCTCATTTCACTAGAGCGGCCTGGACTTACCTGAGCCGCTGGCCAAAACTCCTTTGACGCAAGCATTTTTACACTTAGATTAAGTTCATACTAGGTTGAATATATTTTCATGTAAGCTTAACAAATTCGCAAAAGTGTTGCTTTAGGAGTTATGATATACATAGTTATTACCTATGTTATACTTACTAGCACATTGGGTGTATACCTGTAATAGTAACAATGGTAAAATGTAAATAAAATGATGTGGTGTCGCGGGACACCAGGTAGGAACGAACTTCCATCGGCTAAACGGCACTACTCGCTTGTGTACGCGACTGTCGCGCCTGCGCACGTCTCATTTAACGCTTTTATTCCACGCATTTTTCTTACGGTTTTACTATCACATTTTTTTTCAGTTCGGTCGCGCAGCAAAATCCCTATCCCCTCCAAGCCTGCCGTAAGGAACTTCGTTCCAATAAATAAATAACTTGAATTTTGTGTAATCAGGTATAAAAACCTAAATATCGGACGGATTTCAAGACAGTATGACTTGGTATTGATTTAAATAACACGAATTCATTCGCTCTAAGGCAATAATTGGCAAAATGGTTATTACAACTTTTTTCTTATCAACCATTCTAAAAAATACAACCCTCTTTTAATTTTACATTAAATTTTGATTACCTGGTTGACTTTTACTACGCAAGACAGCAT
Organism: Apodemia mormo; assembly: GCA_036924255.1. NCBI lineage: Eukaryota > Metazoa > Arthropoda > Insecta > Lepidoptera > Riodinidae > Apodemia > Apodemia mormo. The sequence goes on from JAUPFN010000011.1 coordinate 27,035,091, forward strand.
ATCACCATCAAACTTTAAACCTATCTTTTGGAGTTAGGTTGTCACAATATTCTCAATAAGACGACTTTAGGATTTTCCACAGTTAAAAGAAAGTCGATTAGTGTTTATGTTTGTAATTATCGGGTAAAATATTTTTCAAGTTATTTTAATGCAATAATGTGGCCTTTATAATGATCTGCTGACAAAATTTACATTTTCTTGGATAACCCAGGACATACAATAGTATATATATATATATATATATATATATATATATATATATATATATATATATATATATATATATATATATATATATATATATATATATATATATATATATATATATATATATATATATATATATATATATATATATATATATATATATATATATATATATATATATATATATATATATATATATATATATATATAATATTTATATGTACTACCTATTACTATTATATTGCTGGACAAATTACATGAATCTATCTAACCCCAAAGTCGCTGCCGGGGATTGAACACGAGCCACATTGATTCTTAGTTAAGTTCGACAACCCTTAGACCAATACGACGCGACGGGGCGGTTACATCTATATAAATAAATATTAATCGCTAAATGTGTCGTTAAGCGCAAATCTCGAGAACGGCTAAACTAACCAATTTTCCTAATTTTTGTTTTAAAATATACGCTGGAGTCCGAGGAAGGTTTTTATGGAGAGAAAAATGGAAAAAATGTAAAGAAAATAATAAATACAACACTTTTCTTTCTTTTCTCACTTATAGGAACTGTTCACATTGCCAAATATTTTACGTTTTCAATGGGTCAGCTAGTAGATTACAAAAAGAATATGCCCATCATCCCTATAGTACGAGTAACTTTGCGATGGATGAATTTGAGTTCACTCAAAAGTTACATTTTGAGTTGCAACACAGAGCACGCAATTTTATTTATTTTTCTGATGTAAAGTTAAGTCCATATTTGTGGGGTCGTTAACCTTTGTCCCCGCGTCGCCACTTGTAAAAAGGGACACGAATAGTTTTTACTCTATTCGGACTAACTATTCGTCGCACAGAAATTTTGTAAATACATTTTTTGTACAATCATAAATGCTATTTTGGTTCAACTACTGAAATTTGTGAAGCTGATCAAAATAAATGATGTTATACTTCCTTAGCCACAAAAAATATCGGCCAAAACATCTCTCCAGACGCTTAGACAGCTGTGACATCAAAGATGCCGCGGCTGTTATCTCGATATGGTGCTATCCATTTTAAAAGATTCACTAAATTTTAGAGAAATTAAAGGATAAATACGAAATTTATAAAATACTTTAGTTTTTTTCTGATGTCATCGAACTACTTATGCATATGCTCCTTTCGCGTTGAACAGGCCATTTGTTGTTAACTGTATGTATATTAATATTATGAATTTCTGTATGCATATTATTTCAATATGTACAAGCATATTAGTAATAATAAATGATATTAAATAAACATCGCTGGAGTAAGCTTATTTGTTTGTGTTATGGTTGTTAGTGAAAGATACAAACACATAGAAATACATATTATATAAATACTGTGACATACATAGTAATGGTACTGAACAACAAATTTTCTAAAATAATTACAAATGGTGCAGTGGCCACGACTGGTATTTCTACCCTACTATTAATAAATCGCCATTTGTGTAGATTAGAGCTTATTCTATTGAATTGACTTTCTTATTTTTTATTTTTCGCATGATTATCGCGTTTACTTACGCATATGTTTAAACTTATTAATAAGACCATTGGGGCATTTCACGTCAAGCGGACAAGAAAAAAAAAGTGAGGTTGTGAAATTTGTTTATATTCCGGCCAGTTATATTTCTAGTGGACATTAATACGCACACACAATTTTTTTTCGTGTGATGCTTAATTGTCTAGTAATGGTCTTCTGAAGAATAGACGATATTTGAGGAAAACATTTTTAACGTTGTTGTTAGAATTGGCGAAGTTATAATATAAGTGAAGTTTCTTCAAATATAGTAAAAAGATGTTTTTTTTTCTGGTATAGAAAACTGAAAGTAAAGTGTTCACGTGAGATTTTGAGACTGATATTTTTATTTTTATTTAGAGCGTCAATTTCATTAATAATGCACCAAAAAAATTAAAACGTGATCACCATTAGTTTAGAAGTTACATTAAATATAGTCGCACGGAACGCTTTTTAAATCGGCCGGTTTATGCGAAAACTGGTCAATATTATTTATATTCGTAAATATTTTGTTCCACAAATAAACTGTACTGTGCTCAAAGAATATCCACTTAATCTTTGCGCACAGTACAGCATTTGTACATTCGTTTATAGTTACCATCGGATCCAACACCTAAGCAATATGCTTGTTTCCACTAAGAATGAATCGAATATATTGTAGTTTCTAATAATTAAGTTATAATAATATTGAGATAATAAAAACCTAAAATATTTATTTTAAAAGATAAGGATTTATAAATTTTTTTAGGATTTGATTTCAGCAAAAATAGAATGAAGTTACATGACAGTAAACGCAAATCTGGGAGTGCTACATCACGCCGTGCTAAACATCATTTTGTTCTTGACATTTTCATAGAAACTACAGAGTTTGTAATGTATGTATGAGCCCAGAGTGGAATTGCCATTCGTCCGGGTTTGATGTAATTGGGTTTTAAATTAATAAATAAAAATTGATGTAAAAGCATTAATACTATATTTTATTCTACTGTGTGACATAAAGAAATACTCTGTTCAAATGTCCAGGTTGTAAGCTCCGAAATCCAGGGTTTTTACGTTTCTTGTGACAGATTTTTTAAGATAGCAGCCCTAACCTGACGTAATTTCATTACGATTGCATGACAGTCCCGAGCGTTTTCGCGGAAAATCTATATATTAATACGTGAAGGAAAAACTTTGGACCCCTTTTTAAGACAATTGCGGTGGAGTAAGAAATTTGGCACAATTAAAGTTTACATTGCGGAGGACTGCAGAAACCTAAATTTTTTAATAAAATGAATTAGAAATATATTAAATTAAAGTTACAGTTGAGTAAATGAATTAGAAATATATTTAATTAAAGTTTACATTGCGGAGGACTGCAATGTAAACTTTAATTAAACGAAAGAAAATTAACATCTCCACTTTACATATAGAGGAGCTACCCTATATTTTCAAGATTTTGGGTACTACTTTGTTATATTCATGCCAAATTACAGCTTTCTAGCGGGTACTAAATATCTCTGAGCTAGACTGTGGACAGACGGACGGACGGTCCTAAAAAAATGGTGTTTTGGTTAATATACGTAAGAAGGTTAAGTATTCAACAGTTTTTCAAATTTAGTCAGCTAGCCTATTAATCTCGTAATCAGCGCTCAACCACCGCTTCTGAAACAAGGTTGTTAATAATAAAATTTCGTATAAGCACAGCCAAAATTAAGTACTTGAAAAGGTTCAATCATTATGGTTCAAACGAGATCAAATATTTGTGGAATCCGCCCCGAATATCCTTGTTCACATATTGGATTCAACTAGATTGTAATTAAACCCATCGAGGTTGAGCACCATAATTAACCTTACCATAAACATGTTTATTTTAGGATGGTATTGCGGATTTTATTTACGGAATTTTAATAAAATTAATTAATTACCGTTCTGACTCTAAAGCTTGGGGTTTCAATATTTACTTGTGGCTGTTTTTAGAGTTCTGTAGCCAAATGTCAAAAACGAAATACTAATAATTTCGTAATTTCCGTTTGTCTTCTTTCCGTCTGTCCGTCCGTATGTCACAGTTATTTTACTCGGAGACTATGGATTAATATTTGAAAAATATGTGTGTTTTATGATCCGCTATAAAATGATGTAGTACGATTTTAAAAACTGAAATTATTAAGGGTAACTTCATAGGGGTTACTGAGTAATGAAAAAAAATTCATGAGAGCGTAGGTGTATGGTATATCATTGGGTAAGTCTTTGTAAATAATATGGCGGTTTATACAAAAGTTTTTTGATTTTGTCATTAACCCTCCACGCAAAACGAAAGGTGTTATAAGTTTCAGGTATCTGTGTGTCTATCCATGGCATCGTAGCGCCCTGGCGGATGATCCGGTTTGGTTGCGGTTTCTTTTAATTGAAAGCCCTGTTTTGCGAGATGGTTCTTAGCTATGACTCAATAAAATCAGTTCAGCCGCTTCAAGATAACTAGCTCTTTTCAAATTGATGAAAGGAATTAAGCAACTTTATCAATATTAAATGTTGTATTTTGTTACTTTATTGATATTGCAATTACATGGTAATCTTGATCTAATACTTTAAGATCCTCATTCGAAGATCATCAGCATCTATTTAACTGGCAATTTTTGTATGTAAATAACAGATTTTCTTAATATTGCAAGACACTTTTTAACGACTTTCTGGTTTTTGTAAAAACGGATACCAGAACAAAAACTTGGCAGACTTGTGAAAACTGAATGTCATGCAATATTATGTATGATGTAGCCTGGACGGAACTCTTTGATACAGACTTTTAAAGAGAAAACCATGTTTAGAATAAGTTTTGTTGCTATAAGTACTAAGTTTGAGTAGTGCTCATGATGACGAGGATCTGAAGATGGAGCTGAAAAAGTGTTACCGAAACTCACGCATAGAATTTAGAAAAAGATAAGATAGTCAAGTTCAGACTCAATGGATTTTTGATGACGTGTACTTTCCATTACATATAATGTCGAAGATCTGATTTTCAGCATCTGATGATGAAACTAAAAGTTAACCATGAGAACTCCTAAACTAAATAAGACAAACTAATCGAAATTGGACTTATTTGTTCTGTTTGGACAAACACTAGTGCTAGACGATTTCCAGAGTCTTCTGATAGAGCTTGAAGTACGTAATGGAAACTATGGAATAAAATAGAGCAACAACATCGACTTTGGGGGCGTTTGATTCGTTATTATAAGGACTTTGGAGCGAAATGTCTTCCGGTCCCTGATGATAGAGCTGGAAGATGTACCCACGAACTCCTAAGTTAAACTGGGTTAACCCGTCAAGTAGGGAATAATTCGGTTTGTTTTGGCAAACAATTTGGTGCTTGATGATTTCTAGTACCTGATGATGGAATTGGAAGGTACTAGAAATCTTACCATGATGAGAGGACTTCTAAACTATTTAATTAACAAAATAAACCTATCGACTTTGGGATTCTTTGATCTGTTTTAACAAACATCCTGATGCTAGACGATTTCCGGGGTCTTATAATAGAGCTGATGATGGAGGTCATGGGAACTTTGAAAATAATAATAAAAAGTAAATTTTTACAAGGATTTTAAAGCATGATAATTATCAGTGCCTGATGATAGAACTGGTAAAAATTTATAAAAACTTCTAAGAAAATCCAGATAAACTCATTGAGCGTGGATTAGTTGGGTTTGTTTTGGTGCTAGATAATTTTTAGGATCTGATTATGGAACTAGAAGATGGCCATGATAATTTTTAAACTAAACAAGATAAAATAATCAAACTTAGATTCAATAGTTATGATAAATGCCCTAATGCTAGATGATTTCCTGAGTCTTGATGAAGAATAATGAAGCAGGATGGAGGCTACGGAAACTTTGAATTACAACTTAACAACTCTTCTAATTCGTTTTTTAAGGCTTTGGAGTAGGATGGCTTCCGGCGTCAGATGATAAGGCGGGAAGAAGCTCCTGAGAAATCCTAAGCTAACCCAGAAAACCCATTTAGTGTGGGTTGCTTCGGTTCCTTTTGTCATATTTTTTGGTTTTAGATGTTTTTTTTTTTAAATTTAATAATAGAAATTGAACGTGGCTAGGGGGGCCTTTAAACTAAACAAGATAAACCCATCGAATTTGGACTTATTTATTTTGTTTTAAGAAATACCCTGCTGCTAGATAATTTTTATGATCCTATGATGAAGCAGGAAAGAGATTATGAGAACTTTGAATTTAAATTGAGCAATGCCATCGATTTTTTGCTCATTTGGTTCGTTCTAGTAAGAACTCTGAAACAGAATGACTTCCAGTATCTGAGGATAAAACTGAAAAAAATCGATGATATCTTGCCAAACCAGATTAACCCACCGAGTACGGGCTAGATGGGCTTATTTTGGCATACTGTTTGATGCTGGATAATTTTAAAAATCTATCGATGTAACCGGATAGTGGCTATAGGATCTATTAAACTAAACGAGATAAACCCATCGCGATGGGAGTTATTTGTTCTATTTTGACAAATAATCTGGTGTGAGATAATTTTCAGGTTCTTGCGATAAAATGGGAAGAAGGTCATGGGAACGAAACAAACGAGCAGCACCCTTGATTTTGGTTTCGTTTTATGCACTTTGGAGCAGGATATTTTTCAGTTTTTTGATGATAGAGCTGGGAGAAATCCATGAGAACTGTTAAGCTAGTTAGATAAACCCATCGAATGTGGGCTAATTCGGTTTAGTTTTGCAATCACTTAGGCGCCAGATGTTTTCTAAGGTATAATAATGATGAAACGGGAAGGTAGCCATCGGAGATTGGGCTGATATAGTTGGCCTTTATTACTAGGAGATTCGCAGAATTTGATAATGGAACTAGAACATTTCAATGGAACTCCAGCGCTAAGCAAAATAATTGCTCAGAATGGCGGCCTGAGAATGTGTCAGGGGTTTTTGAAATTTTTAATTTTATCTTGTTTATAAATGTGATTAAATACTTGAAAAAAATTATTACGCTTTTCTAGTTTCTCCGAAAACATAGTTCTTCTGATAAAAAGCGTTTACCATCTCCTATGTATGCGATAACAAAATATGCTAATATATCGTTGCTATTCGTGTGTCGAAACATCACATGCATAAGTTCACCGACTATTTTACCGTCGTTTTAACAGCAGGAATAAGGTAAGGCCGAGGTACGAAATCCATTCAAGACGTCGCAGAAACTTACTACCTAGTAGAACAAAATATATGGTTCAAAAACATCATATAACAATGTATAAATGTAATAGATAGCTTCCAAAACACTTATAAAGAGAACTTAAGATAATAGCAAGGAAATTAACGACCTCCCTTAGAAAAGCGCGCATTACAAAGGAAAAATTATATTATTAACGTGAAACAGCCGCTCTCATAGCCTTTAGAAGAAAAGGAACGTTAGGGTCCTTTGTGTTTTTTTTTCCTTCCCTTTTCTTTGTACCCGAAGTACATGCCAATTGGAATAAAATATACGAAGCGTAAAATTATAATACCTTCCTCTGTCGTAAAATTGTTTTACTGTTCTTCACAAAAAGCGTTTTATTAGTTCCAAATTGTGATATTTAGTGCAAATAACCTATTTTAACCGTGACTTTCAACTAATCGATATTAAGCGTTATAAAATGTTAAGCGATTAGTTGAAACTCACTTATGACTTATTACAATTAAAAGTAGATAGGACAAACAGGCAGATCTTTTGTAGCCAGAATTAAGGAACATGACAGAGGCTGGCGATTGAAAAAAGGAGATTCTGCATTCGCACAACACCTTATTACTGAAGGCCATGACTTTGATGTTACAAGGGATATAAAAACTATACACATATGTGATAAAGGGAAGTAACTTGATGCTTTACAGGCATTGGAAATAAATAGACTTAAACATCATACCCAACTACTAAATGACCGCAGAGAACTAAACGTATCTCCTTTACTGAATATTTTTAATGATTAATGTATAAGTTACCGGTTTTATTTTTTATTATTATGTTTTTGTTTTTATTATTGTTATTACTTTATTCTTTATATATATATTTTTTTTTTATAATATAAGATAGCAAACAAGCAGATGGGTCTCCTGATGGAAAGAGTCAACCATCGCCTATAGACACCAAAGATGTTAATGGTGCGTTGCTATCTTGTGGCGAGATCTAATGCCACATGCATAAGTTTACCGGCTACCTTACTCTCCAAACCGGAACACGACAGCGACAAGCACTGACGCTATTGCGGCAGGAATAGGTAAGGCGGTGGTACCAGACCCGGGCGAGACAATGCAGAACTCTACCACCTAGTAGCCACGATGGTAGTGACTCGATAGCCAATCGGTCGCCTTTTACGACCTGTCTGGCAGAACGGCAGTTGGCCTATTCTACAAAGGAGGCCGGGACCAAATTAATAATTACGTATAATTGACATTCAATAATGATAATTTAATACTAGAATTTTGAATAATTATTTTATATTAATCTTATATGGGAAATGTATCACGACATTTATTTTAATTGACATTAGAATCTATATGACATTTTTACATATTAATCAATCCAATTGTACTATTACTTTGCACTATTGACATCGACATACTATTGAATTAATAAATTACTATACACAATTCTCCCTGCTTAAAAGGATAATTATGATGTGTGGGTAACACCGATATTGTGAAATATAATTTTAAATTTAAAATGTTCATACTACCTTCAGTATATATTGTTAATTGTCAAATTGTCAATTGTACTAAAAAATAATAACTTTTGCCCTGATGATGCGTTAAAACGCGAAACCGGTTGGTTTTAATAAATAAAAAGTCAAGTAAAACAGTACAAGTACTTTTAATACGATATAAATATAAGTTAACATGGAGTTTTACCAAGTGCCGTCGATATTCAGTGTTCAAAGCGTAAGATAATGTTAAGTAGACAATGTGTGTTACGATAATATTAAATGGCAATTAATCAAAATATTGTTATAATTAACATCGTTGTTTAGCGTTGGTGTTTATTGTACGTCATTGGTGCAAATTGTTGAATAAAAATTGGTAAAGTACGTGTCAGACCACGTGCAATGTAGGGTTCTGCAGTTGACCATCACAATAATGCGGATTATGATGAGGGTCTTTATAGTTTCATACAATGAACATTTAAGCTAGTCAACGTCAAAAACTGCACAACAGGTTCACCGCCTATAAAAACTTCTCTAAGTACATTTTATAAGTTGGTCTACTATTACTCGAAAACTTTTAAAGCCGTCTAAGCCGTGATAGTTTTCTTTTCAATTTCATTATATTTACTACTACAATGAATTTTTTCCCGGCCCAAAACAAACCGTTTTGCCTGCAGAGAGGGGGATGGACACTTGACTCTAACAAAAATTAGCACTTAAAAGCTTAATATTTTACAAACGATTACTTTAATCAAAAACTTGTTTTTACAAATCTACAATATTTTTAAAAACTTGCTGTTAAAAAACACTGTTCTTCACGTCAAAACCACTGAACCCATGTGGATGAAATGGATGGATAAATGAATGCTATCCGTGTCGTGTGGCAATACCACATGCATAAGTCTACCGGCTACCTTACCCTCCAAACCGGAACACGACAGTGACAAACACTGACCCTTTTGCGGCAGGAATAGGTAAGGCGGTAGTACCAAATACCCGAGCGAGATGTTGCAGAATTCTACCACTTAGTAGTCACGATGGTAGTGAGTAGTGACACGAATCGATCGCCTTTTACGACCTACCAGGCTGAATGGCAGTTGGTCTTTTTAACTTCCCGCCAGGAAAATGAAATTTTTCAAATTTTGGAACGTCCTTGTTTTCATCCCCATTTTCGAAAATTGGGTATTTATCAGATCTCGAGTTTTAAAATCCTAATAAGCTGCTCCATTTTTAACCGCCCGCGAGTCGCAACACTTTGGCAACTAACGAGACCACTGAGAAAATTCTATCTATTCTATCCGATACCAGTTCCATTAATTTTAAATAAGTAGGTACCACAGAGGTAGGTATCTAATAATTCAGGATATAGGTACATATGTATGTATGTATAACGATTTAAATGACTCGCTTATTTTCCTATTCATAACAGGTACTTTATACTTATACTTTAATTAGTGTTTCATTATTCTGCCTTTACAATGGACCCTTTGTATATTGAATATCTAAAAATTGAATGGGCCCTGACTGTTAATCGTTCTGTAATTAAATAAAATTCATGAATTGTTTTATATGAACATCGATTATAGAACTATTTCAATTGTGTAGTTATTCATTATTACTTAACATGATTCTAAACTACTGGGCTTGTTTCTTTCTTTTAAGTTTTTATTTGAGGCAATGAATCTTTTTTCAAGATTAAATGCAGTCGGGTTTTCTTTGTCAACAATTTTTTTATTCTTTGCTTTGGTAGGTAACATTAGCAATTTTCAAAAATCGTAAAATTGTTAGTTTGATAGAATGAGACCCGAGAAGTTGGTAAAAGTAATTCCAACTTCTCGGATAATCATAAATATTCTCTTTTATACATATAGTTTTGAATAGAAATTCCCTACATACAAAATTTTTCGTTAATTATCGCCAACCATTAGAAGATTGACGGTACATGCGCGATTACGTCAAAATCTCCAATAAATAGTCTTGTGCCATACATTGACATTGTTAACCTTACTCTAAGGTGCCCCACAGACCTACAATAATATTGCGCAATATTTTTATTGTGCAATAGTATTGAATACCCCTTTGTTTCCAGACGTTCAATAAATTCACTCAATAAATTTTATTGACAAATCAGTCTGATCAATATTTTCGTGCGAGTAACATGTCTGACGACGAAGTTTTCGCGGCAAACATGCTGGTGATTTTGTTAAATAAATCTATACACTTCTATACACTCAAGTAAAAACTCCCGTTCTTCATCTTTTATTGATTGGTTTTGTTTCGATCAACACTTATATTGATTAGTGAATTGGCGTAAATGTCGAATTGCGGCCGAATGTTGAGTTTCAGCCGAAAGTTAAATTTCAATCGAATGTCGAAATTCGGCGGAATGACGTATTTTGGTCACATTTTCAATTTCGACCGAGTGTCGAATTTCGGCCAGCAGTCGAAATTTTGGTCCATTCTAGTAATGAACTATTAAATTAACACGATGAATAAAATTACCGCGAAATGACGAAAATTTCTTGCTCGCCATTTTGCTTAAATTTACATTAAACACCGCAACTGTCCGACCACGACCGTTCCAAGCTCTGAAGTGAAAAATATTGTGCAATATTAAACCTACAAAATGCAAGAAAAAAATATTGTACAATAAAAATTATACCCGTTCAAACTTTCGTTCAATCATTGTGCAATCTTCAATAATAACTCTAAACGGTCAATAATATTGTACAATACGGAATATTGTGCAATATTATTATAGGTCTAGGGGCCGCCTTAGACGAAGCTTACAATCCAAAAAGAAGCCTCCCTTCAATTTGCAAGGAATAGATAACACGTGTCACTTCCTAAGTTTGACAATGGCAGAGTTCATTGATAATTGCCATTCGCATAATAAAGAAGAAGAAAAAGATATTGGTTGAGCTGTTAAATACCTATGTTTGCATTTTGACTGCCTTGTTAAATTTTGATTATGAAATGTCATCATTAACATTTAACAAAATACTCGTAAGTCATAATATATATGTTATCGACTTGAAATCATTTCTTTCATGATTTTCTTATCCAGATAAGGTTTCAGTCGAGTTTACCGTACCACTTGACCGAATTATTAATATAGAAGAAGATATTATGTAAGAAATTTTATAACTTGGTCGACTATTACTCCTAAACATATAAAACCTTCATAACCGTGATAGTTTTTCTTTAAATTAATTATATTTACTACTATCGTGAATTTTTTCCCGACCCCAAAACCAATCGTTTAGTTGGCAGACGGGAAACGGAGGGGGGTATACTTGCTTCTAACAAAAATTTGAACTTTAAAGCTTTATATTTCACAAACGAGTCCCTTAATCGAAAAATTGTTTTAGCAAGCGTACAATATTTTTAAAAACTTATCTAATGATACCCCACACAATGGGGTACGTGAGAAAACAAATTAACATCCCTACTTTACACTGAAAAAAAACATATTTATCAAGATTTTATGTTACCATTTTGTTGTCATGACTAATATGTAAATTCGTGGCAAATTACAGCTTTCTAGTAATAAGGATCCCTGAGCAATCGTGCGGACAGACGGACGGACGGACATAGTGAAACTATAAGAGTTCCTAGTTTACTTCTGAACACTAAAAATGTAACAACATTTGTTCAAATGTCTGTTGTGTAGGTTTAAGGCAAATGAAATGAATCACGACATCATTTGTTAGTTCACTTCAAGATCAGTCGGCCATGCTTTTGACGTCAAAACATTCAAAAACGAACAGAAGTATGATATATTGTCTAAACATATTTAACACCTATAAATGTATAATATATGACGCAATAAAGTATTGAGTATTGAGTATTGAGTATTGAGTATTGAACATATTTATAAACTATTAATAAAGTCATTTAGACCTTACAACAAAAAATCTATCGCTTATTGCTGGAGAATAACAAACAGACGAGTTACTAACATCGTGACTATCGATTAAAATTACATACCATATTTATGCTATTACTAACTGTTACCCGCGGCTTCGCTCGCGCATATTTACGTTAGAAATTATTAATACTTTCTTTATAAGCTACTTTATTAAAATCTCTACATAGTCGGACGGGCCGCTAGTATTCTAAAAAAATAATATATACATATTCATCTTAGTTACTTATATACATACACGATATTTTTAGTATCATAATTTAAGTAAAAAACGTAAGTCTAACCTGTACTTCCTCTGACAATACCTAATAACGTAAGTAACTATACTTCAAACACCTATCGAACAAACTAACATACTTATAAAAGAAACTTGTAATTAACAGGAAATACCTAACCTAAACTATCTTTGACAACATTATTATATATACCGAACTATACCACAAACTAAATATACCTACCTATTAGGAATGCTTTGCATGTAACGCACCTATCTAATCAACTAACGTAACTGTATTAAAAAAATCTGTAAGCAGGTTGACCCTGCAAATCATCCCTAAAACTTCCCGCTAAATTGAGGTATTTTAAGCTCAAAGAAAAATGTTCTTAAGCATAGACTTTTGAGTTCGAAGAATTTAAATATCTAAAATTTTATTAAAAAATATACTTAATTATTTAATTTAGTGTTTGAAAAGATGATTTTTCCAAAATGATGAATGACTTTCATCTTTCGAATAACATTCAACGCAATTTTTGAACTTTTGTCATTGATAAATCCCAAACGATTCAGCCGATTTTAATTCGATTTACGGTATATAACGCAGTCTTTTAAGCAAAAAGCTAGTCAAATTTTAAATTAAATATACGAAGTAAATAAAAGTTATTTTAAATATACGAAGTAAGTTTTCTGTAAACAACGCAATTTTAATATTTGAAAAGCTTTGTTACTTTTGAAAATTTAAATCGATTTAAATTTTTGAAACGGTATTTGGCGTAGTTTTCTTAATCAAATAACGTAGAAGATCAAAAAATTATTGCTTAAAAAATTTAGAAGTGTTGTCGAAAAAACATTTTTTTCATAATTTTTCGTCAACGAAAACTCCCGAACGAATAAACCGATTTTGATGCAATTTATGCAATGAACTCAGTTTTTTGAGGAAAAGAGTCGATTAGATTTTGTACTCAATCCATACATAACTCTGGATAAATCCCACATAAAGAGAATGATTTTGATCAAATTCAGTTTTGGACGCAGTTTTTTAGAGAGAAAAGCTGTTTAGATTTTTAAATCCATCGGTATATTAGCCCGAAATTTATTTTGAAAATATTAAGTGCGTTTGCTGGAAACAATAAAATATTATTATTTGAAAAGCTTATGTGTTTTTCAAACATGTGATTCGATTTTGTTTTTTAAAACTTCATATGACGTAGTTCAGTACTAAAATATTGTAGAAGGTCGAGAAATGATTGGTTGAAAATTTGAAAGTTATTTCGAAAAAACATTTTTTTAATTTTCCTTCATTCATGTGAAAATTCATGCAAATATGTCCAAGAAATAAAAAGTTTCACACAGCATTTTTTTCCTTTATTTCACCCCTTTGAAGGTTTAATTTTGAAAAATTATTTCTGAGTGAATGCTTACGTCATAAGAGGAATACGTATGCAAAATTTCAAGTTTCTAGGGCTAAGAGCTTGGCCTGTGAGTTTATGTAAAACTTTCATCCCTATTTTACCCTCTAAAAGATTGAATTTCCGAAAATGAGGAAATACGTAACTCATTATTTTTACCGTACTCAATTCATACGAAATTTTATAAAAGTATGTCAAAGGAATATAAAGTTTCAAAGAAATTTCATCCCATACGACATCCCCTTGAGGATTGAATTTTGAATAGTCCTTCCTTAGTGGATGCGTACGTCAAAGGAGGATTAAGTGTGCGAAATTTTAAGTTTCTTGACCTAAGGGTTTTGCTTGTGCGGTTATATAAACCTTTCATTCCCTATTTTATCCTCGTAGGGATCGAATTTTGAAAAACGCTTAAATACGTAATTCATTCATTCATTTCGTGAATTTTATTTATTTACTAGCTAACCCGGCAAACGTTGTTTGCCATATAAATTATTAAATTAAAAAATAGGGGTTGATCGTAGAGGGTTGAAAATTAAGGGTTGTATATATTTGTTAATGTTGTATCATAAAAAAATAAAAATAAAAATTTTTATCTAAAAAATAAAATAAAAAATAATGGGGTTGACTACCCTTCGCGTTTAGGGGTATGAAAAATAGATGTTGGCCGATTCTCAGACCTACTCAATACGCTCACAAAATTTCATGAGAATCGGTCAAGCCGTTTCCGAGGAGTACGGGAACGAACATTGTGACACGAAAATTTTATATATAAGATTATATTAGCTTATACCCATTATATCACAAGCAAAAAATGTACTTATTTAGGGGCTAGATAAGTTCGTGTAATTTGTCCAGTTATTATATTTATTTATTTAAAAACAAGATTTTATTATTTCAAATAATATTTGTTGTTGTAGAATACAATATCTAGGAATAAAAGTTGAGTATCATCGTACATTTACAAGTTTTCGCATAAACCGGCCGAATTTTAGAAGACGTTCCGTGCGAAGTCTTGGTACTCTTTTTGATGTATTTTCTAAACCAATAGAGATCACATTCTATTTTTTTCGTTGAATTATTAAGAGACTCTACGTTTTAATTTGAAGCTAAATTAATTAAAAAAAAATGACGAAATGTGTCAAAACATTATGTTAAAACTTCATTTCCGGTTTTAATGTAAGTAAGAAAAAATAGTTTTTTTTTTTTAATTTTTTCATGTAAGAAAAAATAAAAATTCAAAATCGACAAAAAAATTCAAATGAGCATCATTTTTACAAGATTTGAGATAACCTTATTTATATTTTATTATAATTGCACTCAATCCAACATAAACGTTAAAAAATGTCTCCTCAAACATGATCAATTATTCAGAAGCCCATAACTAGGCAATTAAGCATCACCCGAAAAAAAATTGCGTGTATATGTTTATATCTACTAGTACTGGCCTGAATATAAACAAATTTCATAACCTCACTTTTTTCCTTATCCGCTCCACATGAAATGCCCCGTACGTCACTTGAATAAAGTTTGCGGAACGTTTATTCTGCATATTCATTTTATATACTTCTAACGCATTTTATTTAAAAATTTTAGGTTGCTGGAGTCCTCTGCAATGTAAACTGTGACAAATATTATACTTCACATTTATGGCAATATTCTTAAAAGGGGGTACAAAGTTTCCCCTTTCTTCCTCTATTATTTAGTATTTTGTTTTAGTATTTTACTATTTGGTTGTTTTTTATATCTATACGTATACCAATTAAATCATTTACTCAAATCATACATGAATTTGTTATTATTATGTCATCATTATAACTGTCTCGTAGCCTAGGGGTTAGCCTATGCGGCTCAAATCATGAGATCCCGTCGTTTTATATTACTTTACTCAGTCGGACGATTCCCGGTTTGGGCAAAAGACTGAGTAGTAAGTAAGGTTTTTTCCTTATCCGCTCCACATGAAATGCCCCGTACGTCACTTGAATAAAGTTTGCGGAACGTTTATTCTGCATATTCATTTTATATACTTCTAACGCATTTTATTTAAAAATTTTAGGTTGCTGGAGTCCTCTGCAATGTAAACTGTGACAAATATTATACTTCACATTTATGGCAATATTCTTAAAAGGGGGTACAAAGTTTCCCCTTTCTTCCTCTATTATTTAGTATTTTGTTTTAGTATTTTACTATTTGGTTGTTTTTTATATCTATACGTATACCAATTAAATCATTTACTCAAATCATACATGAATTTGTTATTATTATGTCATCATTATAACTGTCTCGTAGCCTAGGGGTTAGCCTATGCGGCTCAAATCATGAGATCCCGTCGTTTTATATTACTTTACTCAGTCGGACGATTCCCGGTTTGGGCAAAAGACTGAGTAGTAAGTAAGGTTTTTATCGAAAATCCAAAATATCAGAAGCGATTCCGAGTCAGAGAGTAGTGTGTTACCAAACGCGTGCTTTGGATGAGCATGTAAGCTGGTCAGTAAAATGTGGCGATGGAGTTTACCTCTCAAACTTATGCGCAAGGGTAGCAACGAACCATTGACATCTTTAGTGTTTTTAGGCGAATATGGCAGTCTCTTTTTATCAGAAGTAGAACTATAGCAAACGAGCAATGATATAAAGAAAAAACTCTGCCGCGAAAAGTTATCGCCGTGATGATAATTTATCATTTTGTGTTCAATTAAAATAAAATTTGAAAACTATTTTACAACGGCCTCTATACGCAGATTTATTAACTTATTAAAATAGTGTAGTGTGTAATTGTAAAAAAGTAAATATTAGAAACCGCCACCTATTAAAAAAGAAATACACCAGCAATTGTACGTTGTTTCCAAAAAGTTTCATGATAAAATGTCGCAATACTTATTTCATAGATGGCGCTGTACTATAGTCACAAAATAAAGAATTGGTCCATATTTAAAATACGTGGTTTCTTTGACTTTTTGTCAGGGAATATAATATTATAGTCTATGCCTATCGCATTATTACCCCTATATCTACATAAAAAATACAATGATAAATGTTTGTTCACGCACCATTTAAAACTGGCAGCAAATATTTGGCTAATTCTTTTTTATTGAAACTGTCAGGAAAATGTTTGAATGAAAGAAAATATTTGAAAAATTGTACGAAAAATTAAAAATTTTAATTAATAACATTGTAAAAGGGAGATAAAAAAAGACCACGGATTAAATGGTACGCCTTTCTGGCCAATTTCTTAGTTTGTCAGTGTAGCTTGAAATACAAAGTCATGGCACTTACCGATTAAAAAAATCACTCCAGGGGTAGTTCTTAAACCTTGCCATCACATTCGGTACGATAAAATATTACAATATGACTTATTCCTTTTTTTTCACGATATCTACAAATGTATAATAGTTACTTGTGACAGTGATTCGAGCGTTTGCTCATATTCCTTTTCCAATGCCGTGTCTATTAGTATTCATGTGATCTGTGGGGTCTGTTTTTTATTAGTATAATCATGCAATGTCAGATCGGAATGTCAGTTTTATATATATATATATATATATATATATATATATATATATATATATATATATATATATATATATATATATATATATATATATATATATATATATATATATATATATATATATATATATATATATATATATATATATATATATATATATATATATATGTATAAAACTATATAAAATATATATTTATTTTATTTACAATATCAATAATTTCATAAGTCAGCTACCGCAAAGAGCAAAAAGCAGCGATAACCACCCAGGAACAGTTTGTAACCATTGTACTAAATAAAACTAGCTGTTGCCCACGACTTCGTCCGCGCGGACTTCGTTTACTCCGCACAGCTCCAGCTCCTCCCCGTAGGTGACAGCGTGATAACATGTAGCCTATATGTTGACCCAACCTGTTAGTTTAATATTCATGCAAAATTTGAAGTAAATCCATGCAGTACTTTTTGAGTTTACCCCGGACATTCATGACTTTCCTACGATTTTATTATATGTATAAGTATATAGATATATAGATAACTGTTTGTTGTCATATTAAAAGCACTTGTAGTGTTTCATAAAATATGTTTTATTTTTTTATATCGCCAACAGATTTCGCCTTTTACAGTATCTTCAGGGCCTATAATAAAATGACTTCGGGGCATAAAATATAATATTGACGTATCCTATCTACCCGTATATATAGGATTTTTCCATAATAGGTGAAAATATTTTAGAACAGCATTCGGTACGTCTAACCAAAGATATCCAGCTAAAAACAAACTTTATTTAAGGTTTTAAAACTTTTTGATTTGTATGAAATTTTATTCGTACTTATACGAAATTTTATTCATACAAATCAAAAAGTTTTAAGCCCTTGAATGACATATGTTTTTAGCTGGATGTCTTTGATAAGATGTAGCGAATGCTGAATTAAAATACTTTCACCTATTATGGAAATACCCTATATATGAATATCAATTAAATACAAAATAAAAAATCTCTATACATATTATTACACTACCTGTTTCTCGCGGCTTCATTCGCGTGACTAAAAAATATTACTTACTTTAGCTCAGTCAGGTACAAAGCTAGCCCATAGCCTTCCTTATGAATATGGCTATCGTACACAAAAAAGTTTTTTTAATTTGACTACTAAATCCAGAGATTAGCGTGTGCAGCCAAACAAACTAACTCTTCAGCATTATTAAATTAGTATAGATTAGGGTGGTCGTTAAAAATTATTTTTTTTGCGGCGCCCCCTAAAAAGCTTCTTTTTG
Source organism: Apodemia mormo (assembly GCA_036924255.1). NCBI lineage: Eukaryota > Metazoa > Arthropoda > Insecta > Lepidoptera > Riodinidae > Apodemia > Apodemia mormo. Next base: position 27,053,834 of record JAUPFN010000011.1, read on the forward strand.
ATGAAAAAACACTGGGTTTTTTTTAAATTCAAAACAACACGTGCCTCTACACGATCTAAGTTAATTTTTGGGTATAATCTTTTTTGGGGAATTTTTAAGGAAAAATATAATTTTATTCGAAATATAAAAAAATATAGAACACAAATCAATAAAAATAACAATATTTGTTCAAAATAACAATAACCAAAAATCCAAATTTAAAAATTTTCCCAGTTGATTTTGATCTATAATGGGGAACGGGTGGATAGGTCTAAAATTTAAGCAATTTTAAGAAAAAATATTTCGATATGAAGGTAATGACTAATCCTTTCAATTTTTTTTCTACACTTATTCTATTGCTTATCAACTACACAAAAAAGAAAATTAAGGATTTTTCGAAATTCAACACAGAAAGGGGTGAAATAGGGGATAAAAGTTTGTATGAAACTTTTTATTCCCTGGACATATTCGCATGAAATTTCGTATGAATTGAGTAAAAAATAAATAATGAATTACATATTTCAGCGTTTTTTCAAAATTCGATCTCTAAGAGGGCAAAATAGGGGATGAAAGTTTTATATAACCACATAAACCATTGCCAAACCGTTAGTTTTAGACACTAAGTTTTGCACACGTATTTGTTTTATGACGTAAGAATCTACTAAGAAAGCATTATTAAAAATTCAACCCTCAAAGGGGTGAGATAGGGGAAAAAAGTTTAAAACATTTTATTTTTTATTTCTTAGGTATATTTGCATGAAATATTATATAAATTGAGTATGACAAAAATTATGAGTTATGTATTTCAGGGTTTTTCAAAATTCCATCCCTTAAGGGTAAAATATGACACGAAAGTTTTATATAAACGTATAAGCTAAACTCCTAGGGCTAGAAACTTGAAATTTTACACACGTAAGCATCCAATAAGGAATGATTTTTCAAAATTCAAACTCCAAAGGGGTTAAATAGAGAAACAAATATTTGTATAAAACTTTTTTTCCTTGGACATATTTGCATGATATTTCATACGAATTGAGTACAGAAACAATAATGAGTTATGTATTTAAGCGTTTTTCAAAATACAACGCCTAAGAAGATAAAATAAAAAAATAATAGGGTATATAAGCGAACAAGCCAAACCCTTAGTTAAAAAAACCTAAAATTTCACACACATGTTCCTTCAATGACTAAGGAAGGACTATTCAAAATTCAACCCTCAAGGCGGTGTAATAGGGGATGAAATTTCTTTGAAACTGTATATTCCAGTTATCAGGGATAATTTATCAGGGATCGAACCCGGGACCTCATGATGTGAGCCGAATAGGCTGTCCCTAGACCACGAGGCAGAGTAGTTTGTTATAATAATTTAAAAAAACCCTTGACTGCTTATCTTGCTTATTGAAAACTAGCGACCTGCCCGCAGTTTCATCCGCGTAGCTTTTGTTCCCGTGGGAATATCGGAAAGGATCATATACTAGAACCTTCCTCAAGAATCAATCTATCTATTAAAAAACCGCATCAAAATCCGTTGCGTAGTTTTAAAGATTTAAGCATACACAGGGACAGACAGAGAAAGTGACTTTGTTTTATACTATGTAGTGATGATGATACAAATTTATATTAAAAATATCTTTTAGAGAATTAAAATAATAATAAATTTAAGAAAAGTGCAACAAGTTTTTTTTTATTGCAAATTGTTTTCAATGAACAAGATAAGCTTCTCAGTCAAAGGCTATTTTGTTTTTTATTAATAACAGACTACAAAGCTATGTGTTAATTATTTTTGACTTCCCGCTACGAAAATTGCCTTAATTAAAATTATTCAAAAAGTAAACCTGAATAAATACCTTTTCATCTTTCTAATCAGGTAGGTACATATTTTTAACTTCCCGCTGCGTATCTAGATAAGGAAGTTACTGATTTTGCCCCGATTTTCGAAAATCGAGTGCTCACCAGATCTCTACGTTTTGAGGACCTAGGAAACTTTTCCGAATATTTTCATGACGACATATGTATGTATGTGTGTGTGTGTGTATGTGTGTGCGTGAGTGTGTATGTGTGTATGTAAACATCTCATAACTTTGAACGGCTTGACCGATCGAAACGTGGTAAGTGTTTTTTCGACATAACTTCAAATTTTTTGATTAATCATTTTTAATCTTCTGCAATTTAGTACTTACTTACTAAAAAAACTACATTGAATTTCTGAAATCAAAATCGAGTCAAATTTTCAAAAGTCAGCTTTTCAAACATTAAAATTACGTTGTTTACAACTTATTGCATGTTGTTTAAATAACTTTCAGGTTAATATACTAAAATTTAAAAAGTTTTTTTTTTCACATTTCTTTAACATTTTTTAACCTATCGATTAAAACAATTTTGAGTTAAGCAATTGCGTTGAATGCCATTCGAAAGATCACAATCGATCATCAATTTTAAAAAATATGATGTATATTTTTCAAACATTAATTTCCTAAGTATCATTTTTACAAACTAGATTTTTTGAACTCTTCGAACTCTAGGGAAGGGCGTTCTATCTTAGGCCGCATCTTAGCATACCATCAGGCGAGATCGTGGTCAAGCGCTTCCCTATTGATAATTTAAAAAAAAAACATGTCAATAACACGGATATTTTACGAAATATTGGCAAAAAATTCCAAAAAGCCGTTTTTAAATTGTTTTAAACAAAATGTTCCTAACCTCCTACACGGTCAAGATATTATACTTAATAATAATAATATTGCAGTTATAATGTTTACTGGAAGCAAATACTATTTATTTCGCCCTGACTAATAGGTGATTATTAATTATTGTAATATATAATTTACAATATCTGACTCCTTTGCAGTAGGCTAACTACTGCAAAGGAGTCAGATATTGTTAATTATCAGACATACACCATGGACTTTAAAACTAGCTTGAATAATCATCGTTGCCCATTAAGAACCTACGTACAAGCCGATACTTTCACCTACAATCTTTTGCCCTCAAAAAATCTTAAAGTTGTTATGATAATAATATCTAAGGTTCTTGAAACCAAAAATATCTATTTTGAAGTTTTAATGCTGTAACTTTTGATCGCGATTTTATCGATTTTAATCTTTCAAACAGCATTAACTGCAGTTTTAGCAAGATGAAAAACGTTGTCTTAGGCCAAAATTAACTGGTTGAAAAATCTCAAAGTTATGTTTAATCACATTTTTTTAAATTTTTTCGTACGCGGTAACTCCTGAAGGAATATTGACCAAGCCTTCTCCTCTGAAACCGGCTATGTCGTGACAAACGTTGCACGTAATATAACAAATATAAACTAAACCGTGCAGTCTTTAAACAGCGGACAGCTGTCAATGGAGCAAGGACAACGCCGTAAACAACTCTGAATGGAAGTTTTTTTTGGACTCACTTCAAGATAGTCGAAAACATTTTTTTACAAATAAGAATTAAATTCGCAGCCTTTTGGCTGATTATAATTGCCCTAGCAGTGGCGTCTTTTAGTTGCGACATTTTTATCCGGTGGAAGGATAGCCCCAGCCATGTTTAAAAATGACAATACAAATAAAGACATTTGCTTCACCGGTGTGTAATCTTTCTCCCTATAAAAAATAGGTTTTGCAAAAATGATCTTTAGTCAAATTTATTCATATAGATTGAGTATTTAATGGCAGACAAATAAAACTGTAAACATGACTGTAGAAAATAAAAGGCGAGTTGAGTTCAGTTAAACACTGCCTAAATCCCTACAAGGCACAAGGGTCGTTATCAAAGTCAACGTGTTTTCAAATTCACACAAAAAGAATCCTTTCTTAATATTTCTTCTTTGATAAAAGTGCTTCGCCGTCCAAAGTATTGCTGAATACGAGAAATACTGTGGTCAGTTACTAATAATTACTCTGCAAGGATGGCCAAACGCGAACGAAGTCGCGGGTACAGCTAGTTTTTTAAATAAAGTTCAGGTTAATATATAGATGGATTTAAAAATCGAATCAGCTTTTCTCTCGCTTAAACTGCGTCAAAAAGCGCAATTTAATCAAAATCAGTTGTTTTATTTGGGATTCATCAATAATGAAAATTTTTGAAAATATGTGTTTGAATTTCTTAGCAGAAATGAAATGACTATCATTTGTAATAAAATTAAGATTTTTGAATTCTTTGCTTAAAAAAATCTTTGCTTAAGTATACCTTTTGTTCCTTTGAATTTGAAATACCTCAATTTAGCAAGAAATTTCAGGAATGGCCTGCAGGGTCAACCAATTTACAAATTTTTAACTTGCCGCTACGTATCAGGAAACTACTGATTTTACCCCGATTTTCGAAAATCGAATTATAGGACCATTTTCGACTATTTTCACGATGACGTCTGTATATATGAATGTATATCTCTCTGTGTGTATGTAAACATCTCATAATTTTTGAACGGCTTGACCGGTCTAAACGCGGTTTATGGCATTCGATTGAATTGACTTTCTGAAAATTTGAACCGATTCCATCTAGAAAATTTTGAGAAGTTTTGCAAAAACCTCAAAAAAATTTTTAACGACACAGTATTTTTTTTAAAATATAACTTCCAGATTTATGTACCGATTAAGTACAAATTCTCATCAGCTCTTTTCCTCAAAAAACTGCTTCCAATGCGTAAATTACATCAAAATCGGTTGATCCGTTCAAGAGTTTATCGTTGACGTAAAACTTTGAATAAAGTGTTTTTTTCAATAAAATTTCGAAATTATTCAAGCAATAGTTTTTGGTCTTCTACGTTATTTTAGTATTAAAAAAACTACGCCAAAAGCCGTCTTAAAAACTAAAATCGATTCATTACGCTGTTTACAGGAAACTTACTTCGTATTTTTAAAATAACTTTTAGGCTAATTTACCGATTTATTTTAAAATCTTATTCTTAAAAGACTGCGTCAAATACCGTAAAATGGATTAGAATCGATTGATTCATTCGGGATTCATCAATGACGAAAGTTTTTAAAAAAGTTTTTTTTTTATATTTCTTAGACATTTTTGCCTAATAAAACAATTTAAAGCTCAAAAATTGCGTTCATTGTTACTCGAAAAATCAAAGTCGGTCATCATTTCGAAAAAATATACAGCTTTTCGAATACTGAATAACAATCATTTTTTAAAAAACTTTAGTTTTTTGAAATATTTGAACGCAAAACTATATGCTTAGGCATATTTTTTTCTTTGAGCTTAAAATATCTCAATTAAGCGGAAAGTGTCAGGGATATCTAAAAGGTTAACCGGCTTACAGATTTTTTTTCAAAAACCCCTTAAGGTCTGAAACCCTAATAGATAGGTATAATTTATTTAAGTTTGTGGTACAGTTCGGTATATATACCTAATATTTGTCATAGGTAGATTTAGGTTAGGTAATACAAGTTTCTTTTATAACTACGTTAATTTGTTCGATAGGTATGTTACCGACAGGTATTTTTAATCGTACATGTTTTACTTAAATTTTGATAATAAAAATATCGTATATAAATAACTAAGATGAAAATGTAAATATTATTTTTATACAATATTAGCGGCCCGACCGACTTTGTAGAGATTTTCAAAAAAGTAGCTTATAAAGAAAGGTTACATAAGATCTAAAGTAAATATGCGCGAGCGAAGCCGCGGGTAACAGCTAGTATATTATAATGGTATCATAGCCCTAAACATGCTGTAAAAGGCAAAACCGGTTAGCGATATAAAATAAATAAAAAGTGTTTTGCGAACCAGTACAGGCTTTTTTTGTGTTTTGTATTAATGACTTAAAAAAGTATTATTACCCTGATGGTCAAAGACGTAAAAAGACATTCTTATTTCTTTATAAAAGATATTCTTAAGATTTACCGGTTGCCGGTTGGTGAGAATTTGAATTTGAATTTGAAAAATTTGAAAGTTAGTGTATGTGTCCTACACTACTTCTCTTGTTTTAGTGACATACAAGTCACACATAAAATTTCGCGGAAAATAACCCCAACTCAATAAGCCTACTGCTCGTAAAAGGAGTATGAGGTGCGGGACGAGGCATTGTTTTGTTTTGTTTAGGAATATTTTAAAGTAAAAACAAAAATTGGTTCATGATAGACAATATTGCAAATTTAGCAACCATACCTCTATATAAATACTAAATTAAGAATGAAGGATATAATGGAGTAGTCTAGTGTTTCAATTTTAATTGAGTTGCAGGCCATTAAGCGACATTACGTTTGCATTGCGGATGGTATAGTCCGCAAGACATAATACTAATTGTAAAATGACGAATACATACTCGAAAAAAACCTGAGTGGCTTCATTTTTTTTTTTTTTTAATTAACATTCTTTCTATTTACCACTTTCGAAATCACTGCGATTTCTCAAAAGAGCATGATCAAAAATTTTCGGACTTATAAGTGTTCTCAGTTGACTGATACATACTTAATTTTAATAAATTTACGTTATTAATTAAGCCAATTTCATTAGTAAATCGATAAATATTTTGTCCAACAAAAATACTGCTCTGATGACGTTGTCAACCATCGCGAAAATCCCCCAATATGTGTTTGGAACAGATATAAATATTTATAGTTATTTTTTACTGAATTGTTTTAATTTAATGTTATCAAGTGGTTACAGTATCCGACAAATTCATTGTTGCATTGTTTCAGACCGATAGATTATACATTACCGGATTTCTGTTTTGTGGTACCTTCGAAAAAAGTCGTAAATAGAAATAGACTTGAATGTCAGACCAAACTGTTAAATGACCGCAGAGAACTAAACGTTTCTCCTTTACTGAATATGTTTAATGATTAATGTATAAGTTACTGTTTTTTTTTTTCATAAGATAGCAAACAAGCAGATGGGTCTCCTGATGGAAAGAGTCAACCATCGCCTATAGACACCAAATACGTTAATGGTGCGTTGCTATCTTGTGGCTAGGTCTAATGTCACATGCATAAGTTAATCGACTACCTTACCCTCCAAACCGGAACACGACAGCGACAAGCACTGACGCTATTGCGGCAGGAAAAGGTGACGCGGTGATACCTGTCCCGGGCGAGACAATGCAGAACTCTACCACTTAGTAGCCACGACGGTAGTGACTCACATAGCCAATCGGTCGCCTTTTACGACCTGCCTGGCAGAATGGCAGTTGGCCTATTCTATAAAGGAGCCCGAGACCATCACGGGGTTTTATTACTATATTTTTGTTTTTATTATTATTATTTTATCCTTTATATCATTTTAATTATTTTAAATGACATTAGCATATATATATGACATTTTTACATATTAATTAATTCATTTATATGTACTATTGACTATTAAATTAATAAATTACTAAACTTTTGGCAATTCTGATATACGAGTACCACAGATATTGTCAAATATAAATATCTATGGTACTCGCATATCAAAATTTCCATATATATATTACCTTCAGTATATATTATTACTTATCAAATTGTCAACTATAGTAAACAATATTAATTTTTGCCCTGATATAGTGGTAAAACGCGAAACCAGTTGGTTCCAATAGATAAAAATCAAGTAAAACAGTACAAGTGCATTTAATACAATATAAATACAAGTTTACGTAGATAATAAGTTTGTTAGACTCATCAAAAGGAAACCACTGATGAACTTCGGAGTATGTATTCATTTAAAAATTAGCGTAATGTCCCGCGGACTAGTACTACCCATATTCTGTAATAGGCTCTTTGATCGGATTACTTGTGCTCTCGCTAAATGAAGATAGCATTCGATTTTATACCATTTGTCTTGGTAACTTGTAACTGGTTAAAGTTTTATTAAAATTGTTAAAACTTTTCTGTTCGCGTGGTCTTTAATTAAATTATGGTAATTTTCAACCAACTTTCGAAAAAGATGCTCAATTCGGTTGCATTTTTAATGCTAGATCATATTTCTCCATTTATTATAACCGATTTGGAAATGTTTGTTTATATTTGAATAGTTAAACTACACTTTTAGTCCCATAGAAACTTAATGAAGCTCTGATTTAGGGTTCCAGGAATTGGAAGTCGGTTGTTCATTTATTTATATCTAGTTGGCCACCTCGGCTTCGCACGGGCAGTAAGTATACTTAATAAAAAAGAGACTAAATCTGCAGTTTATAAAACGGCCAAGATAAAAATAAATTAAAAATTCCAAGATACTCATTCAATATCTTCTGTCTCACTCACTCAATCACTTACAATATTACAAGATTTTTAAGATTTGTCCGGAAGATTTTTAAACATTTTCTTTCATAAAAACCTTTGACACTTTAAGTATATAAGTCTCTAGAGGTAGTGTTCCTAAGCCACTGATGTTAGAAGCACTCTGTCTACATTGCAAGGACACTGATAAAGAAAATGTGCAATGTAATGTAACATAAAGCTAAGTTCATACGAGCTGAATTTACCCGCCGAAATCATAAATATACCATGTGGATATGATCTTATCTTCGGTGCACTCAATCTACCATGTAAGGCTGATAATTAAAAACGTCCTCAGAAAAATCCGCTTGTGTGAAACTTCAACGAGAGTCACTTGTGTACTTACAGCATGGGCCTATATTATTCATCAGAGAGATTACAGTAATCGAACCACGCACACTAGCGTTTTGGTGTGCCCACTCTAAATTTTTGGTATCCCTGCTTTCTACATAAAAAGTGAAGGTTAAATTAAATATTATACTTCAGTATTTTATTTATATAGATACAACTAAAAAGAACGCGTATAAACATTTATACTATTTTAAACTTGAAATTTTTACAGGTAACATAACTTCCACCCGTGTTTTTGCCCGTGTTGGTTCCGGGCTCCTTTGCAGAATAGACCAACTGCCGTTCTGCCAGGCAGGTCGTAAAAGGCGACCGATTGGCTATGCGGGTCACTACCATCGTGGCTTGTAGGTGGTAGAGTTCTGCATTGTCTCGCCCGGGTCTGGTACCACAGCCTTACCTATTCCTGCCGCAATAGCGTCAGTGCTTGTCGCTGTCGTATTCCGGTTTGGAGGGTAAGGTAGCCGGTAAACTTATGCACGTGGCATTAGAACTCACTACAAGATAGCAACGCACCATTAACATCTATGGTGTCTATAGGCGATGGTTGACTCTTTCCATCAGGAGACCCATCTGCTTGTTTGATATCTTATGACATAAAAAAAACTTCAAATGCGAAAAATTGGTAAGTAGGTGAATAAATAAATGCATGAAGCTTATTCCCATACAAGAGTAGATATTTTGAGTAATCAGGATTTAAACCTATCCTCAATTTATTCAAATGAACCTTTATAGGCACTTTTGACGAGTCGACATACTTAGAATTACTACCGAATCGAAATGCGGCCTTTGCTTAAATTAGCGATCTTGTTTATTTTTGAATTTTTCTTAGCTTGGTCAATAGCAAAAGACTATCCAAATACATTTCATCGAAATAGTTGGAGCTGTTATGAAGAAACAATTAAATATAATAATTGGCCGTTGGAGTATAGAATTTAGTTTGTGAAGCAATAATAAATCCAGGTTTTTTGTCTTCTAAATAATGTAAGATTTTACAATACCATTTTAAACTTTAATTTGTTTACTGGTAAATAAATCTCCTATATCATCAATTGTAAAAGCCATAAATTGACCCACAGAGGAGTAACTTATTCTATAGAGACGAGATGTATGCACCACAAGATTGGTTTTATTTCTTGTATTTAGAGTGTGTACATTACCACTTGTTTTAAACTAATAAATGTTTTTACAGACGTTATATTAAGATCTCGAATACAAGTTACAACATATTTTTTTTTTCTTTCAAGGGAATTCTCGGGTAAAGATTATTAATTATTCGCCTTATAGCTTCTTCAGCAAAATAAATTATTATACCCCATGGAAATAACTTATTTTTCTTGGAAAACGGTGTAGGAAATGGAACAAACTCACCGTGGTTTTTAAATATAAAGAAGATATGCGGCACAGTTATCGACCTTCGTCTATCACACTATTCACCATGTTAGTAGCAAGCACAAAAGCACTGCGAGTCACTAACATCGTGACTACTACTGACTAGTGAACGTAACTAGATTGTAGAGTTCTGCATTGTGTCGCCCGGATCTGGTACCACCGCCTTACCTATTCCTGCCGCAATAGAGTCAGTGCTTGTCACTGTCGTGTTCCGGTTTGGAGAGTAAGATAGGTGGTAAACTTATGCATTACACCTCGCCACAAGATAGCAACGCACCATTAACATCTTTGATGTATATAGGTGATGGCTGAATCTTTCTATCAGGAGACCAATCTGCTTGTTTGCTATGTTATATCTTCTTATATATAAAAATCAATTGCTGTTCGTTAGTCTCGCTAAAACTCGAGAACGGCTGAACCGATTTGGCTAATTTTAATTTTGAATTAATTGTTGAAGTCCAGGAAAGATTTAAAAGGTGAGAAAATATAGAAAAAATAAGAGTACTTAAAAAGGCAGAACAATGTTTGCCGAGACAGCTAGTTATATATAAAAAAGAAATTTTGTACACATTAACTTTCCACTTCGCGATTCAAGTATCTTAAGGAGAATCGAACACAACTAGTGTTTTTGAGATACCAAATTGCCATCTTTGAAGCCCCCTAACTCTGTTAGTTACCCGATTCAAGATTCTTCGAAGAGAGAAAAGATGAGCGTCTCGTCAAAACGAAGCTGTTCACGAAAATAAAGTTTATTATCAATCAGAAAATTGTAGCCATAAAACTTACAATTTTAGAGTGTCGAACTAACAAAAGTTTCTACTTTACGTGTAGGACAAAGTCACTTTTGAATTATACTAATAATAACTAAGCTATTGTGAAAAAATCAGGTTGTTATTAATCAATTTAAAAATCTCATTATTTCGATAACTTTAGAGCGGAAGATTCGCCAAAATAACCATTAAATGTGTAGGACAAATGATTTTTCGGTTTTCCTATAAAATAATCAAGCTAATACAACTAAAAACTAATTGTTATTAATCCATATTTTTCTTTCATCAAATTTACATCTTTGAAGCCCCTAACTTCATTAGTTACCCGATTCGAGATTTTTCTCACTTAACAAAAGGCGAAGTTAAAGCCTAAATATATGTATAAAAATGAAAAAGCATACCGTAATGAATCGCTTTGATTACAAACTGATATGTATCAAAGTATACCTAAGTATACTTCTCAAATCATAGAATATGGTCGTGATGAAGTGATCTAGATAGAGCTTCATCTTTAATCAATCAATCCTACAGTACGCTTGCATTGCAGACAATTATAACCGTATAATTGGTTCCAGGATCGGATTACAAATTCTTTGCTTAATTCAATACTGTATGTATTTCCAATTTACGCCGTTAATCTTTGCACTTTTTTGATTCATAGGATAGCAAACAAACAGATTCTCTTCATCGAAAGGGACAAGACTGACTTTTAGCACAAAATATATTAATGGTGCGTTGCTATCCTAGTGGTGGAATCTTAATGGCTTATGGATATGTATCTGCATCGGTCAGTTGCGCAGAATATATTATGGTGTGCAGACGTTCGTGCAAACGCAATCGCACGCACTCTTCCGTCCCCTCCTTGATTCATTTGAACGGTAAACCGCTGCGATTGGAAAAGAGATCAAATGACATGTCTGATCGACGGTAACTGTAAGCCCACTACCGTCGCCCTAGGCTATCCACCTTGCCTTGCTGAATCGCTGAGTCCGCCAAGCCTATTCGCACTATCTGCATTGGGTTACCATCTTTTGTATGATTAAGCAAGAGGGATCTGTCGTTGTTAAACTTAGGAAAGAAGGGGAATAGGGATGGAAATGGAAGTGGAAAGGAATTTGGAAAGTAAAAGGATATAAAGAAAGTGGGATACTACTGACTCGACAGTAAAGGGGTAAATACAGCAGCAGCTCAAGAAGCCGAGATCGCATACCCGTGTATCGCACACAACTTTCTTTCCAGAAATTGAGATGAATACCCCTGACTGTAATAGGATATAATCCACTAAAACATATTTATTTGGAATATAAAAAATATCTAACATTCTAGTTAACTATTTATTTGGGGTATAGATCACAAAGGAAAAATATTTGTTTAAGACATTTATTTTGTAATTCGAAGCATCTTTGTAAGCCTTTATTAAAGAAAGAATTTGTCAATAAAATACCAAAGGAAACATACGGCTAAAATGTTTTGTACAATGTTACTTATGAAATATTTGTTTACTGAACAAAGCAAGTTTTTTTAGTCTATATCTATATATCTGTCTTGGCTTTCTTGTGTTTGTACAAGTCACTAATGCAGAAGAGTGTTGATCCTGGGCTCCTATGAAAAATAGGTCAACTGTCGTTCTGCCAGGCAGGTCGTAAGATAAATAAATAAATAAATATTCACGGGACAATTTACACTTACTGATCTAACCCTAAAGTAAGTAAATTATTTGCTTGTGTTATGGGTGTTAATCAACGATACTAATACATAGAAATACATATATAAATACTGGAATATATTTAATAAACACTCAAACCCGGAAATACAAATACTTATGCTCATCACAAAAAAATGCTTCTCTCCATCGGGAATCGAACTCAAGCCCCGTCGATTGCGTTGTCAGGGTCGCTAACCACTATGCCAACGGGGTGGTCAAAAGGTAAAAAAACGACCGATTGTCTACACGAGTCACTAAACATTATGGCTACTAGACGGTAGAGTTCTGCATTGTCTCGCCCGGGTCTCGTACCACCATCTTACCTATTCCTGGCGCAATAGCGTCAGTGCTAGTCACTGTCGTATTCCGGTTTGGTGGGTAAGGTAGCTGGTAAACTTATGCACGTGGCATAAAATCTCGCCGCAAGATAGCAACGCACTATTAACGCCTTTAGTGTCTATAGACGATGGTTGACTCATTTCATCAGGTGACCCATCTGCTTATTTGCTAACTTATAAAAAAGGCTTTGCTCACCTTCCATAAACTTTCTGGGTAAAAGATAGAAGTTTTAGGGAGAAATTTTTTGGAACGCGAGCAAGAAAACTAATGTTCGGACATATTTTATGGTGTTGCTTTTTTATTTTTAGTTTTAAATTACAACGTACATAATTAATCTACGTTTAGCAAAGTTCTTTTCACATATTCTGTAGGTAATTCGTCTTCTATATTTGTTGTGTATGTTTCATCTATTATTATTTTTACTATAATTTTTTGTGAGAAGTTAAGTGATTATAGTGTACGATACGTTGCCATGGTTTGGATTTTTTTATAGAAGAGAGGACTAATACGCAGGAGGGTCATATAACAGCAAATGACCTCACCACCGCACATGGACATTCGCAATACTAACAAAACAGATTTTCTTGCAGTTGCGTTGGTTGCCGACATAGTACGTAAGCTTTTCTTGAAAGTCCCTAAATCGTATCCGTTGCAACCCCCCCCCCCCCCCCCCTTTTGCCGTAATCAATTCCACTAATGTGAAGGTTAAAGTGCCGATTCTATAATCAATAGTAGTGAATTTCCAGACTGTAAAAGGTGAGTGTGGAACTTTCAAAGCGATGTCCGATGATTTAATTCAGCAGCAGGAATAAATTCAAACAACTGTAATACTTGCCATAATAATATATACAATAAAAAATGCAAAGTGAACAAACATCTCAGTGCAATGCCAAAGAGTTAAGCCAATTGAAAATAGCCTGTTCGTCAACGATTCGATACGCTCTATCTCAGCTAATGCGATCAAGAGGAAGAAGCTGATATTGAGGAGCTGCTCAGAAACGATCGCTGGTATCCTGTACAGATTGACTGGCAAAAGGATGTACATAGTGAAGGAAGATATCAGTAAATAACAGGTACCTACTCATATTTTAACCAAATTATCTATATATAAATAAAATTGCTGTTCGTTAGTCTCGCTAAAACTCGAGAACGGCTAAATCGATTTGGCTAATTTTGGTTTTGAATTAATTGTTGAAGTCCAGGGAAGGTTTAAAAGGTGAGAAAATATAAAAAAAATAAGAGTAGTTAAAAAGGCAGAACAACGTTTGCCGGGTCAGCTAGTCTTCTATCTATATATAATAATCAATTGCTCATCGTTAGTCTCGCTAAAACTCGAGAACGGCTGAACCAATTTGGCTAACTTTGGTTTTGAATTAATTGTTGAAGTCCAGGGAAGGTTTAAAAGTTGAGAAAATATAGAAAAAAAGAGTAGTTAAAAAGGCAGAACAACGTTTGCCGGGTCAGCTAGTACTTCATAAAAATATCTGTTTACAAACAGCAATTTGCCCATTTCGTGACTAGACGCGTACGCATATCGTAGCCCGCGCGGCGACTATATTTTCTGAATATCATTACACTAATTTCATTGAAGTTTACTATGTGGTTAAATGATATTTTGTTTTTATTACATTTTGATTGATAACATATGATTCCTAACTACCCTAACTACACAATCTACGGGGCACGCGTTTGATTACCGAAAGGGACAAACATTGGTGTGATGATCATAATTGTTTGTTCTAGGTTTGGATGCTTATGAAATTTATTTCAGTATTTTTATGTATTAGTATCGCTGACTAAGATCCAAAAAATAAACAAATAGATTTCTTACTATGGAGTTAGAGCAAATCGTGTAATTAGTCAAGCGATATTTATTATTATTATTTATTAATGCAAAATATTAGTCAATGTTAAAAATACTGCACTTAAATTTCCACATTAACCTATCCAAACAAATTGAATAGCCTTAGAGTTGTTTCACAAACTAGGCGACGATTTTTGTCAATCACCTGAAACAAAGAAAGGGGTGAATATTAAAGGGCCGAGCGACACTTGAGCGAGTTTTTCATCAGGCGACGAGACACCCGTGTGCTTCTTTCAATCCCTCCTTTTGAGATTCTACGGAAGATTAGGCACTAGTTCTTAACGTATGAGTTAAGGATGGAACTTAAAATACATATGTCGATACATTTTATTTAATATTACGTAGTGGACTACGTGGTTAAGTGATTTTGGAAATGAGAGTTCGACTTTGTAGTACGACATAGTTGACACAAAGAATATCTGTATAGAATATTTACGAACTCCGACAGAAAGTCGTGGATTTTATTTTAATGGTATAAATAGATATGGTTCTTGGTGATGAGATATGGCTCAATGATGAGATGAATTATTACTTCAATCTTTTTTCTTTTGTTCCACCAAAGAAATTACGTTTGAATTGTTATGCCTATCCATCTACCGTTATAGCTAGAGCCCTTCAGGCTGAAAGGAGAGTGATGAGATCGGCCTAAAAGGGCTACAAGAATATGACGTCACCCGAAATTATTAAATGAATTTAATTTACAATAAGTCAATATTAGAATTCAACGGACACTTTTTAATAGCAAGTTAATTTTAAAAGGATTTTAAATGGAAAGTCATGAAACTAATCAAACTTGTACGCTATTTCTTATTTCTAAATGAAGCAAAGACTTTTCTTTTCTGCCTTAAAATTAACACTTTCTTTTATTTCTGACCAACCAAAATAAATTATAAACATGTCGGATAGGTAAGACGTAAATATTTAAACAAACTATTGTATAAAATGCAACAAAAATTAAAATATTTATTATTATAGTCGAAACAAGGCTGTATAAACAAGCACTCTTATCGTATCCGATAAAACAAAAAAAACAAATGTCATCTATTTACACTGTGAACGAGTGATAAATATTTTAATGTAAACAAAAGTTATATCGTTTTTTAACTTTTAAGTGGTTACAATCAAATAATCTTCATGATAAGTAATACAAACATGAATTATATTGCGATGTGAGTGGCTTAAAATGGAATGTAACAATTGTAAATTTAAGTAACATTAATTTTTGAAGGAGTTTTGTGAATTTTAGTATTAAAAAGTGTCCGTGATACAATTTACATTTCAGAAGAAATTAATAATGTATTACAATACGGTAAGCAGCCATCATCATGTGTTAAGTTTTAGGCCAAATTTGTATGGGGCCTCATCAATCTACTTTGAATAATTAATCAAATATTGTTTGTGTTAGTCAAGCTTAGGTTATGGAGTTGCGGTGTGTCCTTTTTGGTGTGTTTTTGGAACACCGAAGTTTGTGACATGATGTGGTAGTAATTAAAAAATGTTTACTGTTGTATTTTAGGGATAGTCAATACCAGACATGGGTCCAACTATCTTTAGTAAAAGACAGCCTCTACAAATGTAAAAATCTGCTTATCCAAATTAGGAATAGGCAGGTCGCTTAAAAGTAGGCAAGCAATGATCCATCTACTACGTGTATAAAGTATTAGCAGTTACTCGTGATTTCGTTCGCATGACCAAAAATAATTAATTCCCTTTAGTCAGTCGGATAAAAAAGTAGCCTATGTCCCTCCTGAATACTGTAGCTTTCTGGTGAAAGAATTTTAAAAAGCAAAACAAAGCAACAAACAAAAAATCAAATATTTCCTCTTTATAATATTAGTTTAGATTCAGATTTTTGAATTCTACCCGAATATACATTTTTCAGAAAAAAATACTCAGTAAGTCTAAGAATAAATTAGATACATCTCATTTGGTATACAATTTGATATACACACTAAATTGCATACAAAATTATTGATCCGTTTTTAAGGAAAAGTAAAAACATACACACAAATTTTCACACAATATTAACCCAACACGAGGTGGCCTGGATCCCTAGAGTATGCGATTTTACCAGAAATTTCGTAAAAAGCGAAACGTGTTACCTACTACCACCATGACAACTAAGTGGTAGAATTGCACAACATCTCGCTCGGATTTGGTACTACTTTACATATTCATGGCATAGTGGAGTCGATGCTTATCACTATCACGTTCTAGTTGGAAGGGAAGGCATTACCATCCCGCCACACTAATATCAACGCACCTTTAAAGTCTTTGGTTTAGCTTATAATCCAAGGCATAACTCGTCATCCATATGCCCTAATGAGTCACTCATCCGCATACAATTATTATAACCATTCTTGCTAGTATAACATAACTTTTTATAACGTGCACAAGAGTTATATATAGTCGACATGAATACCAATTTTAAAAACTCCAATGCATTATTTCACCGTCAGACCACATTCCTGCGCTATAGTCGTTGTTTCCAGAGTAATAAATCCTTTTCAATAAACTTAAGCACTCTGTTATCGACAAAATATACTGTCTGTAATCTTTTCTGATTGCATTGTTACATCAGATTTACCATAACAACAATCTCGTTTTAATAATATTTTAAATAAAATATATTTTTTTACTAAACAGTGTTGTACTCATATCCATGTATACATATTTTATTAAAAGGATGAGCTGAATTGCAATTAATGCACTTAAGATTACCTAGCGCATGATGTGACATGTTGCCAGCCTTTCGTCAAATCAAGCACATATTCAGTCTCGAGTAAGTAATTTTTTTCTTGAAACATCAAATTTTTTTCTTTTTACCCCGTGTTGATCCGGACCTCCTTTTTGGTTTGACAATCTGCAATCCTGCCAATCAGTTCGTAAGAAGCAAACGATTGGCTATGAGAGTTAACCATCGTGGCTACTAGGGGGTAGAGTTCTTCATTCTTTCACCCGGGTCTGGTACCATCGCTTTACCTATTCCTACTGAAATAGCGTCTGTTCTTGTCACTGTCGTGTTCTGTTTTGGAGGATTAGGGTGACTATAAACATACGCATGAGCCATTAAGACCCCACCACAAGGATAACAATGCAGCATAATCTCTGGTGTCTATAGGTGACGATTGTCTCTTTCCAACAAAAGAACCATCTGCTTGTTTGATATTTTATGATATAAAAAAGCTATAGTGCTATAGACAGACACACAGATAACGTGTTATAGTTATACCGTTGTTTAAATTAACGAGGACTAAAAGTTACGTACGATATCAAACTACATCGTTACTTCAATTGACCAAGAACCTAGCTCGAGCCAGTCCACCATTCAAACGCTTCAATTCAATATTTTTCAATTCAAAAACCTTTACGATTTTACACTTTCAATTCTTATACGTTAGTTCAACTCTTCGTTGCTAGTACGTAATAGAATTGAATACATGGATAGATAAGGGTAGTAAATTGCAATTTTTATATTTTTCCAAATTCTTTTGTATATAAATAAATTACTTCTTACTTACTCAGAATTTCAAGCATAAAATGCTGCAAAACAAAGTTATGAAAATTTCTACATTTTAAGCTTCTATCTCAGGTAAAGGGAAATAAAGTTTTTTTCACCCGTATTGATCAAAGCTCCTATGAAGAATAAACCATCTACCAATTTGTCAGGTAGGTCCTAAAAGGCAACCGTTTGGCTATATGTGTTACTTCCGTTACTACTAGGTTTTTTATATCATAAGACTAAGTCATAAGATAGCAAACAAGCAGATGAGTCTCGGATTGAAAGAGTCAACCATCGCCTATAGACACCAAAGATGTTAATGGTGCGTTGCGATCTTGTGGCGATGGTCTAATGCCACACGCATAAGTTTACCAGCTACCTTACCGTCCAAACCAAAAGCACTGATGCTATTTCGGCAGGAACAGTTAAGGCGGTGGTACCAGAACCGGCGAGACCATATAGAACTCTACTATCAAGTAGCCACGATAATAGTGACTTGCATAGCCAATCGGTCGCCTTTTACTACCTACCTGGTAGAAAGTCAATTGGTCTATTCTTCAAAGGAGCCCAGGATCAACACGGGGAGGGGGGTGGTAGAGTTTTGCAACGTCTCGTCTGGGTATTTGGTACTACCGCCTTACATATTCCTGCATATGGCATTGCCATCCCATCATACGAAAGCAAAGCACTATTAACATCTTTGGTGTCTAAAGACGACAGTTTTTCTTTCTATCAGGAAAACTATCTGCTTGTTTGCCTTCTTATGATATAAAAAAATAAAGATGGAGAACTATCATATTTCATAGGGAAGCCACTATTTGATGCATATCTGAGTTTACTGTGCAATGCTTCGATACGCACTGACAGGGATCAGCTTTGTTTGTTGTGTATGTGAGCATTGTACAGTCTCAACACCAAGTTGAACCATGTAAATAATCACAGCTCAACTTGGTTTTGAGAATATTTTAAGAATAGTTTAATTACTGACAGCACTGTACAGACCGCATTATAAAAGGTTTTGGTGAATCCCGAGGGAACAACTAATTTTTCTGGGATCCATCCAAACATCCAAACTTTTTATAATATTTATTTAGATTTAAATTATAAATCCAGGTTCTAAATCATCTGTGAGCTAGATTTTATTCACATGTGACTTTTGCGATGTTGCTAAAAGAAAGAAAATAGGAGTGGTATAAACTCACTGAAAATAAAGAGAAACCTAGACGCACAACTGTCCACCTATGTCCAACACACTTTCTCTCTTCGAAACCGAAGCATCTTCAAGAGAAACGAATACTACTTCACTCAAGAGGAGCTGAAGTAATAGTGGTTCGCACCGAAATTTAAATGCTTTTTATAGTCCATGCCAATATGACTAAGCGCTACATCCATATCCATAATAATATTATAAATACGAAAGTCTGTCTGTCTATCTGTCTGTTACGCTTTCACGGCTAAACTGCTGTACCGATTTTCGTGCAATTTGGCATGAAAATAAATGAAGATCTGGAGTCAAACATAGGCCATTTTTTTAAATAATCAACCCCTGAAGGGCTGAAATAGGGGATTTTTTTTTTTTATGTCATAAGATAGCAAACAAGCAGATGGGTCTCCTGATGGAAAGAGTCAACCATCGCCTATAGACACCAAAGATGTTAATGGTGCGTTGCTATCTTGTGGCGAGGTATAATGCCACATGCATAAGTTTACCGGCTACCTTACCCTCCAAACCGGAACACGACAGCAACAAGCACTGACGCTATTGCGGCAGGAATAGGTAAGGCGGTGGTACCAGACCCGGGCGAGACAATGCAGAACTCTACCACCTAGTAGCCACGATGGTAGTGACTCGATAGCCAATCGGTCGCCTTTTACGACTTGCCTGGCAGAACGGCAGTTGGCCTATTCTACAAAGGAGGCCGGGACCAACACGGCGAAATTTGTAAATTTGTATTAAAAAATATTTCGACCTGTTAATCTAATCGCGGGCGAAGCTGCGCGGGTCAGCTAGTTATGCAATAAGGATGATTTTTTTTATTTTTTCAGTTCACTTTAACACCTCAATCTATCTATAAATTACATTGAGATATAACAATTCACATAAATTAGTTCTTAGTTACTAAGCATTTCCAACTAGAATCAAAATGTAAACGGGGCCTAAAGTAGGGACTTTAGGCCCCGTTTACATTTTGATTACTGCGAGTACGAGTGTTTAATGTAGGTGCTTAGTATTAAGCAAAAACATATGTAGCATGGCTTTATATCCGTTGATTAGTGCAAATGGTTAGTTATCAGCGTTATTACTAACCACTCGCACTAATCAAAGTGTAAACGGGGCCCTACATGTAGACTGTAGTAGACCTTAAAAATATTTTAAGTCTATATTTTTTTATTTAATTAACGTAATTAATATATAATATATATAAAATTAAATTGGAGCTTTTTATTTTTATATCTTAAGACTGTAGATAGCTCTCCTGATCAAAATATAAAATCATCGCCTGTAGCACGGTAATTTTATCTACCAGTATTCTATTTTCATATAAACGGATGAAACGCGAGTTATACCTACGCGCTCAGAGTTCGACATGCACTCGATCCACATCAGACTGAGGGTTGCGCTGCATTGGCGATCGGCCGATGTGACAGCACAGGCAAATGTAGTTAAAATATTGAAGGCGGGCAGCCCGTATCGGATTTTACGTACAACATGGCGCAGCCGGCTGTAGGTATTTATTTCAAGGACAGGATTGAGTCAAAATACTGGTAGATATCATTACCGTGCCTTTAGACAGCAAAGACGTTAATGGTGCATTGCTATGCGTATAACGGCCTCTTAGTGCCACATGCGTAAGTTTACCGCCTACCTTACCCTCCAAAACGGAATATGACAGTGACAAGCACTGAGGCTATTCCGGCAAGAATAGGTAGTACCAGCGGTAGTGCAGAAGCAATGCGGAACCATCTTCTATTTTATCTTATAAAAAAAGGCTTTAAAATACTAATAGGCCGCACAATCTTTAAATGCTTAAGGTAATAATAATACTAACTTATAAACTTTTAGCAAATAATATGTTATTTAAAATCTCAGCACAAAATAACAATTCAACTTTGATGTTTTCTATCGACAAAAGCACGTATGATGTCAAACTTCCCTAGCTCGTTATTGCACGTCATCACTAGCGTTACTCGCGCCACCCCGACACTCCAACGCTATGATTCAGCATTCTTCAATCCAAAAGCCTTTTACGATTTCACTCTTTCAATTCTTAGTACGCTAGTTCGACTCGTTGCTCTTACAGGTAAAGATAACATGAGAATACTATTGAGAGTCGAGGCTCTTTTGATGAAATTTTAACACTATGTAGCTAGAATTAAAAATTATTATATCTTTTACATCATTACATCATCCGCCCCATTGGTCAATTAGGTGTGACCCTAACTACGCAATTGATACCGCTTAGGTTCGATTTTTTTGTGATGAGAAAAATGTTTGTATTTTCGGGATTTGGGTGTTAATTAAATATATTTCAGTATTTGTATACGTAACAACGATTGCCTGCTGATCGAAATTCGATCGTAATTCTATTTAAAGTTCAAATGTCTATTAGACAAATTATTATAGGTTAAACAAACTATGACTCAGTTTAATCACAGACTATGGTAACAAATTTTTTTTCTAAATTTCTTAAAAGACTTCAACCATACACAAAGCAATATAAATATAAGGTTATGTGTGTGCGTGTGTGAGAGAGAGATGGAGAGTGAGAGAGAGTGTGTCAATCCCATGATAACTTTTTTATTAATTTAATTTATTATTATAATATTATAATATTTTTATATTATAATATTTTTCTCTATGTAAACTTTGATGTGCTGAATTTCATACTCCTTTGCTTTTTACAATTTTTTGCATTGTGCATTTTGCAATTTTTCTAAAAAGGAGTACAAAAATATTCGCTTCTCTTATTAATGTACAAAAACAAATAAGTAGTCAAAAACTTTTTTCCTGTATTTTTTATTAGAATACAAAACTCCGTATTTCAGTATTTTCCTTCTGTTGTGGAAAAATAGATAAATGGTATCATTTTCTACCAAACTCAAAAAAAAACTGTTGATAATTTTTAACAACAGAATATAAAACAGGTTGGCAATTAACTAATTAATTAATACTCATTATAATCGTGCAAAACTTGCACCCGTACAAGCGGTTAATTTCAAGTAATTATAAAGAGGATGCAATGAATACTGACGGTAAAAGTATAAATTATTCAATTTATAATCCACTTTAATTATGTAACTTTCATTTTCAGCTTCAATAAAGCAATAAAGCTAGTGTGAAGTATACTAATTGAAAAACAGTAATTTTATAAAGGAAAATGACATTACGCCGGTTCTCGTGCGGGGTAGGTAGAGTAAACTGTAAGTTTACAAACTTTCCGGTTCACATCGATTCACTAGTTTACGAGATGGCGAGAAGAATGGTGATTTCCACCACTGCACTTTACTGAGCCCATAACGATTATCGCTTAGTTATTTTAGCGATAACTTGGACCGACAGATTTACATGCTCATCCGACAACGTCTCGTCCGGATATATGGCACCAATGCCTAACCTATTACTGCCGCAATAGCATCAATGCTTGTCATTGTCGTATTTATTCTTTGTGTATTTATGCATTTGGCACTGCCATTCCGTCAAACGAATAGCAATCCACCATTAACATATTTGATTTTAACTACATATACTTAACCATCATCATAAGGTCACCAGCTTATTAGTTTTTTACAGAATGCACTTTAGTGAGTGAGCGAAATCTCTATCCCTCTCTCTCTCTTTCTTTCTCTCTCTCTGTGAACTTATTGGACTCTCATCATTCCTTTACCGGATTACTAGACGCAAGCAGAAGTTCCATCTGTACGTTGTGAATATACCAAAAAAAATTGAACAAGATTTTTTGACAACTCTTTTTTGGTTTGAGTCGCCAAGGTTTGCTACTGCTACTGCTACTGTACTACCTGCGTCGATTTTTCCTGACAAATATTTAGTCCTCGAATCTTTAAGAGTAGAGTGAATAGATTTTTCTGATGGGTGTGTACCACCTCCGTCTTCATCAATGCATCAGATGAGATGCACGAAAAACGCCTATTCCAATTAAAATAATATAAAAAAAAACTAAATTTATTAATTTATTAGGTCCTCTTGTTCGCATATCAACAAATTTTAAATATAATTTAAATAAAACTGCAAAAACCGACATCCAATTTCCTGTATTTTGTGATACCCTGCATCATATCTTCACTAAATTTAAACGAGATTAAACGGGACATCGCGTCGTCAGGACAAAACAAATAATTTTCCAAATCGATTCATAGATGATCTTATTGTAAGGTAATAAACATAAAAAATACAACCGAATTAAAAATGACATCTAAATCGCCTGCGAAAAGACATATCAAACTCCTTGCATTAATTTCCCCGGAATCTGACAATGAATTGCTTTAGAAGTAAAAAGTGAAATTAAATGGGACAGTTTTGCGTCGTACATGCATGAAAGTTGTTAAATTATGGAAGTTTCATACTGCCTGTGCAATTTAAGTTGTTTTCTGCTCGTTTAATGTCCTCGTTGCCGAACTGTCTTCAACAGAATAAAATATTTACTCGTCGCTGAAAGACGTATTTTTCGAAATAAAAAGCGATATTTCTCATTTTCAACCGATTTACCAAAGATGAAGCAGTTCTCAATTGAGAACATTTCCTTGTTTATCTTATGTTTGTTATCTCAAAACTAGATCATTTATGAACTGATTTGGGTTTTTTTGGTAGGGTGTACTTTCCGGGTGAACTTAAAGAAAATTGATAAAGATCTATTATCGCCTCTGTGGTCTAGTGGTCCAGCGTTGGCGTTGACCACATGAGGTCCCGGGTTCGATTCCCGGGTCGGGCGCATAAAAAAAGTGTTTTTTCAGTTTTCTTAAAAACACAATGTTGCCCGGGATTGGAAAGTGCCCGGTTGGCGATAGGCTTGCCACCTATCACATTTGTGGGACCAAGTATCTTCGGCTAATCGTGGGTGCACTTATTGTACCTCTGCCTACCCCTTCGGGGATATGGGCGTGAAGATACTGATAAAGATCTAATTCAGGGCTTCTGAGATACAAGATAACAGGAAGTTTGTTACACTTTTTCCGTTGGAACTCCTTTCACGAACATGCGCAAATACATTTCCTCATCTAAGGCATAACTGCTCGCAATGCACATGAGCTTAGACAGTGATGACCAATCTGAAGATATCGTGAACAATATTTTTTTATTTATTGAAAAGAATAAATAAAATACAAATTGAACTTTGTAATGTTAGTTCAGTAATTTGGTAGTAAACACGTGTCAGTGGAAGTTACGAAAAGTATTTAGTTCAGGCTGAGTCATCAGTATACGTTTATCGTGATCGGCATTGAAGACACTCTGCGTTGAATGCGTTCAAGAGGAAGGAGCTGGTATTGTGGAGCCCCTGGCCAAAGATGAGAACAGTATTCCTATGAAGCCTGATTTGTGACTTGTAGAGTCGCAAACAATCGACTGTTTTGCCCTGTTCAGAACAACAAGTTTCTTGGACGAAAGCTTTGCTTTTGCCTCCAAATGACCACGAAACGAGATAATGATGAGTTATGGATGTGTATTAAATATGTGTATTATATAATAAAAATCAGAATTATTCAAATCGGTTTAGTAGTTTTTGGGATTACCACGTTCAAACAAACAAACAAACTCAATTCTCAGAATCACTTGATTCTGAACTCTCTGAACTTGATTCAGAATCATCTTGTAAACTTATAATGATTTGGTCCATCATAGTATCAAATTTCATATCATGATTCCAGTATTCCTGTTCATTTTTTTGTACGTGGTCATCGCATTTTTGCCATTGTTCGGCAGAGAATTCGGAAAATAGCCTTGTTAGTATTGTCATTTTCTCGTCCAATGTAGCATTAATGTGATCTCTGGCCAGGCAATTTTTAATATTTGCCCACACAAGCTCGATCGGGTTGAGGTCTGGATGATATGGAGGTAGTCTGAGAACAGTATGACCTGCAGCTTTCAGAAGTTCGTCAATCTTGAATATTTTTTCTGATTGGGTCGCATTAATCAACCTCAGGAGTTCAGCTTTGATCATCGTGGGAGAAAATGTTACATTATGATTTTGCAACCAGTTCTGCATATTAATTTTCAAACTGGACATAGTCGGTTTCTTCTCAATTTGCACACAATGATAGGCAGCATTATCCATAACTATGACTGAGTAGGTGGAAGTTTAGGTATTAATTTTTGATCAACCCAGTTGTAAAAATTTGTAGAGTTCATGTCTCCATGATAATCCCCCGTTTTTGAATCTGATTTAAAAATTAGCAAAGCATCGTCAACTAACCCGTTCCGGTTACCAGCGTGAACTATTATCAAACGCCTTCCTTTGCCTATATCTGTATAAATTCCAGGCTCCGACGAAGATTGCCAACATTTTTGGACATTGTGACTTTGGTTAACGTAAGTTTCGTCCAAAAAGAATATATTTCGTTTGTCTTCTCTGAATTTTCTTATAGCCCTCATATATTTCACTCGCCATTCAACAATATTTGGTCTCTCTATTAAAAGGCATCTCTTCGATTTACATTTTTTAAATGAATATCCCAGTTTGTGCAAAAGTGTTCTTAAAAAAGTCAATCCGCAGTCTAAAATATTATCCTTTTTGAACACAGCATTTAGTTTTCGTAGACTTGGATTTTTTTTCTCTACCGTATAAAACTGATTTATTTTTCTTCTTATCATTGCTAAATCAAAGTCATCAACTTGTATTTTCTTTTTTATTTCTTTTGGTCTACGTGGAGAACTAAATCTTGCTTCCCCTGTATTTTGCAACGATTTTTTACTTTCAGCAATCACTCTCCTAACACTTCGTTCTGATATCCCTGTTGCTTCTGCTACTAGTTTATGTATATTCGCATCAGTTTTATATTCTAAACTATTGACATCGGCTTTCCGTTTATTAAAAAATGTATGCACTTTAAATATTATTTCCTTAGATTGTCTTTTTATCGGCGGACTCATCTCGCTATTGCAATCTTATGTGCGTTTTGTCTAAACTAGCCGGAACTTTCAACGCGTGTTGCCGTCGCAAAGTACGGCGCCGCACTGAGTAATGACAGCAAGCGCCCCTGCCTCTCCGCCCCACCGTTCACATACCTAAGGCGCGGCCAACTAGTTCCGTGCGCACTTATAGAATGCTTCAGATGGTTGTATCGTGAAGATCTGTGAACGTTAGCTGCGGCTCGGGCGACGGGTTCAGCAGCAGTGGCCTCTCATCCACGTTGAAAAAAAATTAAATTTAGTAATTTCCTCCCGATTGAAAATTTGTCAAATTATAGCTTGTCTAGCATCTTGAAGAAAACAAAAAGTCAGCTGACTATATCGTTGTGGAAAATACGTCACCTGGTCACACGAACATGTAAAAAAAATTACATGTTCGTGTAAAAAATTTAATCTGTTTTTTTTTTAAAATCTTTAAATTAAAAAAAAACAGTGCTTTTTCATCATAAAGAAGCTTTTTAGGGAGC
Organism: Apodemia mormo; assembly: GCA_036924255.1. Lineage (NCBI taxonomy): Eukaryota > Metazoa > Arthropoda > Insecta > Lepidoptera > Riodinidae > Apodemia > Apodemia mormo. The sequence continues at coordinate 27,080,538 of JAUPFN010000011.1, forward strand.
GTCACAAAAATCTAATTTTTAACGATCACCCTAATAATCGTAATAGGTGTGAGATGTTATAAAACAAAAACCTATGTCCGGAACGGAATACATTTTACATATTATTTGCCCTGTAATGATGAGAGCGTCACAAAGAGGAAAAATGTTTTTCAATGTAATAGATTAGGTTATTAACCTAGCTTAGGTATATCTGTTATTGCCATTTTATAATTTGGTTAATCAATGTATCGAGTTGTAATTACAAGTTATTATTCATATCTTTCTACATCTACCTCGTTTTGTTGCGTATATTTTATGAAGTGTATATTTGACTGAATTAATATATACATCTATACAAATAAATAAAATTGGAATATCCGTTTGTAATATTAAAATAACCGCTTTTTACTATATAGATATGCATATGGACGTTTATACGATAAACATACCAAAATGACATTTTTTACAATTTTTCTCTGTCTGTCTGTCTGTTTGTTCCGGCTAATCTCGGGAACGGCTGGACCGATTTTGACGAGACTTTCACTGGCAGATAGCTGAAGTAATACGGAGAAACTTAGGCTACTTTTTTCGGAATTTTTCCACGCGGACGAAGTCCCAGGCTTAGCTAGTATAAGATAAGAATACATATTCACGATGAAACAGTAAAGGTAAATATACCATTCCTACAGAACTGTTTTAAATATTGGCCGAAATAGGGATTTTTGGATCAAATAAACGTTTCATATAATTCACAATCCTTATGTTATTCTTCTTCACTCTTCCTTTAACGAACAAAGTATATTGAGTACGCTGTTTCCCTTTGACACTGGACTTCTCTTTTCCTTTATCATTCACCCTCTGTTCTTGATTGTCAAATAAACAACTTCTTTTCATTCATAGAATGTTCAAGTTCCATTATATTATCAAGATTTAAGGTAAACTCTATGTTTTGGTAAATATTTTCGACGCAAGTTCAATCTAAAATACGAAATCTTTATATTCTTAGCTAATTACTTGATAAGGTCTTGGATTCTTTTGTGCGGATCTAATGTACTAAGACATATATGGAAGGGATTCCAAATAGAAGTTCAACTCCAAATAGGAATCAGCAGGCGTGTACGTACGATATAGTATAGCAATATAGTAAAAATTTGGGCTGTATTGTTTCTAAAAGAATTAGAAGTTCTTCAGGAAATATATATATATATATATATATATATGTATGTATATATGTATATATATATATATATATATATATATATATATATATATATATATATATATATATATATATATGTATGTATATATGTATATATGTATATATATATATATATATATATATATATATATATATATATATATATGTGTGTGTGTGTATAATCAAATTACTACTACTATTACTGTTACTAGTAGTGAATATATTCTGCTTTTTATCTAGCTAGGGACGTATAAAAAAGATCGCAAAAGCCAAACATACTTGGGGATATGAATTACGATGTACGATGATTTAAATGGTAATTACGAATTTTTTGTTTAAAGTTAATAATTAGATGTATCATACGTCATTTTAATCCTGGAAATCGGTTCAAAATAGAAAATAAAAATGGGGTGTAATCGCCACTTTTCTGCATATATTTAAACTCTTACAGCACAGATCGATAGAGTGCAAAAAACTGAGCAAGACTGCATGTTTAACTCATTTTGCTCCAAAGTGGCGTTTACGACCTTTCTACTACAAAGTAACGATATAAACAATCGGTCGCCTTTTATGACCTGCCTGGTAGAACGGTAGATGGTCTATTTTTCAAAGGGGTCCAGACCAAGCATGTCAAAAACATAAAATATTTTTCGTTGTATAATATAATATGTTTCATTAATATTTTTCGTTTGAACAGCATTTTAATATCAAGAATTCTGTTTACGAGGAAAAAGCAGTTTGCAATAATTATACTCGTTAGCTTACGTAACTTGTCGTTAATAGACTCATTACCATTAAAGAGGTAGAATTACAGCAAAAAAGCTTTCAAGAACACCATCTCGTTTCACAACAGTCGGCTTCTTTCTTTTATATCTTTAAACTAGCTAGTAACCGTGGCTTTATCTGTGTTATGGAATCTATATCATTATCATTATTATATGATAAAATGTGCGTGCCGATAAAACTTAAAAAGGAGTCCCGGCACGATAAAGGGACTTATATAGTGTGATAGCCCTTTATCCCCCCTCGAACAAGAAAGTTCCCGTTTTAACATAAAGGGCGTATTTTTAAAGATATAAGGACTTTTCCAACCCTTCAATTTGGAAATCAAGTGTAGTGGCGCCATCTGTTGTCGAGTATTTGAACTTCATTCAGAACAACGATTATTTGGGTTGCATTTCGAAAGGCGCTGCGAGCAATTGCAGCATGCTAAACATGCGCGCGAAATTTAAAATTCCAATTTCAATAACGTCTTAAATTACATTTGTTATATTTTAACTACCACGTAATCTCAAATCAAATCCCGAGTGAAGCCGGGTATCATAGCTAGTTAATATTATGAATGCGAAAGTTTGGATGTTTGGATGGATGTTTGTTACTCAATCACGCAAAAACTAATATATAATAATATAATAATATAATAATAATGGTTTATTTCATAACTTAAATATCTAATTACATTTTATGCTGTGGCTGGGGCACTCCTTTTAAGCATGAGATGCCTGTATTAGGAGACCCCGCTCTTCAATACATAGCGCGTATTATAGATAAATTTATAAAATTAAATTACATTAATAGTTTCACATTGAAATTATTGTTGCAACTTGCATGATCAAAATTTAGTATTACATTTATTACACAAATTTTTTTTTTTTTTAATTATATTCAAATTTAAAAATAAATATACATGTATACGCATTTGTGTTTGTGTGGAGTGTTTGTGTGTGTATGTGTGTGTGTGTGTGTGTGTGTATGTGTGTGTGTGTGCGTTCGTTTGTATGTGTGTGTGTGTGTGTGTGTGTGTGTGTGCGCGCGTAAGCATGTGGATGTGTGCGTGTAAATGTTAATGAATTTGTGCTTGCACATAATGGTTTAGACAACGTTAGTATGTCTCACTAAAGATTCCACTTCCTCATAATGGAGTCCTTTTAGCCACTCTGTTACTTTTATTTTGCATTTATATTTATTAGTTATGTAGATATGTAGATTCCTATTTATTTTATTATAGAGAATAGCAGATTTTTTACAATATTGATTACTGGCAAAAGCTGTTTTAGTGTAAGGGATAGGAGCAACCTCATTAACTCTTCTTTTTGCAAGCAATTCAGAATCAAATTTTAAGTTTATATGCATTCGCAATACAGTTAATAAAACATATAGTTTTCGAACAGATAAAAGGTTAGTAGATTTGTATAGTTCAATTGTGGGATATCTGGGTGGTTTGAAAAACATTACTTTGAGTAATGCTCTCTGAGCTCTCTCTAATTCCAAAAATTTATATTTCGATGCTCCACCCCATACAGTAATACAATATGTTAAAATAGATTGTGCCAGTGCGGTGTAGATTTGTTTTATTAACTGTTTTGTACATACATGTCTTAACGTTTTAAAAATATATATTAATTTTCTTACTCTTTTACTGATTAATTGAAGATGAGGATGCCATGACATTCTTTGATCAATATAAATTCCCAAATACTTGACTTTATCAACCTTATCTATTGCGGGACAGCAACATGAAGTATTTTGAGAGCTCCCACAATTATGAATCTTAATTACAAGATTAGAACTAGGTTGGGTACTGTTGTATATTGAAAAGCAAATAAAGTTTGTTTTGGAAGTATTCAACGTGAGGAGATTTGATTTTAGCCAGGCATTTATCTTTGCTAATCCATTTTCTGCGTAAGTAAAGACGTCCATCCATGTTTTGCCATAGAAAACCACAGCGGTATCGTCAGCGTAGGAGAAGATGTTGCCGGTTTCTATTTTCAGGTTACAAAGGTCGTTTATGTATATTAAAAAGAGAGTAGGTCCCAGAACACTTCCCTGTGGTACTCCGTAGGATATTTCTGCTATTTCACTGATGTAACTTCCTATCTTTACACGTTGTGTGCGGTTTGTTAAGTAACTTTTAAGTAACGCTAATGGAGTGTCTCTAATACCAATGTTTTGAAGTTTTTGAATAAGAGTGGGAATAGACACGGTGTCAAACGCTTTTTTTAAGTCTAGAAAAACTGTTAAGCATTTGTCACCTTTATCTAGATTGTTAATTATTTGATTACTAAGTGTCAAAGCAGCATCTTCAGTAGATAAGTTCTTTCTAAATCCATATTGTGTATTTGATAAAATGTTATATTTTTCTAGGTAGGATAATATTCTCTTATTCAGTAACTTTTCCAGTACTTTAGATAATGAAGAAAGTACCGAGATTGGTCTGTAATTGTTTATATTGTCTCTATCACCACTCTTATATATAGGTGTAATAAGGGATTGTTTAAGTGCCATTGGAAAAATACCATGATTAAAACACAAATTTACTAGATGTACTATTATAGGAATAAGAATAGTTTTACTAAGCTTCAAAAATTTTGTGGGAATGTTGTCATATCCTGTCGCGCTATTAGAATTAAGGTTCATAATTGTTTGTTCAACTTCCGTGGAACTAGTGTCCAGCAGTACAAAAGATGACAAATTGGGATTTGGAAGATACAAAGATGGATTATAGTCCTGCATATTATTATTAGATTTTATATCTTCTGCCAGTGATTTTCCTACATTCGAAAAGAATTCATTAATTTTGTTTAATGAATCTGTCGGTGTAGGAGCACTATTCAGAAGATTCGTGTTATCAGTTTTTTGGGATTTATATTGTGTAATTTCGTTTATTGATTTCCATAACAGCTTATTATTTTGCGCTGAATTTTCTAATTTTTCACGTTCATATTTACGTTTAAGTTTTTTTATCAGATTATTACAGTAATTTCTATACCTGCGGTAGGTTAATCTCAACATATCATTGCTCGGATCTAACCTTAATTTTTTCTGCATAAGATTTCTATTCCTAATACAACGTAGTAAGCCTGTAGTAATCCAAGGCTTAATTATTTGTTTAGTTCGTGAAATAGTTATAGTTTTGGTGTTCTCTTGTAAACATTCATTAATTTTTGTAATCAGTAAATTAGTAACAATATTTGGGTCATTATAGTTTAGTAAGTCAGAGATGTTTTTTTGTTCAAGACTTTTATAAGCATTCTTAAAATCAACCATATTTTTAGTTTTAGGGCAACATGAGTTACTCTTTCGCTTTTGTGTTATACTTAGAAAAATCATAAGATGGTCCGTGATCGATGTTTCCAATATGGCAACAAATGCTGATGTATTTTTGCTTTCATGTTTTATAATAAAATGGTCCAAGCAGCTATGTTCCCTAGTTGGTAAGTAATGACCGGGCAAAAGACCATGCGTTGCCAAGACGGAAAGGTAAGTTAGTCTATTTCTATACTCGTAAGAAGATTCTGTTAACTTTGGTATCAGGTTAATGTTAATGTCTCCAGTGATTATTATATTTTTAGTAGATTTAATAGATTCTAAATGTGAATCTAGTGAATTAAAAACTACAGAACGGATTTGAATGAAATTTGGCACACAGGTAGATGATAACCTGGAATAGCACATAGGCTACTTTTTATCCCGGAAAAATCATTGATCCCGCGGGATTAACCAAAAACTTTTATAATGCAGCAGGCTGCACGCTGCAGCTAGTTACATAATAAAATGGAGACTCGAATCTTAAAAACTATACTTTAGAAGTATTTTATCTGTAGAAATATCCCAAAAACTTTTTTTTTACCTATTCTATTTCTTTTTGTCTTTTATTTCATAGACAATCAGGTGTTGCCAATTCACAGAGTAAATAATGGTGTGCAGATAAAAAAAACACATGGCATTTTTACGCTAATGCGACTTGGATCTGTGGATTTGAAAAACTTTTTGGTTTTGTTCCTATTCAGACCGTGATTCCTATTCACCCCGTTTTACGGTATCTCAAAAGAATAAATAAACATTACCCCGTGTTTATTCAAATGTAAGTCAAAAAGTCTGGTAGATAGATCTTGCAAAATTATTCTAATAACTGGCTAAGTGCGTGTCGGGTCACGCTCAATGTAGGGTTCCGTAGTTGCCCACCACAATAATGCAGACTAAGTAGATGGCTTAGCTAGCAGCACTGAGCAGCTAGGCTGCGGACGGATTGGTGGACGGACTGACGAACGAACATCGTGAAACTATAAGGATATCTAGTTGACTTCGGAATTCTTAAAAAATAGACTATCTAACTTTTTCCGGGCAGTTTCTAATAGGTAAACTGTTGGCCAAATTTGCCACAAGATAGCATATATGGTGTATATGGCGTATATAAGCGACGGTTGACTCTTTCCATCAGGAGACCCATCTGCTTGTTTGCTATCTTATGAAATAAAAAAAGTTCCGAAGTATGAGAACTTTGAAAGTTCGAAAGTTGATTGAAAATTGATGTCTTCGTCTTTTGTATCTATTTTTTGTAACGTTTGTTACCTCAGAACGCGGTTATTTGTAGACCAATTTTAGAATTTATTTTTGTTTAGGAAAGTATACTTTTCGTTTGTTTCCATGAAAATATAATTGGAGTTCCAGAGATCTAAATCGTTGGGAATCGGAATAGCGGTTTTACTGCGTTTTAATTATTATTGCTCAAACAATAAATCATTGGAATGATTTTTGTGCAATGCAACTTGATATATTCTTAAATTTATTATTGAATAAAAACAATACATTTAAACTTAGATAGGTAGTAGCATTAAAAAAGCCACAGAGGTTTGTATTGATAAATACATTTTAACTTAAAATAACCTGATACATTAGACGCGGATATAATATAATAGTTATATATGACCTAGATTCAAACTTAAAAATTAAACCTTAAACCTTATTAAAAAAATATTAAAACCAAAATTAAATTCTGTTTCTTAAATAACTTTAAGAGTTTTCAAGAAGTGTGTTCTTAAAAACTCTTAAAGTTAATTTTGGTTTTAAAATTGTTGTGTGTAATGCTAATTATAAATTTAAATGGCAGCATATTTAGCAAATGAGGAATCCACTAGTGTCCTTTTAATATTGTTTGCAGATGGAAAAAATAATATTATTTTTACTAGCGACCACTTTGTGGTCGAAATTCGACCATATATTAAACAATAAAATCATTTCTAATTTTAACAACACACTTTGGCCGTGAATGTAGTAAACATGTTTGTATCATGTATGTCACTTAAATGTAGTGTGTGTAATGTTTATTTCTATTAATTTAATGTATTTCTAATGCATTTTGTTTAAAAATATTAGATTTCCGCAGTCCTCTACAATGTAAGGTTTACCTGTGCAAATTTCATATTTCACCGTTCGCGTAACTGTCTAAAAAAGGGGTATAAAGTTTTCCCTTCACGTATAAACATTATTTTTATATAGGATATTAAATAGATGATAGATTTAAAAAAATCTTATTATAAAGGCATGCTCCATGTTATTTGTTTTTTTTTTACAATACATTATCTTTTTACTATACATTTCCATGGACAGCGATAATCACTTAACATCAAATAGCCGTCTAGTCCATTTGCGTACTGATCTCGTAAAAAAATAAAAATGTTGCTAGCTTATTCTTCTCGTATTTCCAATGGTTTTAACGTCAATTAGCTTTTACGTTATTCTTCATTTGGCTCTCAATTCTTTTCACATACTCGATTTTTGTTTATATTGTTAGGTTGTAAGATTTACTCTGAAACGAAATTCTTTTCAATAAATCGTTATCCATTTTAAAAGTTTTCTTTAATACTATAAAATAGCAAACAAGCAGATGGGTCTCCTGATGGAAAGAGTCAACATCGCCTATAAACACCAAAGATGTTAATGGTGCGTTGCTATCTTGTGGCGAGGTCTTATGCCACATGCATAAGTTAAGGGGCCAACACGAGGAAAATTATCAAATTATAAGATATCAATATATTATGTTAATATTATTTGTTATATTATAATATACAAACTATAGTTTGAGTAGCAAATTAGTAAAAATAATAAGATATTATAACCTCTTTTCAACCAACATTCCAAAAGGAGGTTATCAATTCGGCCGTTTTTTTTTATATATTAGGTACCTTAGAACTTGGTCATTTATGAACTGATTATTAGGTTTATAATGTCGGGAGATGTTTAATTAATCTGTAACCAAGGATTTAAACAAAACAACTAGCAAACAAGCAGATGGATCTCCTGATGGAAAGAGTCAACCATTGCCTATAGACACTAAAGATGTTAATGGTGCGTTGCTATCTTGTGGCGAGGTGTACTACTATGTACATAAATTTACTGGCTACCTTACTCCCCAAACCGGAATACGACAGTGACAAACACTGACGCTATTATGGCAGGAATAAGTGAGGCAATAGTACCAGACCCGAGCGAGACAATGCAGAACTCTGCCAACTAGTAGACACGACTCGCATAGCCAATCGGTCACCTTTTACGACCTGCCTGGCAGAACAGAACATAACAGAAACAGGTAGTTGGCCTATTTTTCAAAGGAGGCTGAATGAGAGTCGAACCCGCATCACTTTGCCCTCAAGTACATTAATATGTCACCGATATAGTTTTTCATTTAACCTTCGTCCCCGTTTCAGCCACTTAGGAGTTATTTAAAAAAATAGCCATTTTTAACCCTGGATCTTCAACTATCTATCACTAACCATATTTCATGAAAATTGGTTCACAAAAGCGGTTTAACCTTGAAAACGTAACAAACCGATATACAGACAGACTTTCCCATTTATAATCTATACTAATATCATTACGGATTTAACTGGATACCACAGTAATAAGGAGTAAATACATTTATTTTTAAAAAAATTCCACGCAGACAAAGTCTCAGGCACAACTAGTATTAAATATAGACTAACCATTTCCTGCAGTATAACCTGCGTAGGCTCTTCTTCCGCGGTAAAATATAGCCTACCCAATTGAGCAATAATTTGGCTTTTTACTAATGAAATAATTTTTAATATCTATTTCCAGGGATTACTTCCTACTAAGAAGCTCACGAACTTACAAACTTCAACCTTTATAATTGCATACATAAGTATAAAAGTTTGTATGTTTGGATATTTAGATGTTTAATATTCAATCACGCAATAACGACTGGAATGACTTAAATGAAATTTGGTACACAGGTAGACGATGACCTGGAATAGCGCATAGGATAATAAGTTGTTCCACAACCACCAAAAACTTTTAAATTTCACTAGAATACAGTGAATCCTCCGTGGTCACGGGCTACTTTGAAGAATAAGCTAAATGCCATTCTGCCAGGCAGGTCGTTAAAGGCAACCAATTGACTATGTGAGTCACTACAATTGCGACTACCAGGTGCTAGAGTTCTGCATTAGCTTCCCAGGTCTGGCCCCCACCGCATTACCTATTCCTGCCGCAATAGGATCAGCATAGTCACTGTTGTGTTCCGGTTTGGAGGGGGAAGTAGCCGGTAAACTTATGCATCTGGCATTAGACCTCACCACAAGATAGCAACGCACCATTCAAATCTTTGTTGTTTATAGGCAATGATTAACTCTTTCCATCAGGAAACTCATCTGCTTGTTTGCTATCCTATGTTATAAAATAAAAACACTTGTCTGATTCGGGCATCTAGCTTGGGACTTTATAATATGAGGCAAATAGGCAAAATACTAGAATAAAATTTATATTTTCACACCACGCAATGTAAAGGTTACGGTACGGTACGGTACCGGCTACCTTACCCTCCAAACCGGAACACGACAGTAACAAACACAGAGACTATTGCGGCAGGTATAGGTAAGGTGGTACCAGACCCGGGCGAGACAATGAAGAACTCACCACCTTGTAGTCACGAGGGCAGTGACTCGAATATCCAATCTATTCCTTTTACGACCTGCCTGGCAGAACGGCAGTTGACCTATCAACCTGAACGGCAGTTCAAATGAGCCCAGGACCAGCACGGGGAGTGTGTTAAGATTTTTGGGGTTGTCCTCGAAAACTGAAATTGCACTAATAGCTCCAAGTCTGGTGACGCTATGTTAACACACCTCTGCCTCAATCGGCGTCAGGCCATTCTACCTACCCCGCATAGGAATTAGTATGATGGTTAAATAAATAATTTAATGTTTATATATTTTTTTATATATTTTCTTTCATGCAATATTTTTGTATATAAACTAAAATCAGTGAGCCTCACCCTTTGCAAATATGTTCGCCTAAATTTTTCAATCATTGTTGAGTACAGTAAGAACAATTTACCACAAAATGCATTTACCCCGAGAATTTAACTCATAAAAATCTTAATAAATGGCAACATCAATCAAATCAGCAGCCACAATGAAAAATGGTGTTGCCAGTAAAATGTAAGCGTTCAATTATTCTGCGACACGCGACTGACTGTAATTATAACTTTAGCTAACATCAATCATGTAAGTCGTTTTGGTTTTTTTCGATCCAACTAATAATACATTTTCCAGGGATATAGTCGTTTATCTTTACCTAAGCTACATGTCAGATATTATTGTTACAGCCACAACATTATTCAAATGTTATTTATCTGATAAAAAATTATAGACAGTTCCTATTTCTTGGATAACAGAACAATATTTTTTTTATATCATAAGACAGCAAGCAAGCAGATAGGCCTCCTGATGGATAGAGTCGCCCATCGCCTATAGACATCAAAGATGTTAATGGTGCCTTGCTATCTGGTGACGAGTTCTGATGCCACATGCATAAGTGTTAATTAAAGCCAATAGTTTTGTCAATCACTATAATTTTGTATTAATTTTACAGTAAATCAAATCAGAATATTATCAGAATATCAGAATGACAACCAATCCATCCGATCGTCAGATATTTTCTTAACGTCGCCTCGCCGTCACAAGTATTCTTTTTTTATAGCGCTCGATGTCATAGACTACAACAGCGGCGCGTAACATCGGCCATCCTGAAAAGTGAATACCATCAAGGTATTCACAAAAACACATTAGAGAAGGTTTTGATTACTTTAGCATAGTTAAGTCGACCCTACAGCTTAATTATTGTCTAACTTTCTAAAAGGTCAATCAAACTTTGCGTGTCCACAGCATCTTTATCGCTATCGGCAGAGTTTGTATCATAGTTAATAACACTTTTACGAGGTCACAACAGATCAGCATGTACCATTCGACAAGTTTATAATATCCCTTCATTTCTTTTATACTGTGAATATTATAGCGATCATTTATTTAGACAAACTTGTACTATTTTATATATTATTATTCTATTCTATACTTTCCATCGCCGGCAGTTGGTTAAATTCCATTGTTATTAGACACTTATACTTTAATATCACTTCACAGCATTTATATTTTTAATATATTACATAACCGACTTCACCTTTTAGCATCTTCAGGATGTAATTTACTACTTTATTTTCTTGTTATATTATCATTTGTCCTCCTTTGTTTTTCCTTACATTTAATACCTAAACCTTTCCGGCTATTTTGGGCATCCAATTTTTCTTATGAACAAACTTAAGTTCGTACGGGCTGAATTTAATTATGTCATACACTGTCTGATTCATTTTCATGATAATTTCCGGTATTGCCTCGTCCCAAGTAGACTATTTATGGTTAGTTATGCACAACGCATTTAATAGATTTAACATAGTCCAGTTTATACATTCACTTGTCCATTAGTTCGTGGTACGAAAATCGCATCCAATGTTAGATGGGTTTTATGTCTTACACAAAACTCCTTGAAACATCAATGCTTAAGGGATAGTACTTTATCTGAAATTGTACGGTTCGGGTAACCGAAGATAGCAAAAATTTGCCGTAACACAAACTACATAATTATTTAGAGTGTTAACTATAGAATTAACTGTAGAATGAAGACTTATAGTAAGTTTTACAGCAACAGTCTTCGTAAAAAATTCGACAATAACTAAAACATTTTGACTTCCTCTTTTAGAGCGAGGAGCGTTTGCATAAGATGGTCTGGTTTGCCTATAGGGTAAATTTGCCAGTTAGTTAACCATAATTTCTTTTATTTAAATAATCATTCCACAGGTAGGCCTTACATACTTTTTATAAATCAAGACAAGCGTGGAAACCGGTAATTTGCCTTTGTTGCATCTTAACATTTCATCAAACCCACATGATCGATGTCGGTGTGAAACATTCACATTATACACAACCCTGCAGCTTTGGGTATACCAAGACGTTCTCCATTAAGTCTTTCGGTTATTCCGATAATTCTAGATATAAGAGTTTTTTATAACATCATTATTAGGACTTCCATTATTTCGCTGATTGTAAATAGATTGAAATTTTTCGTCCTGAAATTGTGGTGCCGAAACCAATTGTCTATGTCTTCAAAATATAAAATTTTAGAAACTGCGTCGCGGCTTAATACGTCTACGTAACGCATATTTGTCCCTGGTTGGTAAATCACATCTATGTTAAAATGTTAAGTTTAAAGCCATTAGCGAGCAACTTTAGGCACTACATCTTTTTTTGGAAGCTTCTGATAGCTGAACAGACAGTCACAACCTTAATTGAAACCTTAAATGTTCTTGAATGTCAGTAAAATTAATTCCAAAGCACTTTAATGACTCAACTACAGCCAAGGTTTAGTATTTATAATGATAGTGCATTCATTCTTTAGTAGTCACTCTACCTAAATATAAAACAGGCTTAAGTTCATTATTAGGCTACTGTGGAAACGCAAAACAAAATATAACTGCAATGTTGTTTTATAAATATACTCGTACGGGAAGTAACTTCCAGCAATACAATTCAGCTATACTTACAGTGTGCTAGTAATATTTATCTAAAATACATATAACATTGAATTATACATATAGAAAAAGAACTGTAGGTACAGAATAACAGAATCTGAACAGCAGAATCAGAACAGTAAAATCAAAAGTAAAATCAGAACAGTAAAATCAGAACACTGCAATATTGGTTTATAAATATACTCGTACGGGAAGTAACTTCCAGCAATACAATTCAGCTATACAGTGTGCTAGTAATATTTATCTTAAATACATATTACATTGAATTATACATATAGAAAAAGAACTGTAGGTACAGAATCAAAACACCAGAATCCGAACAGCAGAATCGGAACGGTTAAATCAGAACAGCAGAATCAGAACAGTAAAATCAGAACAGCAAAATCAGAACAGTAAAATCAGAACAGCAGAATCAGACCCAATAGTATACATAGATAAATATCAAATACAGTAATTTAAACACAAGTATCACATGTAAAAGTAGACAGAATAGTAAACATTATGTATATTTAAATTGATCTATACATGTTATTAGACAAAGTCTCCCGCCACGTCTGTCTGCCTGTCTGTTCGTGATAAACTCAAAAAATCACTTAAAGGATTTTTATGCAGTTTTCACGAGAAATTCACGAGGAAGGTTTACGTGTATATTTTGTAAAGTTTATTTTTAATTTGTATTACCTGTAACGGACACGATAGAACACGTTCATGCTCGGACGTGTTATCACACTAAAATACAGTTTAATAAACACATTTACTACCTGATGTGTGACTCTCATTTAACCAACGTAATATTACTCATACGCAACCGGAGCAAGTCGTATGTTGATTATAGACTATAAACAGAACTGTAAGTACAGAACAGCAGAATCGAAACGGTTAAATCAGAACAGCAGAATTAGGCGCGATGTAGACAGAATAGTAAATATTATGTATATTATAAGTTATATACCTATTATCTAACTTTTTATTATATCGTACGTATGCCCTGCACAATGTACTTATTTTAATTTTTAGTCATTATTCTTATAGTAGGTATTCATATCACATCTACTCTGCTTTTCCTGCTCTAAGGTTGCCAGGTAAATTATGTATTTAGCATTAAGTCTGCTTTTTGTACAATATTTTTATATCATGTGTATAAATAAAAGTATAAATTAATAATCAGAAGCAGATTAAAAAAATAAACAGGGAGAAACAGTATAAACAGACGAAAAAGTAAGCACACAATAACAGAAGTATTCGTATGGTAATTATACAGTTTGCTTATAAGGCAAATATAGAAATAATATTTAACACAGAAAACAGTAGAAGCAGGCATGATAGTAAACACAGATAAATTACTAAGTAGACGGAATAGCCAGCACAGACAACTGCAGAAACAGTTACTTTAATTTGGTAATATAATTAGCTACGCACCTTAACTTTATCAGCCTCAAATATTGCACCATCACTTCAGTCTCCATCTGTTTCCTATGATTTACACGGTAAAGCATGGGTAATTACATCGTACCTCTTCCAGAACAACATTTCTTAATTCTTAAACCAGGTTCTAATTAGGATATAACCTCTTTGTCTACGGAGTAAGGTAGCAGGCGTAGCAGAATTTTTGTTATCAAGGTCTTGGTATCATGTATGTGATGCACAGATATCTATCCCGAGTTATTCCCAATAATATTTATTTCAACGAATAGACGCTTGCGGTGGTAATTGAACGTCTGAGTTGCTAGCAACTTTGAATTTACCATTTAATGGTTCATTTCCAGCCACAGAATCATCTTTAAATATAGCCGAGTTTTGAGTAGTCACTTTTACATGGCTGACACTGTACATCCCGTAACTCCATTTAAGGATCCATTACTAAAGAAATGCGTCTGTTTCTATGTATTATCTAATTTATTCCACATGTTTTAATGCAACAACATTCAATTGTGCTCAGTATTTAAATACTCAGAAAATTATTTTCTTCGTCATGCACTTCTTATAAATATCAGTCAGGTTCGGCACGATATTTATTAACACAGTTTTTTTTTATTATTTTATTATTAAAGTTCCTAGTTTAAAGCGTCAATTTATTACATGTCCAGCTTTGTTGCGTCTATTTATAATATGTCCAGCTCTGTCTCATCAATTTTCTTCTCAGTGACCAGGTAATCTTTTACCACAAGTATATTCAGTAGAATTGCAGCTGAAGCAGACAATTCGACTAACTGTTAAAATTGGCAAAGCACGAAAAGTTATAAGTGACTACATCGCTATTTCTCCGCTTCAATTCTAGGTAAGTATACGCGGATAATCATGATTGGCGTTTCTTATCTCAGGTATATTTTGATAGTTCTCAAAAGTAGATAAATAACCACTATAAAATTCTTCAGTAGTTTCGCATTTCAAATCTTTTGCATTATTTTGTAAGTCTAGAGGTAATCTTTTAATTACACAAGAAATTGACTCGACATCATCTAGGTTCATCATCTACTCGACACCATTCATGATAATAATGTGTTACCGTTTCAGTTTTCAATTTTTTTCTAGATACCAGATTTTCCAGCATTTCAGCATACTCAAAACTTCTAGGAAATGCATTAAATAATAAGTAAAGATTTCCATTGTTCCAACGTATAATTAATTATATACGATATACGACTAAACCTGATTGATCGAATCTTGCTAGCCAATTTTTCACATTCATCTTGTGATTACCAGGATCAAAAGTAGATATACATATTTTCTCACCAGAAACGTTGTTATCGGTCGTGATTGAGCATGAAAAAAATCCACCAATTGTTCAAACTTTGCAATTTAAGTCTTTCAAGTAGTACATTGGGATGTACCTATACATTGATAACCCAGTAAATGTTTGATTTGCACGAAATAAATTGTGTGCTATTTAAAGCGCGTGTAAAAGTAGCACAATGTTCGGATTGGCTAATTTAAAATCGGCATTTTTTTCCGCGTATATACAGCTCACTGGATTGGTGGGTACTAATTCTTGCGTTTCGGTTGGAATTACCTAATGGATCTATTGGTAAGTTATTAGGTATCTAGTCTGTTTACACACTGGTTATCATACCTTTCATGGTAGTCTGTTTATCGTATCTTTCGAATCATTATGCAATTAATGTATTTCACCTACACAAAATATCCCGGTATATGACAAAATCCGAAGTACATCTAGATTGTTTTTTGCGGTATTGCAACCTATGTTTCGTGCCGATCCTTTCATATTTGGGTTCAATATTTATACGTTTTTGTATATTAATACCACTTCTGAATGTTAATTAAAGCCAATAGTTTTGTCAATCACTATAATTTTGTATTAATTTTACAGTAAATCAAATCAGAATATTATCAGAATATCAGAATGACAACCAATCCATCCGATCGTCAGATATTTTCTTAACGTCGCCTCGCCGTCACAAGTATTCTTTTTTTATAGCGCTCGATGTCATAGACTACAACAGCGGCGCGTAACATAAGTTTACCGTTACTTACCCTCTAAACCAGAACACTACAGTGACAGGCACTGACGCTATTGCGGCAGGAATAGGTAAAGCAGAGGCACCAGACCTGGGCGAAATAATGCAGAATTCTACCACGTAGTAGCTACAATATTATTGACTCGTATTGTCAATCGGTCGCTCGACTTGCCTGGCAGAACGGCAGTTGGCCTATTATTCAAAGGAGCTTGGACCAACACGGGGGGAAATTTATATGTACAATTTACTGCTTGTTGGTTACTTTAATTTTCATCTATATATGATATACTTTGGCACTCAATTCTCTATGCCTACCCTGTAAGTGATTCAGTGTGAAGTTATGTATTATGACTTGAAGCTTTGCAGATCCAAATTGTTTATCCTCGAAAATTTTTAGCTAATCGATGTAGTTGCTTGCTACTCAGTTTTCTACATAAATTTCGAAGAGTATGTAGAGGAATATATTTTATACTTTTTGTCGTCGACACTTGGTGACATTCCTATTGTTGTTTAATTGTTCTTGTCGAATAGAATAAGTGCAATTTAACATATTTTATTTTATTTTATTTTATTTTATTTTATTTTATTTTATTTTATTTTATTTTATTTTATTTTATTTTATTTTATTTTATTTTATTTTATTTTATTTTATTTTATTTTATTTGGAAGACAAACAGTAATACTTAAACAATATAAGAAACAACCTAAAAATTAACCACCGTTTATAAGTCTCCACATTATATGTAAGGAAACTCTATAAGACCCAAAAACAAACTTTTTTTATTAATAACAAGCTGAATTTTCGTGACCAGCTTCATTTTGCCGAGACAACCATATTTTCTATCTTCGAAAAATCTTGAACCGGGTAACTAATAAAGTTATGGGGCTTTGAAAATTTTGATTTGGTAAAGAAAAAATATTTATTAATAACAATAATTATTTTTCGACTTTAATCGCTTGATTATATTGTTACGTACTCGGGTTCGTAATTGTAAGAAAACACCACTTATATTAAATCCGTGTATTTACACAACACAACACAACGTAATACTAAAATACACTTTACACCCTAGTCACTCGCTGTACTATCACTGAACTTAGAACACTACACAAAAAAACACTTCTCGCTTCGCACTGGTCACTTGATGAATCGCTCTCGATCGCTTGATAAAAACTGCCTTGTGTTTGTCAACACCTCTCTATTTATAGGCAGAGTAAAGTCCTAGCTGGATCCAGAAAAATCTAAATCTAAATCTATAATGAATCACTTCTTATCGTAAACATGTTATGATTCATAAATCCTAGTACACGCTTCTTTCAACCTTATGCCATATTCCACAATGTCCATTATGGCGTAGCCCAGGTCAACTATTTGTTTTTCAATAGGAGTAGCTATCTCTTTCTTTTATTTCTAGATAGTTAGCGAGCGCGCGCTCCAACTCTACACGCTTCTAGATTATTCGTAACAATATCATGAAAAACACGATGAAACTTTCATTCTACACGTTCGATGGATTTTCTGACGAGTCCTCCACTCTAAATTAAGAGATTTTAAAATTTATATTAATCAATTTTAAAACTTTTCACAAAAATTCATCTTTATATGGTTTAATCCCTCTAGCCCCATTTTACCGCGACTCAAGACACTACGAATTAAAACTCAGCATTTGTTATACGAAATAAATTATATTATATTGGATTAGCATTTCTACAAAAAACATTGTTTCCTGGATGGTAAAATCTCTAGTCTGCTAATAAAAAGTACATAGGCATTCTCTAGCTTAGTACGCTTTTGTTTAATATACTCGTACCATCAGTCATCACATCTGCCTTCCTAATAGGCATTTTTAATTAAAAAAAACCAAAAGAAGGCCAAAGGCATGCAACTCTAAAATATTTTGTAAGCTTAATATCACCATCTTATCTTAACCATTTGCAATAGCGTCTGGGCTCATTTCTGTCGTATTCCAGTTAGGAAGGTAAGGTAGCAAATAAATTATACATGTGGCATTACTATCTGAACTTGTCACTTAGTTGGCAACGTAACATTATACATATTTGGTAATGTAACATTATACATATTTGCTAGGGTTATCTCATTTCTACAGAAGTTCTCCTTCCTTGCAATCTTTTAATATAAAAAAAATTCATAACGATTCTGTCTAGATGGATGGTGATTACCATATTTACCATTTTTATCAAAAATATTACCTATTACTTAGATAGCTAAGATAGATAGCCCTACGTGCTTGAAAACGTGAGGAAGGGATTTTATGCATCACCTACAAAATGTGGGTTACTATGATTTGCGTATAAATTTGTTTACAGTTTACAGTATATTTCAGTTTATTAATATACAGTGAGTGACAAAAACCCAGTTTGACCTTAAAGGAGCGTATAGGTACCTAAGTCGATGACATTATCAAAAAAAAACGAATGAAATAGTTCTATTATAAAAGATTTAAAAATAATTTTAAAAAATTTGGTATTTATTGTCCAACTTTCTCTACCATAGTATTTTTTTACAACAAATTATTTATATACTCTTTGAACTTTACTGTGTTGTGTTTCTTTGTGCCTCTGTGGTCTTGTGGCCCGGTGTCAGTGTCGACTGCAAAAGGTCGCGGTTTCGATTCCCAGGGCAGATATTTAAACAGTATTTTTCAGTTTTCTGATAAAAAAAACATTGTCCGGGACTGGACAAGTGCCCGATTGGCGATAGGCTTGCCAACTATCACATTATGAGACTAAGTATCTTCGGCTAATCGTGGTGCTCTTGTTGTTTCTCTGCCTACCTCTCCGGGAATACGAGCGTACTTTTTTTACTGTCCAATCTACATAAAACTCAGGAAATATTTTAAGCTATTTATTTATATATTTTAAGCTGGACTGCACCACATTGAGTCAGCCGGTGCACGTAGACGGCGGGCTAGCTACATCAAAAAGTCTGGCGCTCGCCGTGTGGTGACTTTTTTGGTCAACATTTTGTGTTGCCATAGTAATACTTGAAAAATCATTTAAGATTAAGTTTTTGATCCATAGAAAATTGATGCAACCAATCAATGCATGCATTGATTTAATAATATATAAATATAAATATAAATATAAATATAAATATAAATATAAATATAAATATAAATATAAATATAAATATAAATATAAATATAAATATAAATATAAATATAAATATAAATATAAATATAAATATAAATATAAATATAAATATAAATATAAATATAAATATAAATATAAATATAAATATAAATATAAATATAAATATAAATATAAATACAAATACAAATACAAATACAAATACAAATACAAATACAAATACAAATACAAATACAAATACAAATACAAATACAAATACAAATACAAATACAAATACAAATACAAATACAAATACAAATACAAATACAAATACAAATACAAATACAAATACAAATACAAATACAAATACAAATACAAATACAAATACAAATACAAATACAAATACAAATACAAATACAAATACAAATACAAATACAAATACAAATACAAATACAAATACAAATACAAATACAAATACAAATACAAATACAAATACAAATACAAATACAAATACAAATACAAATACAAATACAAATACAAATACAAATACAAATACAAATACAAATACAAATACAAATACAAATACAAATACAAATACAAATACAAATACAAATACAAATACAAATACAAATACAAATACAAATACAAATACAAATACAAATACAAATACAAATACAAATACAAATACAAATACAAATACAAATACAAATACAAATACAAATACAAATACAAATACAAATACAAATACAAATACAAATACAAATACAAATACAAATACAAATACAAATACAAATACAAATACAAATACAAATACAAATACAAATACAAATACAAATACAAATACAAATACAAATACAAATACAAATACAAATACAAATACAAATACAAATACAAATACAAATACAAATATAAATATAAATATAAATATAAATATAAATATAAATATAAATATAAATATAAATATAAATATAAATATAAATATAAATATAAATATAAATATAAATATAAATATAAATATAAATATAAATATAAATATAAATATAAATATAAATATAAATATAAATATAAATATAAATATAAATATAAATATAAATATAAATATAAATATAAATATAAATATAAATATAAATATAAATATAAATATAAATATAAATATAAATATAAATATAAATATAAATATAAATATAAATATAAATATAAATATAAATATAAATATAAATATAAATATAAATATAAATATAAATATAAATATAAATATAAATATAAATATAAATATAAATATAAATATAAATATAAATATAAATATAAATATAAATATAAATATAAATATAAATATAAATATAAATATAAATATAAATATAAATATAAATATAAATATAAATATAAATATAAATATAAATATAAATATAAATATAAATATAAATATAAATATAAATATAAATATAAATATAAATATAAATATAAATATAAATATAAATATAAATATAAATATAAATATAAATATAAATATAAATATAAATATAAATATAAATATAAATATAAATATAAATATAAATATAAATATAAATATAAATATAAATATAAATATAAATATAAATATAAATATAAATATAAATATAAATATAAATATAAATATAAATATAAATATAAATATAAATATAAATATAAATATAAATATAAATATAAATATAAATATAAATATAAATATAAATATAAATATAAATATAAATATAAATATAAATATAAATATAAATATAAATATAAATATAAATATAAATATAAATATAAATATAAATATAAATATAAATATAAATATAAATATAAATATAAATATAAATATAAATATAAATATAAATATAAATATAAATATAAATATAAATATAAATATAAATATAAATATTCACGGGACAAATTACACTTATTGATCTAACCCCAAAGTAAGCAAATTATTTGTTTGTGTTATGGGTGTTATTCAACGATGCTAATATATAGAAATACATATATAAATACATTTACATACATAATAAACACCCAAAACCGGAAATACAAACATTTATGCTCATCACACAAATGCTTGTCCCCGTCGGGGATCGAACCCGAGCCCCGTTGATTGCGTAGTCAGAGTCACTAACCACTCGACCAACGGGGCGGTCATTGATTTAATAATATGTATTTGAAATAAACTTACAATCAGCCATTGGTTTTAGCAACCAGCAACCAGCTACGTAATAGATAGCTAAATTATTTTCGACTCAAGAATATATCATCATAACACCCAAACTCAGAAATACAAACATCTATACAAACATTTACATAGGTGTTTGTATTTCTAGGTTTGGGTGTTTTAATTATAAAATCTATTTGACTATATATATAATATGTATCTATAATAGTATCGTTGATTGAGACCCATACTACAAGCAAATAAATTGCCTACTTTGGGGTTAGATCAATTCGTGTAATGATATTTATTTATAGCCAGCTTGGGTAAGTTGTGATAAATTATTAAGTTTTTTTTTTAATTTAATGAAAATTTAAATTAGAATAATTACAAAAAATTAAAAATTCATTGAGAATGAATTACTGAATGCGAGAATGAAGCCATGGTAACGTTTTGCCAACAATCGTATGCTTTTACGAACTGCATGGCAGGAAGGCAAATATTCTTATCTTCATAATAGGTCCGCATCTTTAGGAACTAAACTCGGGCGAGACATTCCAAAACTCTACCAACTAAAAGCCAAAACCTTAGTAACATGTTTGACCAATCTGTCGCCTTGACGAACTGCCTGGCAGGAAAACAAATTTTCTATTCTTTAAAAGGGACCCGAACCCTTTGAAGAATAGTCTATCATCACATACATCTTTAAAACTACATTAAGTATATAACATTACATTCTGACCTCCAAACCAGAACATAACCCTGCATAAGTTTTCCTTTCCACCGACAAAAATAACTTCATATAAAATACAGATTTTATTTTCACGATATGAAATCTCTTTGTATCCTTACCCGCCATATGAAACTATATAAAGTATTGCAAATGATTTACTTACGCCCTAGGGTTTGGCATAAGTTACGGAGGGTGGTTATAGTCTATATGTTACGGCAACGAGGAACATAAAACACGGAGACGAGTCGACGAAAAAGAAATTTTCCCGCTTACAGTAAGTATGGGGGAAGATTTTCTTATCAGATTTCGTTACAGAGACATATTTGTATGAAACCTAACGAAAACAAAATATTAATACAATAAAAAAATATAATCAAGCCGATTTTCTATAACCTTGGTGTCAATAGACATCAATATTGTTAATGGTGCGCTGCTGTCAGCATACCAGAAATGTTTTTTTTTTAAATATTTAATCATAAATACTGCTAGCATGGCTTACACAGCAACTTTTAAACAAATAACAAGATGGTTCTCCTGATTAAAAAAGCAACCATCAGCTTTAAACACCAAAACCGTTCCGGGTACGTTACTATCCATATGGCGGGATAGCTTACAACATGCTTAAGTACAGCGGCTACCCTACCCTTCAAATTACAACACGATAGTGTTAAGCACTGATTCTACTACAGTAGGAATAGGCAAGACGGAAATACCAAACCCGGGTGGGAAGTTGCAAAAATCTACTACCTGGATGTTACTATAGTAATGACAAGTACGGCCAATCATTTGATTTTTACAAACTGCTTAACAGATGGTCTAATATATATGGCAGACGATCCTCACAACGGGATAGATTAGAGCTCTAGTTGCTATACCGCCTCTCTATCAGACATATTAGTGTTATAATATTAATTTTTATTTTTGAGTATTATTGTGTTTTTCTACTTCGTTAACAAAAGCTACCGACTTATTTTACAAAAGTTGAGCCAACATCAATAAATGATTGAATTGGTAAAACCCTCGCTTGCGAGACAGATTTGGAATAATTCTAATCCCAGCGGGATCCCGCATCAATAATTCCATTCGTGAGCAAAAAGTGGTCAGATTTCATTACAAATGAATAAATACTATTTGTTAGATTGGTGTGGAAAACACCAATTTGAGTTTTTTGGAAAGAAAAAAGCGAGAGTTAAACACATCGAACAATATAGCACTATGTTATTACCTCATTTTCTCTAAGTTGCTAGCTCTTCCCAAGATTTAAAAATACGGACTGTATAAATACACGAACAATTTAAATATAGTTCGTCAGGCCTACTTGTCTCAGTACATGTTCATTTTCAATTTTTTTTTTCTGTCTGCCTTTTACAATACCGAACTATTGAAGCTTGTTCTTTCTCATTTTAACACCAAATCGATATTATACCAATCTTGTTATCAACTTCCTATCTGGGATCCACTTATGTTGTACGACATAGTTTTCCTATCACACATTTAAAATTTTAGGGCGTAAGTTCTTCGTTCCCTTTGTTATTTCAATAAATTGGGATTCTTTTATGAAGACTAATTACATAAAAACATGTCAGCTATAAAAATGAAAGAAACAAAGTTAAGTATTGTTGATGTTTGGAACTCTTAGGTATGAATGTATTATTAAAAATTATAAGACATTGTTAGATAATATTTTTTATGTCATAATTTATCAAATAAACGCATATGTAGTTCCCCAAACAAAAAGGCGAGGCACAAAGATCGAGGCGTAACAGCAGTCTACCTCCAGTGGTCTATTATGTTAGGATTTTGGTTATAACCATATCATATATAATCGCCTAGTGGTCCAGCGTTAGCGTCGACCACATGAGGTCCCGGGTTCGATTCCCGGGTCGAGCACTTAAAAAAAAGTGTTTTTCAGTTCTCTGATAAACACAAAGTTGCCCGGGATTGGAAAGTGCCCGGTTTACGATAGGCTTGCCACCTATCACATTTGTGGGACCAAGTATCTTCGGCTAATCGTGGGTGCCATTGTTGTACCTCTGCCTACCCCTTCGGGGATACGGGCGTGAAGATACTTTTTTATATATAATCGTAATAAATTATAGTGGTAATATGTGGTTATATGGCCAATCGTTCACATTTTAAAAACAAGCTGTCAGCAAAGCAAATGATCTATTCTTTAACTACTTTTACTAATTTTTTAATCTAGATTGTTATAGTCCACCTGTTTGTGAGATTACACGCAATATTTTTAGCCTTTGCAGTGATAAAATGATAAACATTAATTTTACGTAAGAGGCAAAAGATCACTACTATAGTGGCTATTTATAGGTGATAAAGTTCTGCAATGTCTCGCCGGGTCTGCTGACGCTGTCTTATCTATTCCTACCGCAACAGCGTCAGTGTTTATCTACTAAACAAAATAACTTTCCTATTAACACTATATAAACACCACTTTCGCAAGAGTACTTATGATTTTTTTAAACATCTTCTTCTACTATATTTTAAATTAGTGTGAAATATTTCTTCAAAAACGTCCTAGAATTTTTTTTCATAACTGGAACTACACATGTTCCGAGAATAAGATCAAAGGAGAAATTGGAGTAATTCCCCCGTATTCGTCCCGGGCCCCTTTGAAGAATAGGCCAACTGTCGTTCTGCCAGGCAGGTCGTAAAAGGCGACCGATTGGCAATGTGAGTCCCTACCATCGCGGCTACTAGGTGGTAGAGTTCTGCATTGTCTCGCCCGGATCTGGTTCCACCGCCTTACCTATTCCTGTTGCAATAGCGTCGGTCTGTCGCACTGTCGTGTTCCGGTTTGGAGGGTAAAGTAGCTGGTAAACTTATGCATGTGGTATTAAACCTCATCACAAGATAGCAACGCACCATTAACACGTTTGATATCTATAGGCGAGGGTTGACTCTTTCCACCAGGAAACCCATCTGCTTGTTTGCTATCTTATGATATATAAAAAAAATTAATTTGCACTTTTCCGTATATTTTTACTTGAGAATACTGCAACTTCATTGAAACAAAAAATAAGCAAAAGTGAAGACAATCAAGTGAATTTTTAATAACTATAGAAGATCTGGTGGCGGACCAATGGTTTCTTACCTTTCATCACATTTACCACAGTATCAACAATCAAAACCACACTATATACACGCAACGATCGCACGCTTAAGGCGAGATATTTCAACGCGCGTCAATTCTATAGAAAATGGATGGCGCGGTATGTGAAACCGCTGGGAAACGTGTTAATTTTCGGACAAATAAATATAGGACATCAGCTGAAAACTAAAATTTAGCACATTCTTTTTTGTATTTACAACTAAATATCACCATACAAAAATCATGTGGAAGATTAGAAATATTATTAACAAATTATTTGTTTTAGAGATTTCTTAGCCTGTTTTCGGAATTTTATATGATCGAGTAAAGTACATTCTATCATATAATAAGTTAGCACATTCTTTAGATAATATCTTCAGGTATATCGTGTAATTTTTGGAAAATTGTTATTTAACAATCAATACAAAAGAACGTGATTAAACAAACCAGTTTTTTGCCCGTTTGTCGCAATTCCTCGCCAAGGGTACGGCACTCAACAATATCCGAGCACGGACCAGCCATCCCTTAAAACAGCTGGGTAGATAATGCTTTTCGTGCATTAAAAAGTTACATTTGGGGCTGCAAAAGTCCAAGCAAGCAATTTTATTTTTTGGATAGCAAGAGCTTAAAATTAAATCCGTTTGTTTGGGTCACAACCCTTGTCCCGCGACCGTTGTAAAAAAGTTTTCGCAAGGTTTTAAAATTTACCCGATATAGAAAAAACTTTTCGTCGCACAAGCAATATGTTAGTTCATTTCTAGTTGCAAATTAATTTCTCTACAATGTTGTTGTTTGTTAGCCGTAGAACCAAAAATAGCAAAGTTATTGACGATTTATTTATGAACAATTTTTTGTCTATTTTCGTTAATAACTGTGTGTTATTTTTTATTTAAATTTCATCAGCTTTATTACAGTAAGATTGAAATAAAGCATTCATCTATTGTTATTATAGCATCTTCATTCCTCCATTAATTTATGCCTGTCTAAATCATCATTGTTAATTATTCCGTCTTCCTAATAAGATGGAAATCGTATAAACGCATACACAATTCTGATTATGCAGGTACGGTGAATGTTCCATATTAATACAGGTGCTAACATACATCCCGAGAGGAAATCAAGGAAAGCCTTTGAATTATGCACTGCCACGTCAAAGGGAAACCCGCCTCTAACGGAACTAATAGGACCAATCTATTTCCCTTACTAGAACATTTATAACTGAATCAAATAGCTATACATTAGATATATATTAAATTACAGCTACGGACGTCAGACAATAAAATTTTTTTTAGTTTCGACATTACCCAATTTATGGGAAACAATATATTCCTATCATTTCTTATTATACAGATGTGCTCTCATAAATATGATTCCAAAAAATTAAAATCCAAAAATCAAGAACATGTTTTATATACAATAGATATTAAATATTATTAAAGGATAATATAACCGTTAACTTTGCTTGTAGCATTAAATTCCTGTCACATGGATGCTAACGCACTACTTATGTAGTTAATAGGTGTAGGTTATCGCTTTCCGGGTGTAGAACCATCTGCATATTTGCTATTCTACGACATGTAAAAGCATTATAGACTAGTCAGTAGACACTATCTAGCTCCGCAGGCGTATCACCTAACATATGCAATCCGCCATCCATCAGCGATGACTTTTAAACGTATCGAAAAAAACATCAAAGACGTTTTCAATTACTTGATGGTCACTGGGTGCACTTTTTGCGAAGTCACAGCCCAACAGATTAATGTACATTAGTACATAGAAGTCGTTGGTCACAGCACTAAAAATAATCAAGCGGCAATGACTGTTACTAATATACAAGTAAGTAATATGTCTTGCAATAACTAAACAATTAAGATAATTGCACATTGCGAGATAAGTGATAACCCCGCCGGCTACTGCTGTTGTTAAAGCTACTATAATAAACGTAGAGGACAAAAATAATAATGTAACATATTATCATGTTTTTTTAATTATATTATTCGATGGAAAACAAGCAGATGACTCTCCTGATGGAAAGAGATCGCCTATGGACACCAAAAATGTTAATGGTGCGTTACTATCTGTGTGGCTGGATGGATTACCATTAGTCACATTCATAATTGAAATATTATTTCGTTAAAGAAAAAGAATATATCCTACACTCTTTGTAGTCGGCGCTTGGTGAAGCTCCATTTTCATTCAATATTTTATATAAGAAACACTTGTACTGATTCACAATAAATTATTATATATACTATTCAACCGGTTTCACTTCTAGATAAGCATCATCAGGGCAATTACCACTTAAAACTTTAAGTTAAAACTTTAACAATAAATTATTGCTATCCAACCGGTTTCCGGTTGGATAGTATAATATATAATAATTTATTGTGAAACAATACAAGTGTTTCTTATATAAAATATTAAATTAAAATATTATTAAAATAAAGAATGGGAACGCAATTGTTAATATATTTGATTTAATTCCTTAACTTTTGTATTTGTTAACAAAAATGTAGCCTAATATTATACTTGTTACAATAACTAGTTTTTTATACATGATAGCAAATGATAGCAAACAAGAAGTTGGTTCTGCTGATGAAAGAGACAACCATCGCCTATAGACACCAGAGATGTTAATGGTGCGTTGCTATTCGTGTGGCAAGATGGTAATGCCACATTTCACGCCGTGTTGATTCGAGATGACTTTGAAAAATAGATCAACTGCCGTTCTGCCAGGCAGATCGTAAGAGGTGACCGAATGGCTATACCGGTTACTACCATCATGACTACAAGGTCCCAGGTATAAGGTACCATCGCCTTACGTAAACTTGCGTAAATGCTTATCATTGTCGTGTTCCGGTCTGGAGAGTAGTAGCCAGTAGACTTATGCATGTGGCATTGCCATTCCACTACACGAATAGCAACGCACCATTGACATCTTTGAAGTCTAAAGGCGATGGTTGCCGCTTTTCATCAGGAGAAGTGTCTGCTTGTTTGCTATCTTATGATATAAAAAAGCAATAGATAAGGCGGTGGTACCAAAGCCCGGACAAAACGTTGCATAGTTCTATCACCTACCGATCAATAATAACACCGTAGAAGAATGAAAATTCTATGCAATGTGAGAAATACTCTTGATTCTAGACTATACAATGTTAAACGGAACACGAGTTAAATTCAACGCTGCGAGAAGTTGTCAGTTACTATTGGCATAGCTAACTTTGAATGACAGAACTTGGATCAAATACAAATACTCAAACATATAATCCGACAAGTTGAACGATTGTTGTTTGTATCCAAATATTGCGTTTAAATGAGAAATAGTTTCGTGATTCGTAAAAAAATAAGGAATATATATCGTAGTTTAGGAGTTAGCCTCTTCGGTTCATGAGATCGCGGGTTCAATCCCCGGATCGAAAAAAGTGTTGTTGAGGTTTTTAAGGTTTTTTTATAAAATCCAGTATTTCAGCAAGAGTGCTACCATCTGTTTGTTTGCTATCTTATGATATAAAAAAAAACCATATACACCAAAAACTTACCACCACACGGTGACGTGTGCTCCACTTTAAAATAAATATTATAATTGTTTATCTACATTTTCCTTCCATCATAGTCCTTCCATTACATAATGACGAATGTACTAACATTAATCGACTATTATACACACTTTAGTAGAAAAATTGGTCAGCACACCTAAGCAATAAAATAATGCCCCACCCATATACACCGAAAACTTTATGCCATATTAAGACGGGTGCGCAAATTATCAATTGAATATAACTTTTACTTAACCTTTTATCCTTTCTTTCCTTCCATTACAAAATCCTTCCATTACGTAATCACGGATGTACCAATATTCATCGAATATTATAATCTATTTACATGTATACATCAGAATCCTGCCACCACATGGTGACAGGTGTACCACTACCAATCGAATATCATAACCCCTTCGTTTAAAATATGGGACACCACAACTAAAAATAATCACCTCTGTGGTCTAGTTGCCCGATATCGATGTTGACCACATAAGGTCCTGGGCCCGATTCCTGTGTCGTGCGATTCAAAAAGTTTTTTTTTCGGTTTTCTGATGAAAACATTACCCAGAATTTAATAAATGCCCGGTTGGCGATGGGCTTGCGACACATCATATTGTGGGTTTAAGTATCTTTGGCTAATCGTGGGTGCACTAATTGTACGTATCTCTGCCTCCCTGGTCGGGGATACGGGCGTGAAGATACTTTTTTATAACTAGAAATGTAAGCTTTGACACACCTGAATAGGCACATGAACATTTTATTTTAAGTTAAATGAGTATTTGCAAGAATTAGGAAGTCACAATACAAGAAAGAAACCAAAATATTCCGTCATAATATTATATAGTGTGCAAATAAAACACATTCATCGGATAACACTCTAACCAAATTTACTGTAACGTTGATGCGGTCTCAAATATTGTAACAATACTGCTATGTATGCAGCTCTCCTATTCCCCTGGAGATTTGTAAAATAAATTATCAGTTTCCTAAAATTTACGTTTCTTTTATTGTGTAAGCGATTTATAGTTAAAAACAGGCAATAGCTAAGCCGAAGGATGATGGTAAATGATAACTGCAGTATACAGTTTTAAAACAGCGTCTTAGGTTTTTTTCTCGTGTTGGTAAAGGCCCTTTTGAAAAGCAGACCATTTACTTTCCTGCCAGGCAGCTCATAAGAGACGACGAGCTCTAAAGGTATAATCTCAATCATGACTACTAGATGGTGGAATTCTACAAGGTTTTGACTGGGTTAGGAACCACCACTATATTATTGAAATTAGATATCGAGCTTATTCCTAATTTCCTAATCAAAAAATAAATTGCTGGTAAAGGAGATCAATGAAACTTCAAGTTATCTTAGTCGGTCAAGCCGTTTTTGCGTGATTGACTAACAAACATCCATACATCCAAACAACCAAACTTTCGCATTTATAATATTAATATAGATATAGATGTACGTGGAAAGAGCTTATTCATTCATAAAAGGCCGGCAACGCAGGTGCAAGAACCCCGGTATTGCAGATGTTCATGAGCGGCGGTGATCACTTACCATCAGGTGCACCACCTGCTCGTTTGCCCCATCTACTATAAATAAAAAGATTATTGGAATTGGATAATATTTGAGCATGACCATCTATTTAGGCTTCCAAGCACGTATAGTAAATTTCGTAAGTGTATATATGTTTGTATGTTTGTTTTTCTAGGGAACTAAAACTCATATCGAGATAGTTATTTTTAGTTTAAATTAGGCATATTCCAACTTAGGAAGCAGTCCAAGTTCATCGTTCAAGTATCAAAATGTTTTAGAAGTTTTTGAAATGTGGGTATTATTGACAGGTGGTTGACAGATAGGCGGTCGAGCACCTGTCAACAATAGCCACGGTCGGTTTAATTTTTTAAATGACTTTTTTTATATAAATATATATGATAGATAAATATACATAGTAGGCTGTAAAGATATAATGCTCTTAGTAAATTCAATATTGAAATCAAAAGTTTTGTGTGTTTATAATCGTTTATTTGTTTGTATTAGTAGTTCAAATCAAATCATTTTTACAATAAAAGGTACTAAATCTCATCACATCTACGTTTCAGATAAAAAAGTGTATATAATAATGATTTCCATAATATAATTGAGTTAAATCTACGGCATAAACGGCGATGTATATACCCTAGCGGTTTAATACTACCAGAATAGCGTCGGCGCTTGTCATTGTCGTGTTCCATTAGAGGTGTAGATAGACAGTAAACTTCTGCATATGACATTAAATTCCTGTGACACGAATTTTATCATCACAGCCACTCATATTTTATGATTTACGCTCATACCACTCGCCTACCGAAATATCATTAATATCTTTAGTATCGGTAGTCAAAGTTTTGTATCTGCTCGTTTTTTATTCTATATTACAAAAAGATAAAAATCGTGTCTAAGTGGAGACAACCCCGATAAAACTATAACTAAAATGGGTGGATTTAAATTGTGTACCAGTTAAAAAGAAAATAACAACATTCTACTGCCCATTTTGCAAGATTCAAGCTTCGCCATAAATTATAACGACGCTATAACCCAAATTTAATCACAATTTAATAATTAAGTTGACAGTGGAGCAATACACTGGTAACAGCAATACATAAATAAACGAACTACTTGTCGCTTACAGCTTACTTGATAGCTACTCATATATTTATTTGAAACTAGCTAAGCCTGCGACATCGTCCGCGCGGAAACATTTCTAAAATGAAAACCCGCATAGTTCCCGTACCCGTCCGGGATAAAAACTATTCTATGTCCTTTCTCAAGTCTCAAACTATCGGTCATTGGTTTAAGCGCGAAGAAGAGACAGACAGACATACAGATAGAGTTACTTTCGCGATTATAATATTAGTATGGATAAAGAAGTTAGTCCCGGTCATCACTAGTAACAAGCAATAATATAATCGCTATCAATCCAATAAAACACGACGACTTTCACTATTCGCCTGAATCTCTGCGAGCGATTTAATTTTCTATATTCCTTTGATTCAAGATCCCAACCCAAATTAGGGGGTATATTAAAATTCCCTTCGGAAATTTCGAATTATTACAGTCATTCTTCCTCTTTTAACTCTGTCAAACTGTGGAATACCCTTTGTTTCAATATTCGCAATAGCAAAACACTTCATTTATTAAAAAACGCAGTGAAAGAACAGCAGCGAAAGATATTATACTAATGATAGATACTCTTCATATCAATGATCAAGTTTTCACATAAATGCGTGTTACATTTTATCACCAAAATGTAAAAGAGGATTTAACATTTGATTTTCAAAAAGATGTAGGTATTTTTTGTACAATAAAGTTGGAAATAAATAAATACTCTCATATCAATTTCAAAAGATCAGTATTGACTGCTGAATGAATAGTGATCTATTGAAATTAATATGAGAGTATTTATTTATTTCACACTTTATTGTACACAAAATACCTACATCTTTTCGAAAATCAATATAAAAAATGTTCAAAGAGTGGGTTTATCTCTGAACGAGACATATCTGAGAGAGATAACATCGATCAGGGCACTTACCGCAATTTTTATTGGTTACGATTGTATTTTATTGCTTCTCGACTACGTCGCACGACGGCATGCGGTAGTAGCGACCGTGTCGCGCGGTCGTGGGTGTGACTTGTGACCAACGGCCAACACGAGTCGCGCGACGCGGTCACTTGAATCCGTCAATGCTTCATATTGATTCATACAAAGCAGTGAGTCGTGGACGCGAGACGCTGTCGTTAGGACCCGAATGTTACCTTATTAAATAAATTTTTCCAAGAAGATTACGATGTAAACCCGTTGTTGCACAGCTAAGTGTAACTATGTATTAATCCAGTCGCAAAAATCTCTTACCCGCCACCATCAATAAATTTGAAACATACAGAATATTTAGTAACACATGCACGTCTCCAGGAAATGTACAATCACATCTAGACTATTCGGGCGGAACGATTCACGCTCTTCGACCATGCGATTTGCGAACAAAGAGCCTGACGGGAACTCGCGCTCTTTTCGAATATATCTTGTGAATGTGAGACATAGTGCTCTAACGATTGTACGTTACTTTATGTAAGATATTGTAATTTTATTAAAAACACATAATATGTTGTATCAGTATCTCAAATATCTCATAACATACACATTTTAATGGCATGTCCTTACTTGTTAAAAAACAAAAATCGCACCGTAGAACTTTAAGATATCTTCTAAATACCAAATAATAGATTCAATCACATGATGAGACATTCTAAGTACCATTTAAATGTGTTTTAGTACAGATTCCGTGCTAGAGAAACGCTAAATTTTTAAATCGACTTCCCAAAAGGAGGAGGTTGTCAATTCGGCTGCAGGTTTTTTAATGTTTGATACCTCAGTACTCGGTCATTTATATACCAATTATGAAAATTCTTTTTTGTTTGAAAGGGTATACTACCCGTGTGGTTCCATTTTAATTTGATGAAGATCTGATGCAGAGTTCTGAAGATACAGAAATGGGAATGCAGTTTTACTGAGTTAAAAATTTGACACAACTAAATTTTATCCAGTGACCATCTTGCTGTTAGTAATAGTCTAGTTCACATGTGCCGTTATATAGAATTCTACTTCACCTTATCAGAATACTATGAGAAGGCGAAGTGGACTATATAATTGAATTCTTTAAATTTTTAAGCACATTGTTTATAACTCTCAATTTAAAACTTTCTAGAAGAAATTAATAATCGAATGACATCTTATTCATAATTTTCTGAGAAGGCGAAGAGGAATTTTATAAAATGCCACACGCGGACAAGGTTTTAAAGCTAGGCAAGGCTTTCTTCTGACAAAATTTTTCTTTATTTACAAAAATGTTGTAAATGCCTTAACATACATAACATAAATATACATAGTGAGTATATTTTTTGTGTTTCTCTCACAAACACTTCAAAATAGAAAATAAAATATCCCTTAAAACTAAAATTACTTTTGTAGTGTCAATTTTAGATTAGGTACGTTGATTTAATTAAAGAAGCTTCGCAACGTCCAAAATGGCGGCCGGCCTGAAATGGCAAATTAACAATCTCCTTACAACTCAAGTGAAAAAAGTTAATCAAGTTTTTACAATTTTATCATCCCGTCTATAACTTATGAACTGACATTCAGCCCTACTTAAGCATTTAAGAGTGGGCCGAGCTAGCTTTGCGCTTCATATTTGAGCAAGAAAAATTAATATTATGGATCTAGCTGCCTACGAATACTCTTAGCGATATAATAAGATTTTATTGAGCTGTTGCCCTTAGATACTTAGAAACTAAATTGTTTTTGACCAATTAATTTTGTCAACCGAGCTTAATGGAACTTTTGTTACATCAAAGAATAGCAAACAACAGATGGGTCTACTGATGAAAAAATTACCGTCGCGTTTATACACTAATGATATTAAAGATGAAAAGGTAAAGTCGTGGTAGCACCACGATGTTACCTTGCTTGCGAGGTAACCTACGAAGGTTTACTGACGAACGACGAACTTGCTAAGTAAGCTAGCAAAAAACGCATCCCACTGATAGTATACATGGAGCACACTAAAAGTTTTGCACTTCTAGCTAATCGGAACTATTTGAATTGCGAATGTTATATTTTTAAAACTTTGCAATCTTCTTAGTAATAAAAAAAACAATTGGCGGGAAATGATTTGCCAATCGTTTTTTTTATCACACATCAAAGTTCTACGTACGCAACGAAAATGGAATTAAGTCGAAAAGATTTTAGAGCGATGATTTTTTATGATTTTAAAATTTCTCTTTCTCCGCAAGACTGTGCCGCTCGTCTTCAAAATGCTTTTGGGAGAGAAGCACCTTGTTTGAGCACCGTGAGGCGATGGTTTGCTGAATTTTTTTTTTATAGCAGAGGGGGCAAACGAGCAGGTGGTGCACCTGATGGCAAGTGATCACCGCCGCCCATGGACAACTGCAATACCGGAGGTCGTGCAGTTGCGTTGCCGGCCTTTTAAAAAAGAATAAGCTCGTTTCTTGAAGGTCCCCAAGTCGTATCCGTTCGGAAACACCCCCGAGGATAATTGATTCCACAATGGAGTAGTGCGAGGCAAAAGGTGCCGACAAAAGCGCACGGTTGTGGATTTCCAGACATCGAGGTGGTGAGGATGGAATTTTAGATTTTGACGCGATGTCCGATGATGGAATTTAGCTGCAGGAATTAATCCGAATAACTCTTCGGAACACTCCCCATGATACATACGGTAAAAATGCAGAGCGAATCTACATCTCTGCGTAACGCCAAAGAGTCAAGCCGATTAGAAATAGTCTGATCGTCGACGATTCGAACCGCTCTACGTTGAATGCGATCAAGAGGAAGAAGCTGGTACTGAGGAGCTCCGGCCCAGAGGTGAGAACAGTGAGGTCGAATTTGGGCCTTGTAAAGTTGAAGGCGATGGGCTGGCATGAACTTTGCTCTACCGAGTACACCAAGCCTTTTGGAGGCCAGTTTAGCCTTTCCTTCCAAATGACCGCGGAACTGAACGTTGTTCGATATGTCGACTCCCAGAATTCCAATACTGGCTGAGGCTGTCAGGTGAGTATTCTCGAACCGAGATGATACGACAAAGGGTGTTTTTTAGCGGTGAACGCACAAAGCTGCGTCTTTTTGGGGTTAAATGTAACAAGGTTTTGACGACCCCATTCTGAGACATCGGTTAGTCGATTCTCGAGTTCAGACACGAGCTTTCCCGAGAAAGCGAGTGTTCCCGAGAAATACCGCTACGGCCGGAGTATGTAGCATCACCAGTACTGTCGTCCGCATAGCAATGTATGTTACTAATTCGCAACATATCATTGATATGCAGAAGAAACAGTGTCGGTGATAGCACGCAGCCTTGGAGAACACCAGCATTGACAGGTTTTAGGTCGGAGCATGCACCGTCGACTACGACCTTGATGCTCCGATCAACCAAAAAACTGGTGATCCACTTGCATAGTTTCTCGGGAAGCCCATAGGAAGGCAGCTTTGAGAGAAGCGCTTTATGCCATACCCGATCGAAGGCCTTCGCTATGTCTAAACTATCTGCCAATGCCTCCCCCTTGGACTCAACTGCCTCTGCCCAGCGATGCGTCAGGTATACTTGAAGATCACCAGCTAAGCGACCACGACGGAAACCGTACTGACGGTCGCTAATCAGCTGGTGCTCTTCTAAATACTTCAGGAGCTGACAGTTTATAAGTGTCTCCATAACTTTGGAGAACAAGGAAGTTATGGCTATTGGCCGTAATTTGACGGATTAGAACGATCACCTTTTTTAGGGATGGGGTGCACTAAATCTGTTTTCCATGAATTTGGTACCACGCCGAGTGAATAGGAAAGCCGGAATAGGTGCGTCAATACTAGCGCCAACTCTGGAGCACATATTATAAGCACAATCGGAGGGATGCCATCAGGCCCACTCGACTTGTGGATGTCCAAGAAAAGTAGTGCTTTACGCACAGATGACTGCCGAAACTGTGGTTCTGGCATAGAACTATCACACTGCGGGATGGTAGGCGGTGCGTTCCCTTGGTCACCCAGGGTCGAGTTGGCCGCAAAGAACGAGCCCAGAAGATCGGCTTTCTCCTTTGCGGTATGGGCCAGAGAGTCATCGTCTCTGTGCAAGGATGGAAATGAAGGCTGGGAATGATTCCCTAAGACAGCCTTGGTGAGAGACCAGAACGCACGAGTTCCCGAAGGAAGGCGAACTAATTTCTCACCAATTCTGCCAATGTGTTCCGATTTTGCCTTGGCAATAGCTCTTTTGAAGAACCTCGAGGAAGAGTTGTACTCCTTTCGTAATGCGCTAGTTTTTACATCACGAGATGTCGACGCAGCAACCCAAGCTCGGTAGCATTCCTGCTTTCGGCGTAAAGCCGCTTTGCAGTGGCGACCAAACCAAGACTGAGACTTGCCACTAATGGGCACCGCAGAAGATGGAATGAAAAGTTCCATGAATTTGAG
Organism: Apodemia mormo; assembly: GCA_036924255.1. NCBI lineage: Eukaryota > Metazoa > Arthropoda > Insecta > Lepidoptera > Riodinidae > Apodemia > Apodemia mormo. Next base: position 27,117,491 of record JAUPFN010000011.1, read on the forward strand.
AGAGGTCTAGTTTCTTTACATGACAAATTTTATGAAGGGCGGCTTTCAACTGCCGTCAACGAAAATAATGTGACTGTTAAGCGGTTAATTAAAGAAAACCCCCGGATTACCTATGAGACAATTCGAGAACTATTGGGGATTGGTATGAGCCAAATTTAGGAATTTTTACACAAAGAATCGAAAGTTCGGAAACTTTGTTGTCGTTGGATCCCTCAAGAACTAACAGCGGAGTAGAAGCGGGCTCGCGTGGAATGGTGCTCACAGATGCAGATGCAGATGCTCACAGATGCGACCACAGACATTCTAATGCTGTTTATGACATTGTCACAGGAGACGAAACGTGGATATTTTATTGTTTTGAACCCGAAAAACACAGCAATCTTGTGAATGGGTGTTTGAAAATGAGAACAGGCCAACAAAAGTGAGACAGGCGAGAAACATTGGTAAAAAAATTATCGCGTTTTTTTCTCAGCTACGAGTCCCATCTGTACAATTCCACTTGAAGATCAAAAGAGTGTTAATGCTGAGTGGTATTCTACCATTTGTTTACCCAGGGTGTTAGAAAAAGTTCGCGAAAGACGACCCAAAAGCCACATTCTCCATGATAACGCTTCTTCACACACGACCAACAAAACAAAGTCATTTTTAACTTCCGAAAAAGTACATCTCGTCACTCATCCTGCTCATAGCCCCGACCTAGCACCCTATGATTTCTGTATTTTCCCCAAAATCAAAGGTTTGATGAGAGGTTTTACTTTTACCAATTCCGAAGAGGCAGTGATAGCGTTCAATCAGCACGTAGAAAAAATGCCTTCAGATCTGTGGTCCTCCTGTTTTAAAAAATGGTTCAATCGCATGAAAAAATATTTAAAATGTAAAGGAGATTATTTTGAAAAGCAATAAACATAATATGTTGGTTATAACATGTTGTTTTTTTAAATTACGCAAAACTTATAGTGTGACCTACGCAGAAGATGATTTGTTTCGTAAGTAGCTTCATTTTTATGTAATCTTATACAAGGTTACTTTTAAAGGTAAAGCCAAATTTTCAGAGGCTGTTCAGAATCAATAATGTGTTCGATTTATGTAATAAAAAAATTAAAAAAAAATCGAAATTTCATTTTTATCCGACATACAAGACAAAACGCATGGATATAATTTCAATTACGCAATATTCAGCTAAAATACTTTAGTGCCTTCAACCAAATTAAAAGTGATCGAGAAAAATATACTTAGAGCGACAGATTACATAATAGTTACTATCGTTATTATTGGTAAATGTAAAATGACACACTGCTTACATTACAGAGTTCATTCACAAGACTCGGTGCATTCAATTGCTGAGTTTAGTGAGATATTTTAAATCGAATATTATTATATTATCTTCATATTATCTTGTAATAATTTTTCAATAATAATTAAGAGGCACTTTCAATTCAATATTTAGTCCCTTATTTTAAAATTTGGCTGGATTTTTAAAAGTAACCCTGTATATAAAATTTTCGTTTCGCAAAGTTAGTTAACATACTCCTCTGAAACGGCTTAAGAGATTTTTATGAAATTTTATATGTATATTTTGTAGGTCTGAGAATAGTTTACTGTCTATTTTTCATACCCCTATTTTTTTGTCAATTTTTCTTTATTTTTTTATAATGTAGCACTAAAAATACATACAACCCTAAATGTTCACTCTTCTATCACCAACCACTATTTTTAATAGCAAAATTAGTAATTCAATAATTTATATGGCAAAACGACGTTTGCTGGGTCAGTTGGTAAACATACAAAAGCAATGAAATATATAAAAGCATATTTGAATACAATCGTGTATAAAATTGTTATATTTTTAACCATTGAAAATGCCGAGTGGAATATTCTTTTGATTGGGATTAATTTACTCTTGATTGGGATTTAACAAAAGCTGTGGGAACTAACGGAAGTATTCTAAGCTTTGTATTCTAAAAACAGAAACGGTCACTAACAATAATACACTGAAAATTGGATTACGAAGTATCTTGGTTGCAAAAACTCTAATACTAAGAAGTTAGCCCGCTATTTTTTAAACAAGTGGAAATCTGTAAAATTACTACCGTACTCTCTTGTCACTTTTAGCCTTGCACTACAACTATGTAGAATCAATTAGCAACAGAGGTTTTCTCGAACAGGTACGACTTAGGGACCTTCAAGAAAAGAGCTTACTCATTCTGAAAAGGTCGGCAACGCAACTGCAAGAACTCAGATATCACGGATGTCCATAGCCAGCGGTAATCGCATACTATCAGGTGAGCCTTCTGCTCTACTCTCCTCTGCTCGTTTGACTCCACTCCTATAGAAAAAACTACATTTCTAAGTTAAACTGCACCGCTGCTCAATTAGTTTTTATGGACATTTTTTTAAGCTTCTGTTTAGATACTAGATGAGATAACCATTCTTGCGTACCCGCTTGCATGGTCACTTGTCAGATGGTTGTCGTCGTCGAAAACAGTTGATTTCTATAAGCGTAATTATTCCTTTAAAGTATTTCAGCCTTCAGGTGCTTTCAATAACTGTCACATAGTGGCCATAAATGATTTTAATAACCGAACAACTAATCAAACAAAATCGTTTGATCAATCGATCGCCTTGGATTCAGTTCAAATAACAAGACATAATATTTTTTTTATATCATAAGATAACAAACTCATCTGATGGAAAGAGTTGAACTTTCGCCTACAGAATACAAAGATGGTAGCAGTGCGTTGCTATCCTTGTAGCGAGATCTTAATAACACATAAGTTTACCGGCTACTTTACCCTTCTAACCAAAATACGACAGTGACAAGCACTGATTCTATTGCGGGAAGAATATGTAAGGCGTTGTTACCCGATCTGTGCAAAAGAATACAGAACTCTACCACTAAATAGCCATGATGGTAGTGACTCGTATAGCCAATCCTTCACCTCTAACGAACTACATGGCAGAACGGCAATGGGTGTATGTTTTTCAAAACCGAACAACTAAACCTAAATCCTTAAACCAATAAATCTCCTCGGAATCAAAGACGCAAAAAGCAAAATAAAAACGTAAAAATAAGAGTTAAAAAAAAATACTTTATCAAACGCACTATTAACAGAATTTTGCCACCTTAACGTGTCTCCCGGGTTTGGTATTGCCAGTCCACCATCTTACCCAATCCTGCGGCTACAACGTCGTTAATGTAGACAATAGTGTTCATTTTCTTTGTTTAATGTAAAATTATGTATCAACAGTTGTTCCTTAGTACTTTTTTGTGCACTGCCCGTTACTAGTTTTCTACAAATATAGGTTAACTGGAAGAAAATGTCCATAGACGTTAAGTTCGCCTGTTGTATATTTTGTGCAATCGTTTTAATAAATAAATAAAAACGTCAACGCTTGTCACTACAGAATAGCTATTAAAACTTATGTATCCACAAACAAGTTATTTATTTTTATCAAGAATCCTTGTTTGCTGTCCTGTGTATCATAAAAAAAAGTTTTATTATACAAATGATTATACTGAAAGTTATTTTGCATCATATAGCAAATAAGCAGATGTCCCTCCTGATGGAAAGAGACGACCATCGCACAAAGACACCTGATATGTTAATGGTGCACTGCCATCCGTGTGACGGGTTGAAATTCCACATTAGTAAATTTATCGGCTACCTTATCCTCCAAATAGGTATAAAACAGTTACAAGAATTGGTCCTATTAGAGCCCATAGCCAAGCCTATGTATGTACTTATATACTTTGTACTTGATATTGATAATGATGATATTGAAAATTTATAATAATTGTCGCTGAACAAATCAGGTCATATTGGAGTAGGAAAACGTAAGGCATTGGCTCAGCCCATGCAAGACGTTCCAAAACTCCATCACCCAGTAATCACGATGTTAGTGAAATGTTTGACCAATTGTTCGCCTCTAAAAAACTAGCTGGTAGTAAGTCACAGATGAATATTCTTAAAAACAGTTCTTGAATAATACGACGTTAAAATTATTAGTTACAACTTTTGATTCAGTATCGGACTTTTACCACTTAAACACTTCTTCTGTACAAAAAAATATATCCATTAATTAATATTGACAAATAAAAATACTAACCTACCCGCGCAGCTTCACTCGACAGAGTAATATTTCGCCATGTAAGAAATTTCATACAATATTTCACTCTCTATATAACCATTTCAGGGGATAAGTAAGTATCATCACGCCCGGTTCCCTTGCGAGGTAGGCAGAATAAACCGAAAGTCTATAGACTTTTCGGTTCACGGCGATTAACCAGTTTGTCGGCTGGTGAGATAAGTGGTGATCTTCATCGCTGCATTTATCGACATATTAACAATTATCGACTATTTCTATCGGGATTCTATAACCGGGATCGACAGTTTTGCGTGCTCATCAGAGGCACGGGAGTGGTTAATCACCACTCCGCCAGACTTCGAACTGCTACTGAGATTTTAGATTTTCGAGTAAATAATAATAATTTATTTCATTCAACTTAATCTATTATTACATTAATTAGTGATGAGGACACTCCTTTTAACTCTATATCTCTTATATATAAAAATCAATTGCTGTTCGTTAGTCTCGCAAAAACTCGTGAACGGCTGAACTGATTTGGCTAATTTTGGTTTTGAATTATTTGTTGAAGTCCAGGGAAGGTTTAAAAGGTGAGAAAATATAGAAAAAAAATAAAAGTAGTTGAAAAGGCAGAACAACGTTTGCCGAGTCAGCTAGTAATATATAAAAATCAATTGCTGTTCGTTAGTCTCGCTAAAACTCGAGAACAGCTGAACCGATTTTGCTAATTTTGGTTTTGAATTAATTGTTGAAGTCCAGGGAAGGTTTAAAAGGTAAGGAAATAAAGAAAAGAAAATAAAGGTAGTTAAAAAGGCAGAACGTTTGCCGGGTCAGCTAGTAGGTATATAAATATATGTTTTAGGAGACCCCACTCATCTACACAAGGTTAAAGATTAGGATTAAATGGAAAATTGACAAATAAATAATGGAAACGTTCCAATGTCTTCTTGTAAGTTTCAATGTCTAAACGATGAGAATACCGTTAATCTTGTTTTACAAAATTAAAAATTTATTACAATTTATATTCAGTATTTAAAATATTGTTAAAACTTTTACGAACTGCCTAACAGAATGAATATTAATTAATAGTCCAAGGGGCCCCTTGCCTGTACCAGCACAGGAGAAATATACATCATTGTTTTTCATGTGTTCTGGTTCGGATACTAACGTAGCCGATAAACTTGAACACGTGTAATTTTATCTCTGCTGAATGAATATCTGCTTACTATTTTGTAACAAACAATTTTAAATTTCCCAAAAAATATTCAGGAGAGCCCTGTGTCGCTTCTCTCATATATCTATTGTTGCCGGAACGCCAGCCACACTGACTCTCCGCCAATTTGTTAGCGCCTCACAAAGCAACCTATTTTAATATTATTTCACCAGCGAGACCTCTTAAATTAAAAGATACGCCAAACAAATTTGCAACGTGAAATTTAAAAGAAGCAGATGAGTTTATTGCAAATGTTTTTAGAAGTTTGCTTACACTGCTGCCACTTATACACAAAAAAATATAACAACATAACATATTTTTATAACATTGACGTTATACTTTGTATTTGATATTGATTATATTTGTTTCAGTAATAACTATTACAGTCAAATTATAATATTCGATCATAAAATGTCACCTCAATGCTCAGTGATAGCAGCAAACTAGTATTTTATATAGACCTTTTGAAAATGGACAGGAGACACGACTGATAGTGATTATCACTGCCTATGAACATCTGTAATATGAGATCTTGCAAAAAAGTTACCGGAATTTAAAGATGCGAAAGTTGATAAGACCCCGTCATATTTTGAAAAACACCCACTGGTAATTGGTTCTGCATATTGGTTATGTAAGATAAATCTACTTTGAAACTACTTTTGACATATGAAAGTGACATAAAGAATATAGATTCTGATCTAAAATCATAAAACTATGTCTTCTACAGCTTTATAATACAAAGCAACGCGTACATAAATATCAGAAACGTATGAACACTGCTAGAGACTTAACTAAATGGAAATTGTTCATAAATAACCGAACTGTAAAGTTTATAAGAAAATCTATTACTTAATTTGCACTTAATTGTCCAGCAATTGTTACAGATTTGCCTGACAAATTTTAGACACAGAAGTTATTAATTATCTTGTTTTATTAATATTGAGTTATCTATTTTACCCGAATGCAAGGACAGGATTATGTTTTTCACGCGTACCTTGTATATATGTAATAATCTTTATTATTAGTGATATATGTAAAATGTCATTAGTTATTACAGCATATCTTCAAGCCCCTGAATGGATTTATATGGTTAATATATCGATAAATACGTCTTGGTAACCCAAGTGTTCTTATATATATGACAAAAAGCTGTTGCCCGCGACTTCGTCCGCGCAGACTTTGTTTACTCTGCTCCTACTGATCCTTGCAAGATGTTATATACCTTTCTCGATAAACAGGCTATCCAACTCAAAAATAATTATTCAAATCGGTTGAGCGGTTTTCGAGATAACCGCGTACAAAAAAAAAAACAAACTCTACAATTTTATAATATTATAGTATAGATAAAAACCAACATTGCGATTGTAAGGCGCTATTGTTTAAAATGAAACAAAAAATTGTATGAATGTTGCAAAAAGGGCTGATCATGAGACTTTTAAAATTGTATATGGAAACTAAAAGATACAGTAAGATATATACGTTATTTATTATCAACTCAAAATTCTCAAGGTCTTGGCTATAAAAGTTCTGTAATTCCGACATTATAATATGTGGAAAAGACACAATGGGTGCTAGTTTCATAAATATTAATAATAACTTATTCCAAAGTTATTCAAAATTTTCCTATTTTCCTCCGTGTTGTGCTGGGCCTGTTTTGTAAAATAGACCAGCTGCCATTCTGCTGGGTGGTTCGTAAAAGGCGAACAATTGGCTATACCTGTCACTGCCATCGTAACTACCAAGTAGTAAAGATCCGCAACGTCACGCCCGCCCAAGTAGCACGTTACGCTGTATATAAGCTGCATTTAGGTTCATCTTTAAACTTAAAGCAGTATACTAAGTCATACAAAGGCTGTAGAAGCGCTTCTACAGCCGATATAACATCAAAAAGGGCCCCAAGTTATACAGCTTATTGCGTTATGTAGGTTGCACAATAGCTATACAAGTTGTTATTGGCTGTACAATGGCTGTTATTTGGTGTATAAAGAAACTATAACACTAAGGATACTCCCTTGTAACTGTCTTGTACAGCTAAGCGTTAAATAGGCTGCACAATAGCTGTACAAGCTGGTATAGACCGTACAAAGGCTGTTATTCGGTGTATAAAGAAACTATAACACTAAATATACTCTCTCGTACAGCTAAATGTTCTTAATAGGTGTTTGAAAATGATAAAAAGTAACAATCTGTTTTTGATATTGTATAACATTATATCTGCAGACGCCATAATCTACACATATAATAAAATCGTAGGAAAGTCAAAACTGTACATTGAATATTTTTTTAAAGAATACTTGGGGCGTCATCTACAATCGATATCGAAGCCAAAAATATAGTTTTTAGAATTTTTGTCTGTTTGTCTGTATGTATGTCCGGGGTAAACTAAAAAAGTACTGCATGGATTTACTTCAAATTTTGTATGAATAGTACTAATAGGTCAGGTCAACATATAGGCTACATATTATCACGCTATCACCTCCAGGGGAAGGGCAGTGCGGAGTAAACGAACTCCGCGCGGACGAAGTCGCTGGCAACAGCTAGTTAAAAATATATTAATAAACGATAAATTCTTGGACTTGGAGCAGTATTGAACGGTGTATTCAAAGTGCAAATTCTAAACTATCGTGAAATGATATATATTTTACGTCAAAATATTCACGCGCCAACGAAATAATCAAGATAACACAAATAAAATCATTGCAAAATACGGTAAGTGTTTGTGTTTATGGTTAGAATATACAAGTATTTATGATACACTATTGTATATAAAGGCATAATGATCACAATATAAGTTGCTTGTCACGATATAGCTTTAGCTATTGCTAAATATATCTTTTATTTAACAATATAATGTTGTTTTTAATACACAATAATGGCGACGCTTTGTTATACAGCCTAAAGTGTATTTGGAGGGTGGTATACTGCAAATAGCTGTGCTGAATCTCTTTTTAGTTTTTTATCCTATTATAATTACCGTTCAAATACACTTTAGGCTGCACTAAGTCCCTATATAAATCTATTATACAGTCATTGGCTTTTAATCACTTAACTTATGTTTAAAGATGCGTACAAAAATTGAAGAACATATGTTTGTCACTTGATTTCGCTATTGTGATGTTTTGATTTCGGTCGTATGACTACAACTAAACCAATTTAATGTTAACTATAACTTATGGGATATGTATTCCAATCATGTTTTACTTTATTTTTCAGGGAAATATGCCTTATAAAATAATAAAAACAATTGAGAGAAGCCAAAACTGTATTTGTATCGTACCCAGTTTGTGGGAGGATAAAGGTGAATTATAATGGCCAAGAAAACAACATGATATAACTAAGTTGATCAAGAACGAAAAATCTAGCCCTTTAAAGATTGGTCTATCACAAAAATATTTTTAAAAAGAACACGTTACTTCGTGCGTGTGATTTAACACTATTAGTTCTTCAAAGAGAAACATATACTCTCTTGTCTGTAATTGTATCTAAGTATATAATATTTTTAAAATGATTGTAAGTATACATATATACAGGTTGTTGCAAAAGTGGTACAGTAAGCCGAAAGGGGGTGACTCAGGGGGTCATTCTTAACAACTTTTGTTTAACAACTTTAGGAAATTCACGAAAAAATATTGATTCTCCATAGAAACTTTGTTGATCACGTGACTTTTCACAACGGAAAAAAAATTGTTTTTCGCGAATTTTCTCAAATCGTCGAACAAAAGTTGTTCAGAATGACCCTCTGAGTCACCCCTTTTCGGCTTACTATACCGCTTTTGTAACACTCCGTATAGTAGCAAGTTAAAAATAAAAAAAATATATATTTTCTCAGTGTAATAATTTTTGTTTCTCTTTTTTTTATCTTATCACGCTTTATCTTATCACGATTACTTGGTTGATAATTTATAATATTTAAATATTCCTTTTCAATCTTCCTCCTGATTTTTTCCACATGATATTAACTATAAAGATATAAAAACAACAAATAACAATTTTCTCAGTAATACAGCCTTGAGCTGTACTACAGCTGTATATGTAGATTTTTAACACCATTGGCTGCATAACAGTCTACAATTACGCCATAAATATTAGCTGTAGAACGGTGATTGCATATCCCATTTTACAGAAACAAGCGTTGAGTGATACTATAATAACACTTAAAGCTGAAATAAATTCCCGTGCTAAACAAAATACAGCTATATATAGTAGTGTATTAATATTCAGATATAACGCCTAAAGCTTACGCGAAACTCTAAGAAAGGCCTTGTACAGCATTAGGCTGTATAAAAACTCATAAAGGTCTCTTATACCGATAAAAGCATTTTTTTACACCATTGTACGGCTGCAATAGAAATATGGTACCGCCTTACCAATTCCTGCTGCTATAGTGTCAATGCTTGTCATTGCATTGTTCATTTAGATAGTAAGATATAGGGAAAGAAGAAGAACAAGTCTAGCGGGATGGCAATGCCACATGTATAAGTCATGTGGCATTGCCATCTTACTACACTTGTTTTGCCAATACCCGCCAGCTTTGGTGTCTATAGGCTATACTGTGTAGTGTCTATAATATATAGTGGACATGTCTATATAAAAAAACATTAAAATCAAAGTAGATATGAAACGATAAAATATGTTTAAGTGTCAAGACTCTTCGCAACTGGCGTATTTGTATAAAGAGTGTGGAGTATAAATGTGGAGGAAGCTATACAAGTGCTGGCGGGAAGACATGTATGTATATTAATATACTAATCTCCATATTCTGTGTTACTGCGTAGTCAGCAATATTTGTTTTTTATTATATTTTTTTGTTACATATGACCATTAACTATCGTTTCCGTCAATATGTAGTGTTTTCCCAGTCAACCTTTATACATTTATTAAGAATATCCACCCCATTCCCGTACCTATGTCAAAGAAAAAAAAAGGTATCTTCACGCTCGAATCCCCGAAGCCACAGGCAGAGGTACAAGTGCACCTACGTTAGCCAAAGATACTTGGTCCCACAATGTGATAGGTGGCAAGCCTATCGCCAACCGGGCACTTCCCAGTACCGGGCAACGATGTTTTTATTAGAAAATTGAAAAAACACATTTTTGAATTGCCCGACCCAGCAGTAGAACCCGGGACCTTATGTGGTCAACACCGACAACGGACCACTAGACCACAGAGGCGATGTCGTAAAAATACGCGATCAACCTCCTAAATCTTAATTTGGTGTATTTAGCTTTTCAGTACAGTAAAAGGATGCTTAATATATTAATGCAGGATATTAATATTAAATTGAACAAGTAGTGATGAAAATATGTTTAATAATTTTCTTAATATCGACAATATTTAATTTTTTTATTCCCCGTCTTAATCCGGGTCCCTTTAAAGAATAAACCTTTTGCCAATTCGACTGGCAATCCGTACTTTATAAATAACAACTATATACGAAAGTATTTTACACTGAATAGTATTAAATAACTACTGTTTTTACTTTTAATATCTTAATTATAGCTTTACACTAAGTAAGGTGGAGAGATTAATGAATATCATTAGATACTTCGGTTCTGTACAATTGTTCTCTATCCATTTATTTTTTAAACAGGTTAGGTAGATAGCCTTACCACATTTTTGGTAACCTTAAGGACTAATCATAATTTATTTCATCCGCACATACATTATAAAAGTGCAACAAGCCGACAACTATCCGACTCTCAGCAATTGATATCGATATTGTCGATAGTTTAACTATAACACTTGACTTCCCCGTTGACCGGGAGGCGACTTCTCGACTAACGGGACGGTCAAATGGGATCCTCGTTAGCGAATCTAACTACGAATCGATGGGGTTCGTGTTCAATTCCCGCCGGGGACAAACATTTGTGTGATGAGCATAAATGTTCGTATTTTGGGGTTTGTGCATTTATTACATATGTTACAGTATTTTTACACATTGTGTTTTATGTATAAGTGTCGTTGACAAACACCCATAACACAAAAATTAATAATATGCTTACTTTGGAGTTAGGGTAATTCCCATAATTTATCCAGTGATATTTACTATTATTATTAAGCACTTGCACTGTTTTACTATAAAACAGTAAAGTTGGAATCATATATAACTGCAAAGTTTAGTTAAATATATATCAATTCGAAGTGACCACTAACTTATGTTGATATTGCGAAAAGTGCACTTCAGTTAGTTACTTTTCTCGTGTTGTAGAAATTTTTCTCTGTAGAAATTCCATTAAAATCAATACTATATTTGTTATACTATAAAAAACATTAAGGGCAATTTGCCTAAAAAATTCCCCTAGAATAAAATTCTAACAAATCAATACTCTTACTGTAATATACTGTATACATTTAAAAAAATATATTGTCATTTAAGAAAAATGATGATGTTCATTCATTAAATACACTTAACTTGTTCGGCGCGCATCTTACCCACAGGATAAGTAACGTTTTTTGAGGCAATGCATACGCTTTCAATAAGCTTCCCGGAATTCAAAGTTTGAAAAAAATTGTTAAAATAAAACTGTAAAAAGTGATTATATATACGACTTAAATTCTAGATTATTTGGAATACAAAATGCCTAGGGTTAATTCCTCAGTTAGAATTCTTACTCTAATAACTATAATGTAAAGATCAAAAAGAAAAGCCGGTTGAGATTTTTCCGATGGAATTTTGGATTATTGGATGATTCGCACGAATTTAACTCGCACGAAATGTGCGAATCGACATTCTTAAATAATATTATATTTCTGTAGGCGATTCGCACGAAGTTCATTTTTGATGTGCGAATCGACAACTAAAAATATATACATATATTTTCAGCTGTCGATTCGTGTCGAAAAATATGTGCCAAAAGCCTACTACATGTATGTAGTAGGCTTTTAGCACATATTTTTTTATTTGCAGAACACAAAATAAAAAGTACAATCATGTTCACCCGTTTCAGAAATAATAAAAATACAAAGAATTAATCGAAGGTTAGATAGTAGCTATTTCACTTGAAACTAGGAAAGACACGCATATTCATTTTATCATGCTAAGTTTAAGTGTTAATTTATTTACTATATTTGTTGATTTATGTATAGTCAAATAGTAATAATCTATTGCTTTGTGAACGAGATTTGATAATTTTGTCATAGTATAGTCTAAAAATGTCATAGTGAATGAAGAGAACGTTTAGAAGTTTTTATTTTTATAGACGTTTTTGATTAATTTATGTCACATTTCATTACGATAAAAATATTTAACCCTAAATACTTTTGTACTAGAGTGTAATTTATAATAAATGAATTGCACAAAAGACAACGTGTGTACCAATAGCCTACTACATATTTTTGGAGTTGTCTATTCGCACATTTCGTGCGAGTTAAATTCGTGCGAATCACCTTATTGAAATTTTAATTTTTCCAGTTTGCCTGCATTTTCGATCCAGAAACAGCTATAAAATTACTGATTCGCCAACAGTGTATGTAAATATTTATTTAAATATTTTTTGTACTATTTTTATTTAACCTTAATATAAGGTCCCGGGTTGGATACCTGGATAAAGCAAACGTGTTATTGAGATTTTATCAAGGTTTTTCACGAAAATCCAAAATCTTCTGGCGGGTGGTGTCTCACCATTTACAGTTGGATGAGCACATGAAGCCCAGTTATCGCTAGAAATAGTCGATAATCGTTATCAGGTTGGTGAAATGCAGCAATGGGGAGCACCACTCAATTCGCCAACCGACAGAATCGTGGTGAACGGAAAAAGACTATAGACGTTTTATACCTAACAGACAAGTTAATATGCTTTTGAAGAACACACGTTTATTCCCGCTGCATATCTTCGTAACTCTAAAAAGAAATTTAATAAAAGATATTCATTCACCTGAACAGCCATTCAAATACGTGATCTAAATCTTTATCTGAACTTATTACCATTAAAACCAATATATGGATTATCATAATTTTAAAATTAACTGCTATAAAATACACTACATTATTAATTTCTCATTTTAATTAATTAAAATCAATCAGCGATGCTTATTCTAGATTAACTGTTTAATATCGAAAACCAATTATTTTGTATACTTAATGAATCATTTTATGTGTGTATAATTATACAGTTTGGCGAGTAGAAGATCGTACACACTAAAGGAGGGTGCTTACTACAAGATTTTGATATCGCCTTCCTATCTCGAAACCATCGTCTATAGACATCAAAGTTGTTAATGATGCGTTGCTAAATTGGATTGTTTCCATCGTCGGCACTTGGTGAAACTGCATTTTAAATTATGTATTACAACAAAACTCACTTGTACTTCCAGTTCACGTATATTTTTAATTTTTTACTATTCACATCCAACCGGTTTCGCTTATTAAAGCATCATCAGGGATGTTTTACACATATTTTATAATATCTTAACATATTTCTTACATTTAAAAAAAAAAACTTTCTTTTTTTTTGTCTAATACCCACCTATAAAGAGTAGTAATAATATAACTTGAAATGTAAGAAATATGTTAAGATATTATAAAATATGTGTAAAACATCCCTGATGATGCTTTAATAAGCGAAACCGGTTGGATGTGAATAGTAAAAAATTAAGAATATACGTGAACTGGAAGTACAAGTGAGTTTTGTTGTAATACATAATTTAAGATGCGTTGCTATTCATGTTTCGAGATGGCAATGCCACCTGCATAAGTTTACCGGCAACCTTACTCTTCAAACCGGAACACGACAATGACAAGCACTGAAGCTATTGCGACAGGAATAGGTAAGGCAGTGGTACCAAAGCCGGACGCGACAATTCAGAACTCCACCACCTAATAAAATCAGAAGAAAAATAAATAAATAAGTACATTTTTGTTACATATTATAATAAGAATGGGAGATCAACATCAAACATTAGTAGTGGAGTGCCGTAAGGCATAACAATTGTAAATCCTCGGAATCCAAGGCTAGTCAATGAATCTGTATAACGAGTGTTTCTCAGCATTATTAAAGACTCAAATAAAAAACTTAAAAAACTAATTTGGTCCAGAAGATTTTGAGAAATTTTGAAAAAACTAAAAAAAATTTTGGCGAAACAGATTTTTTAATATAACTTTGAAATTACTGTACCAATTGAGTACAAAACCTAAGCAGCTCTATTCCCAATACATAAATTGCATCAAATTCGCTTTATCCGTTTGGGAGTTATCATTGACCACAAATTTTGAAAAAAGTGTTTTATTACCTAACTACGAGATTTTTCAACCAATCTTTTGTTGGTCTGTTACAATATTTTATTACTTAAAAAACTACGTCGAATGCCATTTCAAGAATTAAAATCGAATTAAACTTTCAAAAGTTACAGTTACTATAGTTTGGACATGTATAAACTGTCAAATATAAATCCAAAACAGTTACATTACTATGAATAAATATAAAAATAAATAAATGGATTCTCAACAAATCCTCATTTATGCTAGGAGAGCTCAAAATAAAGCAAAGTGGAAGGAAAGGGAGGAGGACTTTGTCAATTTTGGCAAACAGAACAAACCCGTCAGAGTTGTTAGATTAAGTGTAACTATATAATATTATTGTTATCACTATTGTTAATTACTGTGGTCCGAATAAAAGCTTATATTAATATTATTGCTACGTACTCGGGGTTCGTAATTGTAGGAAAACACCACTTATATTAAATCCGTGTATTTAGTATTCAAATACACAAGACAACACAATGTAATACTAAAATACACTTTACACACTAGTCACTCACTGTACTAACACTGACTACACAATAAAATACTTCTCGCTTCGCACTGTTCATTTTGAGTATCGCTCTCGATCGCTTGATAAAAACTGCCTTGTATTTGTCAACATATCGCTATTTATAGTCAGGGTAAAGTTCTACCTGGATCCAGAAAAATCTAAATGTATCGGGAAACAATGAATCACTTCTTATCGTAAACATGTTATGAATCATAAATCCTAGTACACGTTACTTTCAACCTTATGCCATATCCCACAAAGTCCATTATGGCATAGCCCAGGTCAACTATTTGTTTGTCAATAGGAGTAGCTATCTCTTTCTTTTATTTCTAGATCTCTCCAGCGCTCCAACTCTACACGTTTCTAGATTATTCGTAACATTATTATAAAAAAAAAAACACTATCGACATTCTTGTGACATAGATCTCATCTCTTTTGTATGAAGTAACAAGAACCGCTTTTATTTTCCCTAGACAAAACACCGGCTATTCACGCCATTTCGCTCACATTCAACTCAGTGCGGCGTAACCATTTAAATTATACTAGCACTGTTTAACATTGTTCAGAATAATTGTCGAATAGAACAGAGGGTTAAATATAAACGTAACGACATTTGTAAAAGGATGTAATATTAATATCAACCCTTATTCTAATATATTTCCTAGCTTAATATTATGGAAGGTTGTAAAATATATTTAATCTTTCTATAATGTTAATCTATCAGGTTATTTTTCACGTTGTCTGATATAAAATTTTACTATTATTAATAAAGACACACGTTAAACTTATAGTACATTATAGCAGCCTTCTGTTTTATTTACTCGTAATGTGGGCACACGAAAAAGAAGCTCACTTAGGGCCATTGCTTACGTCGACTTTTGTCGAGATGCAGTAGCGATGCTGTCGCGCGTCCGCATCGATACAGTCGCAAAGCGGTCGCTAGCTGTGTGCCCTCGCCCACGGGCCCAGATTTAGTAGCGATGCAAAATATTGCACTTCTATCGCCATGCAAACGAATGACTACTCCATTGTCGCATTTTTGATATCGATAGGTTTTGATTGTTAGGATTTGGTTCATGAGTATTCATAAGTTTATCAACTAGTAAGATAGCACATCTTTTGTTTCGGTTACAGATTTTTCTCTGTGTTAGTCCGGGCCCCCTTTAAAGTATAGACCATCTGCCTTTCTACCATACACGTCGTAAAAATAGACCTGGAATAATTCACGAATAGCATGTCAAATTTCATATGAAAGGCATTTTCATATGTTGCATTTGCTACCGCTCTTCATTTGGTTTGTGAAATGTCACACTCAAAGAAATCATCCAATTCAGCTCCTATTAGCGGCAGTGGCTATAATTTTTCTTCACACGGTCATTTGAGGTTCGGGTAATTTATGACTAAAAATATAGTAGTGAAATATCACATACCTATTTGATGATTTTTTGTTTCATTTCATCCAATGAAAATGATTTAAAAGTAACAATTATTTCCATGCTTACGTAAAAGGGAAATAGTTGACCGAACGAGTCACTACTACCAAGATTACTATGTGGTAGAACTCCGCAATGTCTTGCCTGAGACTGGTACTACTGTACCGCTTTACTTTTTCCTGACACAATAACGTCAATTTTTGTCACTTTCGTATTCCAGGTTAGAGGGTTAGATAACCGGTACTTATGCACGAGGAACTACCATCTCGCCACAGGGATAGAAACGCATGATTAATACCTTTGATGTCTATAGGTGATTGATATATCTTTGTATCAGAATCATCTGATCGTTTGCCATCATATGTTAAAAATAAAAAATATTTACCTTAAGATAAAAAGTAATCATCGCGCTCTTATATTCAGCAACAATCAATTTTTAATGCCAGACTTCCATTATTTTCCCTGGCGGTGTAATTTTCCACTAGAGCTGCAAGAGTTGTAATTATGAGCAGTATAACTTGCACAAACAATGTAGTAAACTTAAGGATATAATAACCCTATTTGTACTCGCGTAATTATAAATGTTAATTAGGGTCTCGACATTTAAATTAACGCACCTCATTATTAATTTTATATTTCTTGGCCCGGAAATGTAAGATACTTCTTATATTTAGACAACAATGATACATGTATGTAACAGTATTTGTATATGTATTTCTATATACTGGTATCATTGACTAACACTCGTAACACAAGCAAATAATTTGCTTACTTTTGGGTTAGATTAGAATTTGTGGAAATTATTCAGGGCTATTATGTTTTTTTTTCGTGTTGGTACGGGCTCCTTTGAAGAATAGCTCAAATGTTGTTCTGCCAGGCAGGTCATAAAAGGCAATCGCTTGGCTACATATATCACTACAATAGTGACTACTAGGTGGTAGAGGTCGGCAACGACTCGCCCAGCTTTTTGGTACCACCGCCTTACCTATGCCTGCCGCAATAACGTCAATGCTTGTCATGGTCGTATTCCCGTTTAGAGGGTAAGGTAGCCGGTAGACTTATGCTTGTGGTATTGCCATCCCGCTACACCACCACCACACATAGTAACGCACCATTAAAATCTTTGGTGTCTATAGACGACGGCTTCTCTTTTCATCAGGAGAGCTTGTTTGCTATTTTATGATATAAAAAATACTTGCTGTTTCCTGCGGTGTAATTAGAATAAATTCCAACTTATGCCACTCAAGAAAAATATTATTTAGTAGTAAATTAAAATTAAAAAAGTTTAAATAGTTTTCAAAATGATAAAAAGGCCCTACTTATGGGCCTACTTAATTAAAATACAATTATATAATATTTGTTAAAAAACCGTTTACTATAGGTACTGATAAACTGGTAAGGGGGCGTCCACAAATTACGTGAGATGTTTAAGGGGGAGAGGGGGTCGAGTCAAATCTCATCTAATCTTACGTTGGGGAGAGAGGGGGGGGTCTCGGCAAATATCACGCAATTTTTTTTTCTGATTGTAACAGAAAAAAATATACTATTTTGGTCCATTATCCAGATTGTACTTGCTTAAGACTTAATCTTAGGCGTAATCGTAATACGATTAAGATTATCCACTAATTCGTTCGAAAGAAAATAATTTCATTCACACTTCGACGCTATACATTACTACTGACTGCCAAACCATCATATTTGTTTTATACCAAATTCGGTACAGTGTAGCCCGTCCTTTGTTTTCGCGCCACTGTCAGAAGAGTAGACATTCTTTTTTTAATCGCAGTAATTACGATTTAAGTATTCTATTGTTAATTTTTTATGACATAACTCAGCAATATTGATTACTAGTCTTAACTAGTCGTAAATAAAATCACGAAGCAAATTTTTTTTTGTTTTTATAATAAAAATCCAACGCGTTTACATATTTAAGAAACCCTAAAAAATCTCACGTGAGATTGTGGGATGGGGGAGGGGGTTGAATAAAATCTCACATCTCACCAAGGGGGGAGGGAGGGACAGAAAATTATAAAAAACACCTCACGTAATTTATGGACGCCCCCTAAAATTCTTTTATCGTCAAATTTTATTTTACTTAATTTTTTTTCTTTACAATAACGTCAACTATTTTAAATGAAAATCGAGGACTTTCTATCCAAGGGTCCCTGAACTGCAGTCCAAAAAGCCCTTAAGTAGATCCGCCCCTGCACGTCGCTGTCGTGTTCCGCTTTCTAGAGTATGGTAGCTGGTAAACATATGTATGTGGTATTCCATTCCTGCCACAAGAACAACAATGCATCATTAACATTTTTGGTAGGCAATGTTACTTTTTTCCATCACGAGAACCATCTGCTTATTTGCTATCGTATGATTTAAAAAGAAAGCGCAAACAGCCGTGTGGGTTCCGGGCTCCTTTGAAGAATATGCCAACTCTCTGTTCTGCCTGTCAGTTCATAAAAGGCGACCAACTGGCTATGTGAGTCACTATCATCATGGCTACTAGGTGGTAGAGTCCTGCACTGTCACGCCCGGGTCTGATACCACCGCCTTACCTATTCCTGCCGAAATAGCGTCAGTGCTAGTCACCGTCGTAGTAAGGTAATAAGGTAGCCGGTAAACTTATGCATGTGGCATTAGACCTCCCAACAAGATAGCAACGCAACATTATCATCTTTGGGTTCTATAGGCAATGGTTGACTATTTCCACCAGGAGACCCATCTGCATATTTGCTATCTTATGATATATAAAAATTTTATTGTTCACACATCAATATATTTATTCTACGGACGGTTACATTTGTGTGATGAGCTAAATGTTTGTATTTCCGGCTTTGGGTGTTTATTAAATATATTCCAGTATTTATATATGTATTTCTATGTATTAGTATCCTTGACTAACATCCATAACACGAGCGAATAATTTGCTTACTTTGGGGTTAGATCAGTAAGCGTAATTTGTCCCGTGAATATTATTTATTTATTTATCTATACATATAATAAAATCGTAGGAAAGTCAAAACTGTACATTGAATATTTTTTTAAAAGAATACTTGGGGCGTGATCTATAATCGATATCGAAGTCAAAAATATAGTTTTTAGAATTTTTGTCTGTTTGTCTGTTTATCTGTTTGTCTGTATGTATGTCCGCGGTAAACTCAAAAAGTACTATGAATATTACTAACAGATCGGGTCAACATATAGGCTACATATTATCACGCTATCACCTACGGGGGAGGTGCTGTACGGGGTAAACGAGGTCCGCGCGGACGAAGTCGCTGGCAACAGCTAGTTTATTCATAAAAGTGAATTGGTCTGCCTTTACATTGCTACACCCTATCAGGGTATCTGTTAGTCCTAGAATGTTTTATATAACACCCAAAAATGTGATCATATGACGCAATAAAATATTGAGAATTGAAATATTGGGTACTGAGTATTGTGAAGGTGTTCTTACTTTTATGGTTAAGTCTGTTGTAAATCTATAGTTGAATTTCGTACCAAAGGGCGATCGCTAGTATTGATAATTGTAAAAAATTATTAAATTAAAGCAATGAAATTTTAGCATTAAAGCAGTACGCTGAACATGGAGAATACTAGAGAGGAAATACTATAAATACCTACAAAGTAATATTCCGTTATTGAATCAATTCAATAACAGTCTCGTAAAGTTCAGGCCATACAAAGTACCGTATTGTTGTTTTTATATGTTCCAATCGCAACAAATTTGATCCGTTATCCGGGTTTATATCCGGATAAAGTTAGATAACGTGACCATCAGAGAAACGTGCTTCATTGCAAAATGTTTTATCAGTTTAACCTGTAGGCTAACCAGATTATGTACATAGATGCAGTAAAATTACATCTATGAGTATCTATATCTTTACTCTTTTTAAGTATTATAAATGCGAAAGTTTGGATGTTTGGATAAATGGATGTTTGTTACTCAATCAATCAAAATCTACTGTATGGATTTAGATTAGGCATAAAGGAAGTTGATGATCTGGAATAGCACATAGGCTAATTTTTATACCGGCTATTCATCAAAATATTTTATAATGCAGTGGGCGCGCGATGCAGCTAATTTTATATGAAGTTACAGAAACTGCCTCGTTTGCGTATATGGCAAGCGACGTTTGATCATTCAAGACCAGGGTTCGATATGCTGCAGGACCATGCATAAGTTTACAGGCTATCTTACCCTCCAAACCGAAACACGACAGCGACAAGCACTGGCGCTATTGCGGCAGGAATAGGTAAGGCGGTGGTAACAGACCGGGCGAGACAATGCAGAACTCTTGCCACCTAGTAGCCACAATAGTAGTGACTCGCATAGCCAGTCGGTCGACTCTTACGACCTGCCTGGCAAAAAGGCAGTTGGCCTATTCTTTAAGGAACCAACACAGGGGTCAAAAATGTTTGCTATCTAATTATATAAAAAAATACTCGAAAAATAAACATGGTTATAAAAAGGATTGCCAATACTTGACTCGGACGTGCGGGAAACACTTTATAACAATAAAGTAGGACCCACCTACAAATGTACAGCATCGAGATAAAAACTATGATTAAAGTATGTATTTTATAAGTTTTATTTAAAAATTAAACTCGATTGACTTTATAAACTCTTAAATATTATTATTAAAATAGGTTAATATGTTACGGCCTAGCCAGGGGAAATTCGCGCCCGCGATTTTTCGCGCGGCGCGAACGGCGAAGCGTCTAGCGTCTGAAACAAATGTATGAGAAAGTACTAAACATGCCACGCGGCGTGGCAACCGGCGGGGAGATGTCCGACGAATTTTCGTCGCCGCCGCCGCCGGTTCGCGTGGCCGGGTGGTTAGAGGGCGCTTCATGACCCTGAAGAAGCCGTAAAATACGAAACCGGTCAGCGATATCAAATAAATAAAAAGTGTTTTATAAAACAATACAAGCGCATTTAAGATTATCGCAAATAGAATTACACCAAGTAGTGATAGAAAAAAAAGACGTGTGGCACTCGGAGACTGCCGCAGAAAGCTATTGCATAGCATTTTTTATCAACTTATGCAATTACAATTATAAATTTATTTTATTTATGCAGTTTTTTTTCTTTGTTTTTTTTTCTTTGATATTAATTCAAGTTACACTTTGAGCGTGGTGACCGATAAAACATATTCATATTTAAAACACTTTGTACACAAATTATACGAGTACAGATATTCACTGTTGTACGTAGATGATAAATACCTATACACCTATATACTTTCTCACAAACAGCTGATTACGGTAGTTTTCCAATACAACCAATGCCACCTAAAGGCGGGTTGCTGAACTAAAGAGACAAGCGTGATATTTCAAAAAGTCATTAAAAGTTCTGGTATTTATCGATAGATGGAAAAACTAAAAGGTATCACCGCTGTGCCGGTCGGAGTGGGGGGTGTTAGGTTTTTTTCATTACGGAATTTCTGGATTCGGTCTCCACGCTCAAGGCCAGCGATAGAAGCTATGCAATAGCTTAAAATAGTGTGTAAAAAAACCCTGTCCGATCCGATAGAGGTAAATAGGTAGGTCAATGACATTAAAAAAATAAAAAACCATTATTTTTAATAAAATAAATTATATCATATTTTAAAATACCTCGTTTTATCTCCTAAACTTGAGAAACTTCCCATTAAATCAAGCAAATATTTTGATCTATCAATATCCATAAACTAATTACACATATATGGTTATATACTATGGCTACCAAATAATGTCTTTCGACGATTGGGCAGGGTTTTTTACCACTATATATTAAAGTAGTTTCTAAATCGTCACTAAAAATTAACACAAATAAGCAAATAAGTCATAATCAGTAGCTTGGCTTAGTTGTGTACCAAGTTGCAAGACAATTATTTTTCTTTCTTACCTAAGTCTTTAAGATTTACCTTAAAACGGATAATTAGCGTCCCGGAAACACGCATTATATACTATATAGGCCGTGGAAATCGGGACTCCCACCTCTCGTGGGACGGTTAGAAACCCTAATTGTATCTTTCTTATAATTGCACCTTATATTTACTTTTTGCTAGGACTTGCGTAGTAATACATCAGGGGAAACACAATAGCGCAGATAGCAAGCACTGAACTAGCCACAGTTAAGCTAAGTATCCGCAATTTGGACTCACGAAATAACATAAATCCAACTTGAACAATATTATCCATTGATATCGCGAAAATAAACCGTATTACAAGGAAAACAGGTTTCAAATAGTTCAACTGTGTTTTACTCTTGCTGTCTTTTACTATTAATGTGGCTTTTGACTATACATGTCTTCAAAGAAAATTAAACTTTGTGTGTAAACTTTAGGGCTTAATTTTACATGTTAGTTCTTGCTATATAACGTCAAGTCGGGCTAATGTCTATTATGATTGCAGGAAGGTTAATGGAGCAAGTATTATTGAAACCAGACAGTTCTAAAATCTGGCATCAAGCACACGTTGGACACACGTTATTGTTCCATCAAGGGTAGCATCTGATTTGATGAATTATAAATTCAAACTCAAATGTTCTATTAATTAAACCCTTAACACATTAAGCAGCATGACTTTATCTTCAACTGTTCAGAATTTAGAAAGCTAAATAAAATAGGGTTGAACGTTATAGAACGACTATCGTTGTACTGAGTATTTTTTAGATATGTTTACAATGTAGAAGAACAATAATATAGAAGAACCATGTTATAGTTTAAACAGTTAAAGGAACCTGTTACCACGAAGGTACTATTGTTTTTACCCTACTACGTTGAAACAAAAACGAGGGTCATGATTTTAAACTGTATATATATAATGGTCAAATGCTTATACTTTTTTTTTCGTATGATATTCGAACACAAAGTATATGAGAGTGTTTACAAGACACAATGTGTTGAGGATTTTGCCACAGCTCCCCAATAACTGTCTCCCTGTGTAGCTAACTCCCTAACAGAGAAACATATATATATATGTTTATCTGTTACCTCATAAATTTCAAAAAAAACGCATAACTAGATGAGGCATTTTTAGAAGCGTCTTGATTGTTCGCCGTCGATGGATATGGTGCCCTCTAGATTTTTTTATATTATAATATAGAGCTCTCCCGATAGAAAGAGAAACTATCGCCTATAGACACCAAAAATGTTGATGGTGTGTTACTATCCGTGTGGTGGGATAGCAATGTATCAAGTCTACGGGCTACCTAACCCTCCAAACTGGAACACGATAATGACAAGGATTAAACAGGCGGAGGTATCAAATACCCAAGCGAGACGGTACGGAACTTTACCATCAAATAGCCACGTTGGTAGTGACACGTATAGCCAATCAGTTGCCTTTTACGACCTGCCTGACAGAACGGCAGTTGGATTATTCTTTAAAGGATCCCGGACTAACACGTGGAAAAAAGCCAGTGAACATAAAGCCATGAACTATGCATCTCTTATGGATGGTAGGATGATAAAGTGAAAGCTGCGATTGAAAGAAAGAAAAAAGCATGACAAGACTAATTAAGCATGCATACGAATGAAAGATATGAAGTAATTATAAATGCAACTAAAATTTAAGTGGAAGAAATGCGTGAAAGGGAAAGTGTCAAGGCAGAAGAGATACTAGCGAATTGCTTTAAGGTGAAAACAAAAACGGGGATATGAAGAAGACTGGGAGCTGCTCGGCAAGCTCGGTTAAAATTTATGTTCAAAGAATAGTCGTGGTCGTATGCCGCCTATCTTAACAAAATGATAGAAAGCGATCAGAAACTTTAGGAAAAAGGGGTACAGTAAAATAAGACCACTATATCAGTCAAAGTGTAAAGCATTTGTTGTATAACTAGCTGTAAAATGCTGCGTTCAAGGAAGTTACATTCTACCCGGAATGCTTACACGCGCTTCAAAATCGTTCCGAAGAGTACCACGACATGAGTGGAGTGTGTCTCTTTCTACTAAATAAAGCGCCAATCGCCATATATAAGTGTGGCCATGCGTAGTTTGCAAATTACTACTAAGTAATTTTACTAATTTCAGAAACAGTTTTTGCATTGCATAAGTAATTACTTAATAATTAAAATTTTAGGACTCACTATGTTAATTACAAAACATTTTATGCTAATGTATCTATCGACGTGTATGAATAAAAGGGATTTAACGATTAACGAATATATAAAAATCTACCATCCGAAAGTTTTATTTACACTGGCAATTGCAAGAAAGGAACAACATCCACTCATGTCGTTGTCTTGCTCAGAACGTTTTTCCCCTCTGTTATGTAAGAAACAAATGTCAACTTTATTAGGAACGAAATAAAGTACATTTTTATTTTTCAAATATTGCTTCGTAGTAATTCCAGTTATCGTATATAAGTTCCTAGGCTGCGTTATAACAGTTTCTGTCGAATTCCGTGAGATCATTATTGCTATTCCAGGTCATCATCTATAACGAGTGTGCCAAATTTCATTTAAAACGGTTGAGTAGTTTTTGCGTGATTAACAAACATCCATTCATCCAAACATCCAACCTTTCTCATTTATATATTTAATATAGATAACTACCTATGCATGTCAGTTAATACTTAACAGATTATATCATGGAACTATTACCTTTCATCCTAGGGTTGTGTAATTTAAACATTGTGGCACCGCAGATCCTGACCGCTGAAGGGTCATAGTGATGGAACCAGCGAGCCAACTTCTTGTCAGGATGACGTCATAACTGTGGAGGTTGATGATGTCACTCAAGGACAAGGAAGGGGAAAAGGAAGATCTTCCCAGCCAGGCAAGTTGTACTGTCTGGGGACCGAAGTCCATTTGAGAAGCGTTGAAACTTGTATATAGTGTGTACAAGATAAATAATTGTGATATCGCGATTCAGGATGTAAGTTTTAAATTTCACATTTTTCTATTTTTTATTATTTTTTCTGGTAGCGTTTGTAGATTGCTTGAACCGTTACAACGTAATAAGAAATCTCATTTCCTGTAGCTTCGGAACCCTGCATAAGAAATTCGCCAAATTAAAATGACACCACACGGGAAATATATATACCCTTCTAAACAGAAAAATAAATTTTAAAAACGATACATAAAAGTCCGAGTTCTAAAATAACAAACATTAAAAAAAATACAGCCGATTTGATAACCTTCTCCTTTTCAGAAGTCGGATGGAAAGTAATTATGACTTAGTGTATTCTTCAAGCATTTCAACATAGAGGGTAAACATTTCATTTACATTTAAATAAAATTTACAATAGCATTAACATTTATGTAAATCTTTGAGATATTTACAAGTACCTACCTACTCGAGCGACCGAGTTTCACTCCATATTTTTTGTCAGTATTTTTTATTAATATCTATATATTATAGATATTAATACCTGAAAGGAAAACTTTACCAATTTTAAGAAAAGGGGGGGGGGGCATGAAATTTGACACAGTTAAAAATTATATTGCTGAGGACTGCAGAAACCTAATATTTTAAATAAAAAGCATTAAAAATATATTAAATTAATAAAAATAATCATTACACACAATACATTCATGTGATTTACATAATAATATTCTCACATTATACACACACTACATTTACTATACACACATACGAGTACTCATATGTATATATCACACTATAATTGATCGCACTACATCGTTGATATAACCGCTAGTAATATAATAAAATTATGGAATTTTAAAGTTGCTCTTATTTAAAATATTTTATGAAGATTTACATAAAATTAAGGGAATATTTTAAACTGGACAACACCACGTCGAGCCAGCGGCCGCGCATAGATGGCGAGTGGCAACGATTATGTATGTGTGTGTGTGTGTATGTGTGTGTGTGTGTTTGTGTGTATGTGTGTGTGTGTGTGTGTGTGTGTGAGTGTATGTGTATATAAACATCTCATAACTTTTGAATAGCTTAACTGATCGAAATCCGGTTAATGGCATTATTAGATTTGGTTACGCTTAACTTAACTTTCTGAAAATCTGAACTGATTCATTCCAGATTTTGAGAAATTTTGTAAAAATCTTCAAAAAAATTTCGGCTATCCAATATTTCTTTTAAAATTACTTACAGATTTTTGTATCAATTGAGCACAAAATTGTAGTCAGCTATATTCCTTGAAAACCTGCGCCCAATACCTACCGTAAATTGCAAGAAAATCGATTTATCCCTTTGGGAGTAACCGTTGACGAAAAATTTTGAATAAAGTGTGTATCGACATATGTACCTTCGAAATTTTTCAACCAATCATTATTTTGTTCAATCATCATTTTCATCCTCTACAATATTTTAGTACTTACTAAAAAACGTGTGTATGACCGCGTTTCCGATCTGGTAGTAACTCAAAAAATGTTGAATCGTCAAAAGTGCCTGTAAAGGATAATAATTTGAATAAAAATGTTTTGACTTTGACTTTGAAAAAAAACTACGCAAAATGCCATTCCAAAAATTAAAATTGAATCAAATTTTCTTAAGTTACAGCCTTTCAAATATTAAGATAACTTTGTATATAACCAACTTAATTCATATTTAAAAGTAACTTTCCAGCTAATATATCGATTTACTTAAAAACTTAGTCAGCTCTTTTGATTAAAAAAAAACTACGTCAAATACCGTAAATCAGATTAAATTGGTTGATTCTTTCGAGATTTATCAATGATGAAACATTTTTGATAAAAAAAATTACATTTTTTCGAAATTTTTTAAGCTTTCGATTTTGTAGCTAATAAAACAACTTAGAGCTTAAAAATTGCGTTGAATGCCGTTTGAAAGACCAAAATCAATCATCATTTTGAAAAAAAAAATATTTTTTCAAACATTAAATTACTAAGTATCATTTTTACAAACTTTAGATTATTGAACTCCTTAAAAATCTTAGGTATAGCTTATTTTCTTTGAACTTAAAATACCTCAATTTAGCGAAAACTTTAGGGATGGCCTGCAGAGTCAACCGGTTAACTGATTTTTATTATATTTAATAATTTAATAAGTTTAAATAATTTCTCATTAAAATATATTATAGTAACTGAGTGACAAAACTTTTTACAGAACATTTTTAACGTTTATTTACCCCGTGTCGATTCGTGACCCTTATTGAGGAATAGATCTACTGCCTTACTGCTAGGCATCTCGTAAACAACAAGAGACGGCTAATACTATTCACTAACATCGTAACAACTAACTAGGTGGTAGTGCTCTGCAACGCCTTACCTATTCCTACAGCAACAAGATCGGTGCTCGTCGCGTTTCGGGTGACGGGGTAAGGTAGATAGTGAACTTATGCATGTGGCATTGCAACCCCGCAACAAGGATAGCGATGTATAATTAACATCTTTTGTATCGATCATTTTTTCGATTAAGGGAACCACCTGCTTCTTTTTTTTTAGAAGAGGGGGCAAATGAGCAGGAGGTGCACCTGATGGTAAGTGATCGCAGCCGCCTATGTCTTCCAGTTGCCTTGCCGGCTTTTTAAGAATGAGTAAGCTCTTTTCTTGAAGGTCCCTAAGTCGCATCCATTCGGAAACACCCCTGCCAGTAATTCATTCCACAACAGAGTAGTGCGAGTCAAAAAGTGTCGGGAGAATCGCACAATTGTGGATTTCCAGACATCGAGATGGTGGGAGTGGAACTTCAAATTTTGGCGCGATGTCCGATGATGGAATTCGGCGGCAGGAATTAATTTAAATAAATCGTCGGTACACTCCTCATAATAAATACGATAGAAGACACAGCGTGAACCTACATCACTGCGCAATGCCAAAGAGTCAATCTGTTTCAAAATAGCCTGGTCGTCAACGATTCTAACCGCTCTACGCTGAATGCGAACAAGAGGAAGAAGCTGGTACCGGGGAGCTACGGCCCAGAAATGAGAACAGTACTACATGTGAGGCTAAATCTGAGCCTTATAAAGTTGAAGGCGATGGGCCGGCAAGAAGTACTGTCTCGTTCTGCTTAGCTTCTTTGTTATCCTGTGAAAAATACATATAAACCTTCTTTTCATCTCACAAAATTTGAGATAATACTTGTTACCCACTGACAATATTCCTAGTTTGCAATATAAACTTTTAAACTAACGCGTTTTACTATCATTTTTAAAAATATATATAAACGGGTCAATAACGCGTACATATATAGAACTTACTTGTAAAGCTCGACGTTTCGGCCAAGTTACATTGACCGTGGTCACGAGCAGACTGAAGCAGCGAGTTGCTAAAATAACTTTTTAAATAACTTTTTTTTCCGACCGTGTGGGAACACGTAGAAAGTTTTGTCCCATCGGGCTATTTTTCATACTTACTACTGGAAACAGAATTAAGTTAGCCATTCTGATTGCTCCACAATTTCTAAACTAATATGGTCAATACTTAATACCAATCAGACTAACCTGATTTTAAAAGTCTTTCATACCATATTTTTTTAACCATTTGATATATCCTACCAAAAAGATTAACAATATGTATTTTCAATATATATAATAATAATAATAATAACGGGACAAATTACACTTTACCTAACTAACTGAGTGTTAAGTGTGAGTTTTTCTTTTCGCATTCGATCGTGAGCGCGTTCCGAGTTTACTAGGAATTTGTATGTGATTTGTACAGTGCCACCTAGTGTTAAACTGGTTTCTCACGTTTACCACTAGGTGGCGCTGTACAAATCACATACAAATTCCTAGTAAACTCCAAACGCGCTCACGATCGAATGCGAAAAGAAAAACTCACACTTAGCACTCTGATCTAACCCCAAAGTGAGCAAATTATTTGCTTGTGTTATTGATGTTAGTCAACGATACTAATACATAGAAATACACATATAAATCCTAGAATATATTTAATAAACACCCAAATCCGGAAATACAAACATTTATACTCATCATACAAACGCGTGTTCCCGTCGAGGATTGAACCTGTGCCGGGACGGTCAAAAATATTATGTATAGAGAAAAACAATATGTATTTTTCTACTCTTTACATGTACTTCTAATTAATTTGTTTACAAGTTCCGAGACAGCGTAGTTTTTCCCCGGGGCACCCTGAGCTCGCAACTCAGTGATCATCATGAGGCTGCCGCTGTTAATTCTGGTTTGCAGAAACTTTCAGTGATGGGGACCAGACCTTGCTCTTTAAAAGAACTTTAAAGGAAAATCTAAATACAAAATTTCATCCAAATCGCTAAAACTATTTTCAAGATAGCCGTTTGCTGTAAAATGCCTTTATAAAAAAAATAAAAAAATACAATACAAATCCCTGTACAAATTACACTATTCCTAAATCTAAATCCAATGTAAGCATATTACTTGTTTGTGACATGGGTGTACGGGTAGTCATGGTTTCTACCCACATGACCAATGGGACGGTCACTGTATTATTTCTTTATGGTTGAGTATAGAAAAAAAACGTATATAAAAATAAATCTGCAAAACACAATACACCTGTGTCGTATCTAAAAATACTTCGCTAGAAACAGAGAACAACACTATAAATGTCGTATAACTTATTGTATTGCTCAAAAATAAATTTTAAGCTTTCTATTACGAAAATATCAATTCACATAAATTTCGAAAGCGAATTTCTGCTTTATAGCGTTTGAGCCGATGAGATCCAATAAAATATGGTTTTACGTCTTAGTTTATGAGCCGTATTTTATAAATATAAAGACAACAGGCACACTTGGTAGTAAATGCAGTAAGATTATACCAATGGACTGAAGAAAATGGAAGCGCCTCCGTTTTTTAACAAGCGTCATTATAAACTTTTTATATTACAAATACCAACTATAATACAATGAGCTGTCCGTGTGAGCATCTAAAGGAGAGGGGGATTTTTGGGCCCAAATGTAAAGGGTTGAAGTATGGTTCAAAAAAATGATACTATTTTTCTATTTCAAAGTTCAGAATATTAGCTTAATCCGCTTTCTGAGAAAAAAGAAATCACGAAAATAAGTTTGTGGTACTATAATTATATAATCGATAAAATTATAATCGATTTATGTAAATAATTTTAATCGAAATATAAGCTCGTAAACATATGTAAAAGTGTATTTTTGATTAATATTTAGTATAATCAACAGTAAGTACCATCATTATTTTACAAACCATTTATAATATAAAAAGAAAAAATATAATCGATACAATTTATATAATCGATTGATTACGTTACTTCAAACTTAATACGATTTAGTGTCTGTGGATTTAAAACAGCTAAAATAGATAATTACAACTGACATCACTGACGGCTCGCAAAAGTCGCACTCGCAAGTCGCGGACTTCACTCTTCGCTATTTTACGTACCTACCTACAGAGAGGCATCCTTTAATTTGTGTTTTCCAAAAATCTGTGTTTTAGTATTGTGTCAATTTATAAACATGAAGCGTAGTTGCCTGTATTACAAGTATCAGTTGTTTATATAATAGTAAACGGTTACAGTGAGTTAAACTATACCATAGTACCGTAACCTTACTTCTAGTGAATATCTTATATCTCTGTTCTCAGATTGCTAAAATCTGTAAAATTTTCAGTATTTATATAACGTTAAACTAGCTATTAATTAACATAATATTCATCTTATTACAAGGGGGGCCCAAGTTTGTATGCAACGGTATCAGTCTCCTTTATGCTAAATTTTAAATGAATAATTTCGGAGCTGTGGGTATGACTCAGTAAAAAATACTGTTCATGTTCTTTACATACTTTATATGTTGAATTTCATGTCTTAAAATGAAATCATCTTCATGATGATTTTTATTATATATATATACCCATTACAAACCAATTTCCATTAACCATTATAATTTACAAACTTGAACGCAATATCACATTGACCCGGGAATCAAACCCGTAACTTTATGGTCTAACTCATAAAGGTTAAATACTAGACTAACGAGGTAGTCCTTTTAATATTATACACAAAATTCAATGTTATAATACCAAATTGTACCAATTGTAGTGTATTTTAAATATCAAGATGTTTCCATCTGATCGTTTTCCAAATTTAGCGACTGCTTTTTACAAATTCCTGTATACCACTTCCCTCAATTTAGGACTCTGTGTTTTTTTGTTTCTTTCATCAGCTCATTTCCAAAATATTACAGCTTAAGTTTTTATAATTACCATTTTTACCTGCACGTAACCCTCGTTAATTTAGAGCCCTGTAGCTTTCTTCTGTTTTATTTGCTGTTTTTCTAATTTTCGCAACTTTGACTTCTGTAAGTTTTAGTAGTTTCTGCGTGTCACTTTGCTTAATTTAGTGCTTTGTGGATTCTTCCCTTTTTTCACCAGCTCGTTTTTCAATTTCTATAATTTCATTTTTTGTAAGTATGACGAGTAGCGACATTGAGTATCATTCTTCTTAATTTAGTATTCTGTAGCTTTTTTACCTGCTATTTTTCCAATTTTAGACAATTTGAATACTGTAAGCACTACTTGTTTTTCCATGTCACTTCTTTTTATTTAGAGTTCTGTGGATTTTTCTCTACTTTTGCTAGCACCTAAAGATTCTCAACTTCCGTATACTTCACAAACATAACAACTACTTTTTATTACCTTGCATAAAGTTTTACAATTGTAATAATATCTACCTTACACTGTTGTGTTTTAATTATGCATATGTATTTTCTATTGTGTATGACAATAATATATTATATTTACATAATTTACTTTTACCTATACATCGGTATATTAGTAGTACAAAATAAAAGTTAGTAAAGCTACTACCCAGTTATCGCAAAAAACAAGTGATAGTTTGCATAAAAATGGTAAAATACAGTGATCTGAACCGCCATCTGACGAAGTGGCTAACGATCCCCACGATGATAATGACACGTTTGAGCAAAGCAAATTTTACCTTTATCGCCTAATAAACATCTGTTGATCTCTTTACACTAACATAGATCCCGATTATGGAAATTAGACATAAGCTACGCACCTTCGAACATATGGACTTCATTACCTTTCCTTTTGCAATAATAGTGCTTGTAACTGTTGCACTCTGATATAAAAGATGATATAGGCATTCAGTCTATGCACATGGCACTAAATATCTGCCACACCGATAGGAATGCAACATCTAACATCCTTGGCGTATTTCGTTAATCGTGGTGATTATTTCTTCCCAAATTAAGTTAAGCCATCTGTTTCTTTACTACCATAAGATACAATAAGCTAACCAAGTGCGTTTTGGACTACGCGCAATGTAGGATTCCTTAGTTGACCATCATAAAAATGCGAATATCTAACTAAGAAGGGCTTTCTCATGATTTTACGCATTATATAAAAACTTTTGACTCCGTGACGGATATAATATCCGTTTTTACTTTTCCATGTACATTTTGCACTATACTACTACTCTGTAAACTGTTTCTAGTAAACTTAATAAGCCTACTTATCTGTGAAATATTTCCTTTTAACATCGTTAAAACCACTACCGTGAGTTTTTTTTACATTTAACTTTTTACCAAACTCAAGTTTTTTTAAATATGTTATTTTAGCATTTTGCCGGTGTAATTTATATATTAATACTATTATTTGTCTACTACAAAAAGTCTCTGAGCTTAGCTACAGACGGACAGATATGGCTAAACTGTAAAGATTTCTTGTAGACTACGGAATCCTAAATAAACCCTTTTTAAGCTTTATTATTCTTACTGGTTTCACCCTATTTTTTGGGCATATTTATTATAACAGTAATAAAATGTTCTTATTGGTGGTCCAAAATATTACCGCATTTTGAAATTTCCGTAAGAATCATTTATCAGGGTAAAGTAAGTAAAGTTTTCTGATTGCTTCACCGGAATCAACAAACTAAAGAAAACTTTATGAATAGTATCGCAATTTTCCAACTTCGTTTTTCTTAAATCTAAGTTTACTTTCCTACTTGTTTATTTGAGTTTCAGGCTTGATTAGCTCTTGGTTGCTTAGAAGCTGATCATTATCCAAGGCTCATTTACAAAATCTACGCTTTCATCATAATTAAAATTCACTGTTATTTAGATATAAACAACGTGTGAGCACAGATTACTAAATAGTTACTAGTAACGATTTATCATAATTTCAAATGAGTAAAGACTAACTTTCCTACTAGTCTTCTGTATTACTCAATTCATAACTTACTGACATCAGTTATACATTTTTTTAATTTTTGTCTGTCTGTCGAATATATTATAACTCAAGAGTGACTTGACTTGATGAAAATTGATATACAATGGAAATACGTAAATGAACGTATAATATGTCCAATTTACATTTTACTAGCTGACCCGCACAGCTTCGCCGAAATAGTTTTTCATCCCCTATTTCAGCCTCTTAGGAGTTGAGTTTTGAAAAAAATATCCTATGTTTGACCCCGGATCTTCTACTACTTCCATGCCAAAATACATGAAAATCGGTCCAGTGGTATAGCCGTGAAAGCGTATCAGACAGACAGACGGACTTTCGCATTTATAATATTAGTATGGATATGGATTATCAACAAAGGTCCGAGTATTATATAGTATGAAATATAAATACTTATTATTATTACATATACTTAACTCTTTAAAATAAAATTCTAAACTAAAGTCACGACCTCCATATGAAAAAATCCCATTATCGCCATGTTTTTTTCTATTTTGTGCAACTTTTATTCAACGATCGCGCCATAAATTTCAAAACGATTTTAAAAACAAAGGATTAAAAAATCCGTCCAGAAAAATCGACAAAGTATTCATAACGGTATTTTTTTCATCCATTTTCCGATTCCCTTATACACAAGTAACGTATTATAGTAAACTAGTTTTAACTAGTTTCCAAGTAAACCAGTACAATAATATATTATGCAGGTGATGTCGCACTGAATGTGCTAAGTTTAATTGAAGTCCGTGTCTGTTAACTATGTACTAGAAAGATACAATGCATATTGTATGCTGTGAGGTATTTATGAATGCCCTAAAACATATCGATATTGTATTGGTCTATTGATGGCGATTACGATTCAAATGCATACGGTGGAGTTAAATTCTAGTTTTCTCCTAATTTGATTTCTAGGGTAAAGCTGTTATTACAATGCAATTTATGGATTAAGAATTAATATCGCCACGTTCGTTAAGTGATAAATGTCCCTGGCTAAGCAATCAATGGGGCTCTGTTTCGATTTCTAAGGTAAAAAAGCATTTGTATTTTTTTCATTTGTGTGATAAGCATAAATATTTATGTTTTAATTTAAGTATTTCCTAAAAATATTTCAGTATTTTACTTTTACTAACTCAGTTAGCATTGTTGACTAATATTTACATCACCAAGCTTATATATAATTGTGTTAAATAACCAAGAAAACATAATAGAAATATTGTCAAAAGTCTTGTAAATCATGGCTACCCTAGACGTCGTAGTCGTTACACTAGTCTTCATGATTCACCAATCATCATAACAATGTCAGTAGTAGGTAGGTAGATAATGTAAATGTAATCTACTGCACTTTTTCAAGCTAGTGTGTTTAATGAATTTCTTGAGTTTTTTCTGTAATTATTATGATAATGTCATTTCTTGAAAATTATTATTTAAAAATTAAGTCTTCGTGATATTAACCTTTTTTTCTACAGGGACCTGGAATATGACATAGATTACAAACGAATACATGATTCTGAATCAATTAAAGATAGTGATGTGGAACAACCAGCACCAAAGAATTCATGAAAGAAGAATTCATCAACGTGAAAGTAAGATATTATCTATATAGTTTTCGTAAAGAGATAATCAACAAAATATTTTTTAACGCTTTTCCAGAATTGATTTATGAATAACGTCCGTACAGTTTACACACACTAGAAGCTAAATTTCAGAACCCTATGATTCGAGATATTAAGAGTGAGTGAAAATACACGAACTAGGGCAATTATTTAACAGTACCTACGTGTAAATATTATACTCACTAAACGTCGCCTTTAGTTCGATTCGACAATATACAGGCACGCACAAGCACGTATTAATAGACAAGAATGGGTAGACTACAAAGCATAGCACAGAGCAAAGACCAAGTATTATGAAACAATGTATATGAATGAACGAATGTATATAAATATACTTCATCTCAATCTTCGCAGGTTTAAGCATATAATTGTAAGCGTTTATCTTTTTTTACTGTCACTCTTTCAATTCATAGAATTTTATTTCAAAACGATTCTGAAGAAATTTTACAACAAAATTTAATGCGTTGCCTTGACATTCAATTTTTATCAGATTGATAAAATATATTTGAATGAACCATAAAGTTATATAGAAAATATGATATTGCGACAGTGCCAACGAAGTTCATCTTTTATCTCTTTCACGTTCGAATATTCAGTGCGTGGAACATTCAATATATTGAAAAACTCGGCTGACTATACGAACGTCTACTATGAAATGCATCTCATGTAAAGTGAATACGAGCTCAAATTTTGAATCTAAAAGCAAAATGTTCGAATATAAATACATCATTTTTACAGCTTTTATTAATTTCAATTTATATATCGCTACGTCTAAAATCAAATTTATAAATACACAATAGTTTATTTGCTCTAACTTTTCTAACTTTTTTTCTATATTTCTATCGAGTATACTATAATATGTTAATAAATCAACTGGTTTGTGCAGAGATTAGAGCATTCAAACAAACAAAACAACTCTTCAGCTTTATGAGAATATATTAAAATTAAAGAGTTGTTTAAGACGTTATCCTGCCAAGGTGTTTTTCCCCGTGTTGGTTCCGGGCTCCTTTGAAGAATAGACCAACTGCCGTTCTGCCAGGCAGGTCATAAAAGGCGACCGATTGGCTATGCGAGTCACTACCATCGTGGCTACTAGGTGGTAGAGTTCTGCATTGTCTCGCTGGGTCTGGTACCACCACCTTACCTATTCTTGCCATAATAGCGTCAGTGCTTGTCGCTGTCATGTTCCTGTTTAAAGGGTAAGGTTAGTAACCTCACCCTTTAAACCTCACCACAAGTTAGTAACGCACTATTAACATCTTTGGTGTCTATAGGCGATGGTTGACTCTTTCCATCAGGAGACCCATCTGTTTGTTTGCTATCTTATGATATAAAAAAAAGGTATATCTATGAACTAATTTTTTTTTTGTTTGGGAGAGTATACTTTTCGTGTGCTCCCATTTACATTTGATGACGATATTATATAGGGTTCTAGAGATATAGGGATTGGTAACTCAGTTTTTGAAAATTTACTGAGTTTAATATTTAGATAAATGGTTGTTTATCTGGACAGAGGTTCCGTAGATATACGTATCGAAAATAAATAAATCGAAAATCGTCACGCCCATATCTCCAAAGAAGTTGGCAAGGTGCAACAAATTACAAAGGTCTGTATATCGGCATCTCCTGTTCCGTTCTCCCCGTGTTAGCTCCGGGCTCCTTTGAAGAATAGGCCAACTGCCGTTCTGCCAGGCAGGTCGTAAAAGCCACCGATTGATTATGCGAGTCGCTACAATCGTGGCTACTAGGAGGTAGAGTTCTGCATTGTCTCGCCCGGGTCTGGTACCACAGCTTAACCTGTTCCTGCCGCAATAGCGTCAGTGTTAGTCACCGTTGTGTTCCTGTTTAAAGGGTAAGGTAGCCGGTAAACTTATGCATGTGGCATTAGACCTCACCACAAGTTAGTAACGCACCATTAACATCTTTGGTGTGTATAGGCGATGGTTGACTCTTTCCATCAGGAGACCCACGAAATAAATGTTTTCTTTATTTCGTGAGGAGACCCATTTGCTTGTTTGCTATTTTATGAAAAAAATAACTCAAGAACAACTTGACCGTATATATGTATAATTATGATATATCATGTAGATAGGTCTATGATTTAGGTATACACCCGCGCAGAAAATGTACTAATAAGTATAAGTTGACTGCTTCTATATTACGTATTTTATTTTTCAGAGGCTGATTGGAATCGATAATATGTTCGGTTTTTGTAATAAAAAAATAATTCAAAAAATTCAAAATTTCATTTTTATTCGACAAAAAAACAAACCGCATGGATATTATTTCAATTGCACAAAATTCTAAATATTTTAGTGCCTTCAACCAAATTAAAAGTGATCGGGAAAAATGTACTTAGAACGAGAGATTACATAATAGTTACTATCGTTATTATAGATAAATGTAAAATGACACACTGCCAGCATTACACAGTTCATTCATAAGACTTGGTGCATCCAATTCATGAATTTAGTGGGCTATTTTTTAAATAAAATACTTTTGTATTATCTTGTAATAATTTGACAATAATAATCAAACTCACCTTCAATTCAATATTTAGTTCCTCATTTTAAAATTTGGCCGGATCTTAAAAGTAACCCTGTATATTCTCGTAATTTTGTAATATTGTGATATTGTAAAAAAATAGCAAGAAAAAGACCAGCCCGCTGAGTTTTTTCCGCCAGATCTTCTCAGTGTATGGCAGTGTTTCCGATCCGGTAGCAATTTAAAAAAATATGTTGATGTGTCAAAATAACTTGTATAAAGTTTAATTGAATAAAGTACTTCTGATTTCTGATTTTTGATATGTGGTTGGATGTTTATTGGAAGATCTATGCATCTTTATATCATAAAACCAAACGTGACAAATTAATCAACCAATGTCAATTATGTACATACAATATCTAATACCTATAAACAAGCCGCCTCTGTGGTCTAGTGGTCCAGCGTTGGCGTTGACTACATGAGGTCCCGGGTTCGATTCCGGGGTCGGGCACATTAAAAAAAAGTGTTTTTTTCAGTTTTCTGAGAAACACAAAGTTGCCCGGGATTGGAAAGTGCCCGGTTGGCGATAGGCTTGCCACCTATCACATTTGTGGGACCAAGTATCTTCGGCTAATCGTGGGTGCACTTGTTGTACCTCTGCCTACCCCTTCGGGGATATGGGCGTGAAGATTTTTTTTATAAACAAGCATTGCTATAAACGAATAATTCTTGTATACGTTACCGGCCAAATCCGATTTCTGGCTAAACTAGTTGGTTCTAGGCTAAACTAGTTGATCCTAAGCCTGTCAGGATATACTAGTTAAGCCCAGAAAAATCTAGTTTGGCTTAAATATTTTAGGCTTAACTAGTTTGGCCTAGGCAGAACTAACTTTGAATTGTAATTGAACTTATTGAATCATTGCAAAGTAAGTGGCAAAATAAAGACGTTGTAACCTCTGAAGGCAGGAATACACCTTCCGTTTCCCTACTAGTACGCTCTCGGTATCTTTTACTCATTAATCTAACCAAACCCAGATGGTTCAATAACACAAACATTAGAGGGGATCTGGCGCTCGGCCGCCGCTGCCGGGGCACGCTCGTTTCGCTCGCTCGCCTTCATGCGATAGTCACTATTCTTAACTAACTTAACCCAAATGAACAAATAACAGTAGATAGTATGTGCCGCGATGGTATCTGATGGGAGAAGAAAATAAGCCTTAAATTACTTGAATAATAATTCAAAATTAGTTCACCCTAGGCCAAACTAGTGAAGCCTAAAGTATTATTTAAACTATTAGTTAAACTAGTATATACTGACAGGCTAAAAAGCTGATAACATTTTTAAATCAGTCGGTGTATTAGCGTGAAAGTTATTTCAAAAATATTAAGTAAGTTGGCTAAAAACAACATAATTTTAAAATTTGAAAAGCTGCAACTTTTGCAAAATAAGATTCGATTTTGATTTTTGAAACGGTATTCGACGTAGTTTTTTTAGTACTAAAATATCGCAGAATACCAAAAAATGCTTGTTTAAAAAATGTCGAAGTTACTCCCAAACGGGTAAACTGATTTTGGTGAAATTTGCATTAGATGTAATTTTTTGAGGAATAGAGCTGATTGGTTTTTGTACTCAATCGATACATTAATCTAGAAGTTATATTAAAACAATACTGTACCGCCAGATTTTTTTTAGTTTTTTAAAAATTTCTTAAAATCTTCTGGGCCGACATAGTTCAAATTTTCAGGAAATCAGAGTTAAATCCAATCGAATGCCATTAACCGCGTTTCGATCAGTACAGCCGTTCAAAAGTTATAAGATGTTTACATACACACTCAGAGAGAGAGAGATACATTCATGCAGACATACTGACGTCATCGTGAACATAGTTGGAAAAAAATCCTAGAATCTCAAAACGTGGACATCTGATATAAAACTCTCTTTTCGACAATCGAGCCAAAATCAGTCACTTCCTTATTTACATGACTAAAGCACCAGGTACTTCCAGGTACATCCAGGTACTTTATAAATTAACAGAGATAGCTTTCATAATTTGATGGTACAAACAAGGGACATGACATATTTGCGGAATTTTAGAGATTCGATGGCAGATTGCTAAATTTTCTGAAAGTTCATAACAATAAAACGCGGAGGATTTAGATAGAATCTACATCTTATGTTAACTTAAGCCCATTGAAAAAGAATGGAATCGATTAATATTTATTTATTTAAAATGTATGCACAAACACGTACAGAGGTGGACTTAATGCTACATGTCCATTCCAGTCCACATTCACTACCAGTCAATCTTAAACAAATATAAACATTGTTTACGATGGGGTGCACAGAGAAACTTAATACAATCGTTTACCTTCATACATATAGACATACCTTCTTAATTAATATTAAAATAAATTAAAATTAAACAAAACAATAAGATAATACGATATTACAATATACTTAGATACAAGTAATATATTACCTACAGATATAATACATTATACATATACCTACATAAATACCTAGATACATACAAGTACATATTTATATATCTATACATATAATAAAATCGTAGGAAAGTTAAAACTGTACATTGAATATTTTTTTAAAAGAATACTTGGGGCGTGATCTACAATCGATATCGAAGCCAAAAATATAGAGATTAGAATTTATGTATGTTTGTCTGTTTGTCTGTATGTATTTCCGGAGTAAACTCAAAAAGTACTGCATGAACTTTTACTTCAAATTTTGCATGAATATTACTAACAGGTCGGGTCAACATATAGGCTACATATTATCACGCTAACACCTACGGGGGAGGAGCAGTACGGAGTAAACGAAGTCCGCGCGGACGAAGTCGCTAACAACAGCTAGTAGTTATATA
Source organism: Apodemia mormo (assembly GCA_036924255.1). Classification (NCBI taxonomy): domain Eukaryota; kingdom Metazoa; phylum Arthropoda; class Insecta; order Lepidoptera; family Riodinidae; genus Apodemia; species Apodemia mormo. Next base: position 27,158,045 of record JAUPFN010000011.1, read on the forward strand.
AATACATATATACATACATACATATATACATACATACGTATATACATACATATTACACTGCCATAGCACGTTACACCATTATTGCTTGTCGATGCTAGCGCTAGTGTTTTTTTTTTTTTTGTGTAATTTCTATTAAGTTTTAGAGTTTTTCGAAATAAATGTTTATACATTGATGTATGTGTTTATACCTTTTTCTAATTTATATCTGAATAAATTTATAGCAAGAGTTGAAAAAAATAATTATTAATAAATTATGTTTATGATTAATATGTATATTTTAGCTATTTTAAGTTGTACATGGTGAAAAAAATATTAATACGATAGGAAGCCGCTAGAAAAACTACCGTATCGGGTTTCACACCAGCCGGTACGCGAAACTCAAATACTCGCTTTTGAAACTACCCGAAATAAAAAGTAAAAATGTAGACCTCGTAAAAAGTATTATATTCTTTAATGTAGACTAAATAATTAGCCAAGTATTTTATAGTCGTCGATCTTTGATAAGTGTACGTACAAAGATTAAATTTCAGACGAATCAAACGAAAAATCAGACGTCTTAAAATTTGTAAAAATCGCAGTCCAAAAATACTGTTACATAGATAAAAACCATCTTAATCATCATTAAGATGATTATATAAATAAAAGCATCGTAATCATCATTAAGATGGAGGTTCACCAAGTTTCGACGATGGAAATATAAATTATAGATAGATCTTTAACCATATGCTTGTTTTCTATCCTGTCTATAAACCTGGTAAGAAGACAGATTATTTGTTCTTAAAAACTAGTTCTAGTCCTTAATTATGGTAGAGTAAGAATATCAGTCAGCGCCTTTTGTTCTACATTTTCACCATTAACAAACGATGCAAGTGTACTCCCCATACATACCCGCACAATGCCTAGCATTTCTATAAAGACGCTATCAAAATTTTATCATTTGCTGTAAATTGTTTCTTGGATTGAGAAATTGGTTGTTCTTTGCTACCTGGCGTCTATAACAACCGTTTCTCTTGCTCTATACCGCAGAGCCGTTGCTGTTTTGAAGAGAACCGGGCTTGGAACAAATTACTCTTCATGTATTCAAAATAAAACCGGCTCTAATTCGATGGGGCATTGTTTCATTAGTTTAATTTCGGTCTTGAGGAATACGATAACAAAACTCATTTTAGAGCTTAACTCAAGTGGCTTTATTCATCGGCGTCAGTTAAAATGAGCGAAGCTGCCTTAAATATTCCTTTTCTCGTAATACTCCTTAAATAAAGCTTTTTATTTCAATGGGAATTTTTATTTTTCTCTAAATGACGATAGAAGCCATTACGTTTTACATCCAAGATTATATTTTATTTATTTATTTACTGCTATGCACTGACGTTGATCTCCTGACTTGATTTATTGATAATTTTGTACAAAAGTCAGTATCTTCAGCTAATTGTGGAAACACTTGTTGTACCTCTACCTACCCCTTTGAAAAATCGATCGATGGAATCGATCATATCGCAAAGAAAAATTTCGCCACATCGAGCCTGTCGACACTAGCTCAGTGGCAAAGCACCCCGGCTTTAGGGGAGGTTGCAAGTTCAAATCCCACGTGTCGATATTTTTCTTTGTTGTTTTTAAAGTATTTCAAGTTTTCCCAAGCACGGGGTGAGTGCTATAACACAAAAATATTCTACTATGATATAGTGTGCAAATATCCAAAAAATATCATGATATATTCTATGAAATTCAAAAATTGTGATTAAATTAAAAAGTGAAAAAATTAAAGTGAATTAAAAAGTTGATTTCTTGATAATAAGTTCCGAATCGGATCGCAGCCACATTCTAAGAAGATCCAGTAAGAGAAAGTCAGCGTAATTTTCTTTTTTTTCTATTTTTTGTATTATAAATGTGTATACAAGAATTATTTCACATCACAAAAGTTATTATATTACAATTTATAAAAACAAACAATATTCAATGAAAATGTTGTCAATTTACAAAGTTATATTACAATTTACAAATATTGTGCAAATTTTAACATTTAAATTTTAAGATGAATTTAACAAACTTATACTTCTATTTATTAACAATTAATTTTAGGCACGTTTTCATATTTTGATTCTCATTGAAGGTAATGTTGACACAGATTCGAATCAGAACTGTTTGTCTTTACACTGAAATAAACAGTTGTATTTTTAATTCTATAACATTGAGCTTTGCCTTTTCAATACATGTGTATTTTTATCTGCTAAAAATTACCATATCGGATGATTCATTTCAATTTTATCCGTCAGTTGACGGATCAAAGTAGGTACACTGTGAAATGTAGCAACATTTTTATTGCGGCGCCAATGTTATTATTGCGAAGTGTACCTGCATACAATTTTCATCAGCAAACTCAATTTAAAATACCGCTTCGGCCTGGTTTTAAATATTTTTGTATTATTTTTTTACAGAAACCAATACCTATTTTACTTTTACTCCGTTACAGTTTTATATGTACCTACTGGTGATTTTAAAGACTTTAGGAAAAAAGGTTTTGTTTAAATGCGTTAGGTCAAATTTATAAATCGATATTCATTTATCGTTCTATTTAATATTATTTTTACTGGGGCTGATCTTAACCAATGTGTTTTTCAGTTTGAAGGGTAAAGTCGCCGACAAAATATGTATGGCAAATATTATAGCAATACACCATGGACATCTTTGATGGCTACGGGTTGTCTCTTTTTTACATCAAAAGGGTCATCTGCTTGATGGCTGTACTACATTTAGAAAAACAAAGCAATAACATCCATGCTTATCATAGTCGCATTCCAGCTTAGAGTGTCTATAAACTTATACGTCATATGGAATTTCGACCCGCCACATCAATGGCCACACGTCACTAACATATTTAGTATCTATAGGTGAACATCAAAGAAGTCCCTGGTGTATCTTTTTTGTTGTTGCTTGTTTTTATTATCTAAAAAAGTATCTATCTATCCTACATATGTGATTTTTTTGTTTCTTATTAGAGGCATTAATTGATTTAACCTACACAAATAAAAATTAATCGCCGAAATAAATGTACGCGCATAACTTCGGAATAAATGCACTAAATTGGATAATTCTTTTTTGTTGTATTCGTTATTATCAGGACAAGGTTTTATAGAAGAAAATACTTAAAAATCGTACGAAAAAGATCTTGAATAATCTTATAATATGAAAAAAGAGTGACTAACCGAGACAAAAAATATAACTTTAATATATTACAATAAAGATGTACAATAACTTTGAAGAACAAAATCTTCTACTAAAATCTTTTCCAACCCTATTTTGTGCAAATAAAGTATTTGTATTTGAAAGATTGTTCAAATTATTTAATTACTATTTTTTTTATTTATCATGATTCAACTGAAAATAGTAGATTGTGTTTTTTTTTTTTTGTTAAATACACCACTCGTGTGAAGCCGGGGTAGGCAGCTAGTTCAAAATAAAAATATTGCTGTGATATTTCAGTCCTTGCACAATCGTAAACTCTGCTTGATTAAATTAAAATTCGAATATTCTCAGCTAGGTCCGACACTGACAAAACGTCCGAAACCACAAAATGTAATTCAGTAACGTTCAATTTCCTTTCCTGAAGTTGAAACCTCCAAAACTTGGAACATTGATGAGGTGATTTCCTGATTGTCTTACCGAGTCCACAAAGTCAACTCGGCATAGTTAATCATTAAAAGAAATTTTCATGAATGCACATTCCTTGTACTAACTTAGCTGATTGAAGTTTTGTAGATTTACGTCTCTTTTCATATCATGATAACAGATATCTCTCCTGATGGGAAGAAAGAAAGAAGAAAGATACATCGCCTGTAAACAACATAGATGTTAATGTTGCGTTACTATTCTTGTGTTGGGGTCTTAATGCCAAATGCACAAGTTTACTGGCTACTTACCCTCCAAACTGGAACACGACAGTGACAAGTACTAACGCTATTTCGGCATAAATAGGAAAGACGTTGGTATCAAACCAGGGAGGGACCACCTAGTAGTCACTCTGGTAGTGACACGTATAGCCAATCGGTCGCCTTTTAAGATGTGCCTGGCAGAACGGCAATTGGTCTGTTCTTTAAAGAAGGCCCGGAACAACACGGGTAAAAATCTCTCGTCAAATACAAGTTGATTTAATTTCTTACTATATATGTGTTTAAGCGCCTCGTGCTTGGAAAAGTTTGAAAAATTTAAAACAATAAAGAAAAATTTTGACATGCGATGATTTGAACTTGCGATCTTCCCTCAAGCCGGAATACCTTAACTAACTGAGTCAGTGTCGACTGGTTCAAAGTGACGAAATTCTTTCTTTGTGATCGGTATCGTCGAATGTACTGAACGCTAGATATACATACGTATTAAATGGTAGTTAAATGAACTTATTGTTACCGATGAAATTTCACATTTGTAATATTGGTCAACGCTTAGTGGTTCTATTCGTATTTTTGTATGTTCGTATGTGTGAGTATTAGTATTTTTATATTTGTCCACAAATTTCGCAGGAGTTAAATGCCATATTGAGATTTTTTTTTATTTAAATCAGGTATATTCCAACGCACTGAACAGTCTTAGTTTCATCAAAATCATTTAGTAGTTTTTTTAGAATTGAGTATAGTCTATATTTTAAGTCTATTTAAATTTTTAAATCACTACAATGACATATTTATGACACTATTATAACTACAATAAAATGTATAGAGAAAAGTATGCATTTAAGTTGATTAAATTATGGTAATATATAGTAATGAAAATAATAATCCAATATAATAGAATTAAGCATTACGTATTTAATTTATCGTCAAACAATTCGAAATTCTGAATAGCGTGCAATTTATATCTCATAGATAAGTCCATCAACTGTGCAATGTTAAAAGTGTTTCAAATACTGACAAAACTTATCGCCAGTTTTATCGCAGGAAAGTATTAACGCAAATCTGGTCTGGGTTGAATGCATAATGTAATCACCAACTAATAATATGCCATCTGACAGCCGCTGACCGAAATTAATCCTTTATTGTTCGTATCGGAAAAATTGAAAAACAGATTGGTATTTCTTGCTAAGAATAAATATGCTTTTCATCAGCTATCTGCTATTAAAAGTCCTGATTCTGTCGATATCAGATATCTGAACTTTCAAAAGTTTTGTAATTATTGGACAGGGCAAAGTATCGTCAAAATTATTACGGTATCTTCGTAATTGGCACAGCATTTCAAGAATATTTTTTAGCCTGAACACAATAAAAATCCAAAAAATGTACAGACCGGTTCAATTACGAACTAGTATTACGCTGGAATATAATATATATGTATATATGTATATATATATATATATATATATATATATATATATATATATATATATATATACATATATATATATATATATATATATATATATATACAGTGAGTGGTGAGTTACCTTCAATATTTAAGGTCGTGATAGTTGGCGATCATATATGCCGAGAAAAAATAAGATTAAAATTAAATATTAAAATACTTCTTAGTAAACTTAGTAAACAGTACACCGAGAATCCTATATTTACCTGCACCATCCTTGGACACCGCGCATATGCACGTGTCGCGTAGCGCGCTTTCAACACAGAATCAGAATAGCCGGGGGTTGTGGCAGCGTGTCCTTGATGTCGACTAGCTCCTACTAGAGAGTATAATATCCACATTTCAGTTATTTTTAGAGAAATATAGGTCAAAAATTAAGTCCCTAATTTTATTATTTCATTTTAACGAGAATCTAGTACCGAGTACTCTCCAGAAATATCGAAGGTCAGTCTGTATACTCTCATTAAATATCAATGTATCTATTCTTCATCTATCAATATAACTCACCAGTCAGTCTGTATATTCTCATTAAATATCAGTGTATCTATTCTTCATCTATCAATATAACTCACCAGTCAGTCTGTATATTCTCATTAAATATCAGTGTATCTATTCTTCATCTATCAATATAACTTTTCGCCGTGTTGGTCCCGGCCTCCTTTGAAGAATAGGCCAACTGCCGTTCTGCCAGGCAGGTCGTAAAAGGCGACCGATTGGCTATCGAGTCACTACCATCGTGGCTACTAGGTGGTAGAGTTCCGCATTGTCTCGCCCGGGTCTGGTACCACCGCCTTACCTATTCCTGCCGCAATAGCGTCAGTGCTTGTCGCTGTCGTGTTCCGGTTTGGAGGGTAAGGTAGCCGGTAAACTTATGCATGTGGCATTAGACCTCGTCTTAGATAGCAACACACCATTAAAATCTTTGGTGTCTATAGGCGATGGTTGACTCTTTCCATCTGCTTGTTTGCTATCTTATGATATAAAAAAAAAACTCACCAGTCAGTCTGTATATTCTCATTAAATATCAATGTATACTCTAAGTGTAATGTATAAAACATTGGAATTCTGTTTTCAGCTTATTAAACTAAGCTCAATAATACGCATATTTCGCTTTATAGAAACGTGCATAAATTAGAATTTAACTGAAGTTCTTATCAGTGTTTAAGAAATATTACTTTAAAACGCCTAAGGAATTCCTACTACTAACAACTAAAATAGTTTCCACCTTAAAATTACAGTATCAGAATCAATCTACCCTCACATTTCCACATAAATTACTAACTCCAACGAAACACTATTTTTACGATTGCAGCCTTCCCTCATCTGTAAACCAACTTTTTTATTTTTTATCTGCCTCAGTTATCGCCCTCTCCCTGTGATGGGCAGGAAAATTGGAATACTTCTTTTAATCATTAAGCTGCCTGTGACAGATTTACGTCATACACTGCCTTGTCGTAGTTACATCATAAAATAGCAGAATGTGATTGTTTATTGGCTTCAGACTTTGCAAGAATATGTTTTGTATTGTTTATCTCTTATTACAAGATAGGAAAATTAAAACACCATTTATTTTCTTCAATACCTATGTGTGATGCAACGTTTTTAAGTTAATAAAATCAAATTGACTTCACATATCAACTATGCCTATTCATATCACAATCGATATGACTCCCCGTTGGTTGAGTGGTTAGCGACACTGACTACGCAATCGACGGAGCTCGGGTTCGATCTCCGACGGGGACAAGCATTTGTGTGATGAGCCCAAATATTTGTATTTCCGGGTTTAGGTGTTTATTAAATATATGCTAGTATTAATATATGTATTTCTATGTATTAGTATCGTTAACTAACACCCATAACACAAGCTAATAATTTGCTTACTTTGGGGTAAGATCAGTAAGCACCAGTAAGTGTAATTTATTCCGTGAATATCACAAAAGCTACTGAATCAATTTTGACGAAATTTAGATTTTTCCCTAAGTGGAAATAAACCTTATTTAAATCTAAATAAAGTTTATTGCCACTTAGAACTTATGTCCATATAGCTCTCAGTTTCTGGGAAATTCGTGGACAAACATACAAATATACAAACATACATAATATACTTACGAAATTTATTACACGTACTCAGATGCCTAAATAGATTATCGTATTCAAATATTATCCAATTCCAACAATATAGCATACACGTATGATGTTGAACCGATAACCTCCGTTTTTTCGTCGGTCCTGTGTGGTCTAGTGGTCCGGTGTCGATGTTGACCACATGAGGTCTCGGGTTCGATTCCCGGGTCGAGCAATCCAAAAATTTTTTTTTCAGTTTTCTAATAAAAACCTCATTTCCCGAGATTGGAAAGTGTCCGGTTGGTGATAAGCTTGCCATCATACACACTGTGGGACCAAGTATCTTCGGCTAATCGTGGGTGTACTTGTACCTCTGCCTATCTATTCGGGCATACGGGCGTGAAGATACTTTTTATATCAGCCCAATGCATTCTCAAATATCAAATGTGATAGGTGGCAAACCTATCGCCAACCGGGCACTTTTCAATCCCGGTCAACGTTGTTTTTACCAGAAAAATGAAAAAAACACTTTTTAATTGCCCGACCTGGGAATCGAACCCGGAACCTCATGAGATCAACTCCGACACCAGACCACTTAATCACAGAGACGGTAACTGTTGTTGGGTTGACATTAACTACGCTAAAGCGTATTATTTTCCACCTTCGTTATCATTTCTAGGGTTCCGTACGTAAAAGGTAAAACGGGACCCTATTACTAAGCTTCCGCTGTCTGTCTGTTCGTCTGTCTGTCTGTCACCAGGCTGTATCTCATAAACCGTGATAGCTAGAAAGCTGAAATTTTTACAAATTATGTATTTCCGTTGTCGCTACAACAACAAATACTAGAAATAAAAAATAAAAATATTAAGGGGAGTCCCCATACAATAAACGTGTATTTTTCGTATTTTAAACTTCCCGTTACGTAATGTACGTAGATAGGAAGTTACTGAATTTGCCCCGGTTTTCGAAAATCGAGTTTTCACTGTCTTTAGCCACTAGATCTGCAGCATGTGATTGTTCATGCAAGTGATTGTTCATTAGATAGTGTTTCGTTATCAGACTATTTTATATTTCTCAGATTCTAAGGCCGAGACCATAATGATAAATAAATATCATTAAATAAATATCAAATCAATCAATCAATATCAAAAATATCAATCAATATCAAATAAATAAATATTAAATAAATATTAAATAGCAAGGGGAACAGTGTCTACCGAACGTCATGAGATACTCCATGCGTAACCGTGTCGCGAAGCTATTGTCCTTATATTTATTATTTTTATTTTAAAAAATCCCCTTTCGATGGAGCGGTTTACAGTTTTCCCTATTGTGTGATTTTTCTTTGAACTCTTTATGAAATATCGAATTTTCCCTTTAATTGTGAGCTTATCAGGATATTTCACAGACTTTTATTTACATTTTACCAAGATTTTTCTATAGAAAATTCAACAATGCAATATAACAAGGTCTTAAATACAAAAATATTTTTTTTAATTATAAGATATGAAACAAGTAGAAAGTTACTGTCTCTTAATAGAAAGAGAATAACTGCTGTAATTAAAAACCAGCTAAGTGCGTGTCAGGCCACCCGCCGTGTAGAGTTCCGTTGCTAACCATTGCAATAATGCAGCCTGGGGAAAGTTTTTATTGTTTAATGAAAATTTGACCTTTTTTCCAATGACGGACATATCTAAACCACAATAGAACTTAGAGACTAGCAGAAGTCAATGTTACATACAAGTAATATTCGAGCTAGCACAAGAGCTAGCACAGAGAGCGGAACAAACTGTCCCGAACCATTCCGAGATATCGCGTCCGTGAGAGGTGTCTTTGTTTGCGTTGCTCGAATATCACATGTATGTAGATTGACTACTGTTAGTCTCCAGTATACTGTGACCACACGGTCACCGCCTATAAAATTTTTGAGTATATTCTATAATATGTTGACTATTAAAGCTCGTAAACTTGTTAAGTCTAATTTTTTTTTACTTCGTTTTATATGCCACTACTGTGATTATTTTTTACAAATTTATAAACAATTTTTTAGCTGCCAAAGGGGGGAGGGGATGGGGGACACTTAACTCTAACAAAAATTAGCACAAGCTTAATATTTCACAAATGGTTCCCATATTCGGATTTTTTTTTTTTCACAAACGAACAATATTTTTTAAAAATTTATCCAATGATATCCCACTCCACAAGCTGCATAAGAAAAAAATAAACATCCCCACTTTACATGTAAAGAAGGCATCCTTAAAAAATCTGTTTTCAAGATCTTCTTTTATCATTTTGTCGATGTGGCTAATTTGTATATTTACGCTTTATTAGAACTTTGTAGTACTGAGAATCTTAAATTAACCAGTAAGTAATGGACGAACGGATGTACATTTTTTTTGGAATGAAATTACCAGACAGTACGGATGAGATCTCGGCGAAAAAAGTGTAATAATTTTTTTTTTCACGAGTTTTCATCACGAGTTTTTCTTTAATCTAAATCGCTAGGTCTTAAAAACCTTGTAAAATATCTCGGAACAAAATAGCCATCTGTCTGATGAGGGGGGACGAAATATGGGAAGAAGGGAGGAAGGGAAGATGGAGAGTGGGGAAGGAGAAAAGATAGAAATAGAGGAGGTGAAGGATGACGTCATATGGCGTAAGATGGCGAAAGAGGGTAAAAGTGGACAAAAGAAGCTGAAAAGGGCGAAAGAGGGCAAAATGTTGTGAAAGAGGGTTAAAGGGAGCATAGGATGGCAAAAGAGGACAAAAAAGAATGAAGAGGTGGGGGAAATTGTGAAAATGGGTGAATGATGGTGAAAGAAGGCTACAGAGGGCGCAAGAGAGCGAAAGATGGCGAACGTGGGTAAAATAGGGGAAAGAAAGCGAAAAATGGCAAACGATAGTGAAAGCGAAATCATAAAAAATTTATGCATTCGTTTATCTATAGACTTAACAACAAAATCTAAGTTTGAAAACAGACTTGAACTATTAATAATATAGTTTAGGTTTGTTTGTCTGTATCCCCAATCCCAATCCCGATTTAGGGTCAAAATAGTTTATCCTAAACAAAAGTGGTTCATTCTAAGCGTATCAGGATATAATTGTATAGCCCAGGACAATCTAGTCTTGTCTAAGTAATTAAGGCTAAACTATTTTGGCCCAGACCCAAATAATTCTGAATTATTGTTGAACTGATTGAATCATTGCAAGTGAATAAAATGTTGTAATCTCTAAACGCGGGGATACTCCTTGCGTGCCCCTACGCACTACCTTTCATTTATATTTTTACTTACTTACTTACTACAAGTTACTTCACTTTGTAAACTTTAAGGCCACGTTAGCACTTACTTAGTATTTAGTGCCTCGCACCTCGTGACAAAAACCCACCCGTTTGTTTACTTCAATTAGTCGCTAAAGAATTAGCTAGGCGCCAAGCGCGCAGTGCGACCGTTCGCGAAAATTCTAGAATGACCGCCCCTTTGGTCGTGTATTTAGCGACCCTAACTACGCAATCAACGGGGCTTGGGTTCGATCCCCGACGGGGACAAGCATTTGTGTGATGAGCATAAATGTTTGTATTTCCGGGTTTGGGTGGGTGTTTATTAAATATATTCTGCTATTTATATATGTATTTCTATGTATTAGTATCGTTGACTAACACCCATAACACAAGCAAATAATATGCTTACTTTGGGGCTAGATCAGTAAGTGTAATTTGTCCCGTGAATATTTATTTACTAAATGACGGATTTACTAAGCTACTCGCTAGATGGTTCGCTAGGCTCTGGGCGCTAAGCAAGCCGCTGTCTGTGTGAACGTAGTTTTACTGTGCCAAATACCATAGATACTCCTCCGTTCTCTTAAGTGTCGTAAAAGGCGTACAACATTTTTGGTTCACGCAATAATTCACGCAATTAATATAAAACGTGCCAAAACATATACAGATAAACGGTAACAGCCGAACAGTAGAATATAACAATACTATAAGGATTCTTTAATATCCCTCATACGTTACCAATACATTACTGACTGATTTGCTGAAATTTGATATCGTTCGTAGCCTTTTTTTATACACCATTATATTGCAAACAAGCAGATAGCTCTTTTGATGGAAAGGGAAACCATCGCCTATAGACACCAAAGATAATGGCACGTTGCACTCCATGCGGCGGGATGGCAATGAAATATGCATAATTTTACCGGCTACCTTACCCTCCCAATTGAGATATGACGATAACAAGCATTGACGCTTTTGCGAGAGAAATAGGTAAAGCGAGTGTACCATAGACCACCCGAGCAAGACGTTATTATGTACTTTAAAATATTCCAAAACATTAACATTATATTCCGTTCTTTACAGTTAATAGGTTAATTAAATATTAATTAACTTGTTATGCACAGGAAGATCAACATTATTATAAGCGCTAACAGCAATTAATTCAGTTTGTGTAAATATTTAATGTGTAGTTTATCATGATTGCCTTATTGGCTTATTGGTTATCCCATTTGTTTTAAATTCCCGGGATCGAAAAAATACTATCTGGCTGAGCACTCTGCTCGCCCCCGCGACTAATGAAGCTGTGAAGGCCCTTAAGGCCAGCAGTAATTCAGACATTCCGAAAAAAAGCACTTCTGGGTTTTTCTATCTGTAAAAGCTACTGAGATTTTTACAGCATCTAGGGCTTGAAACTGATTTTAAAATACCGTTTAACTAAGGCTTTTAGCGGTTTTTATGAAGGGATTCGCTCCGAGCGTATCCGAGTTGAGAGCGCTTCATAAACCTAAATAAACCGGTTTAAGCCAAAACCCACGAATGGTACGTCACACACAGTGCGTACGAAAATTGGGAGTGGCAAACATAAAAAAGAAAAACATGCGGCGTTCGTCACATTCACCGAAATCCACCGAGCAAAACTCTACCTCGAGGAGGCCCGATGCAATCTGCTGTAGTATGCAATACTTCATACAAAATGTATGAGAGTGATCTAGACGGATTTTAGGAATATAGCCCGGCCTGTTGAAGACCGCTTCAGTGTGCTCAGTCCTTTAGGGATTGATTTTTCAAAAACCATTTTTTTCACGATTCATGACTGCCTCGTGATCTAGGGGTAACCTATTCGGCTCAGACCATGATGTCCTGGGTTCAATCCCCGGGTCAGGCAAAATGTTATTGAGGTTTTTTCGAGGTTTTCTCGATAATTTAGTCCTCAGTAGCAGCTCGGAGTCTAGCAGAGTGGTGTATTACCACTCCCGTACTTCGGGTGAGCACGTTAAACTGTCAGTCCCGGTTATTGCTAGAAATAGTCGATAATCGTTAACATGTTGGTAAACGAGGCAATGAGGATCACCACTTATTTCGCCAACCGACAAACCGGTGAATCGTGGTGAACTGGAAAGTCTATAGACGTTCGGTTTACTCTACCTACCCCGCAAGGGAACCGGGCGTGATGATACAATATTTTTCAGATATCAATGCGGACACAAAATCCTTGTGAGCATATATTGTGAGTAATAAATATTGAAGTTTTACTTTATTTTGAGGTTTTTATTTAGGCAATTAATAAATTAGTCGAATATACTTATATACTCGTATATAAAATGTCAAACAAACAAAGGCTCTCCTGATGGTAAGAAACGACCATCACCTTTAGACATCAAAGCTATTCATTTGGCGGGTTCCAGTTCCACATGCGTAATGTTACCTTACCTTCCGAAATGGCACACGACAAGCACTGACGCTATTGCGACAGAAATACGTAAATAGGTGGTTCCGTTACAAAACTCCACTACCCATTTTTCGCTAACCCATTGTTCGCTATTAGGACTACCTGGCAGGAATGTGCATAAATGGACAACGGGACAGGTGCCTCTAGATTATTATTTATTAAACCTTAAATACAAAATAATATACACAACGCTTAATTTTAATAAAAAAATCCCATAGAACATATACCCTCCTTTCTAATTTTGTAAGCAGATCGAACACACAATATTCAACCCACATGTCTGAAAAATCAAATTATCGGTTAACTGAATTAAAAATTTGACAAGGTTTGGTTATTAACCTACCCACAAATAAAGTACGATGCCCAAAAAGAAAATAAAATATTTATTTCGATTAATAATTGATGTGACGGACTGAGTGGAAAAAGGTGTTCATTCGCCATTAGCGAAGCATCTATTTAATAAATCTGTCTAATCCATGTCCGGAGCTTTGATATACCGCTATACTCTAAATAAATTTTTGTTAATGCACTTGACGCAATAAATTAAGCAGAAATATAAACTCTATTTTCATCTATATCTATATTAATATTATAAATGCGAAAGTTTGGATGTTTGGATGGATGGATGGATGGATGAATTTTTGTTACTCAATAGCATACAAATTCCTAATTGGATTTGAATGAAATTTAGCACACAGGTAGACGATGGCCTAGAATAGTACATACGCTACTTTTTATCCCGGAAAATAAGGTGATCCCGCGAAATTCACCAAAAACTTATATAATGCAGCGGGCTGCACGCTGCAGCTAGTAATATTACAAACGCGAAAGTTTGGATGGTTAAATGGATGTTTGGATGAATGTTTGTTACTCAATCACGCAAAAACTACTGAACGGATTTGGATGAAATTTGGCACACAGGTAGATGAGAATATGGGAGAAGAATATTTATCTCGGATAAATGAATTGTTCCCGCGGGATTCACCAAAAACATTTATAATGCAGCGGACTGCATCGTGCAGCTAGTTAATTTCATATATTATGTAGTCCAGTGAAATGAATAAAGGGATCACAGAGATGAGAAATTAAAAATTGCTTTAATCCATCCTTACGTGATAGCCACCCCGTTGGTCGAGTAGTTAGCGAACCTATGTAAGAATCGATAGGGTTTGGGATCGATTGCTGACAGGTTCAAAATTTGTGTAATTCAAATACAAACAAAGATATTTGTATATATATTATATATATTCCTACGTATATATATATATATATATATATATATATATATATATATATATATATATATATATATATATATATATATATATGCATATATATGTATATATATATATATATATATATATATATATATATATATATATATATATATATGTATATGTATTTCTACGTATTAGTGTCGTTGACAAATAGCCATAATATAAGCAAATAATTTGGTTATTTTGAAGTTAGGTCAATTCATGTAATTTGTCCAGTTACATTTTATTATAATTATTATTTAAACCTGTTCAAAAAATGTTATCGATACATTAAGTATTTTGAGCGTAATCGTGGCACATCCATACATACAGACATCCGGACGTTTCAAAAAAAAATTATCATTTTTTTAATTGTATATATGTATTATGTGTGTGTACATATATTATGTTTGACAAATATTTTTTACTTATATATCCTCACGCCAGATCCATTACGGGGTAGGCAGAGAGAACCAAGTGCATACATCACGATCCTTGCAGGCTTGTCTCGCTTCCTCCACATTCATCACTCTCTTCATACATACACGCCGATTGCGAAGACTCTTGACAACACTTTCGGATAGTTCTCGATCAATCTGATCCTGGTATGTTAGTCTTGTTCTTCCCCGGTACCTACATCCTTCCACATTCGCCTTGTATGTCTGTTTTGTTAATCATTCTTTCCAAATGTCCGAACCAACGGAGCATGCCCTTTGTCATCATTACACCGACACTTTCTTTCAAGCCTAACTTCTCTATCACTTCCACATTACGAACCCGGTCCGTGAGTGTTACACCATATATTTTTCTTAGCGATCTCATCTCTACCGCGTTGATTCTACTTTCATGCCCTTTCTGACATACCCAACTCTCACTTCCATACAATAGCGTTGGGATAAGCACATAATTACACAGAGCTAGACGGGCACCCTGACTTAAAATTGTGCTATTAAGTAATCTCCCTAACGCTCCATTCACTCTGTTTCCCGCACACACTCTTCTTTCCACATCAGCGGTTCACCTGCAATCCCTGCTAAAAACACAAGATATATATAAACTCATTCACTTGTTCCAGCACTACATCATCGACTACAACTCTTACACCCGTTCTGGTATTGCTTCTTTTTCAAACACTAAAACTTTAGTTTTCTTCGCATTTAAGAGTACGCCCATACTCTTACAATCATCATTCATAACTCTAACCAGTGTTTGCAGCTCAGATAGAGTTAAGCCTAGAAGTACAGCGTCATCTGCAAAGCAGGCGCTTCACCACTAGATCACTCATGCGCATTCCTACATTCAATGACTTTAATCTTTGGAGACACTTATCCAGGTATAGAATAAACAAGCAATCTGACAACACACAACCCTACTTGAAGCTAATATTGACAGAACCAGGGCGATAGTTGCCGTCCACCCGCACACATGCTTTGCAATCCTAGTACATGGATTGCAAAGCACGCAGAAATCGCCCATCTATGCCATTACTGGGCAAAATGTCCCAAAGTTTCTTTTGCACAACTGTATCAAACGCTTTCTCCAAATACACAAAACTGCAGAATTGCAGAAGATGTAAATTGTGCACCCACGATTAGCCGAAGATATTTGGTCCCACAAATGTGATAGGTGGCAAGCCTATCGCCAATCGGGCACTTTCCAATCCCGGGCAACTTTGTGTTTCTCAGAAAACTGAAAAAACACTTTTCTTATGTGCCCGACCCGGGAATCGAACCCGGGACCTCATGTGGTCGACGCCAACGCTGGACCACTAGACCACAGAGGCGATTCCACTAGACCACAGAGGCGATTAATATAATACTAAAATTCACGAAACTCCTTCAAAAATTAATATTACTTGATTTTACATTTGTTATTGCATTTTATGCCACTCACGTCGCAATATATCGTCAACACAAATATAATTCATTTTTGTATTACTTATCATGAAGATTATTTGATTTTAACCACTTAAACGTTAAAAAACGATTAAACTTTTGTTTACAAAAATGTTTATTCTCTCACAGCGTAAATAGATGCCACTTGTTGTTTTTTGTTTCTTTCGGATGATGCTAAGAGTACTTATTTATACGGCCTTGTATGTTGTAGATTTCGATTATAATAATAAATATTTTCATTTTTGTTGCATTTTATAGAATAGTTTGTTTAAAACTTTGCGTCTTATGTATCCAACATTTTTATAATTTGTTTGGTTTATCTATATTAATTATTAATTAATTAATTAATTAATTAATTAATTAATTAATTAATTAATTAATTAATTAATTAATTAATATTATAAATGCGAAAATTTGGATGTATGGATGGATGTTTGGATGGATGTTTGTTACTCAATCACGCAAAAACTACTGAATGGATTTAAATGAAATTTGGCACGCAGGTAGATGATGACCTGGAATAGCACACAGGCTACTTTTTATCTCGGAAAAATTAAGTGATCCCGCGGGATTTGCCAATAACTTTTATAATGCAGCGGGCTGCACGCTGCAGCTAGTCAGAAATAAAAGAAAGTGTTAACTTATAGCAGAATAGAAAAATCTTTGCTTGAATTAAAAATAAGAAAAAGCATACAAGTTTGATTAGTTTCATGACTTTCCGCCTAAAATCCTTTTAAAATTAATTTGCTATTAAAAAGTGTCCGTTGAATTCTAATATTGACTTCTTGTGAATAAAATTAATTTAATAATTTCGGCTGACGCTGTATTCTTGTAGTCCATTTAGGCCGGTCTCCTCACTCTCCTTTAAGGCAGTCAATAAACTTTTGCACTTGACATTTATATATCCGCTTCACAGATAACCACGCATCATCACATTTTTGACCTTCCTTCAAGAGAACCATCTATTTGTTTGCTATTCTACGTCTTAAAAAAGTGCATTCCCGAGGCACAAAAGAACACACTATCACCAAAATCTAGGCTTGTACTAGGATTAATATTCCAGGAAAAACCCAAAACTATATTGCCCAAACCGGGAATAGAATAAGAGACTTAACATTCTAAATCGTAAGACACACCATCGATATTGTAATGAAAATAAAAAATATCATCACGCCATAAATAGTTAAGGCACGTTATTGTCTTATCTACACGTATAATCAAATGGATCTCGATCAAAAAATGATTTCGAATGAATTTGTCATCTAAGTTAATTGGATTTTTTCATTTAGTTTGTATAACTTTTAACGACTTTCAAATTTGTTCCCAAAAATGTAATTTGCGTGATAGTATTAAATATCCGTTTTCAACCGACAAAAAAGAGGTTATCAGTTTGTCGTATATGTGAGACACGCAAAATGTAAGATTATCTATTTAGGCGTCCAAACACGTGTACTAAATTTCGTAATTGTATGAATGTCTGTATGTTTGTCCACGAATTTCTCGGGAACCTAAAGTTATATCGAGGTCATTATTTTTATTTAAATCAAATATATTCCTACGAACGTAAAATCGGTTCAGTACATGTTGAGATATGAGTATAGTTTGCCTTCTAAATAATCGGAAATTATATAATAAACACTTTTAACAGTTTTATTTAAAAATATTTTTAATTGGTTTAAATATAACTCGAGAAGATTATTTGCAAATGTATAAACATTACTCCATAAAAAGTGTTATTTACTTTGCGCAGAGATTTTGAGAGAGAGAGAGAATACACATTTTTTAAATTTTATATTTAGCGAGAATGCTCTATTTTACTGAAATGAGAAAATACTTTACAAACATATTACATTTCTTTTAATTATAGTACAGCAAACGAGCAGATAGCAGAAAGAAAGACACCGCTTACAGATACCAAAGATGTTAATGGTGTGTTGCTATCCGTGTAGTGAGATGATAAATCCGCTTGTGGCAAACGTAAATAAGTTTCCATCTATCTTATTCCCTAAACAGAAACACGTCAGTGTCAAGCATTGCCGCCATTGCTGCCACAATAGGTAAAACCAAAACTCGGCAAGATGTCTCCGAACTCTAACGCCTCAAAATAATGATGGTAGTGAACGTTGAGCCAATTGTTTGCATTTTGGGTAGCAGAATAACAGAGGTAAATTCTCAAAATGGACCCCGCATGCAATAAAAAAAAAACTACTATTTTACAGTAAAAAAATACTAACGTTTCCATCTGCATATTGGGGGTTTAATTTCACACGCGTAATTTTCATGACTTAGGTAGCCTCCTAGCCAGAAGATAAGAGATACAAGAACGAAATTACTGAAGTTATGGTGTCATAATTGACAACATGGTAGCATCGTATCCAGACTTATTAACTAGTAGTTACGACGACATATAAATTTGCCTTAAACCGCTACTTATCAGCAGCTTGGTAGTATAGCAGATGGTTTATTTTTCATAAGGGATCCAGAATATTTGACGTCAAGCAATTTAATGCATTGCTACTCGAGTAGAATATATATAATGCCACATTCATAAGTTTATTAGCTAGTTTATTCTCCAAATGGAACATCTCAGTGCTCTTAAGTTATTTGAACTGGAATAATGAAAGTGGTTGTATGATGCATAAGCTAGACGTTAAAAGAGTTCTACCGTCTATAAACAGTCACGATTATGACTTTTTACTATTATAATATCTTCTATGATATCTCATACATATGGTCCTTGGACATATACGATAGATGTCCAAGGAACATAAAATTTCAAGAAAATTCATACCCTATTACACCCTCTTAAGGGCTGAATTTTGAATAGTCCTTCCTTAGTGAATGTGTACATCATAGGAGGAATATGTGTGCGAAGTTTTAAGTTTCTTGACTTAAGGGTTTGTCCTGTGCGTTTATACAAAATTTTCATTTCCTATTTTATCCTCTTAGGTATTGAATTTTGAAAAACACCGAAATACATGACTCATTGTTGTTGCTGTACTCACTTCATATGAAATGTCTTGCAAATATATCCAAGGAGTAAAAAGTTTCATACAAATAATTTTTCCTCTATCTCATCCCCTGGAGGTTGAATTGTAAAAGTCATTCATAAGTGCGTATTATAATAATACGCGAAAATAGACACGCCATTGGGAAGGAAACGTGTCGCCGCAAATATGAGCAAACGCTCCTATTAATTTCAATAATTTCATACATTTGTAGGTTATGTTATATTGTGAAAAACAGAAATAAACCATGTTGTAGGTACTGTTCCATCATACGGCATGAGATGACAAGATTTAAAAATTACTCTGGAAGTGATTTTTAAAAATTAGACTTGAGTTATTCCATTGGTAAGTAGTATAACTATGTATTTATGTATTTAATTGCAAGCTACACTGACAATCTAAGAAATTGTCCTGAAAGTTTTAGTTCGTGGTTGGAACCATTAATTAGATGATATTTAAAATATGAAATACTGTGTAATGTCGGTATTCTGTTTCACTCTCATGCCCGGTTTCATTCTATACATTTATGTATTTGTTTTTTATAGTGACGCATTTTCGTTTTTTTTTTTGAGTACAAATCGCAACTATTATAATGAAGATTCACTTTAAAATTTCGTCAAATATAGCAAATTGCATCAAAATCGGTTAATCTGTTCGGCACTTATAAATGGCGGAAATTTTCAAAACAATTTTTTTCTCCATTAGGTATATCGATATTTTTTAAGTACTTAATCAGTTTTGTGGTTGACATTTTTGGCTACTAGGTGGTAGAGTTCTGCATGGTCTCGCCCGGGTCTGCATCTGCTTGTTATATATCTTATGATATAAAAAAAAGCTCAAAAAATGAATCATCGTACTTAAAAATACATCTTTTCAAAAATTAAAATAAAAAAGAACAAATGCTTTTTTTACTCCTTTAAGAAAAAAAACTTAATTTAGCTGAAAGTTTCGAGAATAGCTTGCAAGATCGAGCAGTGAACAGATTTTTGTATTTTGCTGCTGCTGTAAGATACGCTCTTCAATAAATTCAATAATATGCATACTAATTTTTACCTTACATGTTAAAAATTAAAGTGGCATCAAATTGTCTGTCTGTTTATTTGTTTATCTGTAATGTATGTTTCACCGTTAATGTGCAAAGGCGTTTGTGATGGTAGCGATTCAAGCCATCTACAAACGCTATATATATATATATATATATATATATATATATATATATATATATATATATATATATATTATTTGCTTGTGTTATGGGTGTTAGTCAACGATATTAATACGCATATAGATACTTTTACATTCATAATAAACATCCAAACCAAGAAATACAAACATTCACAAATATTTGTCCCTATCGGGAAACGAACCCGTACCCTATCGATCCGTGATCGCTAACCACTCGACCGACGCGACGGGGTGGTCACGGTGAATATGTACATGTAAACAAACGGATAAGTAAGTTCAATTCGTATGTATGGCATAATATTTATTACTCTTTATATAATATATTACAGGATTAACACAGTACTGCTACGTCATAACTTATACTGTATTAAAACATGAAAGAGAAATATTTTGCTGCGCTTTTAAAAAATCACATTTTATTTACGCATTTGAATTTGAAAGAGTTTGCCCCTTAAAGCGTAAAGCTTAGAAATAAAAACGTTAGAAACATCGTAGCTTGGCTACGAACCGTAGCCACTATTACTCGTTAGCAACAGTTACCCTTAACTCGTGCTACGCTACGCACGTCTGTTCATATTACGAAATCACAAAAGAGTTATTACAAATACTATGGATTTTCTTGCAAGAAAAATATATCTATGAAATTTTTGAAGCTCGGTTTTAAAATCTCTTACAAGTTTAGTGTAATATAGTTGACAAATAAAATAGTCTTACAATTTTAATTGTTAACGAAAAGTTTTGGTACATGAAATGTGCGTTTTTAATTTAAAAATGTTACTTACATTTGCATTGTGCTACTGTTTGCTTATTAATCCTAAAGGTAATATCACAATTTTTATGCTTTTTAATTTTTTACTTTCGTATACGAAAATATTAAAATAAAGTTTTTGGATTTCCCGAAAAAATTTTTGCTGTTAGTTTACTATGTATAGTGCTGTTTATTTTTACTTTCATTTATATTTTTTAAATATTATTAATATACAGTGTTTTAGAAAGTTATTGTAATTGTTATAAATCTTAAAAGTCAGTAAAAGTACTCATAAATTTTATAAGTAGAAAAGGAAATTCTGTGTCTACTTCATTAACTATCGTCAATGAAATTGATATTGAATTTCCTAAGACTAACGCTTTATTTTTTTTTTAATTCATATTAATACTTTATACTTATTTTTTCTATAAAATTACTTTAGCTATCCTCACTGCAAATCGTTTTTTTATCCCTAAAAGCTATTTTTTAAATATTTGTCTGTTTTAAACTGAAAGAATTAAAATAAATAAACCCCGATTCGCTTGCGGGGTAGATAAGGTGAACCAAACGCCGTTATACGCTTGGGTACAATTTATAATTTTTTTATATCATAAGATAGCAATCAAGCAGTTGGGTCTCCTGATGGTAAGATTCAACCGTCGCCTATAGACACCAAAGATGTTAATGGTGCGTTGCTCTCTTGTGGTGAGGTCTAATGCCACATGCATAAGTTTACCGGCTACCTTACCCTCCAAACCGGAACACGACAGTGACAAGCACTGAACGATATTGCGGCAGGAATAGGTAAGGCGGTGGTACAAGACCCGGGCGAGACAATGCAGGGCTCTACCACCTATTAGTCACGATGATAGTGACTCACATAGCTAATCGGTCGCCTTTTACGACATGCCTGGCAGAACAGCAGTTGGTCTATTCTTCAAAAGAGCCCGGAACCAATATGGATTTGTCTGCAATATCCGTTGCGTTTGTCAACTTTAGTGACTGTGACTACCACAGACCAC
Organism: Apodemia mormo; assembly: GCA_036924255.1. Taxonomy (NCBI): domain Eukaryota; kingdom Metazoa; phylum Arthropoda; class Insecta; order Lepidoptera; family Riodinidae; genus Apodemia; species Apodemia mormo. Next base: position 27,180,298 of record JAUPFN010000011.1, read on the forward strand.
ACGAATTGGTCACTGCTTATTTACGCACCTAAGAGTTTTATATGCCTTTCGCCTTTCCGATGCACGATGGTTTTTTACATAACGACCAGATTGCGGGCTCCTAGGGCTATTTAAAATTTAAAAAAAACTCAAAATACATTGCTTAACTTAGGAATCAAATATGAGACCTCATGAGTGGAGTTAAAGTAATTAAGGAAAAACGGAGTTGAGAAAAAGATACGAAGAAATAAGTATATTTTTGTATATTTAAATTACAAACTTCTAAAAATTCATTTAATTTGTACTTTCCATCGTCGGCACTTGGTGAAACTGCATCATATTGATTATATAATTTACCGCCCCGTTGGTCGAGTGGTTAGCAGCCCTGACTACGCAATCAACGGGGCTCGGGTTCGATTTCCGACGGGGACAAGCATTTGTGTGATGAGCATAAATGTTTGTATTTCCGGGTTTGGGTGTTTATTATATATATACTAGTATTTATATATGTATTTCTATGTATTAGTATCGTTGAATAACACCCATAACACAAGCAAATAATTTGCTTACTTTGGGGTTAGATCAGTAAGTGTAATTTGTCCCGTGAATTATATATATATTATATTATTATATAATATAAACACTTGCACTGTTTCACAATTGCAATTTATTTTTTTTATTTATTACACAATCACTTTAAAACTTACAGCCAACCGGTTTCGCCTATTAAAGCATCATCGGGGCTTTTACATCAACTTGTTTACATTACACTATTGTAAAACTTAAATATTATACATACACAGACTTTATTAACTAAAATGCGAGTACATAAAGTAGATGGACCATCCATCCATTGTCCATCTGTCTTATGTACTCGCATTTTAGTTATTAAAGTCTTTGTGTAGATATGTGTAATATTTAAGTTTTACAATAGTATAATGTAAAAAAGTTAATGTGAAAGCCCTGATGATGCTTTATGACAATCCATCCATTGTTCATCTACCTTATGTACTCGCATTTTAGTTATTAAAGTCTTTGTGTATGTATAATATTTAAGATTTACAATAGTATAATGTAAAAAAGTTAATGTGAAAGCCCTGATGATGCTTTATGACAATCCAGCCATTGTCCATCTACCTTATGTACTCGCATTTTAGTTATTAAAGTCTTTGTGTATGTATAATATTTAAGTTTTACAATAGTCTAATGTAAAAAAGTAAATTTGAAAGCCCTGATGTTGCTTTAATAGGCGAAACCGGTTGGCTGTAAGTTTAGAAGTGATTATGTAATAAATAAAAAAATTAAATTACATTTCTGAAAAAGTACAAGTGTTTATATTATATAATCTATATAATCTAAAAATTGAATCAAATTTTTAAAGTATTCTGTGTCGAGAATTCATTGTTTTTGTAATTTATCTTTTTAGTTCAATATAATGTTTTATGAACTAGTATAGCTTGCTCTCTGATCGGCATAATTAAAACGTTCTCCAAATTTATGTGAGTAGGTTTTGGTACTTGAAAATGTCCTTTTCTAGAGTTTATTTACAGACTACACTCACCTTAATGTAAAATTATTAGACAATCGGCCCAACAGTCTAAGCATTAAAAACAGAGTCATATTCACATACATATGTAATAGTTATTTATTATATATTAAACATTTTGCTATGGCTTTCAAAAAATATTACACTCCCCTATAATATTGATGAAATTAGATTGTTTTTGCATTATGAATTAGCCTTTCAAATTATAGCCTAAAACATGATTGGGATCACTTTGCGGTCCTTTATTTATGTATTCAGCACTTTATTGTACACAAAAAAATACATGATAGAAAATAACAAACGAAGATAGCACCAAAGGCAAGGTTATCCCTAATAAGAGATATCTTACAACTAAAATGAAATTCTTTTTTATTGCTGGCAGTTAAAACTTAGTTTGGGCTAACTACTATCCTCCAAATCGCAATATAAAAATGCGAAGAAAAGCAGACACTAACAGAAGTAGAAATTATACTTGTTTTGACTAATATAAAAACAGTTGTTTTCTTTAATTGTATTTTCTAAAATTAATATTTCTAATGTGCCTAAAAATTTTACACCAAAAGTTAATATATAATATTTTTTTGTTTCAGTAACCGTCTCTCTGAAATTGATATCTGTATCAATCCCCAGCTTAAAGCAAAGAGGTGAATCAGTCACTATGACGTGTGATTACGATCTTCAAGGTGGGAAATTATACTCCGTGAAATGGTATCGGGATAACGAAGAATTTTACCGCTATATGCCACGTCTGAAACCTCCACAACATTCACATCGGATTGAGGGAGTCAGAGTTGACGTAAGTTATAAGTTATCTTTTATATTATTCTTATTATCTTTTATATATTTTTCAGGCTCCATGTGGAGTAAATACTACCTTTCTTTTAGCTAAGCAAATCATAATCACAAAGCGAAGGCAAAAGTTATCAATGTCATTATAATTACTACGAGTATGTGGTAGAGTTCTTCAACGTCAACCGACTATAATAACGGCAGGGGTTCTTAACCACCTTCTCTAAGAGGAAAAATTTCAATATAGATATTTTTTATATTTGCAAATATATCTTTTTTGTTTGGGAGAGTATAATTTCTGTACCGTATAGAATTGTTGAAGGCCTGACCCAGGATTCCAGATTTGTAGGGTGTCTAGGAACTCTAGAGTATAGCCTATTCAGTTCACATTATAAGGGCCCAGTTTCAATCCCCGGATCGGAAAAAAGTGTTATTGAGGCTTTTTCAAGGTTTTTCTCGTAACACAAAACCCAAAAACTAGCTCCTATTCGTCGTCACTTAGATTCCGATTATACTTAAACTATCTGCAGCGTGCAGCCCGCTGCATTATAAAAGTTTTTAGTGAATCCCGCGGGATCCCTTAAATTTTCCGGGATAAAAAAGCCTATGTGTTATTCTGGGTCTTCAGCTATCTACATACCAAATTTTATCGTAATCGATTCAGTAGTATTTGCGTGAGAGTAACAAACATCCATACATACATACTCATAAACTTTCGCATTTATAATATTAGTAAGATAAATTGGGATAAAATATTGATAGTACATATCATTCAGAAAAATGTATTATTCCACTAGTGAAAGAATCTTCTAAACTAGTTTAATAATTTTTACTTTCTACAAATTCGCATACCTACATACTTCTTTATAATATTAGAATAGATTACTTTGTTACGTCTGATAATTATTTTAAATTTATTCCTAACGATTTTTGTTCTCGATTCGATGAAACATCCGGCCAGTTACTTAAAGTACCACTAACTTATCTATTTAAGGGGCTAAGTCTAATTTTCACTTTGATTAGTGCGTATGCGAGTGTTTAATGCAGGTGCTTTGTGTTAAGCCCCGTTTTCACTTTGATTAGTACGAGTGTGAGTGTTTAAAGCAGGTGCTTAGTATTAAGATAAAAATACATGAAGACAGCCGTTGATCAGTGCGAGTGATAAGTAATCAGCATCTATTCACTTTTACTACGCTGATTACGAATCACTCCCACTGATCCACGGCTGTCTTCACATATTTTTGGCTTAATACTATACACCTGCATTAAACACTCATACTCGCACTAATCAAAGTGAAAACGGGGCTTTAAGCATAAAACATGCGCCGACAGCCGTTGATTAGTGCGAGTTTTAGTAATCAGCGTAGAAAAGTGAATAGAAGCGTGTTCTATTTTTTGCGAGTAACACTGCGCCGCGCCACGCGCCTTTGACACCCGACTCGTCGGGCCCTAAACACGCTTGGACGTGTTTGTTTAGTGATAATTGTTTAGCACTTATTGACTTTGGTCATGCATGTTTCGATGTCTGAATCTTTATGTACTAATCTTGGTGGCTAAACAGTGCTAGACACAACTCGCACTGACTGTTCGCAATGTCACTCGCAACCACAAACACTCGCACTCCCGGTAATCAAAATGTAAACCGGGCGTTCTTCGTCAACCTCGTAGTGAAACGATACCTAAATTCATTATCATCTCTGAATATAACGAAACCCATGACGAATGACCAGGTGATTTAACGCGGCCCATTCATTTTATTTTTTTTAACTTCGTTGTCGTTTTTAGGGTTCCATACCTAAAAGGTAAAAACGGGACCCGATTACTAAGCTTCCGCTGTCTGTCTGTCCGTCTGTCTGTCTGTCACCAGGCTGTATCTCATAAAACTGAAATTTTCACAAATTACGTAAATACATAATTTGTGCAACATTTGTAGTTACGACAACGGAAATCCGTTGCCGCTATTACAACAAATACTAAAAATTTTAGCTATTACTACAAATACTAAAAGCTTTACCTAAGCCCTCAGGAGACGAAATAGGAACTAATGCTGCCATTTTGTGAAATTTCATTGTGCTTTTTGTACTGTACTGCTTGTTTGTCTGTCTGTACTGTCATTGCAATGTCACTGCATTGTCAGCTTTTCTTTGTAAAATTCTTAAATATTATGTACTCTAAACACTTCACTAGCGCCTCCATCCACTAAGCAGATAAATTGGTGGCACTATTTTTCCCCGTGTAGGTCCGGCATCCTTTGAAGAATAGACCAAACTGCCGTTCTAGGTTCTACCAGGCCAGATCGTAAAAAGCGACCGATTGGCTATACGAGTCACTAATATCGTGGCTACTAGGTGGTAAAGTTCTACATTGTCTGGCCTGGGTCTGTTACCACCGCACTACCTATTTCTGTATAGTGCCTATAGTGGCAGTGATTGTTACTATAGTATTCCAGTTTGGAGGGTAAGGTAGCCGGTAAACTTATGCATGTGACATAATACCTCGCCACAAGACAGCAACGCACCATTAACACCTTTGGTGTCTATAGGCGATGGTTGACTCTTTCCATTAGGCCCATCTGACCCATCCGCCTGTTTGCTATCTTGTTATATAAAAAAACTATGCTAATTCAAATGGTACTATTGAAATACCACATTACTTTAAATTAAACTATTCTTTACGCTACAGTACGAGTACTCATCATTGTCTTACTAGTTAGTCTTAATAGTTTGGAGAGGGAAGTAGCCAGTAAAGTTATGCGTAAAATTAAATGGCTACCTCATAAATAGCAACGCACCTTCATCACATCACCTTTGGCGTATATAGGCGATGATTATTTTTTTCACCAAGAGAGCTATATCCTTGCTTGCTACAAAATATCTTTAAAATATTTAAGCCAACTGATTATTTCTTACAGGGTTTAATAAATATTAATAAAAAGGCCTAGATTTTTCAAAAAGTCAAACTTTGAAACAGCCTAACTCGCACGATATTTCCGTGCAGCTTTGATACCGGGATTTTTAAGAGAAGGATTCAAATTCCTTAGAAGCCCGCATCGCATTGGCGACTATCCTTTCGTGTTGTAAATGTCCACGGACAGTGCTTTCCATCACGTAGCCCGCTCGCTCGTTGCCTGCGAATTCAATAAAAATAAAAATCTGTAAACTTACTGATTCTGCAGGCCATCCCTGAAACTTCCCTTTAAATTTTAAGCTCAACGAAGCAAAAACTATACCTAAGTAGATATGCATTTTCGAACTCAAAACTCTTTTTAGTAAAAAAAGCCAACTATATCAGCCCAAACTCCAGTATTAGTACTTTCCAGTACTTCCAGTGCCATCATCACATTTTAGAAAACATCCAGCACCTATTTTTTTGCCAAAATAAACCCAATTAGGTAGCCCAAACTCTTTGAGTTTTTTTTAGGAGTTCTCATAGACTTCTTTCAACTCTATCATCAAACACTAGAAACCATCCGGACCCAAAGTCCTTCCAAAAGATCCAAAAACAAAGAATCAAACGAGCTCAAAATATAAAGTATTGCTCAATTTTAATCCAAAGTTCACATAACCTTCTTCCTGCTTCGTCATAAGACTCTGGGAATCGTCCAGCGTCAGGATATTTATTTTTTTAAAAATAATTCCAAACTTCATAGATTTATTTTGTTTGGTTTGAAAATTTCCATAGCCACCTTCCATTTTCATCATTAGATCCTAGAAATTATCCAGCACCAACGTGTATACCAAAAAACTCAAATAATCCCATACTCGATGGTCTTATCTGGTTTAGTTTAGGAGTTCTCATTAACTGATTTCAGCTCTATCATCAGATACTGGGAAACATCCCACCCAAAGACCTTAAAATAACGAAACAAACGAGCCCTAAATCGATGGTGTTGCTCAATTTCAATTCAAAATTACCATAGCCTCCTTCTAGCTTCATCATAAGACCCTAGCATTCATCTAGCACCAAAATGTTTGTCAAAACAGAACAAATGAGTCCAACAAACGATAGGTTTATCTTGTTTAGGAGTTCCGATTACCACCTTCCAGTTCCATTATCGAATCCTAGAAATCATCCAGCATCAAACTGTATGTCAAAATCAATCGAATTAGACCACACTCCTTGGGTTTAGCTGCTTACTTTGCCTTTCTGGACAGTGCTATTTTTAACTGCCTGTGCTTATTGCCTATAGTAGAGATTAAAATATAATATATTATGTGTTTATGGCTGGCTTATAATTTACATTTCAATAATACCTAATAATCCTAGTCCAATTAGAAAATTCTACTTTTAAAGTATTGATTTAGTTTTACTCGGTACAAGGAACATATGTGTATTGTCTATTACAGAGGTTATCCAGCTGCTGTGCGTCGTGATTTTTATTTTTTGTCTGTTAAAAACATTATTGCTATATTTATTGACCATTGACTACCTAGCATAGACAGGTAATATTTGATTTCATGTACCAAATTGATTCTGTTTCTATTAAAATATATAATATGTAGAGCACAATTATAGAGCATTATGTTGAAATCCCTTCTAATTTTCTTCTCTGATTTAAAAAGGCAACATTTTAAGTATTGTAGATAAAGAAAACACAGAGAACTATTAAAATGGCTCAAAACATTTAAAAATAATATCATTTTTCATAGGCCTTACTCAGACATAATAAATGAGAAAGAAATTTTACAAAATTATTAGCTTTTTATTGTACGTGATTTGACTAAATACGATCATTTTATTACCAGATGTGGACACACCGATATTCTTTTATGTGAAAGTTCAGCTGTTTTTGCGTGATGCACGTTCAAAAGCAACAGCTATATTTTAAAGATATAAAATAAAGATATACCATGAGGAAAGCTTCGTAAAAGGTCACATTACAATGTGACCTTTTACGAAGCTTTCCTAAAAATAATAGATTCCATAAAAGAATATCGGTGTGTCCACATCTGGTATTTAAAATGATCGTATTTACAATAAAAAGCTAATAATTTTGTAAAATTTCTTTCTTATTTATTATGTCTGAGTAAGGCCTATGAAAAATGATATTATTTTTAAATGTTTTGAGCCATTTTAAGAGTTCTCTGTGTTTTCTTTATCTACAATACTTAAAATGTTGCCTGACTCAGTTAAAAGATACTCAGCATTGCGAGTACTTTATAGAGATCAGAAAAAAAGTTTAAAATCGCTTTTAAAGATTTAACGTTCATTTTATAACGACCCAGGTGCCATTAGTGGGTAAATATAAACTGATAAAAGCTTTACTCGTTAAAATTATGACTTTCATGTGAATTTGAATCTCCTCAGGTGTTGATATGGTAATGAATATTTATGTGATTATTTACAAACTTAATGTGTAATATAAATTTTATTTTTGAAGAGATGCTTCTGTAGAATTGTTGTGACTTAAAACACGGTGAAATGAAAGTGCGTCACAAGAGAGAAACAAACACATTAATGTATAGAAATAAGCTGGTGAAAAAATAAAATAGAATATATTACACAGTATTATATATTTACTAGGCGGGCAACCGGGCTTTCGCTCAAATAATATTTTTTTAATGTGAAAACGGCTTATCACGAAAATGATACTCACCTAGATCAATGTTAGAAATTAAGCCACGTTTCGGATAAACAGATAACATACAAAATAAATATATAAATATAAATATTAACGGGAAAAATTACACTTATTGATCTAACCTCAAAATAAGCAAACTATTTGATTGTGTTATGGGTATTAGTCAACGATACTAATACATAGAAATGCATATATAAATACTTTTACATGCATAATAAACACCCAAACCCGGAAATACAAACATTTATGCTCATCATACAAATGCTTGTCCCCGTCGGAAATCGAACCCGAGCCCCGTTGATTGCGTAGTCAGGTTCGCTAACCACTCGACCAACGGGGCGGTACAATATACAAGAATCGCTTGTTTAAAGTATTTATTTACTTGTTTGTTTATTAGTAAGAGATAAAAGTATCATCATAATTAATTATTAAAATATAATATACTAGCTGATCCGGCGAACTACATTTTGCCGATGAACCAGCAGATTTAGGATTTTAAAATTAACAAAAAAATATTTGCTAATTCAGTTTTTTATTAGAATAGAATAAGTAAAGTTTAAATTGCCAGCTATTCTGGATGAAAACAAATCCAAAAACACAAAATTCTCTGAAGATGCAATAAGTTAAAATAAAACTAGTTCCCGCCATTTTTCAATCGTTTTTCAAGGAAGCTAAATGAACGTATGTGATGAAGAAATTCGGTACATTTTAAAATTTTATTACAAAAAAGGTAAAAATGCGACAAACGCCGCTAATAAAATTTGTGCCGTTTACGGACCTAATGTGGTATCAATAAGAGTAGCACAAATGTGGTTCAATCGTTTCGAGTCTGGAAATTTTAGTGTGAAAGATGAAGTTCGCTCTGGTCGCCCTGTCACAGATAAAATCAGTGCTAACTTTGAGAAAGTGGAGCAAGATTGACATATTCGTAGCTACGACATGCTGAAGAACTAGATGTTGATCAGAAAACAGTTTTACGTCATTTACGAAAGTCTGGGTACAAGAAAAAACTTGACATTTGGGTACCACGTGATCTCACTGAAAGAAACCTAATGCAACGTGTTTCTATTTGCGATTCTTTGTTGAAACGTAACAATTCCGAACCAATTCTTAAACAGTAATCAACTGTTTAAGAAATGGTTCGGAATAACTGCCCGTAATCAACGGGTGATAAAAAATGGGTGACTTATGATAATAATGTGTGAAAAAATGATGGTCAAAGCATGGACAAGCCCCACAGACCGTGGCAAAGCCCGGCCTGACTCGGAACAAAGTGATGCTATGTGTATGGTGGGATTGGAAAGGAATCGTCCACTATGAGTTCTTGCCACCGGGTAAAACTATCGATTCTAACATCTACTGTCAGTAACTGATGAGGTTAAAAAAGCTGTTGAGAAAAACCGGCCGGAGCTGGTGAATAGCAAGGGCGTGGTGTTCCGCCATGACAACGCCAGACCGCACACATATATAGCCACGCAGCAAAAATTGAGAGAGCGTGGCTGGGGTGTGTTGATGCATCCTCCGTATAGCCCTGACCTTGCTCCATCAGGTTTCCACCTGTTTCGGTCATAAAACATACAACTAACCTCAAAAGAACACTGTCAGTTTTTTTTACAATCAAACTACCGTCGTGGCTACTAAATTACTTATTAGGCCGCTGCGTTACTTATTCCTGCCGCAATAGCTACAGTGCTTATCACTGTCGTGTTCCGGTTGAGAAGGTAAGATAGCCGGTAAACTTATGCATGTGGCATTAGACCTCGCCACAAGATAGCAACGCACTATTAACATCTTTGGTGTCTATAGGTTACGGTATACCGTTGACTCTTTCCATCAGGAGACCCATCTGCTTTTTTGCTATCTTATGATACAAAAAAAAAATATGCGGTTAAAACTTTGAGACTGTCAACCTTTTAAACCATGATAATATGGAATATCTTGGGCTACTTTTATTTTAGAGGTTTTTCCACGCGGACAAAGTTACAGGCACAGCTAGTAATTTATATGTGGTGTCTTTATTTTACATACATTTTTTTGACAAAAATTCGTTTACCGGCTTTTCGTATTAACCCCCCGCCACAAGGATAGAGACGCACCCTAACATCTTTGTTGTCTATAGGCGATAATTGTTTCTTTTCATCAGGAGGGCCATCTGCTTGATTGTTATCTTATAATATAAAAAAATAACCAGAATAGAAAACTTAACTACTACCACGTGTGAACATAAACTCGTTTTTTTTAAATTGTATTACTTTACATAAATTAAAATTATTACTAATTTGAATTTGAATTTATTCAGGTGCTGATAAGGTAATGAATATTAATTTCATTATTTACTCACTCAATTTTTAATATAAATTTGATTGCTTTATATAAATTAAAATGATGACTTTTATGTAAATTTAAATTTCATCATATATTGATGAGCCAATGAATATTAATATGATTTATAGTTTATACTAATCACCTGAATTTACAGATACAAATAAATAAAGTTGGAGAGTCTATTTGTAATATTAAAATAATCGCCTTTTTTATATCATAAGATAGCAAACAAGCAGATGGGTCTCCTGATGATGGAAAGAGTCAACCATCGCCTATAGACATCCAAGATGTTAATGGTGCGTTGCTATCTTGGGGCGAGGTCTAATGCTACATGCATAAGTTTACTGGCTACCTTACCCTCCAAACCGGAACACGACAGTGACCAGCACTGACGCTATTGCAGCAGGAATAGGCAAGGCGGTGGTACCAGACCCGGTCGAGCCGATGCAGAACTCTACCACCTAGTAGTCACGATGGTAGTGACGCGCATAGCCACTCAGTTGCCTTTTACGACCTGCCTGGCGGTACGGCAGTTGGCCTATTCTTCAAAGGAGCCCGGGACCTAAACTTTTTTTTAGTTTTTAACTAAAACAATTGGAATAAAAAAACACAGGAAATTGAAATCAATAAATAATAAGTACTTTAAATATGATCTGTTACCTGTGACTATGTTTGTATAAACCAAAAATATACCGTACTTTTACATAATCGCGTAAAAAAAAAGAATCCTTCGCCATGGATGTGACTTGTTATACCCAAAAATATTGTTTCAAACACAACTGGTTCATTCAGAGATTAGTGTATTAAACAAACAAACTCTTCAACTTTATTATATTAGTAAAGATAACACAATGAATATTAATATAAAAATCTACATATTCAATCTATATTTATGCAAAACTGGGTTAGTCGTCGTAAAAAGAAACTTGAATACTTACGAGTACCCAGAAAAGTCCGTGACTGAAATATATCAGTAGTTTCAAACTAATATTTAATCCCATCTGCTAGTGATAATGCATTTTCCTATCTGTCATAAGGAAAAAAGAATAATTCGCCAAACATTAATATATTTAAACCGAGCGACGAAAGCCAATTTGACAGGTATGTATGTAATTATGTGTTGATCTGGGCTCATTTGAAGAATAGACCAACAGCCGTTCTGCCAGGCAGGTTGTAAAAGGCAAGCGATTGGCTATGCGAGTCACTACCATCAGTAGGTGGTGGAGTTCTGCATTGTCTCGCCCGGCGGGGTGATCACGTAACTTGCAATGCGAAATTATCGTGATTGTTTAGTTATTGCAAGACACATAACAGCCTTGTAGATTAGTGGTAGTCATTGCCGCTTGATTAGTTTTGATGCTGTGACATTGCAAAAAGTGCATCTAGTGACCAGCAAACAATCGGCGACGTTTTTGATGATTTTTTCATTACGTTTAAGAGTCATCGCTGATCGCTGGCGAATTGCAAACGTTAGATGATACGCCTACCGGTCTGGTACCATCGCCTAAGCTATTCCTACCGCAATAGCGTCAGTGCTTGTCACTATCGTGTTCCGGTGGAAGAGCAAGGTAGCCGGTAAACTTATGCATGTAGCATTAGACCTCGCCGCAAGATAGCAACGCACCATTAACATCTTTGTTGACTACACGCTATGGTTGACTCATTCCATCAAGAGACCCAACTCTTCTTCAAAAAAATATTATCGGGACTGGATAATATTTAAGTATGATGATCTACTTAGGCGTGTTGGATACTTAAATACATCCAATCCATAACTCTAAGGTGACATTAATTGAATTCGCTATTTTCCGCGAACTAATTTGTGGGTGGGTAAAACTCACCAAAGGCTGGAAAACAGACCATACGGAAAGAATATCCCAGCGGCATAATTATCCACCCACATCAATCACATTCTCATCTACGTGAGCAGCAAACGCAAAAGCACACAATATACGCAATCAACGCGCGTTTCACTTCGTAACCGAAGCATCTTCAGAAGAAATAAATACTACTTACGAATACTACTCCCCAGTTCGCGGAAAAAGCAAATCCAATTAATTTCACGTTCGATTTCAAAAGCTAATATTTATTAAACCAGTTATAGGATAAACAAAAAACTATGATTTAGTTTGAACATAGACTCAAAAATAAAATCTTTTCTAAGCTTGACCATAGACCAGACACTTCACTTCACATTCCTAACTTCGACCACAGACACTTGTTATCATAAACCAAACATTTTTTGTAAGATAGCAAACAAGCAGATTGGTCTCCTGATGGAAAGAGTCAAGCATGGCCTATAAACACCAAAGATGTTAATGGTGCGTTGCTATCTTTTGGCGAGGTCTAATGCCACATGCATAAGTTTACCGGCTGCCTTACACTCCACACCGAAACACGACAGTGACAAGCAGTAACGCTATTGCGGCAGGAATAGGTAGAGCGGTACCAGACGTGGGCGAGACAATGCAAAACTCTACCACCTAGTAGCCTCGATGGTAGTGACTCGCATAGTCAATCGGCAGGAATAATTAAAGCGGTGATACCAAATACCCGGGCGAGACGTTTCATAATTCTGCCACCTAGTAGTTATGGTGGTAAGGTCATGTATATTCTTGTTACGTACGCAGTTGGCCTATTCTTCAAAGGAGCACGGACCAACTCGAGGATTCATGCACTCTTAGGGGATTAGAACATTCTTTAGTTAAGTTTATATGTGTCAATTCCCTGTGTTGGTCCCGGGCTCCTTTGAAGAATAGGCCAATTGCTGTTCTGCCAGACAGGTCGTAAAAGGCGACCGATTAGATAGGCGAGTCACTACCATCGTGACTACTAGGTAGTAGTAGTAGTAACTAAGTAGAGTTCTGCATTGTCTCGCCCGGGTTTGGTACCACCGCCTTACGTATTCCTGCCGCAATAGCGTCGGTACTTTTCACTATCATGTTCCGGTTTAGGTAAGGATAAGGTAGGGTAAGGTAGCCGGTAGACTTATACGTGTGGCATTAGACCTCGCCACAAAAAAAACGCACCATTAACACCTTTGGTGTCTAAAGGCGATGGTTGAATCTTTCCATCTGGTGACCCATCTGCTTGTTTGCTATCTTATAACATAAAAAAAAACTTAGGGCGGCTTGCACCAAAATGCTTAGATCATTATAAGTCACTAAATACGTTTAAAGTGACAGCTTTTAAGGCGTTTTAACATTTGCTAAACATGTTTAAGGGACTAAATGCATTTAACCATTTTGGTGCAAGCCGCCCTTAATTTATCTGTAAATGTGTTGTAACGTATGCGTAAATATTTATAGGGTGTCTAATATTTTTTTGGTTTTTTAAATTATTTCAAATGCATATTATATAAAATGTTAGTTTTCTGCACTTCTCTATATAAAACCTTATAGCCAAATTTCCTGATCCTCGATTTTCATAAAAAGAGATAGGTACAAAATTTTCGCTTCACGTATTAACATATAGGTATTAATGGCAGATAGTTTAAAAAATTACCGATGTGTAGAAAAAGCAAACCCGCTGAGTTTTTCTAATCGGATCCTCTCAGCGTGTGACCGCGTTTCCAATACACTTATAGCTATATAAATTTGTAAACCCGTCTAAAGAGTCTGTAAAAGACAATTTGAACGAAATTTTCTCATTCTCATTACAATTCGTAATAAGATAGATAAAATATTAAAGGTTCCTAATTATTTTTAGAGCGGTTACGCTCTGTATTCGATACGAAACTAAGAAAACCCGGACCGAATCGAATATTGCGTTAAGAGCTTTTTTCGATCAGAGTCCGTGAAAAAAACTTACGAATTCCATATTATCAAAAAAAAATTAGCATTATACAGGAAATAGCGTATCTACTGTGAACTGCCTTTCATTCTGATACTACTGTTGAATGTTTTATCATTTTCTAATTTCTAACTTTGGCTACTTCAGTCCGTTAATATTGCGCTTAATAATGCGCTCCGAGTTGACAAAAATAACCCAGATTTTAACACACATGGTTTTCGATCAAAAAACTGCACTAAAATCGCGTCACACACACGTTAAACTCAAAACACTCCTCATTTTTGCTACGACGGTTAAAAATAAATATTATCTCGCTGGTTCCAACATACGTGGTAATTTCCTGTATTTTTTTTGTGAACTTAAGTAAATATTTTCCTAGAGCGTAAAATTTCAAACCCGTGATGTAAACGAAGTTGAGGCAAACAGCAGGTAAATAATAAACAATTCTTAAAGATTAAAAAACCTTTAAACACATTTATTTTTCTTAAAACCACCTTCCTGTTACATATGTAGAGCAAAACACGAAAAAAATTGATAATCTTCGCACTGAAAATCTGCAGCCTCATGTCAAGGTTACCAGCTCATTTCAACTCCATAAAAGTAACAGAATATTAAATTACATATCGATCAAGCCTGCACCAGTTATACTTCCATCACGCAGAAAAGAGCTGATCAACTTGAAACAGCTGAACCGATTTTGATAAAACATATCTAAGAGCTAACGCTAGAAAATCAACTTTCAAATAAGAAAACCGCATCCATATCGATTCACTTTCAGTGCTAGAGATAATTACAGACACACACACACATAGTGGCTTATAACACCCCTTTTTTGCATCGGGAGTTAAAAATAAGACCTATCTATACATATAATAAAATCGGAGGAAAGTCAAAACTGTACATTGAATATTTTTAAAAGAATACTTGGGGCGTGGTCTACAATCGATATCGAAGCCAAAAATATAGTTTTTAGAATTTTTGTCTGTTTGTCTGTTTATCTGTTTATCTGTTTATCTGTTTATCTGTTTATCTGTTTATCTGTTTATCTGTTTATCTGTTTATCTGTTTATCTGTTTATCTGTTTATCTGTTTATCTGTTTATCTGTTTATCTGTTTATCTGTTTATCTGTTTATCTGTTTATCTGTTTATCTGTTTATCTGTTTATCTGTTTATCTGTTTATCTGTTTATCTGTTTATCTGTTTATCTGTTTATCTGTTTATCTGTTTATCTGTTTATCTGTTTATCTGTTTATCTGTTTATCTGTTTATCTGTTTATCTGTTTATCTGTTTATCTGTTTATCTGTTTATCTGTTTATCTGTTTATCTGTTTATCTGTTTATCTGTTTATCTGTTTATCTGTTTATCTGTTTATCTGTTTATCTGTTTATCTGTTTATCTGTTTATCTGTTTATCTGTTTATCTGTTTATCTGTTTATCTGTTTATCTGTTTATCTGTTTATCTGTTTATCTGTTTATCTGTTTATCTGTTTATCTGTTTATCTGTTTATCTGTTTATCTGTTTATCTGTTTATCTGTTTATCTGTTTATCTGTTTCCGGCGTAGGGATGTGACGACCCCATCGCCCACTGGTGGAATAATTTTTGTGACAAAAATTATTTAACACCGGTGCAGTCAGTCAACCAAATTAGTGGTAGTGCCATACTGCATTTGCAACTGAATAGGCCGGCACGCCCGGGGAGATACCACTCTCTCACTTGACACCGACGTAAAGTAGCAGCCCTGCTGCTGCGTTTCGTTTGGTTTGTGAGAGTCCCGGAGGCCTAACCCCCCCCCCCGCACACTATGAATGCGCTATTTAAAAAAAAATACCCCAGGGGGGTACCACTTGCACCAGCAGTGGAGAATCCCCCCCTGAGCGTCCGTGCTCTGGATTCCAGCCAGGTCATGGATGCTCAGGCTGCCCTGCGTATTCTGGAGGGGGCAAAATTGCGCTCATAGACAATCCTGTCCGGGGCAAACAGGGCAAGAAAGCCATGGCACCCCCTACCACGCTTACTGTGGATTTCTGCAATGTCAGGGGGCTTCATTCCAACTTGAACGCCGTCCACTACCATCTCGAGACGGCGAAGCCAGCTTTGCTCTTTTTGACCAAGACGCAGATATCTTCTCCGGCTGATACTTCTTACCTCTCCTACCCGGGGTACAAACTGGAACATTCCTTTGTACCGCGGGCTGGGGTGTGCGCATACGTCAGAGAAGATATCTGTTACCGGCGCCTCGGCAGACTTGAAGGTCAGGACCTATCCATCCTCTGGTTACGCGTAGCTTGCGACGACCATCCACGCAGCTACGCGTGCCTATACAGGTTCCATGGCGGGAATACTGAAGTTGACCGGCTCATTGAGCATTTACAAACGGCTGTAGATTCCGTGTTAGAGCAGACCCCCTCCACAGAGATCGTGATCTTGGGCGATTTTAATGCCCACCACGCCGAATGGCTTTGTTCGCGCACCACCGATCATGCGGGGAGGTCTGTTCACGATTTTGCCTTGGCGTATGGGTCTTACACAACTGGTAACTTCGCCCACGCGAGTTCCCGATGTGGATGACCATATGCCTTCACTGTTGGACCTTCTGCTGACCTCTCATCCGGACCATTATCAGGTATCTGTGGACGTCCCACTTGGCTCGTCAGACCACTGCCTGATCCGGAGTAAAGTGCCGGTTTCGCGCCTATCACGGCCTCCTTTAGCAGGCTGTCGTCGCGTTTGGCACTTTAGGTCAGCAGATTGGGACGGGATGCGGTCTTTTTTTGCGTCCTACCCATGGGGGCGGTTGTGCTTCTCGCTGGATGATCCGAATGTCGTCGCTGACTCTATTGCCGATGTAGTGCTGCAGGGCATGGAACTTTTCATTCCATTTTCTGCGGTACCAATTGATGGTAAGTCTCAGCCTTGGTTTGGTCGCTCCTGTAAAACGGCTTCGCGCCGCAAGCAGGAGTGCTACCGGGCTTGGGCTGCAGCGTCCGCATCTTGTGATGAAAAAACCAGCACATTACGTAAGGAGTACAATTTCGCCTCGAGGTACTTCAAAAGAGCTATCGCCAAGGCAAAATCGGAACACATTGGCAGAATTGGTGAGAAATTAGTTCGCCTTCCTTCGGGCACTCGTGCGTTCTGGTCTCTCGCCAAGGCTGTCTTAGGGAATTTCTCACAGCCCTCTCTTCCATCCTTGCACGGAGACGATGACTCTCTGGCCCATACCGCAAAGGAGAAGGCCGATCTCCTGGGCTCCTTCTTTGCGGCCAACTCGACTCTGGATGACCAACGGAACGCACCGCCTACCATCCCGCAGTGTGATAGTTGTATGCCAGAACTACAATTTCGGCAATCATCTGTACGTAAAGCACTACTTTCCTTGGACATCCATAAGTCGAGTGGGCCGGATGGCATCCCGCCGATTGTGCTAAAAATGTGTGCTCCAGAGTTGGCGCCAGTATTAACACGCCTATTCCGGCTCTCCTATTCACTCGGCGTGGTACCGAATTCGTGGAAGACAGCTTTGGTGCATCCCATCCCTAAAAAAGGAGATCGCTCTAACCCGTCTAACTATCGGCCCATAGCCATAACCTCCTTGTTCTCCAAAATTATGGAGACAATCATCAACTCTCAGCTCCTCAAGTATTTAGAAGAGCACCAGCTGATTAGCGACCGTCAGTACGGTTTCCGTCGCGGCCGCTCAGCTGGTGACCTTCTAGTATACCTAACTCATCGATGGGCGGAAGCAGTTGAGTCCAAGGGGGAGGCATTGGCAGTTAGTTTGGACATAGCGAAGGCCTTTGATCGGGTATGGCACAAAGCGCTTCTCGCGAAGCTGCCTTCCTATGGGCTTCCTGAGAAATTATGCGAGTGGATCACCAGCTTTTTGGCTGACCGGAGCATCAAGGTCGTTGTCGACGGTGCGTGCTCCGACCTTAAATCTGTCAATGCTGGTGTTCCCCAAGGCTGCGTGCTATCACCGACACTGTTCCTTCTGCATATCAATGATATGATGCGAATTAGCAACATACATTGCTATGCGGATGACAGTACTGGTGATGCTACATACTCCGGCCGTAGCAGTATTTCTCGGGAACACGTCGAAGAGTGCCGAAACAAGCTTGTGTCTGAAGTCGAGAATCGACTTACCGATGTCTCGGAATGGGGTCGCCAAAACCTGGTTACTTTTAACCCCAAGAAGACACAGCTTTGCGTGTTCACCGCAAAAAAGACGCCCTTTGTTGTATCACCTCGATTTGAGGATACTCTCCTGACAGCCTCAGCTAGTGTCGGAATCCTGGGAGTTGACATATCGAATTACGTTCAGTTTCGCGGTCATTTGGAAGGCAAGGCTAAACTAGCCTCCAAAAAGCTCGGTGTGCTCAGCAGAGCGAAACAGTACTTTTTGCCGGCCCATCGCCTTCAACTTTATAAGGCACAGGTTCGGCCTCACATAGAGTACTGTTCGCATCTCTGGGCCGGAGCTCCTCAGTACCAGCTTCTTCCTTTTGATCGCATTCAGCGTAGAGCGGTTCGAATCGTTGACGACCAGGCCATTTCGAAACAGCTTGACTCTTTGGCATTGCGCAGAGATGTAGGTTCTCTCTGTGTCTTTTAGAGTGTATATCATGGAGAGTGTTCCGACGAGTTGTTTGGATTAATTCCTGCCGCCGAATTCCACCATCGGACATCGCGTCAAAACTTGAAGTTCCATCCTCACCATCTCGATGTCTGGAAATCCACAACTCTGTCATGGAACCAATTACCGGCAGGGGTATTTCCGAACGGATACGACATAGGGACCTTCAAGAAAAGAGCTTACTCATTCTTAAAAGGCCGGCAACGTAACTGCAAGACCTCTGGTATTGCAGATGTCCATGGGCGGCGGTGATCACTTACCATCAGGTGCACCTCTTGCTCGTTTGCCCCCTCTTCTATAAAAAAAAAAAATCTGTTTATCTGTTTATCTGTTTATCTGTTTATCTGTTTATCTGTTTATCTGTTTATCTGTTTATCTGTTTATCTGTTTATCTGTTTATCTGTTTATCTGTTTATCTGTTTATCTGTTTATCTGTTTATCTGTTTATCTGTTTATCTGTTTATCTGTTTATCTGTTTATCTGTTTATCTGTTTATCTGTTTATCTGTTTATCTGTTTATCTGTTTATCTGTTTATCTGTTTATCTGTTTATCTGTTTATCTGTTTATCTGTTTATCTGTTTATCTGTTTATCTGTTTATCTGTTTATCTGTTTATCTGTTTATCTGTTTATCTGTTTATCTGTTTATCTGTTTATCTGTTTATCTGTTTATCTGTTTATCTGTTTATCTGTTTATCTGTTTATCTGTTTATCTGTTTATCTGTTTATCTGTTTATCTGTTTATCTGTTTATCTGTTTATCTGTTTATCTGTTTATCTGTTTATCTGTTTATCTGTTTATCTGTTTATCTGTTTATCTGTTTATCTGTTTATCTGTTTATCTGTTTATCTGTTTATCTGTTTATCTGTTTATCTGTTTATCTGTTTATCTGTTTATCTGTTTATCTGTTTATCTGTTTATCTGTTTATCTGTTTATCTGTTTATCTGTTTATCTGTTTATCTGTTTATCTGTTTATCTGTTTATCTGTTTATCTGTTTATCTGTTTATCTGTTTATCTGTTTATCTGTTTATCTGTTTATCTGTTTATCTGTTTATCTGTTTATCTGTTTATCTGTTTATCTGTTTATCTGTTTATCTGTTTATCTGTTTATCTGTTTATCTGTTTATCTGTTTATCTGTTTATCTGTTTATCTGTTTATCTGTTTATCTGTTTATCTGTTTATCTGTTTATCTGTTTATCTGTTTATCTGTTTATCTGTTTATCTGTTTATCTGTTTCCGGCGTAGGGATGTGACGACCCCATCGCCCACTGGTGGAATAATTTTTGTGACAAAAATTATTTAACACCGGTGCAGTCAGTCAACCAAATTAGTGGTAGTGCCATACTGCATTTGCAACTGAATAGGCCGGCACGCCCGGGGAGATACCACTCTCTCACTTGACACCGACGTAAAGTAGCAGCCCTGCTGCTGCGTTTCGTTTGGTTTGTGAGAGTCCCGGAGGCCTAACCCCCCCCCCCGCACACTATGAATGCGCTATTTAAAAAAAAATACCCCAGGGGGGTACCACTTGCACCAGCAGTGGAGAATCCCCCCCTGAGCGTCCGTGCTCTGGATTCCAGCCAGGTCATGGATGCTCAGGCTGCCCTGCGTATTCTGGAGGGGGCAAAATTGCGCTCATAGACAATCCTGTCCGGGGCAAACAGGGCAAGAAAGCCATGGCACCCCCTACCACGCTTACTGTGGATTTCTGCAATGTCAGGGGGCTTCATTCCAACTTGAACGCCGTCCACTACCATCTCGAGACGGCGAAGCCAGCTTTGCTCTTTTTGACCAAGACGCAGATATCTTCTCCGGCTGATACTTCTTACCTCTCCTACCCGGGGTACAAACTGGAACATTCCTTTGTACCGCGGGCTGGGGTGTGCGCATACGTCAGAGAAGATATCTGTTACCGGCGCCTCGGCAGACTTGAAGGTCAGGACCTATCCATCCTCTGGTTACGCGTAGCTTGCGACGACCATCCACGCAGCTACGCGTGCCTATACAGGTTCCATGGCGGGAATACTGAAGTTGACCGGCTCATTGAGCATTTACAAACGGCTGTAGATTCCGTGTTAGAGCAGACCCCCTCCACAGAGATCGTGATCTTGGGCGATTTTAATGCCCACCACGCCGAATGGCTTTGTTCGCGCACCACCGATCATGCGGGGAGGTCTGTTCACGATTTTGCCTTGGCGTATGGGTCTTACACAACTGGTAACTTCGCCCACGCGAGTTCCCGATGTGGATGACCATATGCCTTCACTGTTGGACCTTCTGCTGACCTCTCATCCGGACCATTATCAGGTATCTGTGGACGTCCCACTTGGCTCGTCAGACCACTGCCTGATCCGGAGTAAAGTGCCGGTTTCGCGCCTATCACGGCCTCCTTTAGCAGGCTGTCGTCGCGTTTGGCACTTTAGGTCAGCAGATTGGGACGGGATGCGGTCTTTTTTTGCGTCCTACCCATGGGGGCGGTTGTGCTTCTCGCTGGATGATCCGAATGTCGTCGCTGACTCTATTGCCGATGTAGTGCTGCAGGGCATGGAACTTTTCATTCCATTTTCTGCGGTACCAATTGATGGTAAGTCTCAGCCTTGGTTTGGTCGCTCCTGTAAAACGGCTTCGCGCCGCAAGCAGGAGTGCTACCGGGCTTGGGCTGCAGCGTCCGCATCTTGTGATGAAAAAACCAGCACATTACGTAAGGAGTACAATTTCGCCTCGAGGTACTTCAAAAGAGCTATCGCCAAGGCAAAATCGGAACACATTGGCAGAATTGGTGAGAAATTAGTTCGCCTTCCTTCGGGCACTCGTGCGTTCTGGTCTCTCGCCAAGGCTGTCTTAGGGAATTTCTCACAGCCCTCTCTTCCATCCTTGCACGGAGACGATGACTCTCTGGCCCATACCGCAAAGGAGAAGGCCGATCTCCTGGGCTCCTTCTTTGCGGCCAACTCGACTCTGGATGACCAACGGAACGCACCGCCTACCATCCCGCAGTGTGATAGTTGTATGCCAGAACTACAATTTCGGCAATCATCTGTACGTAAAGCACTACTTTCCTTGGACATCCATAAGTCGAGTGGGCCGGATGGCATCCCGCCGATTGTGCTAAAAATGTGTGCTCCAGAGTTGGCGCCAGTATTAACACGCCTATTCCGGCTCTCCTATTCACTCGGCGTGGTACCGAATTCGTGGAAGACAGCTTTGGTGCATCCCATCCCTAAAAAAGGAGATCGCTCTAACCCGTCTAACTATCGGCCCATAGCCATAACCTCCTTGTTCTCCAAAATTATGGAGACAATCATCAACTCTCAGCTCCTCAAGTATTTAGAAGAGCACCAGCTGATTAGCGACCGTCAGTACGGTTTCCGTCGCGGCCGCTCAGCTGGTGACCTTCTAGTATACCTAACTCATCGATGGGCGGAAGCAGTTGAGTCCAAGGGGGAGGCATTGGCAGTTAGTTTGGACATAGCGAAGGCCTTTGATCGGGTATGGCACAAAGCGCTTCTCGCGAAGCTGCCTTCCTATGGGCTTCCTGAGAAATTATGCGAGTGGATCACCAGCTTTTTGGCTGACCGGAGCATCAAGGTCGTTGTCGACGGTGCGTGCTCCGACCTTAAATCTGTCAATGCTGGTGTTCCCCAAGGCTGCGTGCTATCACCGACACTGTTCCTTCTGCATATCAATGATATGATGCGAATTAGCAACATACATTGCTATGCGGATGACAGTACTGGTGATGCTACATACTCCGGCCGTAGCAGTATTTCTCGGGAACACGTCGAAGAGTGCCGAAACAAGCTTGTGTCTGAAGTCGAGAATCGACTTACCGATGTCTCGGAATGGGGTCGCCAAAACCTGGTTACTTTTAACCCCAAGAAGACACAGCTTTGCGTGTTCACCGCAAAAAAGACGCCCTTTGTTGTATCACCTCGATTTGAGGATACTCTCCTGACAGCCTCAGCTAGTGTCGGAATCCTGGGAGTTGACATATCGAATTACGTTCAGTTTCGCGGTCATTTGGAAGGCAAGGCTAAACTAGCCTCCAAAAAGCTCGGTGTGCTCAGCAGAGCGAAACAGTACTTTTTGCCGGCCCATCGCCTTCAACTTTATAAGGCACAGGTTCGGCCTCACATAGAGTACTGTTCGCATCTCTGGGCCGGAGCTCCTCAGTACCAGCTTCTTCCTTTTGATCGCATTCAGCGTAGAGCGGTTCGAATCGTTGACGACCAGGCCATTTCGAAACAGCTTGACTCTTTGGCATTGCGCAGAGATGTAGGTTCTCTCTGTGTCTTTTAGAGTGTATATCATGGAGAGTGTTCCGACGAGTTGTTTGGATTAATTCCTGCCGCCGAATTCCACCATCGGACATCGCGTCAAAACTTGAAGTTCCATCCTCACCATCTCGATGTCTGGAAATCCACAACTCTGTCATGGAACCAATTACCGGCAGGGGTATTTCCGAACGGATACGACATAGGGACCTTCAAGAAAAGAGCTTACTCATTCTTAAAAGGCCGGCAACGTAACTGCAAGACCTCTGGTATTGCAGATGTCCATGGGCGGCGGTGATCACTTACCATCAGGTGCACCTCTTGCTCGTTTGCCCCCTCTTCTATAAAAAAAAAAAATCTGTTTATCTGTTTATCTGTTTATCTGTTTATCTGTTTATCTGTTTATCTGTTTATCTGTTTATCTGTTTATCTGTTTATCTGTTTATCTGTTTATCTGTTTATCTGTTTATCTGTTTATCTGTTTATCTGTTTATCTGTTTATCTGTTTATCTGTTTATCTGTTTATCTGTTTATCTGTTTATCTGTTTATCTGTTTATCTGTTTATCTGTTTATCTGTTTATCTGTTTATCTGTTTATCTGTTTATCTGTTTATCTGTTTATCTGTTTATCTGTTTATCTGTTTATCTGTTTATCTGTTTATCTGTTTATCTGTTTATCTGTTTATCTGTTTATCTGTTTATCTGTTTATCTGTTTATCTGTTTATCTGTTTATCTGTTTATCTGTTTATCTGTTTATCTGTTTATCTGTTTATCTGTTTATCTGTTTATCTGTTTATCTGTTTATCTGTTTATCTGTTTATCTGTTTATCTGTTTATCTGTTTATCTGTTTATCTGTTTATCTGTTTATCTGTTTATCTGTTTATCTGTTTATCTGTTTATCTGTTTATCTGTTTATCTGTTTATCTGTTTATCTGTTTATCTGTTTATCTGTTTATCTGTTTATCTGTTTATCTGTTTATCTGTTTATCTGTTTATCTGTTTATCTGTTTATCTGTTTATCTGTTTATCTGTTTATCTGTTTATCTGTTTATCTGTTTATCTGTTTATCTGTTTATCTGTTTATCTGTTTATCTGTTTATCTGTTTATCTGTTTATCTGTTTATCTGTTTATCTGTTTATCTGTTTATCTGTTTATCTGTTTATCTGTTTATCTGTTTATCTGTTTATCTGTTTATCTGTTTATCTGTTTATCTGTTTATCTGTTTATCTGTTTATCTGTTTATCTGTTTATCTGTTTATCTGTTTATCTGTTTATCTGTTTATCTGTTTATCTGTTTATCTGTTTATCTGTTTATCTGTTTATCTGTTTATCTGTTTATCTGTTTATCTGTTTATCTGTTTATCTGTTTATCTGTTTATCTGTTTATCTGTTTATCTGTTTATCTGTTTATCTGTTTATCTGTTTATCTGTTTATCTGTTTATCTGTTTATCTGTTTATCTGTTTATCTGTTTATCTGTTTATCTGTTTATCTGTTTATCTGTTTATCTGTTTATCTGTTTATCTGTTTATCTGTTTATCTGTTTATCTGTTTATCTGTTTATCTGTTTATCTGTTTATCTGTTTATCTGTTTATCTGTTTATCTGTTTATCTGTTTATCTGTTTATCTGTTTATCTGTTTATCTGTTTATCTGTTTATCTGTTTATCTGTTTATCTGTTTATCTGTTTATCTGTTTATCTGTTTATCTGTTTATCTGTTTATCTGTTTATCTGTTTATCTGTTTATCTGTTTATCTGTTTATCTGTTTATCTGTTTGGCTGTTTGTCTGTATGTATATTTGGGGTAAATTAAAAAAGTACTGCATGGATTTATTTCAAATTTTGCATGAATATTACTAACAGGTCGGGTCAACATATAGGCTACATATTATCACGCTATCACCTAGCGGCCAGGTGCTGTGCAGAGTAAACGAAGTCCGCGTGGACGAAGTCGCTGGCAACAGCTGGTACAAAAATAAATTCATTTAGTACGCGCCGTCGCCTACAGGAAAACAGCGTTCAGGATTTGAACCGTTATCGATTAATTAAAACTATATTGGTGATTTAAGTGCACTCTTTCGAACCCGGTAATGCCAAGCGGTTGCTAATAATTTGTTTTTAATACTAATTTACGGGTATAATAAAGCCAGCTTCAGTTTGTTTTGATCAAATTGTGTCTGCTTTAAATTCTTACACCATTGTATTTCGGCTAGCAACATAATGCTTACACAGTTTTTCCTCATCTTAGCAAAGGAATAAATAAATGACTGCAATCAAAAAGATCGGTCGAGCCGAAGCAGAAATCTACCACCTAGTAGTCACAATGGTAGTGACGCGCATAGCCACTCGGTCGCCTTTTACGACCTGCCTGGCAGAACGGCAGTTCGCCTATTCTTTAAAGGAGCCCGAGACCAACACGGGGATGATGGTTAATAACAAATTCCATTCCAAACCTATGTATGAAGCCTATAGGATATGCAAACCTTTGCCTAATGTGCCTAATGGAATTTTTACCTTAATCGGTCTAGCCGTTTCTTCTTGAGTTACATTCAAAAATATTATACACTAGCTGTTGCCCACGACTTCGTCCGCGCGGACTTCGTTTACTCCGCACAGCACCTCCCCTGTATGTGATAGCGTGATAATATGTAGCCTATATGTTGACCCGACCTATTAGTAATATTCATGCAAAATTTGACGTAAATCCATGCAGTACTTTTTGAGTTTACCCCGGACATACATACAAACAAACAGACAAAAATTCTAAAAACTATATTTTTGGCTTCGATATCGATTGTAGATCACGCCCCAAGTATTCTTTCAAAAAAATATTCAATGTACAGTTTTGACTTTCCTACGATTTTATTATATGTATAGATGTATAAAAATTAAAAATATATCATCACGCCCAGTTCCCTTGCGGAGTAAGCAGACAAATCCGAACGTCTTAAGACTTTCCAATTTACTGTGATTCACCGGTTTGTCGGTTGGCGAGATAAGTGGTGATCCTCATCGCCGCATTTAGCGGCATGTTAACGATTATCGACTATATCTAGCGATAACCGGGACCGACAGCTTTACGTGCTCATCCGAGGCACGGGAGTGGTAATAAACTACTCCGCCAGACTCCGAGCTGCTACTGAGATTTTAGATTTTCGAGAAAAACCTCGAAAAACCTCGAAAATACCTCAATCACACTATTAACGTGAAGCAGTTTGGCCGAATAAAACACTTGAATCACTTTTACACGCACAATATAATTTTGGGCAGAGTAACGCCCTCAACAAACGATAGAATTACAATGTATCGAAAACACGATGTCCCCGCTGATTTATACCATTCGTTATCTATTTTATTATGACGTCATAACACAGGTGTGCCGCACATCTGGCTGGCTAGTAGTTGTCAAGCGCGGTTGATAACACACACTTTTGCCCGACCCGGGGATCGAACCCCTGACCTCATGATCTGAGCCGAATAGGCTACCTCTAGACCACGTGTAATGCGATCATATCATATGTGTTATGTACACTGCCCTACAATACACACATATGATCGCATTACGGATCGTATTAAGGTAAGGATGTTATGTGGTTACGGTGTCTTTGTTATTAGCCGCATAGGTTTATTTTTAAACTATCCGACTCGCGCAGCTTCACACGCAAATAGATTAAATCGCCGTTGATATAAGTTGTCATGAAAATTTTCATGCCCAATTTCAGTCCTTTAAGGGTTGATTTTTCAAAACAAATTATTAATGTTTGACTCCTTATCTTTAACTATTTTCAGGCCAAATTTCATCAAAATCGGTTGGACGGTTTAGCCATGAAATCGTAATAAACCATTTCACTTTCGCATTTATAATAATATAGAATAACAAAGTTTCATAAATAGTATTTATTTCAATGCTTACATGTATTAAATATTTTCACAGTTAGAAAAGTCAACTGCCCGACGTGTACATCTTCGAGAATTAACTTTGAAATCTCGAGGATTATATCGGTGTGAAGTGTCAGAGGAGGCCCCCTCATTCCACTCGGCGCAGTCAGAAGCATTTATGGAAGTGTTCTGTAAGTTATTGAGTCTCTATTTTTACCTAGTCTATATTAAATTATATTCCTGGAAAAAATTCTTAAACTCAGTAATGGAAGTCTTATGTTTTCAGATTATTATTATCTTCGTTATTATTATCGCATTATTTTATTATTCTGTGAGTGAAAATATATATATATATATATATATATATATATATATATATATATATATATATATATATATATAGGCCTTATGCGCGTGGGTGTGGTCGGTCTGACTCCTATGTTCGATGCCGCAGTCGGGTAATTAATAGAGTTTATAGTAGTGCATATATATATATATATATATATATATATATATATATATATATATATATATATATATATATATATATATATATATATATATATATATATATATATATATATATATATATATATATATATATATATATATATATATATATATATATCTTAATATATATATATATATATATATATATATGTATATATATATATATATATATATTAAGATATATATATAATGTAACCAGTAATCTTATGTGTTACTGTCCAGCTACATAGACAAAGCAATATTCACATATTTGCTGTTTAAGGCGATGGTAACTTCTTTCCGCCAATAGAACGTTAACATGCCATCATGAAACTCCAGGGAGATTTTTGTGGAAGAAACCTCAGTTACTTGTTTGTTAACAACCTGAGTCGAATAAGGTGGTCAATAAGTAACGGCAAATAACAAATAGCACTCAAATTTTTTCTCTCCCTCTTGTCCAAGAAACGTGAATAACATTTTTGGTAACAAACTGCTAATAAACCGAGTCGAATAAGTTATTCAATAGATCTATAGGCGATCAAAAACTTTCTTCCCCTTCTGTCCTAGAAACCTTAACATTTTTGTAAACAACTTGGGAAA
Organism: Apodemia mormo; assembly: GCA_036924255.1. Taxonomy (NCBI): domain Eukaryota; kingdom Metazoa; phylum Arthropoda; class Insecta; order Lepidoptera; family Riodinidae; genus Apodemia; species Apodemia mormo. The sequence continues at coordinate 27,208,197 of JAUPFN010000011.1, forward strand.
AAACGAGTCGAATAAATAGATCAATCAATCACGAGGCGGTCAAGACTCTCGCTCCCTCTCTTGTCAAAGTAACGTCAATCATATTTTTGTTAAAAACCTGGAAATAAATTGAGTTGAATAAGTAAACCAATAACCGAACTCCCCTCCTCTATTCTCTTGTCTGTAAGACCAAAAATAATGTCACTTTTTTACCTAGGAATAATAATCTACCTCGAATAATTTAACCAATAGATCAGTAAATACTCCCGCCAATATCGTGCTGTAGACGCGGTAGTCAAAATAGGCCTCCTAAAATATTTTTTTTTCTGAATAAAAACGAGGATTTTTACAAAATACCTATTATGAGTTTAACCTATCAAATAAACAACGAAAAAGTATTTGACATTCCATGGCTATGTAAAAATGTAAATCAATTTATACGAAATATTTACAGTTCTGCTAGGCTGTGCATATTGTTACACGTAGGAAATAACAGTGAAACGATTGAAGCGAGTCTATATAAACAAAAAGGATCAGAGTAAACAGAATTGTTGTTACAAATATTCAAAGAAAAATGCTGAATGTTTTGTAAATATTCCGCATCCATAAAATATTTCATGACGAATGTTCCATTCATTTTATTTTTTATACTTTCATTTTGTTTCTGTGTCGTAACCAAAAAATGTGATATAATTTAAGTTATTGTTTGTGATTTTAGTTTACTGGCTAACTACTTTAGGATGCCGAACATCAAAAAGGAAAACGAAACCCTTGTAGGGTCATTTTAATTATTAAACTCAGCAAGAACTTAGGAGTAATGTCTTACAGCATACGTAAAGAAAAAGTTTGAAAACTATAAACATGTAATTTAATAACAAAAAACCGGCCAAGTGCAAGTTGGACTCACGCACAAAGGGTTCCGTACCATCCCTATTCACGTTTCTACCTGTATATTAAGATCGAGTAAAATATTGCTTGAAAATTAGGTTTATTGTATGGGGACTTGTAACTTAATATTCTGTGAAAATTTTAAGCGTCTACCTGTTACCGTTATTAATACTGCAAATATGACAAAAAATAGCACGTTTATTGTATGGAGACCTCCTTAATATTTTCATATTTTTATATTTAGTATTTGTTGTAGCGGCAACAGAATAACGTATTTTTTTTAAATTTCAGCTTTCTAGCTATCACTGGTTATGAGATACAGTCTGGTGACAGACAGAAGGACAGACAGACAGCGGAGGCTTAGTATAGGATCCCGTTCTTATCTTTTAGGCACGGAACCCTAAAAAGCGAATAATTTGGGGCAGGTGCCATAACCGTGTCTAAGAATCAAATAGCATAGTTAAGTTTGTCCTTTGACCTAGATTGTCTTTTAGTGACGGCATTACGAAGTAACTATTTAGTAATCTGTGGCATTAGTATTAATACTGCAAATTAAATTATTACAACCAAAGCTTACAACCTTCTTACCTACAAGTTTAAACGAAACCCTAAAACTCAATCTCAAAAAATGCTTTATTCAAAAAACTTTTACGGGCACTTTTGACGAGCCTACAGTTTTGTAATTACTACCGGGTAAGAACGCACCACACACTGAGAAGATTCCACAGAAGAAACTCAGCGGACTTTTCTTTTTTCTATTTCTTCATAATTCATTACAATTACCAAATACAAATTACAATATTACGAGATTACAAAAAATATGTATAAAAGATTGGTATGAGGAGCTATTAAGCCCAGGTATTTTTCTTCTAAATACGAACACGACTAAATTTGTCCATTACCAGTGCATTTACCTTAATACCATTTTTACAAGCTTCTCGGTGAGTAAGTCCAACTTTGAACCACTTGACCAGTTTTTTCTAATAAAAATTGTTTTTTCAAGTTTTTTAATTATACTAGCAATCGCTCTCTGATAGAAATTCCACCATAATTCTGTAACCATTTGACCACAAACTAAGGAATAAAATCTTTTTTATGTTTAAGTTTAACCCATAATTTAACCCACACATGTATACTACTTACATACATGTATGTAAGTAGTATACATGTACGTATATTATGATGTATGTCAAATGAATGGTAGCGTGGGTAACGTTTATTTTTATTAATTTATAGTGTTTTAATGCATATTATATAAAAATATTAGCGTTCTGCACTCCCTTGTTATGTAAACTTTAACCGTCGTCGTCGTCAAATTTACTCCTCGTTCGTGTAATTTCCATTAAAAGTGGTGCAAAGATTTCGCTTCATATATTAATATATAGAAGATGCACTAATTCGTAAAGGTATACCTTACACTACGTTCATGTTTCTTTTTAATAGAAAGAGAATTTATAGTCACAGGCCACAGCACAGTCAGCATAGTTTGATTCTTATCTCTTATTTAAACGTTACATAAATAACAGTGTAAGTAGGATTCTATAAAATATTATTTTCAACCGATAAAAAACAGAGGAGGCTCTCTATTCAACGCGTATATTTTATTCTTATTTTAGACTACATATAACTTTTTACAGAGCATTCTGATTTTTATAATTCTTTTTATTGGAGGTTCCATTCATTTTTTTTTATTTCTACTGAATGACTGCGCATAAATTTTCGTCGGTTTAATTTTTTGATTAAAATGCATTATATTCACACGTGCTATAACTTTTAAATATAATATTTCATCAAAATGTTGGAATTTATAAGTATCAATAAGACAGCAGTCGAATAAAGACGGACCGCAGGGTACCGGAGTGCATCGCAAAAATCCGCTTTGATCACTTTCATACATTTTATACATATAAACTATCGCTCACTATGCCGGGACACAGCAAGGTGGCGGTGACGATGTGTGAGAAGCGGGCCGCCCCGTTCTGCTGCGCCACGGCATAGTGTGCTATGGCAAGCGGAATCGGAAGTCGGTGATTGCAGTACAACTGCAATTACCGACTGCTAACCTCATATATCTTAATGAACACAGGCGATCTCAATTTTTAACATCTCTATCGTGTCCTTTAAATTTATAAATATTAGATCAATTGAAATAATCTTCTATATTTTTTTAAATTAAGTAAAAAATATATATCGCTAGGAATAATTATAAAAAAATATTAAGACTGTAATTTTATTGTTCTTCCTTATTATAACATTGTTACCATTGAACAAAACCTTAATTTTGTCTATATCAAAACCTTAAATAAGTTTGTACTCACCATCATCATAATAAAATTGTCAAATAAAAATTCTCCCTTTTTTGTACTAAAGAATAGTTTAAATATTTAATAATATTTATATAATTTTCCCCGTGTTGGTCCCGGCTCCTTTGAAGAATAGGCCAACTGCCGTTCTGCCAGGCAGGTCGTAAAAGACGATTGAATGACTATTTGCGTCACTACCATCGTGGCTACTAGGTGGTAGAGTTCTGCATCGGCTCGACCGGGTCTGGTACCACCGCCTTACCTATTCCTGCCGCAATAGCGTCCGTGCTGGTCACTGTCGTGTTCCTGTTAGGAGGGTAAGGTAGCCGGTAAACTTATGCATGTGGCATTAGACCTCGCCACAAGATAGCAACGCACCATTAACATCTTTGGTGTCTATAGGCGATGGTTGACTCTTTCCATCAGGAGACTCATCTGCTTGTTTGCTATCTTATGATATAAGAAAAAAGTTCCCTAACAGCCACAGCCAGTCTTGAGATTCTTGGAGTTGACATATCGAGCAACGTTTTTTTTCTGTGGTCACTTGGAATGCAAGGCCAAATTAGCCTCAAAAAAGCTGGGTGTTCACAGCAGGGCCAGGCAGTACTTCAAGCCGGCCCATCGCTTACTACTTTATAAGGCGCAAATCCGGCTTCATATGGAGTACCGCTCTCAATTGTGGGCGGGGGCTCCTCAGTACCAGCTCCTTCCTTTCGATCGTATTCAACGTAGAACGACTCGAATTGCCAATAACAGGGCTATTTCTGATCGGCTGGATTCATTGGCATTACGTAGAGATGTGACTTCGGTCTGCATCTTCTATCGGATTTATCATGGGGAGTGTTCCGAGGAACTGTTTGGATTAATTCCTGTCGCAGAATTTCATCATCGGTCATCGCGACAAAATTCAAAATTTCATCCTCACCATCTCTATATCTGGAAATCCACAACTGTGCGATTCTCGAGGCACTTTTTGCCCCGCACTATTCCTCTGTGGAAACAATTACCGGCAGGGGTTTTTCCAAGCGGATACGACTTAGGGACCTTCAAGAAAAGAGCCTACTCTTTCTTAAAAGGCCGGCAACGCAACTATGAATCTTCTGATAGTGTGGTTGTCAATGGGCGGCGGTGATCACTTACCATCAGGTGATCCTCCTGTCCGTTTGCCCCCTTTTCTATATAAAAAAAAACTCTAAAGCTAATTGATTTTTTTTATTTTATACGTTACCTTATCAAAAAGTCCTCTAGCAAATGTACAGAATGTATGTTTCATGCATTTTCATGGTTTGGTTACATGGTTCTGATAAAATATGAAATAGATGAACGTTCTAAAATACTATTGTTTAAGTAGAAAATAGTGTGAAATTTATAAAACTATCTGATATAATTGATTAATGAATCATAGTGACATTGACATATTACGACATATTATTTAAATATTCTTTGCATTGACAAGATAAATTTCAGGGTCATATTCAGCGCTCTTCACACACCAATACTCTTCTTGTCCCAGCTGCAGCCCACTACACAGCAAGTTATTGAGATTATTTTACGTTTATGACAATACGTCCCTGGAATTGTCTCCCAAATAATATTCAAGAGGTTTCTTCAATGACGCGTATTTCAATATTTTTTTTACATTTAATTATGTAATAAAAATAAAGATTCTACGTTTATTTGAAATACATGATAATAATATGTATATACATGTGTATTATGTTACACACACGTATATACTTTCATGGGCGTACCCAAGTTCTGGGCCAATTCTAAATTTCAATCTAGATTATATAATTATATGTTGAATATTCAAAACAATTCTAAATAACTATTGGGAAGTATTTTATATTTATTTATATTATATAAGTATATATGTACTACATAATAAACTACCTAATTATATAACAAGTAATTTAAACAATATGCCGCAACAATTTGTTATACGGTGGCGATAATATCAAAGCGTTACTCATGTGATAATACCTTGCATATTATAAAATGACGTCTCTATGCTCATACATACGACTTCAGATATTTTCTAAAACGTATATTTATCTTCGTAATATGACGACGCCGTTTGTAATTCAACGTTGTACCCAGACGAACTAAATTTGCCTGTGACATCAAGGATTTAAAACGGTATCAGATAACATATTTTATTTTACGATAGGTACTTAACGTTATTACTGTAGCGATACCTCAGTAACAAAATTATTATCAAACACTGTATGTATCGCTACTCAAATAATAGAACGAAGTATTTAACGCTAAATAACGTTATAATATAGCGTTTCATGCTGTTTTGTGATTGGTTCGCCGCTTTTCATGTTGTTTCATGATTGGTTCGACAACTAGCGCTAGGAGACATATTACCATCTATTATAACGTTAATTCGTAGTGTATAATACAACATAATGAATAACGTTATAAAATAATAACAAATTCTGTATCAATTTCGCATAACGTTATGCTTGAAAATAAGGTAAAATTGAAATTTTCAAAAACCCCCGACACATCCACAGTCCGCTATTCCGCTACATATGCATCATTTTAAGTGCAAAACGTGAAAGAACCTGATGATGTACGAAAGCGGATCTTGCAGCATCAGGTTAAGGTTAATAATAATAATAATAATAATAATAATAATAATAATAATAACGTCAGCGACCGTTTGTTACAACAGCGGGCAACGGTCGAAAATAGAGCTACCGCTGATAATAATACTGCAACCACGAACATCTTGGAAGCCACACAGCTAAGAAGTGTTTTGCAAGAGTTATGTCCTGCAACCACCTTAGCTGGCCGAAATAGACAACGGATGAAATGGACAGATGAAATAAACCGCCAACTTCTCCGTTGCTATTATATGGTAACAAATCTTGAACAAAATCTTATAGGCTATAGACCTTTACTCCACCAAAAATTTTGTGAAGTTTACCCTGAACTAAGTTTTCTCACAGAGCAAAGATTATCGGATCAAGTACGAACAATCCATCGCAACAACAGGATTCCACCTTCAGAAAGGGATAATATAAAGAAACAAATAATAGAAGAGACGTTGGAGGAAGAATCAATGCCAAACGCAAATGAAGACCCTGAACTTAATAGTTATAATGTACAAATAGCTCGAAGTGAAGTTGATATTAACTTGGAAATATTAAACCAGCAAATTGACTCGTACGCACACACTTACATTACCACACAAACTACATTATCTTCCCCACGTGCACAGACAACTCATGACCTTTCTAAAGAAAATAACTGCAATGATGATGAATATATAAAAGAATATAGTAAATTAAATGACGTTTTCACAGAACTTCTAATAAAATACACAGGAACGGATCCAACATTACGTCCGTCAATAACAAAACCTAAAATAACACCTAAATTCTACCATACAGTGGAAAAAATTAACACCATTATACATAATACGTTGTCAAAGAATGATGAATACACACTAAGCGATATACAAACTATAATCTATGTGGCAGCATTAACAGCAGTTACAAATGAAAACATAAAAATAATGAACACCAAGCAAGATATGGGTAAAACAACTAAACCTGAAATATCCGCATGGGAAAGACGTCTAGAAAATAATATAACGAAACTTCGAAAAGAAATCGGGCAACTGACTCAATATTTACATGGCAACTTAAATGAAAAGAAGATAAATCAAATTAACCCAGATAATAAGAGTAGAGATGAAATTGAAGAGAAGTTAGACAGACAGAAACAAGTACTTCACGTGAAAGCCAAAAAATTAAAAAGATATCGGAAATCTAATAGAAGAAAAAATGATAACAAACATTTTAATAAAAACGAACGGTTATTTTCCAGAAAACTAGAACAAGAAGTCGTAATCAAAGATCCACCTAAAATTGATGATGTCGCAATGTTTTGGAGCAATATATGGGAAAACCACATTGAACATAACAGGGAAGCGATTTGGATTTCAGATGAAGAAAAAAGAATTATAGAAATAGACCCAATGGAAGAACATGAGATTACGGTAAATGATGTAACAGAAGCTATTAAAAGAACTCATAGTTGCAAGGCTCCGGGACCGGACAAAATACAAAACTTTTGGATAAAGTCATTTACTTCTGTACATATTCCACTAGCAAAAGTCTTCAATAATGTTATCCAAAATTCAGAGGAATTGGCGCAATTCTTAACACATGGAATAACTTATCTAAAACCAAAGGATAGCGACACCAGAAATCCTGCAATATACAGGCCTATTACCTGTCTTCCAACTATCTATAAAATATTAACCTCGATTATTTCCGATAAAATTTACAACCACACGAAAAAATATAAAATTATAGGCGAAGAGCAAAAAGGATGTTACAAAGGGGGCAAAGGATGCAAAGAACAGCTAATCATAGACTCAGAAATACATACACAGGCAAAACTCAAACACCGAAATTTATATTATGCGTATATAGATTATCAGAAGGCCTTTGATAGTGTCCCTCACACCTGGTTGCTCCACGTTCTTAAGCTGTATAAAATAGACACAAAAATAGTACAGTTTCTAGGAAAGGTCCTGACAAAATGGGCTACTACACTTAATATAAAAACAGACACAAAAACCCTCCAAACAAGAACTATACATATTAATAGAGGAATCTTCCAGGGTGATTCGCTTAGTCCACTTTGGTTTTGCTTAGTACTAAATCCATTATCTCAAATACTTAACAATACTAAATACGGTTATACAATAAAAAAACTAAACAACACTAAAATCAATCACCTACTCTACATGGATGATATAAAACTTTATGCCACATCTCGACACCAACTCAACTATCTACTCAAACTAACAGAAAGCTTCAGTAAGGATGTCAAAATGGAATTCGGAATAGGAAAATGCAAAATTAATAGTATAATAAGAGGAAAGCATGCGGATCAAGGACCTTATAGCCTTAATTATAATGAAGAATACATATAGCCACTTACGTTTAATGACACATATAAATATCTTGGATTTCATCAAAGCAGTGAAATCAACCATAGTAAAATAAAACAAGAATTAAGAAATCATTATTATCACAGGTTAGTTAAAGTACTTAAAACAGGACTATCAGCTCGAAATAAAATTAAAGCTATAAACACCTTTGCCATTCCAATCCTAATGTATTCCTTCGGTATAATAAAATGGACAGATTCCGATCTTGATGCACTTAACACGCTGACAAGAACCACAAGCAATAAATATAACATACACCACATACACTCAGCAGTAGAAAGGTTTACATTAAAAAGAGATATAGGGGGAAGAGGAGTTGTTGATATTAAGAACCTTCACTATAATCAAGTTCAAAACTTGCGAGACTACTTCATAATGAAATCTATGGACAGCCCAATACATAAAGCAATTTGTGCGTTTGATACGTCGGGCACCCCGCTTAATCTAAATGACAAATATTACACACCAAGTGACAAAATCGAATCTGAGCACAAGAAAAAGGAAACCTGGAAACAAAAAGCATTACATGGTAAACATCCGCATGACCTGCAGCAAGCTCACGTCGACTATAAAGCTTCGAATATGTGGTTGCGTAAAGGAAGCTTGTATGGAGAAAGCGAAGGATTCATGGTAGCAATACAGGACAGAGTAATACAAACAAAAAAATTACATGAAATACATAATTAAGGATCCAAGTGTAAAGTCAGATAGCTGTAGATTATGCCATTCACAACAGGAAACAATAGAACACATAACCGTGGGATGTTCATTTTTAGCTAGTAAACAATATACCGATCGGCACAATAATGTTGCGAAACAAATACACTTACAATTAGCAAAAACATACAGGTTAATAGATAAAGTCGAGCCATATTACAAATACACACCAAAGCAAATATTGGAAAATGAACTAGCAAAATTATACTGGGATAGAAACATTACTACGGACAAAACAACAATTAATAACAGACCAGACATAACGTTGACAAACAAACAGACAAAAGTAACTTATTTGATTGATATATCAGTACCTAATACAGACAATATTAAAAAGAAACACACCGAAAAAATTCAGAAATACATCCCGCTAGCCGAGGAAATAAAAGAAATGTGGCATCAAAAACAGGTTAGAATCATCCCTATTATCATTTCAGCTACTGGTGTCATACCCAAAACACTCCACACTTCACTTACCGAATTAGAACTTCCTCACTTCCTTTATATAAACCTCCAAAAATCTATAATACTTGATACTTGTTCCATTGTTAGAAAATTTATAAACAATTCACCCGGAAATTAAATAAGCACTAAGTGACTTGGCACCTGCCCGTCCTTAAGACTTGTTAAACTTACCAGTGAATACTGAGAAAAAATAAAATAATAATAATAATAATAATAATAATAATAATAATAATAATAATAATAATAATAATAATAATAATAATAATAATAATAATAATAATAATAATAATAATAATAATAATAATAATAATAATAATAATAATAATAATAATAATAATAATAATAATGCACACAACACACAGAATTGACAATAGAAAATAAAAATGTACGATTAGGAACGAAGTACAAATAGGCGGTCTCTTCACCCATCAGTGATCTCTTCCACACAACCAGCGACTTTAGGAAATATTTAAATGATCGCGGGCATTGGTGCTCATCTTACAAAAAATAATAATAATAATAAATAAAAATATATGTACTAACCAATTTAAGTGCTATTGCAAATACCGTAGATACATTTCACAAAAAATAATACATACACATAATTTACATTACTACATATTTGGATACATAAATACATACACAGACATATATTATACATATATACCACGTTTCCTTACCACGGTTCCTTACTCAATAAGCTTGAGTTGTTTTATTGCAAAGCTCCCATGGCCTCCAGCTCCACTACGCTGAAAATAATTTTGATTCAGAGTGTATGTTAAAATATAACAAATAAAACTACATTCAATGGGCTTATTTTATTTAGTGCAAGAGTTCCATGGCCACTTTCTAGTTCCATTATCAAACCCTGGGAATCTACTAGTGATAAAGGCCACCGATATCAGCATAATCTCCGATGACCACCTTCCAGTTCCATCATTATTATATCTTAGAAAATATCCGGCACCTAAGCATTTGCCAAAATAAATCGAATTAACCAACATTTGATGGGTTTATCTAGATCAGCTTAAAAGTTCTAATGGACTTCTTCTAGCTGTATCATCAGACACTGGAAAACATTCTGTTCCAAAGTCCTTAAAAGAACGAATCGAATGAGACCAAAATCGATGGTGCTGCCCAATTTTCATTCATTCGTTCGTTTTGTTCCCATGTCCTTCTCTCACTTTATCGTAAGAACCTGAAAATCATCTAACACCAAATTATTTGTCAAAACAGAACAAATAAGTCCAAACGCGATGGGTTTATTTCGTTTAGTTTAAAAGATCCCGTAGTCATCTTCCAGTTACATCAGTAGATTCTTAAAATCTTCCAGCGCCAAACAGTATACCAATACAAACTTAATTAGCATTCTGTTCCAAAGTCTTTATTAGAACGAACCAAATGAGCTCCAAATCGTGGCGTTGTTCAATTTAAATTTAAAGTTCCCATAACCTCCTTCTTGCTTCACCATAGGACCACAGAAATTATCTAGCACCAGGGTAACTCTCAAAACAGAAGAAATGAGTCTGAACTCGATGGGTTTATCTTGTTTAGTTCAAAGATTCCCATAGCCACCTTCGATGTTCATTATTAAATTCAAAAAATCGTCTAGGACCAAAAATATGCCAAAACAAACAGAAGCAACCCATACTCAATGGGTTTATCTGAATTAGCTTAGGATTTCTCATACCCTAGTAGCAATGAATTGAGCAAGATTCTTTAGCAAGATACTTGGAGAAGCATTTTGTAAAGAATTGGACAATTCTTGACCAAGACACTTGATCAAGATTCTTTATCCAGACTGGCGGCAGACTTGGGCCAGTCTGTGACCAGAATTTGACCAGATTCTTGGCCCAGAGTCCTGACATAGACTTGCGCGAGAAACGCAAAAGACGACGAGCACGCACCTATTTCCCTCCTTTCTACTTGAGTGTGAAAAGTATAGTATTGCAGTGGTTCTCACTTATAGTCTAGTCAACAAGTTTAAAAATGTTATTTTTTTACAATAACGCATTGAGTTTGTAGTAATGCTTAGAAAAATTGCTATTTTTATTGGTAAAAAAAGGTCTTGTCGAATTTAATGACAAATTCAAGAAGCTGGCACTCGTATTTAAAAAAAAAACTAGATTTATTTTCTACAGAGAACTCTGAGAACTCACTTCTCGACTACAGTGTTGTAAATGAAACTAATGTAAAATGAGAACCTCTACTCTATAGGATAGTCCCAAAGTTTAGCAATAGATGGCTCCAGATTTCTGGTCAAATTCTTGACAAATTCTGACTACAGTCTGGCTCAAGTCTTGACCAATAATCTTGGTCAAGAATCTGGACCAATTCTTGTACAATTCTTGATCTACAATCTTTCTACAGTATCTTGATCCATGCTGGCACAAGGCTTTTACCAAATTGCTACTAGGGTAGACTTATTCTCACTATATCATCTAACACCGGATGCTCCAAAGACGTCCTCCTTCCTGATTCATTATAAGACCCTGGAAATCATCTAGCATTAGAGTATTTGTCAAAACAGAACAAATGAATCTGAACTCAATGATTTATTCTTCTTTAGTTTAAACATTATCATGGTCATCTTCTAGTTGCATCAGACCCTAAAAATTATCCAGCACCAAAAAGTATGTCAAAACAAACCCAATCAACCCACACTCAATGAGTTTGTCTGAATTTGCTTAGAAGTTCTAATAGACTTTTTCCGGTTCCTGCATCCAAGCTTGAGGCTTTGATAACCATCGTGGTTCAAAATCCTAGTAAAAATTTACTCCATTTTATTTCAAAGTTCCCATGACCTCCATAATCTGTTCTATTATAAGACCCCAAAAATCGTCAAGAACCAGGATGTTTGTTAAAAATCAACAAAAGATCCCAAACTCAATGGGTTTATCTTGTTTAATTTAGAATCAGAAAGGCGCCAAGTTTAAACTCTATAAGTATGGTCAAACGTCACTTTCTATGTACCTAGTAATTTTGTTTAATTTTTCTTGTTTAGTTTTATGTATTACCACTGTTTTATTTGCGATTTTTTTGTTTTGCTTTTTGTGTAAATGTAATCGGATGTTACTTTTATTATAATTTTTTTTAAATCTTTTATTTAAGAGCATAAAAACTATAAATTATCTTGTGGTTAGCACCACTTTTCCAAGTATATTGTTATACTTATTATAAAGGTTGTCTGGAAGAGATCACTTTATTAGTGATAAGACCGCCTTTATGTATCTTACTTGTATAATTTTTATGTTGTAAGTTATAATGTTGTCGTATATTTTGGTGCGCAATAAAGAGTTATTGTATTGTATTGTAAGTTTCCATGACGTTCGTGTTCCATCATCAGATACTAGAAATCGTCCAGCACCAAAATGTTTGCAAAAACAAACCGAATTTGTTCCCCACTTGATAGGTTAACCTGGTTTAGCTTAGGAGTTCTCGGGTAGGTACATCTTCCAGCTCCATCATCAGGCACTGGAAGGCATTCCGCTCCAAAGTCTTCATAATAACGATACAAACGACTTAAAAGTCGATTGTATTGCTCTATTTCATTCCAAAGTTCCCATAACGTACTTCCAGCTCTATCATAAGACTCTTGAAATCGTCTAGCACTAGTGTTTGTCCAAACAGAACAAATGAGTCCAATTTCGATTAGTTTTCTTATTTAGTTTAAGAGTTCTCATGGTTACCTTCCAGTTTCATTATCAGACCCTGAAAATCATCTAACACTAAGGTGTTTGTCAATACAAGATAAATAAGTGCTAATTCAAAAACACTTCCTCGTTTAATTTAGAATTTCATTGTAGTTCCATTTTGAATCTGGATTATTGAAGTTTCAATGTTACTTTTTCGGCTCGATCTTCAGAGCATTATTATCATGAGATAGATCATACTGTAATATAAAACGACTCTAAACTCCACTATAATAGCAATTTCTATCTGGGAGTTACAATTGCACTCCTACGGGTCCATCTTCAATTATTCGACATTATATGTAGAAAATACAGATCATCAAAAATCCATGGAGTCCAAACTTGACTATCTTATCTCTTTCTATATTCTACGCGTGAGTTTCAAGTAGCACTTTCTTAGCTCCATCTTCAGATCCTCGTCATCATGAGCACTAATCAAACTTAGTACTTCTAGCAACAAGACTTAGTCCAAACAAGATTGCCTTGGTAAAACTCTGCATCAGAGAGTTCCAGTCCATAGGGACTGGAACTATCTGATACAGAGAGTATATCCAGGCTACATCATGAACTCAATGGGATGGTAACATAGTATTGCATTGTCACAAGTCTGCCAACTTTTTATACAAATGGATATCAGAAAACCGTTAAAAAGTGGCTTGCAATATTTCGCAAATCTGTTATTTAAATACGAAAATTTCCCGTTAAATAGATGTTGATGATCTTCGAATGAGGATCATCAAAAGTATCAGTTCAAGGTTACCATGTCATTGCAATATTAATAAAGTAACAAAATTTAGTATTGATAAAGTCTTTACAAGTTACTTAATTCCTTTCATCAATTTGAAAAGAGCTGGTGATCTTGAAATGGCTGAAGAGATTCTATTAAATCATAGCTAAGAACCATCTCGCAAAACAGGGCTTTCAATTAAAAAAAAACGCAATCAAATCCGACCATCCGCCAGGGCGCTACAATGCCACGGAAAGACACACAGATACACACCTGAAACTTATAACACCCCTCGTTTTGCGCCGGGGGTTAATAATGTTAGGTCATGCCGCAAACAATAGCGTTACCACAAAATACCGTTATTTAAATCATTGTGTGACATTCATATCGTAAAAGTCTAATTATAGTACCTACTGATAATAAAGTCCGAAGTTCGCAAAATCAAAACTACACCGCAAAATCAATTCGTACCATAATAGTCCAGTTATAGTACTGATATCGAAGTCCGAAGTTCATCACATCAAACTACACCGCAAAATCAATCTTATACGATAATAGTCCAGTTATAGTACTGATATCAAAGTCCGAAGTTCGAAGCATCCAACTACACCGCAAAATCAATCTTCATACCATAATAGGCCAGTTATAGTACCGATATCAAAGTCCAAAGTTCGTAACATCAAACTATACCACAAAATCAATCTTCATACCATAATAGTCCATATCAAAGTCCGAAGTTCGTAACATCAAACTATACCGCAAAATCAATCTTCATACCATAATAGTCCAGTTATAGTGCTGATATCAAAGTCCGAACTTCGTGACATCAAACTACACCGCAAAATCAATCTTCATACCATAAAATCGCACAAGAATTACTGCACAAATATCTATGTGCAAAATTTTCAGTACCACTTCAAACACAAATGTTTCTCGTAACTTGGCTTTGTTAACGAAGTAGACCACTAGACTCAAGAATCTGTTATATATTCCGCTTCTACGGATGTCTAGTTTAAACTTTGCCGCAATCATATTATTCTGATTTGAAAATAAATTATATTTCTTTGCAAGCACCACTTACAAACAGTACTTATAAATATTTCGACCTAGTTTGTACCAATAACTGGAGGCAACGACAAAAACTTGAACCGACCGTATTTCTTTAAACTACTTTTAATTTGAAATTTTGTTGTGTATAGCAAATATTTTATTGAATATAAATATGGAAGTTTTATATAATAAGCAAGTAAATATAATTAAAGAAAATTTAAATATAATAAAACTGTTTGTTGGCTTTCATTTCATAGGATATAATTTATTTCATAGAAAAATGTAGGAAAGTAAAGGAGAAGAACTAGTGCGATTAGCCAATAGTATTAATTCGAATGATGTGACAGTTTAGCCTACAAATTGATCGAGTCACTCCTCTACAAATTGGCTAGATACATATCCAGTTTTAGGCAAGCTATGTTTACCAGATTAACTGACAAATTTAATTACTGATCTAGGATTCAAATCTAACTATTCTTGCGTCTATATTGCTCTAAATTATTTTTAATATCAAGTATCAATGGCTTAAATGTATAGTGTCTCACTTTTTTCAATAAATAATGTTAAAGTGAGGTGCTTTCTAGGTGGCAGAGTACTGTAAAGTTTCGCCAGGTTTTGGTGCCACTGTCGAGTTGCGATTCAGAGATTGGTATTGTATTAGTATTGGTATTGTAGATGTCCATGGGCGGCGGTGATCACTTACCATCAGGTGCACCTCCTGCTCGTTTGCCCCCTCTTTTATAAAAAAAAAGATAGACATATGGCATTGCCATAAATGGATAGAAATGTACAATTGACTTCTTTCATAAGAGAGCATACATACATATTTTTTTTTAATTTCTTACGTTTATGTCTTGCATTTTTTTTGTAAGATTAATAGTTTTGGAGTACGAGCGCCGCAAAATTTACGTAAATGCAATGCGTCTAAAAAACTAATTTCCGCACCTCGTTGAGCCGGCACTGAATATAATGTAGTCACCAACATACTTTCTCAATCTACAACAAAACTTCCAATAACAAAGAAGCTAGATAAGCCTGGAATTGTATTTAGTAAAACACAAATATACTACAAGATGTATAATAATAATTAAATAATATAAAGTATAAACTATTTTTTTTTTCAACTCTTCGTGAAACTATTAAATTGTGAAGTTGGAAATGAATTCTTTCAATTAATTTTGCTACATTCTAATTGAATGTATCAAATAACTAAATGAACTTTGATAGCCTTTTTTATTACAAATATATATATATATATATATATATATATATATATATATATATATATATATATATATATATATATATATTATATATATATTATATATATAAACAAAAACACTATCAAGAAATCCAGCGTGAATCTAGTACCTTTAGTATGTAAACGTACCTACTTAAGCTATCCAGAAAATATTAAAAGGGTACATAATTCACTCTGTAATAGCGATAAAGTAGAATAATTTATTAAACATTACCTGCTCAAAGTTAAGTAATTTATTTATGGGAATTTAATTAATTAATTATTTTACGTAGGATTTAAAATATTATGTAGTTTATACATTATGTAGTAGCATTTTAACAAATCTCTTAGTTTCGTATTCATATATGAAAAGGTGCTATTGTGTAAAGTTTCACAATGGATTAAATGACAAATGAAAATTATAGAGGCTCTTAGAATAAATTGGGGTTACATACTAATTTCATTTTGTTTGTCTTTATCAATCTCTCGAAATTAAACTAACACATCCATGGATATGTGAATAATGCTAAATACAATAACCCGTTGCTTGAATGAATAGATGGAAGCAAAGGAGAATTTCGCCATGTTGAACCAATACGTAGCTCAGCTGTCAGAGCGTTGCCTGGATTTAAGGATTATTGTATCTTAACTTACCATCAGGCGAGATCGTGGTCAAGCGCTTCGCTATCGATACTAAAAAATAGGGAAAGGATGCTGTTTCAAATCCAGTCGTATCAAACAACTTTATTTGTTAAGTTTTCAAAGTATTTTTTTGTGAACATAGCGTCATTTATAGCATTATCTTGTTGGTTATGTATTATAATAATATTTATATTAGTTAACAAATTACACGAATTGATCTAACCCCAAAGTAAGCAATGTATTTGCTTGTGATACGGGTAATAGTCGATAATATTTATACGAATACATAGAAATTAAAAAAATGTGTAAGTAGTTGACCCTGCAGGCCATCCCTGACACTTCCCTCTAAATTAAAGTATTTTAGGCTCAAAAGAGTAAAAACTATAAGCATAGATTTTTTAGTTCAAACATCTATTTGTTAAAATGGCAGTATATTGATTTTTGAAAAGCTGTACATTTTGGAAACGATAATCGATTTTGATCTTTCTAATGACGTTTAACTAAGCTTGAAAAATTTTGTACCAATGTCAAAATAATTTTTTTTAAATATATATACAGCGAGGATATATATATATATATATATATATATATATATATATATATATATATATATATATATATATATATATATATAATATGCTCGTCACACCAATGCATGACTGGACTGGACTGGACATGACATGGAATTTAGTTTTCGAAAATTAAAAAAAAGAATGTAGGTATAATACACAACGCCTCATAGATTGAAAGTCCAGTTATTTACTATTTACTATCAGTTTTACTTTCAGAAAAATTAAGAAACTAATCTATACATATAATAAAATCGTAGGAAAGTCAAAACAGTACATTGATTATTTTTTTAAAAGAATACTTGGGGCGTGATCTACAATCGATATCGAAGCCAAAAATATAGTTTTTTGTGTTTGTCTGTATGTATGTCCGGGGTAAACTCAAAAAGTACTGCAAGAATTTACTTCAAATTTTGCACGAATATTACTAACAGGTCGCGTCAACATATAGGCTACATATTATCACGCTATCACATACAGGGGAGGAGCAGTGCGGAGTAAACGAAGGCCGCGCGACGAAGTCGCAGGCAACAGCTAGTCCATAATAATATAAAATAAATTACCCCATGGACGTACGGTTCTAGGCCAGGGGAGGGGTGCAAATCAGTTATTAGTGATTGACCGAAACTGGATTTTCAGCCTAAACTGAATTTTTATTTTTACCTTCTGCCAGGCAGGTCGTAAGAGACGACCGATTGGCTATGCGAGTTACTACCATCGCGGCTACTAGGAGATAAAGTTCTACATTGTCTGGTACCACCTTATCTATTCCTGCCGCAATAGCGGAATTTCTTGAGTCTGTCGTATTGCAGTTTGGAGGGTAGGGTAGCCGGCAAATTTATGCGTGTGGCATTAGATCTCGCCACAAGATAGCGACGCATCATTAACATCTTTGGTGTCTATAGGCGATGGTTGACTCTTTCCATCAGATAACCCATCTGCTTGTTTGCTATTTTATGATATTTAAAAAAAAAACTTTATAAGACGGTTTGTTGATTCAAATCCTTAATATTTTATGTACTCCATAAGTAAACCCGTGTTTCTGAAATCAAGGTGGAGCCAAACCTTTGAAACCCTCCTTACGTACCTGCTTTAGCTGATTTAGGTTTAAAAATTAACAGATTTGAAGCGGTTCAAGCATTCTACAAACGCTACCAGAATAAATAATAAAAAATGGAAAAAAATTAAATTCAAAATAAAATCCTGAATCGCGATATCACAATTATTTATCTTGTACACACCATATACGCTTCTCGCTTTCATTCAAAGGACTCAACTCTTAAATGGACTTCAGTCCCCAGGCAGTACACCTTGCCTGGCTGGGAACATCTTACTTTTCCCCTTCCTTGTCCTTGAATGACGTCATCAACCTGATGATGATGTGTGAAGTTATGACGTCACCTGACAATAGTTGGCCCGTTGGTTCAATCACACTATGACCCTTCAGCGGTTCGGACCAGCGGCGTCACAGATTCATAAGCCCTGGCCCACACGACTTCGATGCTTCTAAATTAATCAAGGATTTATAACGTTATAATTTCGATATTTTTGCTGTTTCGTGATTGGTTCCCTGCGTTTCATGCTGTTTCGTGATTGGTTCGTCAACTAGCGCTAGAAGACAACGTCATAATATCATATCCCATAACCAATCACAACGACGCAAATATATCGAAATCATAACGTTTTAAATCCTTGAAATTAATTGAAAAAACCCGGTCAAGTGCGAGTTGAACCTTTTTTATTCGAGAGTTGGACCGTGGGTTCCGTACAAACTTATAGTTAACCTTAGCTACACATAGAAGTATTTTACTGTAGGTTTTGATTCCCTTTTAAAATTGCAAAATATGCGACATAAATAGTCATGTTTTTTTTTTATATCATAAGATAGCAAACAAGCAGATGGGTCTCCTGATGGAAAGAGTCAACCATCGCCTATAGACATCCAAAGATGTTAATGGTGCGTTGCTATCTTGTGGCGAGGTCGAATGCCAAATGCATAAGTTTACCGGCTACCATACCCTCCAAACTGGAACACGACAGTGACTAGCACTGACGCTATTGCGGCAGGAATAGGTAAAACCAGACCCGGTCGAGCCGATGCAGAACTCTACCACCTAGTAAAGATCTTATGATTGAGTTTTTGTGATGTAACTAAAAATTTACAGTTTTCCGATTTTTCCCATTACATGTGCTGTAAGACTTTTTGATTGATTGAATTGAATTGATTCTTGCCAAATTTCATAATTCCAGGTCAAAGGGAAATAAGTTGTTTTGATTTCATTTTTGAAATCGCAAAATGTCATTAATTTTGATCGCGTTCACTTACAAGTTTGTTTTTTTACAGCTGAGAGGGACCATAGACCCGAGTATTTGATATAAATTTCGGTTCATGGCCGTAGCTAACAATGGGCTCAGGGTGGAGCAGCAGTCTAAAATATGTGACAAGCAAACTATACCCGCGGTCTTACTTTGGTTAAATTTTTTATACAGTGTTGTAGTTCTTATCTAGATAATTAAGTTATTTATGTTTGACTAGCGACCCGCTCCGGCTTCGCACGGGTAATATATATAAAAAAACTTGACAAATTATACACCTAAGCCTTCCTCGTAAATTCCTCTATCCATTGGTGAAAACCGAATGAAAATCCGTTCAGTGGTTTTTGAGTTTATCGCGAACAGACAGACGCGGCAGGGGACTTTGTTTTATAATATGTATAGATTACGTACATTACCGGTCAGAGCCAGGGTGGGGAAAGCGCACCAACCTGCTCCACTGTAACTACGCCATCGACATATTGATTTCGCTGGACTACGCCCATGTTTCGACTTGATACCTATAAGCGTTCCTGACAGAAAGGGTCTTAACAGACGAACAGACGGACAACGAAGTGATCCTATAAAGTATAAGGGTTCCGTTTTATCCTTATGAGGTAGGATCCCTTAAAATACATTTTTTTTTATTTTACGATTAATAAGAAAAACAAACCAACAAAACAGCTGATTTGGGATTTCCCGACTGGATAAAATTGAGCTTGGTAATTACTTTTTATATTTCAGATTTCCCACGAGAAAGTCCGCGTATAACCGGCCACAACCGCCGTTATGATATCAACGAAGACCTGGACATCAACTGCACTTCAGTTAAAGCATTTCCAGCTCCTGAATTACAGTGGTATATTAATGGCGAAATGGTAAATTACTTTTATTTATCCTTTTACCTTTACTTATCATCATATCATAATATATAAATAATATATTAAAAAGAGGTAGAGTTTGTACGCCGGCTCGAGGTCTAGGGGTTACCCTATTCATATCTTAGATCATGAGGTCCCGAATTCGATCCCGGGTTCGGCCCCAGGAGTGTTTTTGAGGTTTTATCGAGGTTTTTCTCGAAATTTCAAAATAGCAATTTCAGTAGTAGCTCGGAGTCTGGCGGATGGTGTCTTATCATTCCCGTGCCTCGGATAAACAATTAAGGCCGTCGGTCCCTTTTATTGCTAGACGTAGTCGACAATCACTATCAGATCCATGAAATGCGGCGATGGGGATCTCCACTCTTCTCGCCAACCAACAAACTGGTGAGTCGTGGTGACCCAAGTCTATAAATGTTCAGTTTACTCTGTCTAACCCACAAGATAACTAGACGTGAAAAGACTTTTTTAAAGTTCGTTGGTTTATGAATTTGTGTGTATTCTCTGGAATTACTGAATGGATTTTGAAGATTATTTAACCAGTACGAAGGTACATGATTCCTGAGTGATATAAGTTACATTTAATCATAATTTTCTCGCATATCAGGACCTAGGTACGTGGGTTGTACCGCATAAAATAGCTTCTATTTTACATTTGTGTTTTTTATATATTATTTGTAACATTATATATTAGATTAATATTATAAATGCGAAAGTTTGGATGTTTGGATGTCTGGATCGATGGATGTTTGTTACTCAATCACGCAAAAATTACTGACCGGATTTGAATGAAATTTGGCACACAAGTAGATGAGGACCTGGAATAACACATAGGCTATTCTAGGTCCTCGTAGGCATTATCCCGGGAGAATTTGTTGATCACGGGGAATTCGCCAAACATTTTATAATGCAGCGGGCTGCACGTTGCAGCTAGTTGCTAATAATTATTAGATAACAAACAAGCAGGTGGCTCCCCTGATGGAGACTACCATCGCCTATAGACACCAAATATGTTACTGCTGTCCTTGTCGCGGAATGTTTATGCCATATGCATAAATTTACCACCGACCAACCTAATACGGAGACGATGGAGGAACGGGAGGATTGTATAGTTGCCTCATGCGACTAAAGGTGCCTTCCTAATTAGTCTATTTCTTTCATATCACCTTTCATTATCATCCAGATATAAATCTTGTGAGAGGAAGTATTTTTTTGGTGAACTGATGAAACTTCGAACCTACTCAACCGATTTTTATATAATAATCTATAGCGAAAGTTTGGATGTTTGGTTGAATGGATGTTTGTTAATCAATCACGCAAAAACTGCAGAACGGATTTGAATGAAATTTAGCACACCGATAGATGATGACCGGGAAACTTGTGATCCCGGAAAAATTAGGCGATTCCGCGGGATTCGCCAAAAACTTTTATAATGCAACGGGCTACACGCGGCAGCTAGTGTTGCATATTGTAGCCCCCGACGCAAAGAGTCATAAACTTGACCACGGCGTGTGAGTGTGTCTGTTGGTAGCTGTTGGATGGATAAACCAATTTGGATGCAGTTTTTTATTTAAAAACTGATTTTATAACGATGGTTAAACTTCTTAGATATATTTTATCAAAATCAGTTCAACCATTTTAATATTATCAGCTCTGCAATTTGAGTAGCAGGTTTTCTATTCGAAGATCACAAACGTTATTTCATGTTTTGTTCTGCAAATGATGTACATGAAGCAGGAAGGTGGTCTGATGATAAAGGAATATATCGAGAGTTTATTAAATATTTTATTTAAAGTTGTGTCGTACGTTTCGACGAAGGTCACGGGTAGATATTTAGTTCTATGATCCGAAACCTTTTCCTTGGGGAATCAATTTTTTTGCCCGCCTATTTGTTCAAGTGGTTAGACCTCCTATACTGAGTAAAAAAATTTTTTTTACGTAATCAATGGGGTTCAGTTCAATTCCCGACAGGGACAAGCATTTGTGTGATGAGCATAAATATTTGTATTTCTGGGTTTGGGTGTTTATTAATTCTGTCTACTAATTATTCAGAATAGGCCAACTGCCGTTCTGCCAGGCAGGGCGTAAAAGGCGACCGTTTGGCTATCGAGTCACTACCATCGTGGCTACTAGGTGGTAAAGTTCTGCATTGTCTCGACCGGGTCTGGTACCACCGCCTTACCTATTCCTGCCGCAATAGCATCAGTGCTTGTCGCTGTCGTGTTCCGTTTTGGAGGGTAAGGTAGCCGGTAAACTTATGCATGTGGCATTAGACCTCGCCACAAGATAGCAACGCATCGTTAACATCTTTGGTCTATAGGCGATGGTTGACTCTTTTCATCAGTAGACCCATCTGCTTGTTTGCTATCTTATGATATAAAAAAAATTAGGTATACTTCAGAATTTATGTAAATATTTCTATGTATTAGTATAGTTGACCTAACTGCCATATCACAAGCAAATACTTTGATTGCTTTGGTGTAAGATCAACTCGTGTAATTTGTCCATGGAATATTTATTATTTATTTAATAAATAAGTCACCGATGTGATCCAGTGGTCCGGTGTTTGTGATGGCCACATGAGATCCCGGGTTCGATTCCCGGGTCGCGCAAATCAAAAATGTATTTTTTTCAGTTTTCTGATAAAAACAACGTTGTACGGGATTGGATAAGTGCTCGGTTGACGATAAGCTTGCCAGATATCGCACTGTGGGAATACTGGCCAATTGCACTAACATTGTTCTTAGCTTAGGACAATCCTAAATAGTATACTGTCACTTCTTGTCGAATGTTACAGCATACTATTTAGGATTGTCCTAAGCTAGAAATGTTAGTGCAATTGACCATATGTATCTTCGGCTAATCGTGGATGCACTCTATCTAACTCTTCAGGGATTCGGACGTGAAGATACGTATTTAATATATTAATAATTATAATAAATTAATAAACCTTTACAGGCACTTTTGTCGAGTCGAGTTTTTAAAAAACTACTACCGGATCGCAACACGGTTACATACGCGGCTGTGTACCTAAACTACTATTCCGGGCTGCTTTGAAAAATAGACCAACGGCCGTTCCGCCAGGCAGGTCGTAAAAGGTGACTGATTAGCTACACATCCCACTGCTATCGTGACTACTAGGTGATAGAGTTCCGCAACGTCTTGCCCACGTATTTGGTACCACCGCCTTATTCTATTCCTGTCACAATAGCGTCATTGCTTGTCATTGTTCCGATTTAGAATGTAAAGTGATTAGTAGACTTACGCATGTGGCTTTGCGATCCCCCACACGGATAGCATCGCACCATTAACATCTTTGGTATAGGCGATGGTTTCTCTTTCCATCAGGAGAGCCATCTGTTTGTTTGCTATCTAATAAAATAAAATAAACAAAAATAATAAATTAAATTTAAATATTATCTAAATATATTCCAGGTTATTGAACCAACATGGCTGATTTATTATAACACAACAATTGCTCCTCAAGGGCTAGAGATCTCAATGCTCGGGTTAAGAGCCCCCGCTAGACCTCACATGAAGTTACGGTGTGTAGCTTCCATTGGCACCCATCGCAGAGAACGAACAGTTATTTTAGGTAAAAATTATTTTAAAATTACCTTAACATATATACACAAACCTGAATGTTTTCACGCCAGACCCTTACGTATACAGAGAGAACCTATATGTCACATATGTCACTATATATGTCACATATGTCACGATCCTTGCAGATTTATCTTATTTCTCCGACGTTTATGATTTCATTTCATGATCTCGATATGAATAAGGGGTTTATTTTTTAGGTTAATTTTATGGTAATAAAAGATAGGTACTATTTATTCGACTAAAGAATCTAGGTATATTAATATTATAAAATAGCGACCTGCCCGCGGTTTCACCCGCGCAGCTTTTGTTCCCGTGGGAATATCGAAAAGGTTTATACACTAAAACCTTCCTCAAGAATCTATCTATCTATTAAAAAAACCGCATCAAAATCCGTTGCGTAGTTTTAAAGATTTAAGCATACATAGGGACATAAGGACATAGGGACAGACAGAGAAAGCGACTTTGTTTTATACTATATAATGATGCGTAAGTTTGGATGTTTAGATGGACGCTTGTTACTCAATCACACAAAAACAACCAAACGGATTTGAATATTTGGCACACAGATAAATGATGAGCTGGATAGCACATAGGCTACTTTTATAATAATTAGGTGATCCCGCGGGATTTACCAAAGTGTTATTATGCAGCAGGCTGCACGCTGCAGCCAGTGGTCAATATGTCCGTTTGCCAGGTACTCATAAGAGGCAAGCAAGTGCTAAACATGTCGATATCCGCATTCTCAATTATCGTAAGGAATATTTTGATATTGCTGGAATTAACTCTTTGAGCTCTATAGGTTGGTTAATCTGTAAAAATTTTTACTCCCTCGTAATTTGGTTTAAACTAAACAACCATACAACTAAGTATTAATAAAAAATATTAATCTTGCACGCTTACTGCGTCTACCTTCTCGTCTACCGTCTACCTTAATTTAATTAAAACCATTGGAAAGACTGGCTTCCTAAAAGCCTTAAAATTCGGTTACAAATAAAAAGTTACAACGATTAGATTTTTCCCCGTGTTGGTCCCGGGCTCCTTTGAAGAATAAGCCAACTACCATTCAGTCAGGCAGGTCGTAAAAGGCGACCGATCACTAACATCGTGGCTACTAGGTGGTAGAGTTCTGCATTGTCTCGACCGGGTCTGGTACCACCGCCTTATCTTTCCTGCAGCAATAGCATCAGTGCTTGTCACTGCCGTGTTCCCGTTTGGAGGGTAAGGTAGCCGATAAATTTATGCATGTGGCATAAGACCTCGCCCCAAGATAGCAACGCACCATTAACATCTTTGGTGTCTATAGGCGATGATTGACTCTCCACCGAGAGACCATTCAGCTTGTTTGCTATCCTATGATATAAAATAAACTGTATTAAAGATTTAAGGTATAATTTTAGTATTTTGCAATACTAGGTATATAAAATTGACATGACTTTTTATTATTTTCAGAGATCAACTCTTCACATCGAGAAAAGAGTTTCAGTCTCAATGTAATCTTCTTTATCGCCTACATTGTATACGTTTTTCAAAAAATGACGTGATATTCTTATTCAATATCTAGCATATATATGTAAATAAATAGTTAATTCCCAAATCTCACGTGTTATTATATTCAAACCTGTTTCCTATAGACTAAAATAGGCAATTATATATTTTAATCAAGGTATGTTTTAAAAAACTACATAGTAGTAATAACTATAAAAACAATAAACCCGACTCCGACTCGTACATTTAATCATGATTTATATGATGGTAAGCTTCTTAACGCCTCTCCTGTGTTTGGTACTGAATAACATATCCGGCCTCAATAGCGTCAGTATCAGTCACTCATTTTCCATCAACCTAAAGAATAAGGTAGGCGGTAAACTTATACATGTGGAATAATTTTCTTGTCATATGGATAACAGCGCACCAGTAATATTGTTTATAGGTAATGGTTACCTTATTCCACCAGTGTTGCTATTCACGTAACAAATCTTTAATCGAATCGAAGCGTTTAGGGCTCCTATATATAAAAACACGATACAACGTCGAGGTGTGCTACGACAAGACATAATATGTAAGAAAATATGTAAGACTTCTAAAGGTTTGGATTCAATTACGGTTTTGTTACGGGAATAGAGCCTCAGGAAGACGATCTGCTTGATTGTTATACTATGACAAAATATATATATATATATATATATATATATATAGGTAAGCATTACTTTTAGAATGCGAAAGTTACATAGTTATTAAGGCAGGAATAGATAAGACACTATGGCATTGTGGCTGTTTGTTGCCCGCATATGTTTTTTTTTTCTTTTTTATGGCGTGGGCGTTAACAACTGCTATTTGTAATGATTTAATACACACAAACCTTAAAATAAAAGCATATAATTTTCCTTCTTCATTTATTTTCTTACGTACAATACAAAAATAAAGACAAAACAGTTTAAATATCACTATTATTTAAAAGTGGGTTAAGTTTTATTCGTTTTAAATATAACGTATAACTATTAATGTTAACACTAAATTAATTTTTACAATAAGACATTTTTATAAATTCTTGTAAATATCTAAGCAACAGAAATGCATATGAGAATTTTTTGTTAAATTCAATAAAATTTTTGAAGTTTTCGCTATAATTCTAATAAGGTTGCGGAATCATTGGTAATTAAATTCGGCTTTTACTGCAGCATAATCACGTATAATCTATACGTATAATTGCCATAAATAAAATGGCAACTTTTTTACAGTTAAGGGAAAAATGTAAACAATTATAAAACGCAAAGTATTTTGTAGCTCATCATTTTGAAATATTTTTATAAAAAGGCTATGAAAAGAAGCTGCAATATATGTAGATTCTAAATATGTACCCATTAAGCATAATTTTCTCCCAGTCCTAAAGCGAATTAACATTTTGCTGTATATTTTTACAACCGGAGATAATTCTGCCAAGACAAAAATTAAATAACGGTAGCTTTTATTGCAAATTTACTGGATTTACAGTTTTTCAACTTGACCTAATTTAAAAACTTGGTAATGTGCATAAGTTTCAATTTACAGTGACACATAATTATTATAAAATAAATATTGTGCTGTCTGCTGTGACATCTATTACTATTTATAAACTAAAATTGTTAATTAATTTTAGTTATATTTCATGTTTTATTTTAAATTATTTTTCATACATATTTCAAAAAACTGTTATTTAAATTAATCCCAATCTTGTTGATAGATATACCTTAATTGTGACAAGCATGGATAAATAAAATGATGAAATACAGCTTCAAAATCAACATGGATATTTTTTTTCTACTTTTTAACAGGTACCTACTTTTTAATAAGTCTTGACATATTTACAATTAACATTTTATATAATTTCAGGACAATTTAATTATTGTAAATTTGAAAATTTCGCTAACTAGTTTATTAAAAGATTTTTTGTATCACAGGATGGAAAACAAAGAGGTGGCACTCGTGATAGAAAGAGATGACCATCAATTATAGACACAAGACAGTAATGGTGCATTGCTATCCGTATAGCGCGGATGCAAAACCACACGAATACGTTTACCGGCTAATTTACCGATGAAACCAGTACACGACAATGACAAGCACCTAGGTTATTACAGCTGGAATAAATAAGGTTGTGACACCACTACAATATCCTACTGGCTGATAATACTTTAGCCTTTGATCGCCTTTTACGAGCTATTTGCAGGAAGGCAGATGGTATATCTCACGGATTAAATGGATACGTCTTTCAAGACAATTTCTCACTTTGTCAGTGTAGCTTGCAATTACATACAGAAATACATACAGAGATATACTACTTACCAATGAAATAAAATCATTTCAAGTGTAATTTTTAAACCTTGTCATCTCATTCGGTACCATAAAACAGTACAAGGTTCATTTCTATTTTTTCACAATATAATAAAACCGACAAATGTATGGAATTTTTTAAAGTAATAGGAGCGTTTGCTCATATGCGCGGCGACACGTTTCTGTTTTAAAGGCGTGTCTATTAGTATTCATGAGATCTGTGGTATATCTATAATAATATTATAACTTTTTTCTGAAATTTTACTGGGTGGTAGGTAGAGTTCTGCATTGTCTCACCCGGGTCTGGTATCACCGCCTTATCTATTCCTGCCGCAATAGCGTCAGTGCTTGTCACTGTCGTGTTCCGGTTTGAAGGGTATGGTCAGGGGCGGCTTAACCTATAGTGCGGGGTGTGCAATGCACACGGGCGCCGCCGTCTTAGGGGGCGCCGCGGCGCTCCTTGAGATAGCTAAGAGCATCGTCCTGGACCCATTAGAGGGCGCCAAGGTTTCATCGCACACGGGCGCTACACGGCAGCCGCCCCTGGGTAAGGTAACCGGTAAACTTATGCATGTGGCATTAGACCTTGCCACAAGATAGCAACGCAAAAGTAACACCTTTGGTGTCTATAGACGATGGTTGACTCTTTCGATCAAGAGACCCATCAGCTTGTTTGTTATCTTATGATATATAAAAAAATAAGGAGGAAATATTTGATTATTTGCTACGATTTAACTCAAAAACCGATTTTAAAAATTCTAACACCTTTTGAAAGCTAAACTATCCAGGAATGACATTGGCTATTTTTTACCCGACTAAGCAAAAGAAAGTTATAATTTTGGATCACGCGAACGAAGTCGCGAGTAACTGCTAGTTTTTATCATTTGAACGCAGTAAAACTGCAAACTACCGACTTCCCATTTTCCGTATCTCCTGAACTCTGCATCCGATTTTCACTAAATTAAAATAGGATCATCTGTGAAGTATATACACCCTTTGAAACAAAAAATGGGATTTTCCAAATCGGTTTATATGTAATCGATAAACAATGAACATACATAAAAATACGACGAATTAAGAACGTGCTCCTTTTTGGGAAGTCAGTTAAAAAGGGGCCAGGACCTGCAGGTAAAAAACAATTTAAATGAGGTTAATCATACTGCCTAAAATAGTTATAAAATAAAGCAAAACTTTAATTTTAAACTTCATTAAGTATCTACAACTCATCCTCATAGGCTTATAATTTTTTATTTATCATAAGATAGCAAACAAGCAGATGGCTCTCTTGATGGAAAGAGACAACCACCACCTATAGACACCAAAGGTACTAATGGTGCGTTGCTATCTATGTGACGTGATGGTAACGCCACTTATAAATGCTACAATCATTGTTTAATAAAATATCAAACGAGCAGATGGTTCTCCTGATAGGGATAGATTTTCTACCGACAGGCTAAGGACAAATTATTTTGCTAGAATTTTAGGATGATAATTTTTCGCAGCATTATTGTATGCTATAAATTAAGCATACGATTAGTTAGATCATCAACTCAAGCATCATAAATTGAGTTTATTCAAATAAGTCTCTTGCAGGATAGAGAAAATCATTTCCTATAGACACCAAAGATGATAATAGTACATTGTCAATTGAGTTACCTTGATGTAATGCCAAAGATACTATAAAAACATAATATTTTTGCTGATTTTATACTAAGGATTTAATTCGATTACGTATTCAAAGTTTCATCATCAACATCTTGATGTCTGGATCCACAACTGTGCAATTCTCGAGGTGCTTTTTTCCCTGCACTAATCTTATATGAAATAAATTATCGGCAGGGATTTTTCCAAACCGATACAACTTAGGGATTCAAAATAACACGATTAACATATACATACTGGTGAATTAAGTTAAAGCCATGTAAAAATGAAATCTGACATCAGATGTTGCCAAATTTGTGCACATCAACGATAATATTAGTAACATTAATTATAACCTTTATTTTTTCTGTATTACAACATTATGCATGATTCAAAAAGTAACTAGGCTTAGATCTAACCTAGAAGACTGAAACAAATCTTAATATACAAAATATAATGAATGTTATTTTGTTGCTTTTTTAAACTGTAATGATGTAAGCAAAAAAATATATATTTACCTCTTCCAGTATTTTGTTTGAGTTACGTATGTATGTCACTTGACATATC
This sequence comes from Apodemia mormo, assembly GCA_036924255.1. Classification (NCBI taxonomy): domain Eukaryota; kingdom Metazoa; phylum Arthropoda; class Insecta; order Lepidoptera; family Riodinidae; genus Apodemia; species Apodemia mormo. Next base: position 27,238,262 of record JAUPFN010000011.1, read on the forward strand.
TCCTAAATAAATATTTCAATAAGCAAGACTTCTCAATTAAATACTTAATATTTCTCAAGCTGAAATATCTCTGTGCAATTAATAACTTATATTGACAATAATAAAAATAATGTCCATTGAATAAGACCACAACATCTATACTTTTTAATATCTAAAACATTAGGTTGTTTTAATATTATGCATGTACATCATAAATTACAAGATATTAATGATAATCCAACCTTTCATAAAATACCAAATCAGGATTACTACTAGTACTACTAGTAATATGCGATAATCATTTTCACGTCAATAAAATGCGACCACAGAATCACCATAAATCTTGCCAACCAGTGTGCGGATGAATCGTGGTGAACTGGAAAGCCTATAGACATTCGGTTTACCCAGCCTACCCAACAAGGGATTTCGCAAGACAACTACTGGTAACTGATGGTTAAAAATATTCCACGAACACGTCTGTAAAGACATCAGAAATGTAACTGTAACTTGTTGACCTCTGGTTAAGATGTAAAACTTTATACATACGTAAGTTACTAAGCTCCTCACCCTCTAACATTAATTTTATTAAGATAAATATTATATAGAATGGAATATGGTAAATGTGTACAGTCATAATGCAAACGTTAAACTGGGAATCAAAACTACACCTCCAGCCTAGCAATCTTGGTCCATATCTTGGCTAATGAAAATTTGTGGTGGCCATTTTAGAATTCTCTGGTATGTTGTAAGTATATTTAAAATGTAATTGAAATTTTTACTCTTCTCTTTGCTTGCTCAGTTTTTTAGTTTTAAACCATATACTTTTAAAATAAAAATTTATAATTTCTGCATTGGATTATACGGTACCTTACATATAATATAATGTATTGAATTATTAACTGGTAAAAATGGAATAAACTAATGAGTTTATGATTAAGTGCTCAATGCAATCGCAAGATCCTTGAATTGTTTATTAATTTGTGTCTATGTCGACTTACAATTGGCTGAATTCACAAAATATTGTCATTTATGGTCAATTTCTGAAAAAATCTGAAATCATTAACTTCTATGAGACTTCATTTCTTTATATACATAATTGGATAGCAAACATGCTGATGACTCTCCCAATGATAAGGGAAATTGTTGCCTATAAACACCAAAGATACTAATGGTGCATTGCTATCCTTGTGGCAGGATGGCAATGCCACATGCATAAGTCTATTGGCTACCTTATTCTCCAAACCTGCCCATGACAATGACAAGCATTGACATTATTGTGGCAGAAATATGTAATATCACACTAATGTATGTAATTTTTTGATTAATATTTCAGAATTTGGTCACAAAGACTTAAAGTAAGAAGAGATTAGATTAAGGAACAGAGTGCTACCACAAACATTACTAATAATTACATATGTGTATGTCGTAGATTAAGGACATAAGGTATAGTGTTCAACGAATCAAAAAATATTTGAGATTTTCATTTATCCTTCTTGACCAAAATCTTCCATGAATTTTTTCAATTTAATCATATCTTCATCATTAACAGTTGGCTTAGATGTTGCCAAAGATCTCAACATATCAGACATGGTAACTGGTGGTTCACCTAATTTATCACTAGGTACTTCCATCCAAGTCATTTCTATTGCCCCCGGGTCGCCTGGAGAGCAAGGTGTCAAAAGATCATTTACAATAAGATTTGGATCTGTTGGACTAGGTCCAGTTATCTTTTTAAAATGTGTAGCAGACTGAACTTTCCGGACTGGTTGCATCAAAGCATCACGAACTACAATACTAATATCTGCTCCTGAATATCCATCAGTTTTTGCAGCCAAAACTTTCAAATCTTGTTCACTTAATTGATGACGTGTATTTCCCAGGTGAAGCTTAAACATATCCAATCTTGCATGTTCTTCAGGAAGTGCTATATATATACGTTTCTCAAATCGCCTTCTAATAGCTGCATCGAGTACCCATGGTATATTCGTAGCACCTAACACTAATATACCATCCATGTCATTACCTACACCTTGCATCTGTACCAAAAATTCTGTTTTAATACGCCGAGCAGACTCAGATTCATTATCAGACCGAGAAGAACATAATGAATCAATTTCATCAATAAATATGATACTTGGCTTATGCTGTCTAGCGAGTTCAAACAAATTCTTCACCAATTTTTCAGATTCACCAAGCCATTTAGAAACAAGATCAGAAGATGAGACTGAAAAGAATGTGGAATTGTTTGCCTCTGTCGCTACAGCCTTAGCTAAATATGACTTACCAGTACCAGGGGGGCCGAATAGTAAAATGCCTTTCCATGGTATCCTTTTTCCTGTAAATAGATGAGGAAATTTTATAGGCAAAATGACTGCTTCTTTAAGTGCTTCTTTGGCTGCTTCAAGCCCAGCCACGTCACTCCATTTCACATGTGGTTTTTCAACAACAATAGCTCCTTCAAGTTTTCCCTGCAATTTTTTCTTTTCAGGATCATCTGAATCACTATCACTATCGCTTTTCTTGTCTTCACTCTTTGAATTTGATTCTCCATCCTTTACAGGTTTCTTCTTTCGATCCTTTTTGAGATATTCCTTAAGTTTTTCAGCTCTGTCCAGATATTGCAAGCATTTAGCCCGAATACTTTCTTTAGCCCTTTCTCCTTGTGCTTCATACTTCACAGCATGAAGAAAATATTCAACACCATGTTCATAAAGTCTTAGAGCTTCTTCATAGTTTTTATTTTTATCTTCTTCAGTGGCCTTAGTAACAAGATCTATGGCTTTTTGCAAAGTATTAGATGAAGCCATGTTTTGAATTTATAAAACCTGGAAACAGAAACATAAATAACTAAATTTTGTAATTAATAAAGGATAAGCATATTATGCTAGGCCTCAGCAGGCTGAGATGCATTGCAAAAATACTTTAAGATCGCTTTCATACATTTTATACTAGCTGTTGCTCGTGACTGTCCGCACAGATTTTGTTTACTCCGCACAGCTCCTCCCCCATTGCGTAGGTGATTGCGTGATAATATGTAGCCTGTATGTTGACCCAACCTATTGGAAAATATAATATACATGCAAAATTTGATGTAAATCCATGCAGTACTTTTTAAGTTTACCCCGGACATACATACAGACAAACAGACAAAAATTCTAAAATCTATATTTTGGCTATGATATCGATTGTAGATCACGCCCAAGTATTCTATTAAAAAAATATTCAATGTACAGTTTTGACTTTCCTATGATTTTATTATATGTATAGATAATCTATCACACACTATGCCGAGCACAGTGGAGTTGATAGCTATGTGGCAAATACCATGGAGTGCAATGCCGCTTGGCGTGCCCCCTAGCACTACAGCATACATATCTTCACGCTAGATCCCTTACAGGGTAGGCAGAGAGAACTGAGTGCCATACATCACAATCTTTAACTAACATATTTATTTTACACAATCAAAACTAACATATTTAACGAATGTTAAACAAAGCGAGACAAGCCGGCGTGTGACAAATTACACTACTAACCTAACCCCACAGTAAGCAAATTATTTGCTTTTATTATGGGTGTTAGTCAATGATACTTATACATAGAAATATATATATATATATATATATATATATATATATATATATATATATATATATATATATATATATATTTATATTTTATATATATATACATATCTATATATATACACATATATATATATATATATATATATATATATATATATATATATATATATATATATATATATATATATAAATGCTTGTCCCCATTGGGGATCGAACCCAAGTCCCATCAACTGCGTAGTCAGGGTTGCTAACCACTCGTCCAACGGAGCGGTCAAATGATGTATTATTTATTTAAACTCTTTATTGCACAAAATATACAACAGGCAAACTTAACATCTATAGACATTTTCTTCCAGTAAACCCTATATTTGTAGAAACTTTTAAAGGGTAGTGCACAAGAAAAATAATAAAGAACAACTGTAGGTATATGATTTTACATAAATCAAAGAAAATGAACACTATTGTTTAAACGAATGGGCAGATAAATCTATTTTATAATATATATGTAAATATGTATACATATGTATATAAATATATATATATAAAATATTTATAAACATACACTGTGAATATTATTACATATAATAAAATCGTAGGAAAGTCAATGTAGTTATGCCCAGAGTAAACTCAAAAAGTACTGCAAGGATTTACTTCAAATTTTGAATGAATATTACTAACAGGTCGGGTCAACATATAGGCTACATATTATCAAGCTATCACCTACGGGGGAGGTGCTGTGCGGAGTAAACGAAGTCCGCGTGAACGAAGTCGCGGGCAACAGCTAGTAATAAATAAAACTACATACAACAGAATAATACATGTTAAAAAAAATAAGTATAATAAACATACATTTATTATGATTCATAGTCACTTAGGGCAATTTGGAATATCTAAAAAATAGTCATATATCCTAGATTTAAATATATTGAGTGAAGTACACATAATTTCTTGAATGTGAACTTCACTCAATATATTTTTTATTTAGGACACAATTCCAGAGATATATTGCTGTAAGTGTAAATAATCCAAAGAACTTGCAGTAATTTGAACTGGGACCAGAAGGGTATGAGTGTGTAAAGCACGCTGAGAATAACCTTGGGTATTCAGACATTGGAAATGTTCACATAAGTATGATGGAGGATGGATTACCTATTAACTAGATAGGTATAATTTTTTTATGCATATGTAGTTAGATATAAATTGTTTTGATTATGTTTTGTTTCTATACAAGTGTTTTTGTTTTTACATAAAGTTGTAGTTTAAATTATTGTAATTTAGGATCTACCGAAAAACAAAAAGCTTGTTTTCTTTGTAGATCCTGATTTTTTCTAAACAGAATAAACCCTATTGCATTTTTTCCTTCTTATTCAAATATAGACAAAATTACCAAAAAATAATAGTTAAACAATCAAAAACTAATTCAAATCAAATAATACCTAAAATAAGAAATCTAATAAAACCTTTACTTTTTATGTCAAATGAATGATTACTGATGAATTTCCAATTGATTGTAGTAATAGATAATCATAAGGTAAGATTTTTTTGTATAACAACCCTAAAATAATTTAATTTTCCCCATAACATAAAATACCCTGTGGAACCATTACACAAAAAAATTTAACATTTGACTTTTTTTTAAATTTTACATCACACCATTATTATTTTTAATTCTATTAACTTTATATGTGAATTACAGTGGCATTTACAATTACTCAATTAATATTATAAATGTGATACATTTTACTAGGTGGTAGAGTTCTGTATTGTCTCACCCAGGACTGATACCACCGCCTTACCTATTCCTGCTGCAACAGTGTCAGTGCTTGCACTGTTATGTTCCGGTTTGGGGGGTAAGGTGGCCGGTAAACTTATGCATGTGGTATTAGACCTCACCACAAGATAGCAACTCACCATTAACATCTTTGGTGACTATAGGTGATGGTTGACTCTTTCCACCAGGAGACCCATCTGCTTGTTTGCTATCTTATGATATAAAAAAAAGCTTGAATGTTTGGACTGATGGATGTTTGTTACTCAATTACGCAAAAAATAATGAATAAATTTGTATGCAATTTGGCACAAAGATGGCTGGAATAGCACATAGGCTACTTTTTATCTCGGAAAAATGAGTTGTTCACGTGGAATTCACAAAAAATTTTACAATGCTGCTGGCTGCACGCTGCAGCTAGTAATCAATATTACAGAAATTTAGTGCAGTTATTCAGTGCTAGTGCCATTTCTTTGAATAAATGTACTGTGAGCACTTGAGTTCCTAGGATATTATGAGTTTACAGTTTTTCGGGGCTGCGTGTTTCCATGAGGGTTTATATCCAAAATAAATATAGTAAAACATAAACAACTAAATTCCTATCTCCTGTCTCTCTGGGACCCTGGATCAGATCTTTACCTTTATATGAGACCAAATAAAAATTATATCTACATACAAACACAAAACAAAACAATAATTTGCCAAATTGGTAAATAAATGACAGTTATGAACAATCATTAAAAAATACAGCATCAGTGCAAAGTTGAAAAGTCAGAAAATTGTGCTTTAGACTAAAATATATTTAAAAAATTATACAATTATAAAACCAAACTGCTTCATATATTTTAGCTTAAAAGTATTCATTAAGATGCATAAAATGATTTCGTAACATTCAAGAAATATTCGTAACCCTAATAAGTCATTTATTCCTATATTACATTAATAAATGTTTACCATTAACATCATTTTAAAAGGAAAATTATTCTTGACATATAAAATACCCTTTAAGGTATGACTCATTGTACTAGTATAATACAAATTATTCCAAAGAAAAATGTTTTAATGAAATTAGTTTTTGCTCTTAGTTCACAATGACTTAGTAAATATTAAAATTATACAATTTTTTATTGTCTCTATGTACGAAATGATTAATTCTTTAATCGTCTGCGTAAGCTTTGTCACTAATCGAATTTGTTAAAATTACTTACAAAAGATAATTTAATATAACATACCGTTACAATAATACGGTTTTTAACCATAAAGGTCTAACTTTTCTAGGGGATAACTGGGCAAATTTGTAGTTTTCTTTTCAATTGTACAAAAAACTCGCTGTTTGCTATTCAGATATATGGGTGACAATTGACAAATGACAACTAGCAATTGACATTTGACAAGTCTGAAAAGGGACAGCTCACGACAGCTGACATTACTATTAAGTGTTGACCAAGGAAGTTACATTCTACCCGGAATGCTTACACGCGCTTCAAAATCGTTCCGAAGAGTACCACGACATGAGTGGAGTGTGTCTCTTTCTACTAAATAAAGCGCCAATCGCCATATATAAGTGTGGCCATGCCTAGTTTGCAAATTTCTACTAAGTAATTCTACTAATTTGAGAAACAGTTTTTGCATTGCATAAGTAATTACGTAATAATTAAAATAAGCACATTTTAGAACTCACTATGTTATTTTAAACACATTTTATGCTAATGTATCTATCGACGTTTATGAATAAAAGGGATTTAACGATTAACATATATATAAAAATCTACCATCCGAAAGTTTTATTTATACTGGCAATTGCAAGAAAGGGACAACATCCACTCATGTCGTTGTCTTGCTCAGAACGTTTTTCCCCTTTGTTATGTAAGTAACAAATGTCAACTTTATTAGGAACGAAATAAAGTACATTTTTATTTTTCAACTATTGCTTTGTAGTAATTCCAGTTATCTTATATAAGTTCCTTGGTGTTGACCACAACGAACTCGATGTTTGACCATGTCGATGGTTGACCATGTTGACATTTTAATTATTACCAAAGAAAGAAAAGAAAATTTTTAATTCATGCAACTATATTATATTTACCTACCGCATAAAGAAAGAATAAACTAGGAACAGAATAGGGTAGAAAAAAATGGTAAAACGCGTGTCAGGCCTAGCGCAATGTAGGGCCCCGAAGTTGCCCATCACGATAATGTGGACTAAGAATGAAGCTTTTATTGTTTCGTACTACGAACATACATGAATGATGGTTATATGACACATACTTCACCGCTTATAGAAAACTTCTCCATAAAGATGGGTGATTGTGAATGACATTATTTGAATAATTTGAATATAGATGACATGCAAATTATTCGAATTTCATTACTACTACATATTTTACGTAAGCTCATCTAAAAGTAAGCTCTATGCACTGAGAAAAAATGACTTGATAGTTTTGTGTGGAAAATTGAATCATCGAACTAAACGAAAATTACTAGTTTCTATTCAAATATTTATAGCTTTTATGCGCTTACATAAACATATTTTAATCGTAAAATCTAATAATTTCATAAGTTGATGGACTTGCTTTAGGTTTGCTGGAAGAAATCTCTTGCAGAGATAATCTGTCCTTTTGTAAATGCTCACAAATAAAAATGTAATAATATGACTTTTAAGTGTACAATAAAGTATTAAATAAATAAAATAAAATATTTCAATCGACTGAAACTTAAAAATATTTTTTTAAATCACGAGAAAACGGTCAATTTTGTATGGCAAATTGAATGAACTAGCGATTCGCAAATCAGTAACTATTCATTTATTACTCCCACGAATTAAATGGATACACCTTATAAGACAACTTCTGAGTTTGGCAACGTAGCTTGCATTTAAAAATTATTTGCAATTTAGCAATTAATGCTTCACCCTTCATAGAGTGAAGTTCTATTCGGCTCTCCTGAAGATGCTTCGGTTGCGAAGGGAAACGTGTGTTGAGTACATAATTTGTGTGTTATTGCATTTGCTTCTGACATGTAAGAAAGTGTGGTGGAAGTAGATGGACTTTTGTGCCGCTGTGGTCTTCTCAATTTTTCCCCTCTTGGTTAAGTTTGCCCCATTCCTTACACTGCCTTTTATTTCAGGTGTGTAGATGTTGAAGTGCCTAAAATATTTAGTATACTCACTAAAGACAGACTCCAAAAACTTCAGACGCGCTCTAGAATGTCAAAAACAACATTTTTTGCAACTTTGTGACCCTTCCACTCCCTTACGCTACTCTTGAAACGGCAGGTTTTCTGATTGTAGTTTGGCAATTAACTCACCATACCTAAATCTGACGCGATTTAGCGTTTCCATGTCACAGTTTTTTTTTTAATGAAGAATGTTACTAGGTATGCCAAATCGCTTGCAATTTTGTCTCAGTAAAGCCTGTATGTATACAAATACACTAGTTTTTGTTGTAGTAAAAAATACCTAGTAGTTTTGATTTTACAGGCATTCAAAGTTTCGAAAAATATCAAGTCTCGCTAACAGCCACATGACCGCTTGTGACGTCATGACACAACGCGCCGCGCCTCGTTTAGTATCAAATCAAGTCTCCAGCGGTTATAGTATAGTAAGGTGTAATAGCTTGCGCAGTATTTTGTTGTTTTCGTCAGCGTATTACTTTAATAGTCTATTAATAGTAAATATTATTCGATTAATAAAATGAATGAAGGATTCGAAAAAGGGCAATCGGATATTTCACCTAAAATAGATGGATTAATGGTTGCGCATTATTTATCAACAAATAGTGATTAAATAAATAAATAAATAAATATTCACGGGACAAATTACACTTACTGATCTAACCCCAAAGTAAGCAAATATTTGCTTGTGTTATGGGTGTTAGTCAACGATACTAATACATAGAAATACATATATAAATAGCAGAATATATGTAATAAACACCCAAACCCGGAAATACAAACATTTATGCTCATCACACAAATGCTTGTCCCCGTCGGGGATCGAACCCGAACCCTGTTGATTGCGTAGTCAGGGTCGCTAACCACTCGACCAACGGGGCGGTCATTTCGTTGGCGCCGAAATGCGAGGAAGAAAAATGCAAAGGTAAGAAAACTTTCCTTGCTACTACTTATGCTTAATAGTTTATCTCTTCTAAATAATTTTATCAAAACAAAATACCCAACTAATGTCGTAATGAAAGAATGCAACTCAAATAATAGAAGGACCTACCTACCATTAAATTTTTACGTTAAAGACAACAAATATGTATTAGTTTTGTAGCTATAGGTAGGTACGTAGGACGTAGGTATATGTAGGTACCTACCGTTCTTCTTAATTTAAATAAATACCTCGGGAACTCCATCCTTTCATACGCTTGCGTAGCGTTTGCCCATCTCCCCCGTACGGACTTGCATCCGTTGCAAGTGGTACAAAATAAATTCCTGCGTATTGCCACGGGAGCACCGTGGTATATGCGCAACGTAGACCTCCATAACGATCTTGAATTGCCGAAATTAGCAAAGAATTTCAAAGACATCTCCGAAAGATACTTCGATCGTGCCATCTCGCATCCGAACCCACTGGTGGTAGCCGCGGCTGACTACATCCCAGACCCTAATCCCGATCCCAAACTACGCAGGCCCCGCCACGTTCTTACCGATCCCGATGACCCGATAACTCTGACCAACGGTTTACACGATAACACTACACACCTACATTCGCGACACCGTCGCCGCCGGCGGCGACGAGGACCCCTGTTTCGCCCTTCGGCGAACCGAGCCCAAGGGCAAGGTTCGGCGGACGGACAAAACAATGCTACTAGCCCTCTCATCGCAAATCACGACCCCACCCTAAGCCGAGGTTCGGTCTTACAGGAGACACCCTTAGGGCGGAGGGCGTACAGCCCTACACCTTTAAATTCTGGCTGAGCACTCTGCTCGCCCCCGCGACCGGTGAAGCTGTAACAGCCCATAAGGCTAACAGCAATTGAGACATTCCGAAAAAAAAACCTCGGGAACTGTACATTTTCCCAGAATTAAAAGGAGCCGTGAGTTATTCCAGACTTCGTCCAGATCCGTTCAGTAGGCACAACTCATGATTTCCTAGTATTTGGATTGGACATTTTTTTTGGAAAAGTATTGAGGTGTAATTTCGACGGCACGGGCGCGCGACCGCGAGCGCCGGACGCCGAGCGAACTAGACTGAGCGTGTTGTGAGATGACGTCACAGCGTCAACGGCAGCCAGCGTCGTGCGGTTCAACTTATTTCACTTCTAAATCGGAAACTAATTGACGTATCGAAGTAATTCTTTCACTAGTATTTTTTATTTTTTACAGAGAATATGGAGTGCTAATAATCAAAATTAGTTAACATTCTTCATTTTGTAGATTTTTTCCCCACTATAGAAATGAAAAAACGGGTTGAGGCTGTGTCATGGACCGTGGACACAGTTTAGGTTAGTTCCTCTACATGTAAAATGGGGATGTTAATTTTTTCTCGTATACACCATGGTATGGGATATCGTTAAATGAGTTTTTAAAAAAGGTTGACAATTTGTAAAAACAATTTCTCAATTAAGGGACTTGTTTCTAAAACATTAGTATTTAAAGTGCTAAATTTTGCTAAGGTCAAGGGTTCTCCCCCTGCTGCCAACTAACATTTGGTTTTTGGGGGTGCGCAAAAATTCACAGTAGAAGTAAATATAACGAAATTAAAAGGAAACCTATTACGGCTTAGAAGGCTTGATGAACATGCGATATATATATATATATATATATATATATATATATATATATATATATATATATATATATATATATATATATATATATATATATATATATATATATATATATATATATATATAAAAGATCGAAATCAACAGAAGGTAAAACCATAGATTGATTGAAGAAGGCTAGCTTATGATTAATTTAAAAAATATGGAATTTGAGCATATTTATACATTTAATTATTATTGCAACATTTTCTGTGGTTTATATCAATATCCAATATTTGCTGTTATAATTAAACAATTTTTATAAACTTATTTTAGGTTCCAAATGAAGAAACTCTTAAAAAACTGGCTGAAAAGATACAACATAACTTTATAAGTTACAAGCTTTGGATTGAACAACCTGAAAACATACCAACTTGCTTAGCAATCAAGCCATATCCAAAAGAGGAAGTTAAGAAATATGTTGGGAAATTTAAATTGTTCAAAACTACCATAAATACTAATAAAGATGTTACATAAAAACATTATTTTCATTAAAAATTTGCTTTAATGTAGTAGTCAAGGTACTGTAATTCAAATAATAAAAAAACAATACATAGAATTCATCCACCTAGTTCTCCATGTGATCCGTCTGTTTCTACTCATATACATATTCCCATGCACAATTCCAGTATTATTAGTCACTCTTTTACAGTCAATGTTATAAACTTTGGAACTTGTCTCACGTAACATCCATAATAGTATTTCACTCTACTTTTGATTATCTGCAAGTTAGATTTAGCATCCATTAAATTAAATTATTTGTTCAAATCTTTTAAGTATGTGTTTATATTTAATGTAAGTTAGTTTTATAGAAGTTAGTTTTATAGAAGTAAACCCATGCAGTACTTTCTGAGTTTACCCCGGATATACATACAGACAAACAGACAAAAATTCTAAAAACTGTATTTTTGGCTTTGATATCGACTGTAGATCACGCCCCAAGTATTCTTTTAAAAAATATTCAATGTACAGTTTTGACTTTCCTACGATTTTATTATATGTATAGATAAGCTCACCTTTTATATTGTTTTTGTTTGTTTTGAACTCGTGGTAGCATAGTGATCCTGTTTGGATCATAAGACAATCTCATACATTAGAATTCACTGGTTTGTCAGATGATTTCTGTATTTGTCAACTTTACTGACTTGTTATTTCTTCTGGCACAGAGCCTAATATGAAAATTTTTCTAAATGGAAAAAACTTTTTACCTTCCTGCTACGTTAGTAGTATAAGAAATTACAAAATTTGTCCTGATTTTCCAAACTCAAAATGGAATCAAGCATTCGAAATTTACAGCTTATCAAATATTAAAATTATGCTGTTTACAACCAACTTCATATTTTCAAAATAACTTTGAGATTAATAAATTGATTGATTTGCAAATCTAATCAGCATTTTTACTTAAAAAAACCAGATTTTTGAACTCTGATAAAATGTAGATTTTGCTTCTTTTGGCTAAAATATCTCAAATCAGCGGGAAGTTTCAGGGTTGGCTTACAGGGTCAACCGGCTTATAGATTTTATGTTGTGTTTAACTCAAATTTGAGCCTAAAAATTACTTGTCACTTGTAATCAACACCAATAGCTTCACATTGTCAGGCAAGAGGGTGTTGAGACATCAGTGGAGTCCATGATGCTTTTTTTAATAGAAAGAAAGGAGCAAATGGGCAGGAGGTTCACCTGATGGTAAGTGATTACCACCGCCCATGGACAGCTACAGCATCTGCAGCAGCAGCATGCAGCTGCGTTGCCAGCCTTTTAAAAAGGAGTATGCTCTTTTATTGAAGGTCTTTAAGTAGTACCTATTTAGAACTGTCTGGTCAAGTTTTTTTTTTAAATTGTGGCTTTAAAAATACATACAACCCTCATATTCACCCTTCTATCATCAACCCCTATTTTTTAATTCAATAATTTATATGACGAAACAACGTTTGCCGGGTCAGCTAGTATTTATAATAATTTGTATTGTATTTGATAACACGTCATTTCTATAAGCTAGTAATAAGTAATAACGCTAACAAAACCACAAAACGTTGAACGCTTTTTTCAGCTCTCGGCTTTATCGGTCGCTACTAATTCACTTAAATCTTCGTTTTATAATTGACCTTCTTAACGATCAACAACTTTTGTTTAAAAAAGCGTTTAAACGAAAAACGCTTTTTTAAGCACGCTTAAAAGTATAAGCAAAACGTTTAAACGTGTTAATAATTAAAAGCCGTTTATCACATCTCTATTTAGAAACATCTCCGCTGGTAGTTGATTCCATAGAGGAGTAGTGAGCACAGAGGAGTTTTACACTGAGCGTGGTAAAAAATGCCTAGAGAATGGCACGGTTGTGGATTGCCATAGAGTTGCTTTTTGCCATAGAGAATCTTAGGCTAATTGTGGGTGCACCAAGGAACTTATACACGATAACTGGAATTACTACGAAGCAATATTTAAAAATAAAAATGTACTTTATTTCGATCCTAATAAAGTTGATATTTGTTTCTTACATAACGGAGGGGAAAAACGTTCTGAGCAAGACAACGACATGTGTGGATGTTGTCCCTTTCTTGCAATTGCCAGTGTAAATAAAACTTTCGTATGGTAGATTTTTATATATTCGTTAATCGTTAAATTCCTTTTATTCATACACGTCGATAGATACATTAGCATAAAATGTATTGTAATTAACATAGTGAGTTCTAAAATGTGTTTATTTTAATTATTACGTATTATTACTTATGCAATGCAAAAACTGTTTCTCAAATTAGTAGAATTACTTGGTAATAATTTGCAAACTACGCATGGCCACACTTATATATGGCGATTGGCGCTTTATTTAGAAGAAAGAGACACACTCCACTCATGTCGTGGTACTCTTCGGAACGATTTTGAAGCGCGTGTAAGCATTCCGGGTAGAATGTAACTTCCTTGGGGTGCACTGGTTGTACTCGTACCTCTGCCTACCTCTTCGGGGATACAGGCGTAAAGATAGTTTTTATCAAAAAACTTAAGTTAACATATGTGGATTTGTAGTTTGTTATTAATAAAAAAACATAATAGCCAGTAACTAAAGAAGCTTATCTTGTTCTTAAAAAAAATTTGAAATAATAAATATTCTGTTGCACTTTTTTAATTAAATGTTATTTTTAATCTCTAAAAGATGATTTAATTGTATATTTGTATCAATTTCAATAAGAAAGATAAGCAGTCAAGGGCTTTTTGTTTTTTATTAACAACAAACTACAAAACCATGTTAATTTAAAAAGTTTTGTTTCTCACAAATAAGGAATGTTGATCACTTTTTGTTTAATGCCAATATCTATTTCGGACTGAAATTATTACACGTTATTATTTTCTAATTAATAATTTTTTAAAACAAAAACAACAAAGAGATTACCATATTGTTTTGACGTGAATACGTCTTTAAATTTGCATTCATAGTGAGGGACAGTTTAAGAAAACTGAGTGCTAAGTGTGAGTTTTTCTTTACGCATTCGATCGTAATTCGTAAGCGCGTTTGGAGTTTACTAGGAATTTGTATGTGTTTTGTACAGCGCCACCTAGTGGTAAACATGAGAAACCAGTTTACCACTAGGTGGCGCTGTACAAATCACATACAAATTCCTAATAAACTCGAAACGCGCTCACGATCGAATGCGAAAAGAAAAACTCACACTTAGCACTCTGATGATAACAAAATTGGTTGATACAATTTGGTGTTATAGCTACATAACTATCATCAATATCCAAAACCTTATTATACTGTTAGATAGCTAATGAATCAAAGAATTTTTAAAGACAAGTGCGGACTACGATGCTACGCGGAGGATAGAGGAGGAAGTGCCGATATTTTAAGTAATTTCGCTGCGTTACTGAACTTGCATATAGTAGTATATATTTTTACTAGGAGCAGTTATGACATTTAATTAAGTATCGTTCGATAGCTCTTTTAAAGATGTATCGATTGTGTAAGAAAAAGATACATATTTTTAAATGCCTATAGTAGATATATATGGCGTATAAGTGAAAAAATAGGATTTTTTATCGGTCAATAAAATCTTTCAAACACCAAATCAAGATACAAGGGACGTATACCATCTAAACGAGACTTTAAATAGCAGTCTAATGATACCCACGAACCCTTATATAAAAGACTGAAGAAGTCCCTAGAACGTAATAAGATGAAGGCGCCCGAACCGATCAACGAAGGCAACTGTACGACGAATGATAAATTGGTAAAGTGCGTGTTAAGCCACGCGCAATGTAGGTTTCTAAAGTGTCCCATCGCAATAAGAAGGACTAAAAAGAGGGCTTTTCTAATAATATCTTGTACTATAGCGTTGGGCTAAGAACATAGTTATGTAGGGAAAGTCGGGCGCCCTGACTTAAAACTGTGCTTTTAAGCAATCTCCTTAACGCTCAGTTCACTCTGTTCTTTGCACATACGCTTCTTTTGACATCGGCGGTGTACCTTCTATCCCTGCTAAAATCACATCCAAAATATACAAACTCATCCACCTGTTCCAGCGCTACGTCATCGATCACAACTCTTACATCCGTTCTCATTGCTACTCTTTCAAATACTAGAACTTTAGTTTTCTTCGCATTTAGTTGTAAGCCCAAACTCTTACAATCATCATTCATAACTGTGACCAGTGTTTAAAGCTCGGACGGAGTTAAGTCTAAAAGTACAGTCTCATCTGCATATATTAGGCAGCTTACCACCAGATCACTAATGCGCATTCCCATATTCAATAAATCTTTGGAGATACATATCCATATAAAAGATGAACAGGCGAGCTGACAACACACAACCCTGCCTGACGCCAATATTGACATCGAACCAGGGCAATGTGTTGTCGTCTACCCAACGCCTAGCCAAACCATTATCAATCATACCATAATTTTTCAAACCAGGGGTTTCAGGGTGACGATAGAAAAATTCTTACTCCGGTGCCTGCATGATCGTGGACACAACAGACTACAGAGCCATCTTATCACCGGGAAGATCAGTGGTTTCTCTAGCTTTACGCTTAGTTTCATTATATCTATCAATTCGTGCATCTTATCCTACAATAAAACTTTTGTACTGTGGTTTCATATTATGTACATTTAACCTATTTAAATAGGTTAACTATTATACTTTTGTATATGTAGTATACTTTTGTACTGTGGTTTCATATTATGTACATTTAACCTATTTAAATAGGTTAAATGTACATAATATGAAACCACAGTACAAAAGTTTTATTGTAGGATAAGATGCACGAATTGATAGATATAATGAAACTAAGCGTAAAGCTAGAGAAACCACTGATCTTCCCGGTGATAAGATGGCTCTGTAGTCTGTTGTGTCCACGATCATGCAGGCACCGGAGTAAGAATTTTTCTATCGTCACCCTGAAACCCCTGGTTTGAAAAATTATTGTATGATTGATAATGTTATGGCTAGGCGTTGGGTAGACGACAACACATTGCCCTGGTTCGATGTCAATATTGGCGTCAGGCAGGGTTGTGTGTTGTCAGCTCGCCTGTTCATCTTTTATATGGATATGTATCTCCAAAGATTTATTGAATATGGGAATGCGCATTAGTGATCTGGTGGTAAGCTGCCTAATATATGCAGATGAGACTGTACTTTTAGACTTAACTCCGTCCGAGCTTTAAACACTGGTCACAGTTATGAATGATGATTGTAAGAGTTTGGGCTTACAACTGAATGCGAAGAAAACTAAAGTTCTAGTATTTGAAAGAGTAGCAATGAGAACGGATGTAAGAGTTGTGATCGATGACGTAGCGCTGGAACAGGTGGATGAGTTTGTATATTTTGGATGTGATTTTAGCAGGGATAGAAGGTACACCGCCGATGTCAAAAGAAGTGTATGTGCAAAGAACAGAGTGAACTGAGCGTTAAGGAGATTGCTTAAAAGCACAGTTTTAAGTCAGGGCGCCCGACTTTCCCTACATAACTATGTTCTTAGCCCAACGCTATAGTACAAGATATTATTACAAAAGCCCTCTTTTTAGTCCTTCTTATTGCGATGGGCAACTTTAGAAACCTACATTGTGCGTGGCTTAACACGCACTTTACCAATTTATCATTCGTCATACAGTTGTCTTCGTTGATCGGTTCGGGCGCCTTCATCTTATTACGTTCTAGGGACTTCTTCAGTCTTTCATATAAGGGTTCGTGGATATCATTAGACTGCTATTTAAAGTCTCGTTTATTTATTTATTTATTGGAAAACAAACAGCTTAAGCCTATAGTTTTCACAAATTTACTTATTACATTCGAATAGACGTATATTCTAAAATGAAGTATTTAATAATAATAATATAAAAATATAAAACAGAAAAAAGGAATCCTAATAATGACTTAGTAGTCATATATTAGAACAGATTAGAAAAAAAAAATTTTTTTAGTAATGTTTCGACGGGCCTGACCAGTAGTGCAAAAGTACAAATCCAAATCCGAGTCCTTTGCGATTTTGTTGTATTTATAACTAGCTCTGATAAGGTATGAGTTTGCTCGATAGTTCGAAGATGTAAACGGAATATATATACTATTACATTTCCTCTGAGATTTGCTAGGGACATGCAATCCAACTTTACTTAAAAGATAGGGTGTGTTTACGCGACTATCGGCTATATCCATTAGAAGAGTTACATCTGCAATATTTCTCCGCACCTCAAGTGGTAAGATGAGATGCCGTGCACAACGGGCAAAATAATCGCGATCAAGTATATTACACTTATGCGATAGAAACCGTAGAAATCGCCTTTGTATTGATTCAATTCTATTTGTATATATCTTATAATTTGGATTCCAGACTTGACTACAATATTCTAATATACTTCTAACGAATGTGCAATACAATATTTTTAAGGTTTTAATATTTTTAAAATTATAGCTGGATCTTATAACGAAACCAAGAGCTCGAGATGCTTTATTAACAATAGAGTCTATATGTTTGTCAAATAGTAATTTCGAGTCGTGCACTACACCTAGGTCTTTTATAACTTCTACCTTTTCCAATAATATGTTTTTTAGTGTGTAGTTGTAAGTAAGATATATTTTTTTACGAGTAAATGTCATAGAGACACATTTTGAGACATTGAGATCCAAACAGTTATGTGAGCAGTATAATTGTAAACGGTTAAGGTCTTCTTGAAGTAAAAGACAGTCATGGATAGACTTCACATCCTTCAGAATTTTCATATCATCTGCATATAATAAAAATCTACAGTGCTTGAAGCATGATTTTATGTCATTTATAAAAAGAATAAATAGTAAAGGTCCAAGCAAAGACCCTTGAGGTACTCCAGAAGGAATAGACATTCAAGAGGATTGAAAGCCATTGACAACTACAGCCTGGGAACGATTTTTTATATATGATGTAAACCAGCGGAGTAAATCTCCGTGTATTCCCAATAAGCTCAGTTTATGTAATAGAATATCGTGATTTATAGAATCGAACGCTTTGCGATAGTCTGTAAAAACTACGTCTACTTGTCCTCCTGAATCCATGCCTGAAGTAATTATGTCATTGGAGATTATTAAATTTGTGGTTGTGGACCGTCTTTTTAGGAAACCATGTTGTTCATCTATGAGAACCGGGGAAAGTGCGCTATATAATTGTCTGTGAACAAGTTTTTCGAGGACTTTTGCAAATATGCATAATTTTGAAATCGATCTATAATTTGATACATTGTTTCTGTTTCCTTTTTTGTGGATGGGAGTAACATAGGCGGATTTCCAAATATCAGGTACGATACCTTCCGTAACAGATCGTCTGAAAATTATCGACAAGGGCAAGGCTAGACTTTCTGAACAGTTAATTATGAATAAAGGCGGTATACCGTCAGGACCTGCCCCTTTATTTACATCTAAGGATTTCAAAATCTTTGTAATTTCATCAGTATGAATATCAATGGAAGATATAGTATTAAATAATGGAGATGTTTCATTGTGGTTAATTATGGTCGTAGTAACATCAGAATAAATAGATTGAAAGTAGTCAGCAAATATGGCACAAACAGATTCACCAGTTTCAGCTGTTTTATTATCAAAATGCATGACAGATGGAAAAGACTGAGGGTGCCCGCAAGAAGACTTTATATATGTCCAAAAGGCTTTAGGGTTCTTTGAAATACATTGTTCAGCTTTGCTTGTGTAGTTTAGGAAGCACTCTTTCTCCAATATTTTTGCCCTTTTTCTTAGAAGTGAATATGTGTTGTAGTCTTCAAGATTTCCATAGGTTTTATATTATTCAGCGTGGGCTGATAAAGTTACGAGTGGTGCGATCCGGCGCAAACTACTTCAAAATCAGCGTCTAGCACTAATATTTCTATGCAAAGCATATCGCACTGTAAGCTCCGAAGCTTTACCCGTTTTATCAGGCGTCTTACCATTAGATTTAGAAATTCAGCGTCGGGCTTCAATGTATTACAATTCTAGGAATTTTACTAACCCAGAATTTATCAACTCGCAAGCCCAAACAAAAATACGTCGCCTTTTTAATCCCGTAATCGACGTTACTCATGAATTAATTGATGAATGGCAGTCGCGTTGGTCTTGTTCAACTAAAGGACGGCATTTATATAACTTTTTCCCGTGCATCCGGGATCGCTTAAGTAAAACTTGGATAGAAATAGATCATTGTGTTGCACAGTTTCTCACTAGCCACGGTAATTTTAAAGCTAAATTATTCTCGTTTAAATTAGTTCCTTCTCCCTTTTGCGAGTGCTCTACATTAAACTGTAAATATGAACAAACTGCACATCACATTCTTTGGGAGTGTAATCTTTGGCAAAACGAACGTCGTCAAATGCTTGATAGTATCCAATGTATATCCGGTGTAATTTATTACTCCGATCTTGTGGGTACACGTGGGAACTTCCGTGCCTTCAAACGATTTTGTCACACTTACTACTGGAAGCAAAATTAAGTAGGCCATTCTGGTAGGTCCCTAATTTCCAAACTTCCGTGGTGCAATAGCAATCAGGCTTAACCTGATTGTAAAAGTCTCATTTCGTAGCATTTTTATGCTTTTAACATTTTGCTGTCTCCTGCTAAAAAGGGAGGGAAACAGGATGTATTTTCCTACTCCTCCTATATACTTCTGATTAATTTCGTTGCGGGATCCAAGACAGCTTAGCTTTTCCCCAGGGCACCCTGAGCTCGCAACTCAGAGGTTATCAGGACGGTTGCCGCTGTTGATTCTGGTTTACAGAAGTTACAGTGGTGGGAACGAGAGGTGGGCCCATTGCCCTTTAAAAAAAAAAAAAAGCACTCTTTCTCCAATATTTTTGCCATTTTTCTTAGAAGTGAATATGTGTTGTAGTCTTCAAGATTTCCATAGGTTTTATATTTGGTAAAAAATTTATTTTTTTCTTTCAAAACTTTTTTAAGCGCAGAACTATGCCAAGGTGGTGATTTAGTTTTACTTGAAGTTAATGAAATTCGTGGAACATATTTATTACGTAAGGCGTATAATATTTTGTAAAAATAGTTTGTCGCATCTTGAGGTGAAATATTATACTGCAATCTCTCAGACCACGGCTCTTTATCAAGGCTGTTACAAATAGAGCTATAATCACCTTTGTTATAACAGTAGATGGTTCTCTTGTTTAACTCTAATGGTTTGTGAATACAAAATTTATATGTTAAAATTAGAGATTTATGGTGAGGATCCTCAACCACGAGAGGGTTATCGCACTGAAGAACTTCCAGTATATCATTACTAAAAACTAGATCTAAAATCCTATTGTTAACATTTAAAACATGATTATATTGGAGTAAATTGCATTGTGAAAGAAAATCAAAAAATTGAATTTGATGTTCTCCTTGAACGGTTAGCGGGTTAAGATGTGAAGAATGCGAGTCACGAACCCACGATATATTACTGAGATTAAAATCTCCTATAATTAAAAACTTGTCATCGGGATGTGACAATATTATATCGTATAATTTTTCAGAAAAATTGTTAAGTTGTTGATAAAAACTGTTACCCTTATTTTGCGAACACAAGTATGCTACACATATATGAGTATTTGATTTATTTCCTAATTTACCTTTCGTGTGTATTGTAATCCAAAGATCTTCCGCAGAAGAGCTCCAGTCTATGCGATGACAGGCAGGGTGTTGTAGGTGGCAATTAACACCCCTCCACCGCGAGTCTGTCCTGTTAAGGTGAGATCCCTGTCGCGTCTCCATACAAAGTACCTATCGTCAAAAAGCTCCCGATCGCCTATTCCATCCAGCAACCAAGTTTCAGTGATCACAACTAAATCATAATTATATAAACTTAGATTTCTTTTAAATGCGTGTATTTTACTTCTCAACCCACGAGAGTTTTGGTAGTAAATAACATTTATAATATAGTCATTGTAAGGGATTTTATGTACTTTTAACTGTTTAGATCGCAAACTAATAAAATGTAGTTTGAAGTGCGAAGAAAACCTTGCAATAATACATATTAATACACGTTTAGAGTTATAGCCTATGTATATTGCGATATAAAAACGTAAGATTATTTGAGTTATGTAGCACTGGATTTGTATTGGATAGAAATAATAAATATGACAGTTAAAGAGTGTTATGGTAAAAAAACAGCAATATTCTAATCTATTGGGTAAATGGAAAATAAAATTGTACGCCGCTTTAAGATATCTTGTTTCACGCAAATGCAACATAAATGTTATTATTAAAACACGGTAATGTTTAGCTAATAGGTAATAAATACAAAAATAAAGCAAAATGATTCTTGTATACGTACTTTGTAGATGCACTTTCATATACCAGACATTAAAAGTTACAATGAATAACCGGTCGGACCCATCAGAGATAACGATACAAAAGAATTTACTAGGGACTAAGATTCTCAAACTGTATAAAATAATTATAATGTGGTAACAATATATATAATGTATCTGTCTGTATAAAATAATTATAATGTGGTGTTTAGATGGTATACGTCCCTTGTATCTTGATTTGGTGTTTGAAAGATTTTATTGACCGATAAAAAATCCTATTTTTTCACTTATACGCCATATATATCTTGTGGCGCCGCTGGTCCGTACCGTGGAAGGGTCGAAGTGATGGAACCAGCGGGCCAGCTGCTTGTCAGGTGACGTCATTACTGTGGAGGTTGATGACGTCACACAAAGACAAGGAAGGGAAAAGGAAGATCTTCCCAGCCAGGCAAGGTGTACTGCCTGGGGACCGAAGTCCATTTGAGAAACGTTGAAACTTGTATATAGTGTAACAAGATAAATAATTGAAATATCGCGATTCAAGATTTTATTTTGAATTTCATTTTTTCCATTTGTTATTGATTTTTGTCCATTTTTTATTATTTTTTCTTGTAGCGTTTGTGATTGTTTTTGAGCCGCTACAATCTACTATAGGCATTTAAAAATATATATATTTTTCTTACACAATCGATACATCTTTAAAAGAGCTATCGAACGATAGTTAATTGTCATAACTGCTCCTAGTAAAAAGATATACTACTATATGCAAGTTCAGTAACGCAGCGAAATTACTTAAAATATCGGCACTTCCTCCTCTATCCTCCGCGTAGCATCGTAGTCCGCACTTGTCTTTAAAAATTCTTTGATTCTTTAGCTATCTAACAGTATAATAAGGTTTTGGATATTGATGATAGTTATGTAGCTATAACACCAAATTGTATCAACCAATTTTGTTATCATCAGAGTGCTAAGTGTGAGTTTTTCTTTTCGCATTCGATCGTGAGCGCGTTTCGAGTTTACTAGGAATTTGTATGTGATTTGTACAGCGCCACCTAGTGGTAAACTGGTTTCTCACGTTTACCACTAGGTGGCGCTGTACAAAACACATACAAATTCCTAGTAAACTCCAAACGCGCTTACGAATTACGATCGAATGCGTAAAGCATAGATAAGCGTAAAGAAAAACTCACACTTAGCACTAATCTGTGCTTAGCACTCAGTTTTCTTAAACTGTCCCTCACTATGAATTCAAATTTAAAGACGTATTCACGTCAAAACAATATGGTAATCACTTTGTTGTTTTTGTTTAGAAAATTATTAATTAGAAAATAATAACGTGTAATAATTTCAGTCCGAAATAGATATTGGCATTAAACAAAAAGTGATCAACATTCCTTATTTGTGAGAAACAAAACTTTTTAAATTAACATGGTTTTGTAGTTTGTTGTTAATAAAAAACAAAAAGCCCTTGACTGCTTATCTTTCTTATTGAAATTGATACAAATATACAATTAAATCATCTTTTAGAGATTAAAAATAACATTAAATTAAAAAAGTGCAACAGAATATTTATTATTTCAAATTTTTTTCTAAGAACAAGATAAGCTTCTTTAGTTACTGGCTATTATGTTTTTTTATTAATAACAAACTACAAATCCACATATGTTAACTTAAGTTTTTTGATAAAAACTATCTTTACGCCTGTATCCCCGAAGAGGTAGGCAGAGGTACGAGTACAACCAGTGCACCCACAATTAGCCTAAGATTCTCTATGGCAAAAAGCAACTCTATGGCAATCCACAACCGTGCAATTCTCTAGGCATTTTTTACCACGCTCAGTGTAAAACTCCTCTGTGCTCACTACTCCTCTATGGAATCAACTACCAGCGGAGATGTTTCTAAATAGGTACTACTTAAAGACCTTCAATAAAAGAGCATACTTTTTAAAAGACTGGCAACGCAGCTGCATGCTGCTGCTGCAGATGCTGTGGCTGTCCATGGGCGGTGGTAATCACTTACCATCAGGTGAACCTCCTGCCCATTTGCTCCTTTCTTTCTATTAAAAAAAGCATCATGGACTCCACTGATGTCTCAACACCCTCTTGCCTGACAATGTGAAGCTATTGGTGTTGATTACAAGTGACAAGTAATTTTTAGGCTCAAATTTGAGTTAAACACAACATAAAATCTATAAGCCGGTTGACCCTGTAAGCCAACCCTGAAACTTCCCGCTGATTTGAGATATTTTAGCCAAAAGAAGCAAAATCTACATTTTATCAGAGTTCAAAAATCTGGTTTTTTTAAGTAAAAATGCTGATTAGATTTGCAAATCAATCAATTTATTAATCTCAAAGTTATTTTGAAAATATGAAGTTGGTTGTAAACAGCATAATTTTAATATTTGATAAGCTGTAAATTTCGAATGCTTGATACCATTTTGAGTTTGGAAAATCAGGACAAATTTTGTAATTTCTTATACTACTAACGTAGCAGGAAGGTAAAAAGTTTTTTCCATTTAAAAAAATTTTCATATTAGGCTCTGTGCCAGAAGAAATAACAAGTCAGTAAAGTTGACAAATACAGAAATCATGTGACAAACCAGTGAATTCTAATGTATGAGATTGTCTTATGATCCAAACAGGATCACTATGCTACCACGAGTTCAAAACAAACAAAAACAATATAAAAGGTGAGCTTATCTCTACTTATATTACTAACAGGTCGGGTCAACATAAAGGCTACATATTATCACGCTATCACTTACAGGGTAGGTGCTGTGTGCAGTAAACGAAGTCCGCGTGGACGAAGTCGTGGGCAACAGCTAGTCACTAATAAGAATAATATAAAGAGGAAAGATTTGATTGTTTGTTTGTTTGTAATGATTTAACTCACTTGATCGATTTTAATAGTCCTTTCACCTTTAGAAGCAATATTATACTGGAGTGTTATTGGTTATTTTTTACCTGACTAAGCAAACAAAAGTAATCGAGACAAAATCATGATTGACTGCTATCACTAATAAATCTTACAGCTGACCCAAGACAGAGTAATACAATGTTTTAAGAGAACAGATAGACAATGTACACCATTGATTGAAATATAAAACTAACTTACATTAAATATAAATACATACTTAAAAGATTTGAACAAATAATTTAATTTAATGGATGCTAAATCTAACTTGCAGATAATCAAAAGTAGAGTGAAATACTATTATGGATGTTACGTGGGACAAGTTCCAAAGTTTATAACATTGACTGTAAAAGAGTGACTAATAATACTGGAATTGTGCATGGGAATATGTATATGAGTAGAAACAGACGGATCACATGGAGAACTAGGTGGATGAATTCTATGTATTGTTTTTTTATTATTTGAATTACAGTACCTTGACTACTACATTAAAGCAAATTTTTAATGAAAATAATGTTTTTATGTAACATCTTTATTAGTATTTATGGTAGTTTTGAACAATTTAAATTTCCCAACATATTTCTTAACTTCCTCTTTTGGATATGGCTTGATTGCTAAGCAAGTTGGTATGTTTTCAGGTTGTTCAATCCAAAGCTTGTGACTTATAAAGTTATGTTGTAACTTTTCAGCCAGTTTTTTAAGAGTTTCTTCATTTGGAACCTAAAATAAGTTTATAAAAAATGTTTAATTATAACAGCAAATATTGGATATTGATATAAACCACAGAAAATGTTGCAATAATAATTAAAGGTATAAATATGCTCAAATTCCATATTTTTTAAATTAATCATAAGCTAGCCTTCTTCAATCAATCTATGGTTTTACCTTCTGTTGATTTTGATCTTTTTTAAAGAAGATTGTTGCATTCCTGCCAGGCATTTATAAAAAGTGAAAATTTGGCCAAATATCTCGACTCAAAGGTCACTGCAACTATGATCATTTGGTGGTAGAATTGTGCAACATCACATGTTAGCTTGGTATCAGACTCTCACCTATGCCAACCTCAATAACATTAGTGCTTGTCATGGTTAAGTTTCGTTTTGGTGGATTTACCATTTTTCGTGTCTATAGTTGATGGTTGTCTTTATCCTATCATAAAAAATAAATGCCAAATAATATAGTTGGCTGATCATAATCGGAACAAAATATATATCTCAATACGGTCTAATGTTTATTTTACTTGATCATACCAGTGTATACTTCTTGGATCATTATAAGAATATAAATATGTACCTCCAAAACAACTTTATGCATATTGTCTAAATCACTTAAATATTCCTTTGTATATTCGTCATCTTTACATAAATGCAGAACAGCAGTTGATGCATGGCATGCTTGAGCTACTAATGCACCGATAGACCATCCTAAATCTTTTAATAGATCACTTCGAAGCAAAATATATTGCACAAGTGAATTAGACATATTTTAGTTTAAATTACAGGATTTATATGCATAAATTGGACTTCGTTCTTCTCGATACTTGCAGCTTAAATTCGTGTTTAGTCGTTTAGATGACATATAAAATTATTTAAAAGTTTAATAGTACAGAATTAATATAATAATAAGTAATTAGGATTAGGATACGAAATACGAATACCCATTAAATGAATTGATAATAACCACAGATAATAACAAATTTTAACTGAAGTGACAAGATCAGCTGCTTGTGCACAGAACATCGATATTGTATTATAGCATCGTTACATCGATGTTACGGACGCGTAATCGAAAACTGTGACCGACTACAGTCTAAAGTATGATCTAAAGGGTTATATCAAATTCTGAACATAACCAACACAAATTTTTACTCTGAATTAGAATGTGAATTTTGTGTCTGTTATACGACGTGTGTGTGATGATTACACATAAATTGTAAATAAAGGTATTATTACTTGGTTTTCCACTTGGCTTGGTATGAATAACATGTAATTGGATTTCGTATTAATAGATAAAGATGCTTGCAAAAAATCCATGTTAGCCGACATCGATGTTTTAACGATGATTTATACCGGTGGGAGGGATGCGCTGTGCCGCGCTCCCGGCGGCATGGGTACCACCACCTTGCTTATTTCTCCCATGAAACAGCTTTGCTGTGTTTCGGAGAGAAGGGCAAGACAGGCAGTGTAATTACTGGCACCGAGACTTAACATCTTATGTCTCAGGATAGGAAACACACGAATGAAATACCTGGGCATTTATGATCCGTGCCCATTCCTGTAACTCAACGTATAAACACTGTGTTTGGCCAAAACTTGAGCGTACTTCCACTGTTAGATATCTTGGTGTCTGGCTAGATACTTCATTGTCTTGGAAAGAACATATAACATACGTGACCCCCAAAATAAAAAAAATAATTTACGTCTTCAAAAGATAGCGATGCATTGCTGACATTACCTTGTTAAAGATTGTCTATTTCTCTCTAGTACAGTCGGTTATTTCATACTCTATTACAGTTTGGGGTGCCGCAGCACAAACTCATATGGCTAGGGTTGAGGTTACTCAAAGAGCCGTTTTAAAGGTGATGACATTTAAACCCTTCCGGTTCCCCACAGATAGCCTTTACTCCCTCTGTAATGTTCTTTCTGTGAGAAGACTATTTGTATTGCAAACAATACTCCGGAAACATTCAGAATCGGTTTTCGATCCAAAGATTTATAACAAGCGAAGAACAGATATAGCATGTCCAACTATGAGTCAGAGAACGGCAGCTACAAGCCGTCACTGTCAGCATCTTTGCACAAAGCTCTACAACCTAGCAAATAAGAAATTGGAAATTTATCGCCTCCCTATAAAACGATGTAAGCGTAAATTGTTTGACTGGCTATTACTGCTTTCATATGAACAGTCGGAACGTTTAATAAAATACGTGAGATAACCTGTGCCATCGTCATAATCATCACACACACACTCACTCACTCACTCACACACACACACACACACATATACACTCACATGCACACACGCACGCATAAATCAGCACCTTAAACTCAGAAGTTCATACACTTTTCTTTTTATTAGAACATATTGTTTGTGTATGATAAATGGTGTATAGATAAATTTCTTATAAATTTTAAATTAAAAGGAACATTGTTTTACCTAACTTAGGGGGCACTCTCACTGCGCTACAGTTTTTAACTTTAGCAGTTGAGAGTGCTAAAACTGTTGGTATGTGTAACGATTTTTGTTCCGAATAAACTTTTTTTATGTGAAACATCTATTGGCGCAGGTGTAAACCGGATCGTTGGCGTGGCGGCGTGGCATCCGTCGACGGCATAATATTATAGCGTGGCGACCCGTCGGCGACGGGTCGCCACGCTATAACATTATGTACTAGGTAGGGTATACAGCGAAGTATACAGTCCATATTTAGTAGCGTGTACGATGTGGTGATGTGTCGCCATGGCAACCAACTACGCGACCCGGATGTTTCACATCTGTCAAGAGTCCAGTGACGGCTCAGTTTTTATTTATTTATTCCAGTAACATTAATTTAAATATGGCTCAGACTGTAGGAAGCAGGTTAACTCGGAAAGGAAATTAAATTTATTGCAATTTGATTATTAAATTGAACTCTGTTGATGCAAGTGTGAAAGTCTAGGTGTTGCCTTGCTGCCAACCAAAATGCTGTCTTCCGATAGGAAAGTGATGTCGGGATAAGTATCAGAAAGGTTGACAAAACTGCTGCAGCTGGTTAAATCTTTATAAAAAAAAGACGTGTGGCACTCGGAGACTGCCGCGGTAAAGCTATTGCATAGCATTTTTTATCAACTTATGCAATTACAATTATATATTTATTTTATTTATGCAGTATTTTTTTTTTCTTTGTTTATTCATATTTAAAACACTTTGTACACAAATTACACGAGTACAGATATTCACTGTTGTACGTAGATGATAAATACCTATACACCTATATTCTTTCTCACAAACAGTTGATTACGGTAGTTTTCCAATACAACCAATGCCATTCTTGTTTAGCTATAAGTCCTGAAGATGCGTTAATACGCGAAACCGGTAGACTTTAAATAATTTGGAAGAATATATATGTAGTGAAACCAGTACAAGTGTTTTATAATTAAAATTACAACCAATGCCACCTAAAGGCGTGTTGCTGAACTAAAGAGACAAGCGTGATATTTCAAAAAGTCATTAAAAGTTCTGGTATTTATCGATAAATGGAAAAACTAAAAAGTATCACCGCTGTGCCGGTCGGAGTGGGGGGTGTTAGGATTTTTCGTTACGTAATTTCTGGATTCGGTCTCCACGCTCAAGGCCCGCGATAGAAGCTATGCGATAGCTTAAAAAGTGAAAAAATCATTTTTATTTATGATTTTAATTAAGAATGTATTTTTTTGAGATTTTAATACGTTCCCCGAGACAAAGAAAAAGTACTCGATACTGAGTAGTATCGATACTTTTGATCCGATAATTTTAACGGTATCGATACTTTTGATACGATACTTTTAAAATTTTACGGATCACTACGTTTAATAGTTTAGGTGCGAACTGCAAAGGTTTAGAGTAGGCATGAAAATTATTGTTAAATTAGGTTAACTGGTATGTTGTTAAAATTAATTATTATTTAACAGTTATATAAAGTTATATTATATCAGTAGTAGTGATGCATAAAATTTTAACAGTATTTGCAAATATAAATAACAGCTGTTGTTAATTGTTAAAAAAATGTAGTACGAAATTTAATATGTTACCGTAAAATGGGGCGAAAAGGCACAATTCGAAATTTCAGACTTGTATTTTTTTATAAGTTTCAAAGACTGCATACCACTATCCCTGTTTCTTTTGATGAGTCTACCAGTCTATTTTTCTATCGAAAATTTTATTTAGTAGTTTTTCCATGCATTAAGAAGAAAATTGACAAAAT
The DNA here is from genome assembly GCA_036924255.1 of Apodemia mormo. Classification (NCBI taxonomy): domain Eukaryota; kingdom Metazoa; phylum Arthropoda; class Insecta; order Lepidoptera; family Riodinidae; genus Apodemia; species Apodemia mormo. The sequence continues at coordinate 27,267,959 of JAUPFN010000011.1, forward strand.
ATAAATTGGTTCCATTGATATAAAAAACCCTAGATGCACAGTCCCGAACAAAACTGACTATCAAAAGTGTCCCTAATTTCATTTAAGTAGTTATAGATATGGCAAAAACATATGTCTTTGCATATTCAACCTTGCGTGCACGACTTATAGTTGTTTTTACAAAGCAATATATGAAAAGAAATAAAATTGACAGTGTTGCGACCGACGCGATTCTATTTGAAATGAGTGCACAATTTAAAATTGTGCACTCATTTTTGGAGGACGTTTTTGACACACTGATTGTGTATCTTGGGTTTTTTATATCAATGATTGGTTCTATTTACCCAGTATACGGGGTGAATAGAAAAGTTATTCACCCCACACTTCGTGTCTATTTATTCCGCATTGTGCCTATTAACCTACGTAGTACTTTTATCGGTCTGTGCTATTAAGATTAACACTTGTCTTGGGTAGTTCGCGAGCGACCTAGGTGGGAAGAGCGCTCCTTTAGGTGAACTATGCGAACTAGTTCATTGAAAATCCCGCTCTTAGTTCTTTTTATATTTCTGTTAGCGTCCACTTTACTAGACAGTGGCACTATGTGACCAACCGAGTTATTTACTTTTACTGTGTGCGCCTTGATATTTCGATAATCGATATCGATACTAAACAACTTCAAATGCCCATGGTTGAAATTTTATCAAATCATATGAAATCATAACAATCGTCAACTGAAGTATTGCTGGCTAATTATCAAACAGAATACTGTTACGAATAATCTAGAAGCGTGTAGAGTTGGAGCACGCGCGCGTTAACTATCTAGAAATAAAGGAAAGAGAAAGCTACTCCTATTGACAAACAAATAGTTGACCTGGGCTATGCCATAATGGACTTTGTGGGATATGGCAAAGGTTGAAAGTAGCGTGTGCTAGGATTTATGACTCATAACATGTTTACGATAAGAAGTGATTCATTGTTTCCCGATAAATTTAGATTTTTCTGGACTTTACCCTGCCTATAAATAGAGATCTGTTGACAAACACAGGGCAGTTTTTATCAAGCGATCGAGAGCGATACATCAAGTGACCAGTGCGAAGTGAGAAGTGTTTTATTGTGTAGTGTTCTAAGTTCAGTGATAGTACAGCGAGTGACTAGGGTGTAAAGTGTATTTTAGTATTACGTTGTGTTGTGTTGTGTAAATACACGGATTTAATATAAATGGTGTTTTCCTACAATCACGAACCCGAGTACGTAACAATACTAATACCATTTATGTCTTATTTTACGGTAAGTTTAATTAAAATTTTAAAAAATCTCTTCTATTCCCATTTATTGTTACAAATAATTGATTATTATTAATATATATATCACGTTAATTATGGCTAATTATTAATATAAATCATTTTATTTTTTCGTTTTTATTTCGATAAAAGATTTTATGTGCCATAACAAAAAAGTCAACTTTAATTGTAAAAATTCATACTTTTTAAGTATTCTAATATAATTACACATTATACTAGGAACTAGCCTAGCTGTTGACTAATCATTAATATAAATTATTTTATTTTTCATTATTTAAATAAAAAATCTCATATTACATAAATGGACGTGTAAAAATATCGTGTAATACTTTGTATTTTATATAACAATAAACAAAACTTACAATAATCATAACTATATTTTTTTCTTTATTTATTGTTCTTAATAAATTATTTCAAAAAAAAGAACTAATGAACTAATAGAACGAACTAGTTCATCCTTGGATTTTGAACTAAATTGAGCGCTCTCTGTAGTGACCGGTTAGGCCCAAGCCTAATTAACACAGACTAGGTATTAGTTACTACGTAAGCTATCAACCTCGCGACAACAACACAGTCAGTCAACTTTGAGACGTTAATTTCTTAATTCTTTTTGTCTTTTATTCCATAGACAATCAGGTGTTGCCAATTCACAGAGTAAATAATGGTGTGCAGATAAAAAAAAACACATGGCATTTTTACGCTAATGCGACTTGGATCTGTGGACTTTAAAAACTTTTTGGTTTTGTTCCTATTCAGCCCTTGATTCTTATGAATAGGAACCCCGTTTTACGGTAACTGTTAAATGATCCATGCCTAGTTGGAACGAAGTTCCTTACGGCAGGCTTGGAGGGGATAGGGATTTTGCTGCGCGACCGAGCTGAAAAAATGTGATAGTAAAACCGTAAGAAAATTGCGTGGAATAAAAGCGGTAAATGAGACGTGCGCAGGCGCGACAGTCGCGTACACAAGCGAGTAGTGCCGTTTAGCCGAAGGAAGTTCGTTCCTACCTGGTGTCCCGCGACACCACATCATTTTTTTAGACTCTAAACTAGGCATGGATCATTTAACAGTTTCTAAACTTTAGAGTTAATGTACTTAAAAACCTTAATAATGATTTATCGTATATAAGTTCCTTGGCTGCAAGCTTTTTAAATGCTTGCATCTCTAAGTAGTCTGTGTTTTTTAAGGTGACGTTTTTTTCGCAACTGATTTTAAATTAGAGCACTGACAAATTTTTTGAAGCTTTGACTATTATGAAAATTCGAACTTGTTAGACAGAGATAAAGCCATTTATTGTATATACAGCGTTAGAATGTATGCTATTTTTTAATTTTGATTGTATTATGGCAATTAATGCCAAGTCCTTATCTTCTCTTGTCAAATATTTTATACTCACCAAGTTAGTTTTCCTTACCCTTATATCTATACTCCATGACTAATATGACTATATAGCAAGGAAGTTATATTCTACCCGGAATGCTTATACGCGCTTCAAAATTGTTCCGAAGAGTACCACGACATGAGTGGAGTGTGTCTCTTTCTACTAAATAAAGCGCCAATCGCCATATATATAAGTGTGGCCATGCGTAGTTTGCAAATTACTACTAAGTAATTCTACTAATTTGAGAAACAGTTTTTGCATTGCATAATTAATTACGTAATGATTAAAATAAACACATTTTAGAACTCACTATGTTAATTACAATACATTTTATGTTAATGTATCTATCGACGTGTATGAATAAAAGGGATTTGACGATTAACGAATATATAAAAATCTACCATCCGAAAGTTTTATTTACACTGGCAATTGCAAGAAAGGGACAACATCCACTCATGTCGTTGTCTTGCTCAGAACGTTTTTCCCCTCTGTTATGTAAGAAACAAATGTCAACTTTATTAGGATTGAAATAAAGTACATTTTTATTTTTCAAATATTGCTTCGTAGTAATTCCAGTTATCGTATATAAGTTCCTTGCTATATAGTAATTAGTGTAGTGATTTAAAAACGTCCTATCGATATTTGTAAATTATATCAATAGTTATTAGGACCAAAATATCGACCGTAATAAACTATCGAGTACAATTGGTAAGTATTTTATATTTCAAGCGTAAAACTTTGTACACTAAAAACTATTAAAACAATAATTACAATTCATTTATTTGGCCATCGACTTCCCAAAAATAGAAGGTTATCAATTCGGCTGTACATTTTTTATGTTTATTACCTCAGAACGTGTGCAGCACAGACATATTTCATAATGAATATTAAATGTAAATAGATATTAAGGCAGGATAAATTGGATATTTCGTTTAGTTCGTAAGTTTTTTGTAATAAATAATGTTCGTTTTCGTCTTTTATTCGCCCTACGACCTACATACAGCTTTGTTGTACAGAAATAATAAAGCTTTATGTAGTTAAGTTGTTTGCCTAAAGGCATATTACGATCAAAAGGGGTTCCACGCAGTCGACAAATTACGAGTTGACTCTTGCGAGATTGTATTTATATGCGGGAATCCAAAATTACGAAAACCCCGAAAAGTGCAAAATTCTTTATGAAAACAAATGTTTATCGATTGTAAATAGTATGTACAATGTAAGTATAAGCCTTAGGCACATGTTTACGCACTTTTCGGGTATATAAAAATAGTTACAGGATAGTACGACCTGAAAAGGCGTACAAACTGTAATTGTAAGAGTTTCCGAGGTCCTGTAAGAACGTATAATATATATAACTTTCTTGTTTGTTATTAAATGAGATTATTTGTGTTAAATCTTTGTATATAGATAAGAAACAACCCTATGTAATTCGTTTTCGGTAGGTCTTAGGGCATTATGTACTTGTTTCGCTTATATTTGTAAAAAGATAGTACCGTTGCACTCGCTAGAGGGCCACACTAGGTAATTAGAGGTAGGAGAAGCTACCTAAGACAAAATAATTACGTTTAGATTACGGAAAGTAAGATTTTAACAAATCCCAGACGTTGTGGCGCCACCCGTCTTTGTCGATTTACGCCGCCCGTCTGGCCGCGGGCTATAAATACCGGAGAGCGCGGCCATACAATCATTTCCGTTCCGAGCAAGTTACAGTTTCGTTACGACTCAATAACTTTCCCAGACAAATTCCTGGGCTTTAGTATATCCATAGGATACCGGCTTTAGAGTAGGGCAGTGTTAGGACAAGTACTGGCTCTCCCATAGAATAGGAACATTTGCAACGGTGTTAGCTTTATTGCTATTTATTTCGTTACAATAAAGCACCTTTGCAACGAACAGTTGTGGTCTCTATTTATTCTTCCCAGCGACACCCGGCTCACGGCCAAAGGCACTACGGCTGGTGGGGCGTCGAAGAAGAACCAGAGTGCTAAGTGTGAGTTTTTCTTTTCGCATTCGATCGTGAGCGCGTTTGGAGTTTACTAGGAATTTGTATGTGATTTGTACAGCGCCACCTAGTAGTAAACGTGAGAAACCAGTTTACCACTAGGTGGCGCTGTACAAATCACATAAAAATTCCTAGTAAACTCGAAACGCGCTCACAATCGAATGCGAAAAGAAAAACTCACACTTAGCACTCAGATATACAGTTCGCTGGCTCCCCCGGTTGTAGTGCATAGAACGCAATGGTTTATGGACGATTAAACTTCCTGTAGGGTCTCATTTTAATTTAGTGACGATTTGGTGGAAACGTGCAATCGGTTGCTGCAGTTTTACTGCTTTAATTTTTTTTAATTTAATTTTTTGTATTATTTTTCAATGTTACTTGGTAATATAGAAAAATGACGAATCATATTTTATCATAACTTTGGTAAATATCACAGTCAGTTAAAATTATAATGCATTGCTTCTCTCTTATGAGAGTAGCTGTGTAGAATGGAATGGGTTCCAATCCTAACCACTGAAGTGGCACTTGGTCTAGCGAGCGTTGCTCCAATAAACTCAAGAGTGGATGGTCCTCCCCTGACGGGGTCCATTCTCACTTGTATCCTATGCGGATAAGCATAACATACACAGCGTAATGGGCTGTCGCCCATCTGATGAGTACATGAAGTACGAAACGCTTTGTCATATGCTAACGTGTTGAGTTAATACACAGCTACTCTCACAAGAGAGAAGCAATGCATAAACACTGTCGTGCGATTTCATCGCACCTGAAGAGTCGAAAAGAAGACGAAACAGTGAAATGCCATTACGGCATCGCCATTACGGCTTGACACAGCTAAGACCGGACTAAGTTGTATGGGATTTGTCAGCTAAGAGGGAAACAAGAGACCAATAGGTCATCCAGCCCCTGTGCTGGTTTAGGCGTAAGCTGAGACTCAACATTAAATAGTAAAATTATAATAGTAATTTAAGAAAATTATAATAGTAAAAGATATTTATAATTATTTAAAAGTCATAGATTTATTGATTTTATTTTACGTGATTAATTTTATTACGTTGATAATTTATCACTGTAGCTAAATTAAATTCACAAGTTTGTTAATAAATTACGAATTTATTACTATTTTGTAAATAAGAGCAACCACGAATCTTCTCATAGAACAAGGCCGCAAAACGTTTAAAAATTGTATGAAATACTATATCGACGACATGTTAATCTACTCGCGGTCGAAGCTACATGGGTCAGCTAGTTAACTATATAAACGCAATTTTGAAGTTTGCAAGAATGAATAAACAGACTTTTAAAATAAAAAACATATGATTTAAAAAATGTCTGCGAATAGGCAATACTAAGCTTTACTGCATAGGCTATAAAAGAGTTTATTAGTCACCTAGATTTAATTTCATAAATTTAGTAGAAGCAAAATATTTTAAGTAAAAACGATAATTATGATTAACACGAATAATTAAGTCAAAATTTGTTCTAATATCAACCAAGGCTATCGCTGTATTCTTGCGATATCTGGAACCGAAAGCTTTACGTACATGGGATTGTCAGCATCTTACCACTGAACTACAAGCACTGATTGAGATCAAGATTTTTTAGGGTAGTTTCGAAAAACTTTAATAACGCTTAAATGGTGAATACGATGTGTAACTACATAGAAGGTTTTTAAATCACTACCAGTTTGCAGTCAGATCGTATCAGGCTTGTGTAGCCCGCTTTTGTAATTTGGGGCTGATGAATCCAATTTGATAAAGGCTGTAGTAAAAATTAAACTATTGAGGGGCGAGGAATTAACATTAAAAACATAAGAAATTGGACTCCATCTCGATACTTTAAAATAAATATCGACTTTCGATTATTACTAGCGTTTAGAATCGATGAGATCTGTATATGGATTTTAAATAAAAACCAAGGAAGTTACATTCTACCCGGAATGTTCACACGCGCTTCAAAATCGTTCCGAAGGGTACCACGACATGGTCCACATGGGTCCACCCATGTCGTGGTACTCTTCGGAACGAACGATAAGTTCCTTGATAAAAACATATTTTCAACAGATGTGACATTTGGCCTTTTTCTGGTTTCTCTATTTATCAATGTGGTCTGTGACATAGAAGGAGAAATGGGAGTAAAGTATATGTCCGGAGGATCTGGAGGATCAGTTGGTTCAGCCATTTTGTTATTTGATTGATAAAAAAAACGATTAATATACTTAAATAAATAAATTTGTAAGTATAAGTTCTACTTTAACAAAAGTAAAACTACAAATACCTCTAGTTTGGATTAATAATACAAAAAAAATATTATTTAATTTAACAAAACTCTCCACGCATGTGTGTTAAACAACAATCTTGACACATCGTCATTTTTTGTGCAAGCCGAGACCACTGTCAAGTGTCAACCAACTGTCAGTGTAGAATGCATATATAAGTAATCTGTGGTAGAATGCGTCTAGTCCACAGAACAATATAACTAACGGTCTAGTCCATAGACTGTCTAGTCTAGCTTGCACTGTCCGGTAAAATATAAAATAAAATACACACACTAAGAAACTAAAAGACTGCATTTGAGAATACTTAAGTATCAATAATTAGCAGCAGTATTTAAAAATATTAAATAACGCTCCACGTACAACAAGTGTATGAATCTTAAAACTAAACTTTCAGTTTTGTAAAAGCAATGGCATCAGGGTTAGAAAATTATATAAACCAAACTGTTTCAGTTATAACAGCTGATGGACGAAATTTTATTGGTACTTTGAAAGGATTTGACCAAACAATAAACATTATTTTGGACGAGTCGCATGAAAGAGTGTTTTCGTCGTCGACAGGAGTAGCTCAAGTTGTCCTAGGATTGCATATAATAAGAGGTGATAATATTGCAATTGTTGGTCAGATAGATGAATCTATAGACAGTAGACTAGATTTAGGAAATATCAAAGCAGAACCATTAGGACCAATAGTGCATTAAGTATTTTAAGGTTATTGAAATGAAGTTTAATAAATTAAGGTTTTTATAAAAATGTATTTTATTCATTATCGTTTTTGAGTGTCTACAATAACACAGGTGGTTATAGAAATAAAACTCAAAATTCAAAGAAACAAAAGTTTTAATTCAATAATAAATATTTACAACAAAACAATATTTACACATATTCACTAATTAACATTTATATTTACTATCATTTTTTGGTACTAATAGGATAAACTTGATTAAAATCCTCTATAAAAAGTTACATTTCATTGTTACATTATTACTAAATAATTGCACTAATAACCATTTAAAAACTAAATGATTACGTACTGTTAAATCAATTGTACTTTTAAATAGGTGTATCAAGTATTAACATTGATTTTATACTATAGTGATGTAAATTCCTTACTCCCGGAGACCTCGCTCACAAGGACTATCTCTTGATGCCTAAGAAAACAAAAATATAGTAAATACTTATAGTTAGTAAGAAATTATAAGTGAATGAAATATATCAATATTTATGTATAAATTATAACACAAAAGCTCTATTAAAATGGTTATGTTACTTTTAATGCTACAAATATCAATAAGATTTTTTTTTTTATGTCAATAGATAGCAAACAAGCAGATGGGTCTTCTGATGGAAAGAGTCAACCATCGCCTATAGACACCAAAGATGTTAATGATGCGTTGCTATCTTGTGGTGAGGTATAATGCCACATGCATAAGTTTACCGGCTACCTTACCCTCCAAACCGGAACAAGACAGCGACAAGCACTGACGCTATTGCGGCAGGAATAGGTAAGGCGGTGGTACCAGACCCGGGCGAGACAATGCAGAACTCTACCACCTAGTAGCCACGATGGTAGTGACTCGATAGCCAATCGGTCACCTTTTACGACCTGCCTGGCAGAACGGCAGTTGGCCTATTCTACAAAGGAGGCCGGGACCAACACCAACACCAATATCAATAAGATCAATTTAATTGACTCCAGCTTTTGAAATATAGTTTCTTCAGTACAATTTTTATAGCATTGTTGAGGTAAACAAAAAGGTTAGGTAATTTACAGCTCCACAGAATGGAACGGAAGTGGCTATTTGCAGTGAAAGTATATAGCATAATGAATTTGTCAATTGTATAAAATACAAACTAAATACGAGTCAAATCTTTCGGGGTCTCTCAATTTCAATCAACTCTGCATTACCCTAAATTTCTTTTGCACATTCTTGAGAATTCCCCAAGTGTTTGTCGGTGTCCTCAGTATATCTGTGACGAGTTGACATTAAATTCGTTGTGCCATGTACAATCTCATTGCAAAAAGCCACTCCCATTCCATTCCACTGCGGTGTAAAATGAGCCTGACTGCCAGGTAAAGATATTAATCCTTGTGTTTGGGTAAAAACCCTGGCGAGAGAAAATGTAAATAGAAACCATCACATCTATTTCACCACAGGGTAGATAGAATTGCACTTATGATTTTCGAACATTAAGACCCATGATGTAATACACAACCAATTTAAGCAACAAGTTATCTTATTTAGTTATCAATAAGTCTCAGCAAGATATGTTTTTCAGAAAAAATATTCAGAATAAATAGATTGACTAAGGAATCCAAAACCCAATGCCTGTCCCTATAGTATATATATCACCTAAAGCAATGAGGCAACCAGGACTAGTTATGCCAGAACTACCAAGCAAGTTTCAGAATTCTAAAACCTAATGTCACATTTATTGTAACACTTCATTGCTTCCCTGTACTGTAGCTGCCAGGCAGAAAAGCAGATGGTAGGTATATTCTTTCTAATGTATTTTGGATTGAAAGTGTCTATTAACCTTTTCACAGCCATAGTCGGCTATACCCGACAAATTGTTTTGGACGTTCAAACGCTAATGTCGGGTAATGCCGACACAAACATTATGCAAAAATAAAACTATTAAGTATCAAGTAATTTAATCCAAGGTATTATTACATTCCCTATTTCCATTTATAGACTTCCTTCTTTTAGATAGCAGGCCTATAAATTAACCTTTTTGTATACCATTAGACAGCAAACAGGCAGATTCCTATCCTAATGGAAAGACAAACCATCACCTACAGACATCAAAATTGTTAATGGTGCATTGCTATTTGTGTGCCGAAATAGTAATGCAACTTGCATAAATTTACCAGTCACTGTATCCTCTAAACTGGAACACAACAATGAGAAGCATTGACACTACAGGAATAGGTAACATGATAGGGCCGAATACCCAGGTGAAGTGTTGCAGCACTCTACCTAGCTTGCTTAATAACCTAGTTCTCATGATGGTAGTGACATATAGAGCCAATTGTTTGTTTTTACAAACTGCCTGGCAGAATGACAGGTTTATTCTGCCCAATCAATTTAGTCGACCGTATGTGCATGTTGAGTGCAACACTTAAAATCGCACCCAAAAATTTGTACCTCTATTTTTGATGCTATAAGAAATTTAGGTAGGGTGCGATTTTCTCTTTTGCACTCAACATGCACTTATGGTCAACTAAATTAGCAGGACAGTATTCTTCAGAGGGGACTCGGATCAACACAGAGTAATACTACTTTTTTTATATCATAAGATAGCATAACAAGCAGATGGGTCTCCTGATGGAAAGAGTCAACCATCGCCTAAAGACACCTAAGTTGTTAATGGTGCGTTGCTATCTTGTGGTGAGGTCTAATGCCACATGCATAAGTTTACAACTCGTCACTTGGTCGCCTTTTATGACCTGCCTGGCAGAATGGCAGTTGGCCTGTTCTTTAAAGGAGCCCGGGACAAAAACCTAATATTATACTGTACTTATAATGTTATTGGTAAAATATGATGAGGATCACTCATCTCAGCAACCAACAAACTGGTAAATTGTGGTAAACCAGAAAGTCTATAAACATTCAGTTTACTCTGCCTACCTGGCAAGGGAACTGATTGGAATGATACTTTATATAATGCAAAATTTTAATCTTGCTAGTAATTAGTGCTTAGAACATGTCCATTACAAGCAGGGGAATATCTTTTTGTCGGTTTTTAGAGCTCTCAGCTTAAAACATTAATTTATTTCTTAAAATGTAATTCTAATGATGTGGTGTATGTATATACCTAAATAAATCTAATTAAAACTTTTATATCTACAACAAAGCATGGTGATACACTGCAAATTAAAATGTAATGTCATTAATTAACAACACATTTTGTGAATATCCACTCTAATTAGATATGAAATTAATGAGAATTTAGGCATGTCAGTATTTTTTGAGATCTAAGTATGAAAAGTTATTGGACAGCTTATTGGTTATACATAAATATATCACTCAATAAGGGCTAGGTCAATAGTTTTCTCAGGGAAAGTACTTGCATTTGCTAATAAAATCAGAAGAAATCTGGTCAAATATGCTTAGCAGTAATAAAGAGAAAGTCAAATGATGTGTCTGTAAGTTGTTCTATACTTATATAGCTGTGGATACTTAATTAAAAAACATGTCTAACCAATATTCTCTTTAGGAATGGATACTTATAAACCCCTCACAAAAGTAGAGTTATAATTTGTAGTAAGAAGTATGGAAAGTCTGTTGAAAAATTTTGTTTTAAAAATGGGTATTTCTATTTTGAAATTTATCCAAAAATAATGTTTTTGTTATTACAAAATCACTAGTATAAAAGTAATTTCGGAACTATGTAAAAAAGAACTATAACTAAGCAAAGAAATAAATGTTTAAAACTTAAAAACAGTACCTAAAATAAAAGTAACAGAAATTGAGTGTTTATTATCAATCAGTTTTGATTACTTTTACATTTATTCCATGTCTGAAATTAAAAAATATATTGAAAACTCCATAATTTGCAAAATCTACAAAAGCATTAAACCAGACTTTCATACACTATTATCCAGGCAAATGTGTCCAACTTTTAAGTAGAAAATCATGTGTCATGGTTCTAATTAGCATAAAAATGTAAATTTATTTAGTTTTAAAAATACTAGGCAGACACCATGGTGAGATTGATTTTTTGAAGGAATGTTAGTTTGGTATTTTAAGAGAAAATTCAAAATAACTTTTCTCAATAATTAAGCATCTTGGTAGTGAACAAGTGGTACCTAGCGTTCGGACTTTACTCTTCACTGGGCTTGCGCCAGATTCCTCATTTATTAATGCGGGCTACAATCACACTTTGCCACACTACGAGCCATTGTGTGAAAATGGTATAGTGGTTATTCCTGCAAACCCAGTTCAGACAATAAAATGTCCAATATATGCTAACTATATAATTTTTAACTAGCCAATTTTAATTTCTTAACTATTATATTATATGTCATACTTTTTTGTTAATTATTAATGTTAATGAATGTACACCCACATGTATATATATAATAATGTTTCGCATGTGATGTAAGCTTGTTAGCTGTCAAATAAATAGGGGATACTGAAAACCAGTGTTGAGGTTCACCAAGGCTCAATAAATACTGAGTTATTCCCTTTTAGTAGACTCAAATTACCCACTAACTTTCACTATCAATTTTTGCTTTTTCTTTTAGATATATTTATAAGCATAGGCTTCGATTTTTTTTTAAATTTAGAATGTATTTGTTTGGTAAATGTCCATTAATAAATAAGTTGTTTTCGTCGGCTCAGTAAGACGCCGTTATTGAGAACATGTATTTATTATAATTATTTTCAAACATTCTGCTTGAAAACTTGAATTAGTTTTATTAGAATTGTACTTAAATCGTCCACAAAGTAACAGGACACAATTGGTACTTAGAATAGATTTAAGAATTTTAATACTTTTAACTGATTTTTATGCTAAGTTTGGCTTTAAAAATCATTCCATTTGTTAATTTATATTGGTTTTACATTTAAAAATGTCTTTTATTGGGTCTTGAAAATCAGTCATTCAATTTTTAAAGCTACGTTTCAAGGCATAGTTTATGTCTTAGATTAATCTAACCACCTTTTTGTGTATTATATTTTTGGGAAAAATGTTTTCCATATTTGAAACTAGCTATTATAATAAGCTCATGCTGGTGCCACTTTAAATATTTGAGGTAAGGACTTGGTAAAAACACCTTTAACATAGTGTATCAGTTCTAGATTATAAACCAAACTAAGAGGGTGGATTGAAAAATATTCGGCCTAACCAAGAAAATAAATACATACTAAATCATATTTTTATTTTTCTACATAATCACCATCAAGTTCGATGCACTTTTGCCATCTCCCATTCAAAGCATTTAGACCGTTGAAAAAAAAATGGTTCTTCCTTAGAGTCAAAATATGTGTCTACTGCTGTTTGGACTTCATCAATTGTCGAAAATCTTTGACAGGAACAGAAAGAAGTCTGAAGGTGAATAAGGCGGATGAGGTAATAGTTCAAAGGCACGATTGTGGATTTCAGCCATTGATTGCACAGACGTTTGAACACAGGCGTAAATGCACTTGATGAAACAGGACTTTTCTTCTGAGCATTCCTGGACGTTTTTCTTTTATCTCCTCTCGTGAAGGACGTAGTAAGACACAGTAGTAATCAGAGTTTATAGTCTGACCCCTTTTAAGATAATCAATCATAATCACACTCTTTGAGTCCCAGAATACTGAAGCCATTACCTTATTTGCCGACAAAAGCGCCTTAGCCTTTTTGGGGGGTGGTGAACCAGGTCTTCTCCACTGTTTTGTTTCTGGTGTACACTAATGAACCCATGTTTCGTCCATTGTATCAAAACGATTAAAAAAATCATCTGCATCGGCTTCAAATAACTCCAGACTGAAAGCAGTTGCAGAACCCACCTCGCAGACACTTTGTGGAAACAATTTGTTGACTATGATATTTTGAGTTTGTTCATAAGGGATGCATATAATCTTGGCTATCTCTATAATTTTTAATCTGCGGTCTCCCATAAATAAATCATGTACTATTTTAATATTTTCGTCAGTAATGGACGTCGAAGGCCTTCCAGATAAGGGTTCATCTTTCACACTCTCTCTGCCACGCTTGAGATCTGCTATCCATTTTTTGACAGATGAATAAGACAGAGCAGAATCCCCTAATGTACTGACCATATCATCATGGATGGCTTTCGGTGATAGCCCCTTCTTATGGAGGTACTTAATGATGGCACGCTGCTCGATTTTGCTCCATTTGCAGAAAGTATGTCTGATTGCTTTGTTAAAAAATTTATAAAATCACAACAAATTATTGAACACGTTTCGAACTTCACACAATTAACTACTCAGAACTGAACTAAGTAATGTGGCTAGATTTGATTTTAAGAATTGAATGGATCTGTGTTAGGCCGAGTACTTTTCAGTCCACCCTCATACCTTTGCATTTTTCCTTATATTTTTGGAAAAATTGTTTTCCATATTCGAATGTAGCAATCATAATAGCACAAGCTAGTGCCACTTTAAATATTCAAGGTAAGAGCCCGGTGAAAAGATTTAATATATTGTATCAGTCGTAGATTAAAACCAAACTACCTTTGCATTTTTCCTTATATTTTTGTGTATTATATTTTTGGAAGAATATTTTCCATATTCGAATGTAACTATAATAACAGTACATTCTGTTGCCATTTTAAATATTCGAGGTAAGAGCCCAGTGAAAAGACCTCTAACATAGTGTATCAGAGTCTTAGATTAAAACCAAACTACCTTTGCATTTTTTCCTTATATTTTTGTGTATTATATTTTTGGAAGAATTGTTTTCCATATTCGAAGGTAGCTATCATAATAGCACATGCTGGTGCCACTTTAAATATTCGAGGTAAGAGTCCAGTAAAAAGACCTCTAACACCATGATTTCGATATATATTTTTTGCTATATCTTGCATGTTTGATGCCCTCTGGTGTACTTTGCCATCTGAAACATAAATTATAGGACATTCTTTTTAATATCATGAGATAGCCAAGCATATGGCACCCCAGATGGAAAGACAACCATGATGTTATTGACGAAGTGCTATCCTTGTGGCAGGGTGTTAATGTCGCATGCATAGGTTTACCAGCTACCTTACGGCTTGCCCTCCAAATCAGAACACGACGATACGGAATGGGTAAGGTATTGGTATCAAACTTGGGCGAGACTTTGCAGAATTCTACCACCTAGTAGTCATGATGGAAGAGACTCATAGCCAATCATTCGCCTTTTAGGAACTGTCTGACAGAATGACATGGTCTATTCTTAGGAGGAGGATTCTTAGTTCTATTTTTAGTAAGGAGCCCAGGTTTTATATATATTAATAATACCATAAAGCAGTTTTTAGAACAAATTTCGTATTATGCGTTTGGCAGATGGGAGCTACATGGAAGTGTCCAAACAGTACTTGATACAATAAGTTACATCTATGTATTAGCAAGTATGGTTATATATACAGCATTTGAGGGACAGTCTACCGATAAATTAAGAAAACATGCAATTTTTACATTCTAGTTATGATGGCAATTGCCTTTTGTAGGAAATACAAAATTTGCGTTTCGTGATTTTTTTCTTATTTTCATTTTCTGCCTGGACTTATCGCGACCGTAGAACACTTGAAACAACCGTTTGTATGTACCTACTCAGTATGTGGTATATGCTTGCTCATTTTGATTTTACTATTTTTTAGGAAAAGCAATGTAGAATATTTTTGTTTATACACACAATATTTTGTGTAATTTATTTATTGTAAATAATAAATTAAATAGTAATTTATTTATTGTAAATAAATTACACAAAAGTAAGATGAAAAATAGTTAAAAAACAAAAAAAAACCAACGGTTTTTGTCTCGGAATCATGGTCCAAATGATTTTGATTTTCGATAGTCCATCTCTGACAATCTGTATTTGAAAAAGAGAGAAAGAGGATAACGTGTAACACAATTAGCAAAACAATTTTATTACCATTCTTTCGTAATTTTTTAATGATACATAATATAAACTATGTAGCCGCTTTTCCAATGAAAATGTAAAAATAGGCAATCATTGGGTAGTACAATGTGGTCATTGTAACGTTTAAAAATTAAAAGCGACGAATGGGAGAGACGTAACGCACGCTTGCACCAGCATTTGCCACTCAGTAACATAGCCACCACAGCATTGCTTGTCACCATCGTGTTCTGCCTTAAATTGTTAGATAGCCAATAAATTATTATATTAAATAGTTTGCTCACACTATAAATGCATTCAACTAGTATGCCGTATCAAGATTTTCCCGACATATTAAATTTACGGTCGTAATCGGGCCATATCTGTACATACAGTCATCAGTTTTTTTACACCAAATACACTACACAGTGACTATAAAATATATAATACGTTAAAACAACTGTTTTTCTTGACATACGTAAATTCGTATTATTCCAAAAGTGCAATATAAGCAAAATAGTTATTTTTACTTCAACAAGTTGCTTGATTTTGGTAAAGTAAAAGTAGAGCGCTTTCTAACGCTTCGCGTTCAAGTATGCAACAAAGGCAGCTGGCAGGCAGGCAGGCAGGCAATATTATAGTACTTGTCAATTTCAAACTAGTAATCTCAGATACATAGTACCTATTCAATATTTTGCAAGTAAGCAGATTATTTTGCATACCTGTATATATTTCCTTTTCACCTAATTCTATTTGTTGGTGTGTTTTTACTACGTCAAATGGTAAGGTTACAAACGCTGCAATCTGAAACATAATTATAAAAAATAATTTGCAATGTTGATGGAACGGGCGTGTGTTTCTGTATTTATCTTTACATGTAATACGACGCAAATCAGAATTAGGGGCTTATGTGCAAGAACATAACTACTAACATTTTACAGTATAGCTTATAGCTAAGGTTCTACCATACTGACAGAAAATAATTCGTTTTTTACAAATTGTCTGAGAGGAGGCCTGTAATGAGACGATTTTTACACATTGATATTCATAGATAGAAAGCAAAATAAGTCAATAAGCAAACAAACAAGTCCACTTGTTTGCCTAATACTTTCTTATATATCGCTCATTTGCTACAAGAACGACATATCTCAAAACTGACGATTTTTTTAGCAAATGACAAAGACGTATAGAAAAAATAATGCTCAGTTTACTGTAAAAACGTCATTTCTTTAGGTTAGGACAAAATTTTTGTAGCTTTGTCTATTATGAAAATTCGAACTTGTTAGACAGAAATAAAACCATTTTTATATGTCCAGCGTTGGAATGCATGCTATTTTATAATTTTCATTGTTTATGGAAATTAATGCCAAGTCCTTATCTTTCTCTTGTCAAAGTTATATGACTAGCTGTAATGGCTCTCCTATAAAATGATGTTTTTTTTTGAGAAATGCACAAATGAGCGACATGTAAGAGAAAACGTATTTTTTTAATAAATAAGAGACTGGAAACAAGAAGTTCTCCTGGTGGAAAGAGTGAATCAACTTCTCAATAAAGATGATAATTATGCATTGCTATAGGTGCAGCAGGGATGTAATTCCACGTTAACGTCCCAGAGGACCGCACGGCTCGCGCACGACAAACTCAGCACAAGAAAATTGAGAATGATATATATAGTATAGAGAAAGCAAAAAAATATCGCAACGTCATAAAAGTATTTTAATAATAATCAACTTTATTTAGTTGTCTTTGTGTTTGTACAGTAATTATGTTTTTAAAATAATATAACGTAAATTGAACCAGATGAGTGATGATGTTACATGAAACCGGTTTGCTTTAAGATGTGTAAATTTAAGCGGTTGTGATAATATACATAAATTATATTTGTAAAACAGTGCAAGAGTTTATGTTAAGAAAATCAATATTCACCAAATGCCGCTGATGGAAAAAATAAAAATATTTTATTACATACGGATCATAACAAAGAGCAGCAACCCATACGGATCATATAAAAAATGTAAAGTAAGAAAATAAATACATAGATATTTGACAGCCCCGTTGGTCGAGGGGTTAGTGAACCTAACTACGAATCGATGGGGTAAGGCTTTGGTTTCCGATAAGGATAAACATTTGTGCGACGAGAATAGATGTTTCTATTTCTGTGTTTGGGTGTTTATTATGTATATATAGTATTTATATATGTAGTTCTATGTATTAGTATTGTTGACTAACACCCATAACACAAGCAAATTAATTGCTTACTTTGGGGTTAGATCAATTTGTGTAATTTGTCCAGCAATATTTATTTATTTATTATTATATGTCTGGATAAACAGTAACTTAAAATTACTCTATTACCAAATCAACGGCGAGGCAAATGTCTTATCCATGGTCACGCGTGCTGTGTTGTGGATTGTTGTAACAGAATCCACTCCGTTTATGCCATTGCCAAAGTCATGACGTTGGTTTTCAGTAAACCCAAAAAATGTGAAATGAACCCCTAATGCGAAGATGTTTTTTGCGTATGTACATACACGATGTATGAATATGTGTGTGGGCGTGCTTATGTTTGTATGTGTTTATTGCATATGTATGTATAATATACATGTGTGTGTGTATGTATAGATTATTGAGTTAAATTATTTTGTGTTTAGATTGATATTTTTTTTTAATTATCGATAGGTAAGTCCTTGACCTCGATCTCGCCTGATGGTAAGCTAAGATGAGGCCTAAGATGAAACGCGCTTCCCTAAAAGGTACCTGTTCACTCTTCTCTTCCAATTTCTTTTCAATCCCCAGATTGTACTCGTCCGAGAACACAGACTCAGGAAGCATGTTCCAGGCTTTTGCGGTTCGAATGAAGAATGTTGAGTCGAACCGCTTTGTCAGGGTACGTGGAACGTCCACCATATAACGATGCCTAGAATCTGTGCACCTCGACGACCGATAGAAAAACGGGGATGGCGGAATTAAGTCGTGCAATTCCACAGCGCACTCTCCAAAGTGTATCCGATAAAAACCGATAAACTAGGCACTCTGCGTCGATGAGCGAGGCTCTGGAGTTTTTTGCCTACCAGATCATCGTCGTTTATGAGCCTCTTGGCCCGCCTCTCTATTAAAACTCTTAATTTTATTTTTAAAAGCCTGAGTTGATTTTAGTTTACGTAAATTATTCTAGCACTTGGATACAGCACATTTAAAACTTCCCCGAAATAAAAATGACGTGAGAGTGACATAGTGCTTTCTTAATCCAGATAGCTATTATATAAGATATTGTTATTTTCCAAAAATTCTTTTAATTGTTTGGTCACTATTATCTTCAGGATCTTTGATATGATAATTTTTGATACTTCTAGGACAAATATATTTTAATGTAAGTACATTATAATATAACAGAATTACTTCGTAGACGTGTTAAGCACCATTTTGGCGGAATATTACAGAAAATGTTAACATTAACACTTACACTGCCGGCAACTGAACCACAGAAAAAATTAAATAGAAATGTGTTTTTTTCCGAGTCCGGTTTATTAAATGCCCTTTTTGTTGTTTCAAACATAGTCCAATATATACCTAAAAAGAAAATTAAATTAAATGTTTCTTTGCAAACCACATGACCTGCAGGTCTAATTAATTTATTTATCCCATTACCAATCCCATTGTAAGATTTTCACATTTATTGTGGACATATATTATAGAGAGCTCTGATAGGTTTATGACTAGCAAAAATATTGTTTTACTATTTAATTAACAATATTAAATAACTCAAACGCTTCGCCCACATTGGACCTCCAACTGTAAATAATTATTTGTACCCCCACCCTTAAGATATGCAATGAGAGATGAAGTTATCGTAACATGTAGATTGAAGGTATACTACAAGAAACGTGTTTCTGTTAAGCAAACAAAAAGAAAACTGTCAAGTAAATGTTAATATCATCTCGACTTTTTACGTAAGTCGTTTTATGTATAAGGCAGTTAATTATATTTTTCCCCGTGTTGGTTCCGGGCTCCTTTGAAGAATAGACCAACTGCGGTTCTGCCAGCAGGTCGTAAAAGGCAACCGATTGGCTAGGCAAGTCACTGCCATCGTGACTACTAGGTCACTGTCGTGTTCCGGTTTGGAGGGTAAGGTAGCCGGTAAACTTATGCATGTGGCATTAGACTTCGCCACAAGATAGCAACGCACTATTAACACCTTAGGTGTCTATAGGCGATGGTTGACTCCATCAGGAGACCCATCTGCTTGTTTGCTATCTTATGTGTAAAACTGTGACTAGAACTAGCACTTAGTTTAAACGTTCTTTACAAAAACATTAAATATATAGTTGTTTTGTTACCTGAAAACGGTACATCTCTAAGTAATGTTGACCCTAAGCCTCGGAATAATCCTCTATAACCCTCGTATTTTAGAACATGGCGTAATGCTAAGGTGATTTCTGAAACAAATTGCAATTAAATAAGAACTTTAGCAAAAATCTGTAACCTTATGAATGTCACTACTGCAGCGTTACTCAGAGTTTGAGAATAGAGTGTAACATAGTAACGTAAGCATTAACGACCTGTATCCTTTTTTACGTAGCAAAACTTCAATCGAATCAAAGCGTTTAGAGCTCTTACAAATATAAACACAATTCCCCGACACGGCATAATGTGTAAGAAAATGTGTAAAGCCTAAACAAGCGTTAAAGCGCAGACCGGTGTCGTAATATTAAAGAGAGAGGTAAGGCCTGAAAGAAAGTGTTGGTGTAAAGATGAGACATTTTATGTTGATTTGAACATATAGTAAGAATGGTAGATGAAAGGTTGACAAAACATATGCAAATGTGGAAGTATGTAGGTACCGGGGAAGACCAAGATGACAGCATAATCAAATTGATCGAGTGACGAGTACTATCCGAAGGTGGTGTCAAAAGTCTTTGCAACCGGCGTGTTTGTATGAAGAAAGTAATTAATGCAGAGAAAGTGAGACAAATCTGTAAGGATCATGATGTATGACGCTCAGTTCTCTCTGCCTATCTGTAAGAGATCTGGTGTATATGTCAAATTTATAAGAGCCCTAATAAATATATATCGACGGGTCCCAAGAACAAAATCATATCTACAAAATTGTCAAATTCAATATGTTTGTTTGTAGGAGTACATTGTAGATAAGATGATGTTCACTTGAGTATTTCCAAAAATAAAAGACCAATAAATATAAAAAATATATTGTCTTTTAGCTTTATGCATGTTTAATGCGAATTTTATTATAAAACCAAATTAGTCTGAACTCTCCATAAGATTTTGTTCATATATATATATATATATATATATATATATATATATATATATATATATATATATATATATATATATATATATATATATATATATATATATATGTGTGTGTGTGTGTGTGTGTGTTATGGAAATTAATGCCAAGTCCTTATCTTTCTCTTGTCAAAGTTATATGACTAGCTGTAATGGCTCTCCTATAAAATGATGTTTTTTTTTGAGAAATGCACAAATGAGCGACATGTAAGAGAAAACGTATTTTTTTAATAAATAAGAGACTGGAAACAAGAAGTTCTCCTGGTGGAAAGAGTGAATCAACTTCTCAATAAAGATGATAATTATGCATTGCTATAGGTGCAGCAGGGATGTAATTCCACGTTAACGTCCCAGAGGACCGCACGGCTCGCGCACGACAAACTCAGCACAAGAAAATTGAGAATGATATATATAGTATAGAGAAAGCAAAAAAATATCGCAACGTCATAAAAGTATTTTAATAATAATCAACTTTATTTAGTTGTCTTTGTGTTTGTACAGTAATTATGTTTTTAAAATAATATAACGTAAATTGAACCAGATGAGTGATGATGTTACATGAAACCGGTTTGCTTTAAGATGTGTAAATTTAAGCGGTTGTGATAATATACATAAATTATATTTGTAAAACAGTGCAAGAGTTTATGTTAAGAAAATCAATATTCACCAAATGCCGCTGATGGAAAAAATAAAAATATTTTATTACATACGGATCATAACAAAGAGCAGCAACCCATACGGATCATATAAAAAATGTAAAGTAAGAAAATAAATACATAGATATTTGACAGCCCCGTTGGTCGAGGGGTTAGTGAACCTAACTACGAATCGATGGGGTAAGGCTTTGGTTTCCGATAAGGATAAACATTTGTGCGACGAGAATAGATGTTTCTATTTCTGTGTTTGGGTGTTTATTATGTATATATAGTATTTATATATGTAGTTCTATGTATTAGTATTGTTGACTAACACCCATAACACAAGCAAATTAATTGCTTACTTTGGGGTTAGATCAATTTGTGTAATTTGTCCAGCAATATTTATTTATTTATTATTATATGTCTGGATAAACAGTAACTTAAAATTACTCTATTACCAAATCAACGGCGAGGCAAATGTCTTATCCATGGTCACGCGTGCTGTGTTGTGGATTGTTGTAACAGAATCCACTCCGTTTATGCCATTGCCAAAGTCATGACGTTGGTTTTCAGTAAACCCAAAAAATGTGAAATGAACCCCTAATGCGAAGATGTTTTTTGCGTATGTACATACACGATGTATGAATATGTGTGTGGGCGTGCTTATGTTTGTATGTGTTTATTGCATATGTATGTATAATATACATGTGTGTGTGTATGTATAGATTATTGAGTTAAATTATTTTGTGTTTAGATTGATATTTTTTTTTAATTATCGATAGGTAAGTCCTTGACCTCGATCTCGCCTGATGGTAAGCTAAGATGAGGCCTAAGATGAAACGCGCTTCCCTAAAAGGTACCTGTTCACTCTTCTCTTCCAATTTCTTTTCAATCCCCAGATTGTACTCGTCCGAGAACACAGACTCAGGAAGCATGTTCCAGGCTTTTGCGGTTCGAATGAAGAATGTTGAGTCGAACCGCTTTGTCAGGGTACGTGGAACGTCCACCATATAACGATGCCTAGAATCTGTGCACCTCGACGACCGATAGACCTGTATCCTTTTTTACGTAGCAAAACTTCAATCGAATCAAAGCGTTTAGAGCTCTTACAAATATAAACACAATTCCCCGACACGGCATAATGTGTAAGAAAATGTGTAAAGCCTAAACAAGCGTTAAAGCGCAGACCGGTGTCGTAATATTAAAGAGAGAGGTAAGGCCTGAAAGAAAGTGTTGGTGTAAAGATGAGACATTTTATGTTGATTTGAACATATAGTAAGAATGGTAGATGAAAGGTTGACAAAACATATGCAAATGTGGAAGTATGTAGGTACCGGGGAAGACCAAGATGACAGCATAATCAAATTGATCGAGTGACGAGTACTATCCGAAGGTGGTGTCAAAAGTCTTTGCAACCGGCGTGTTTGTATGAAGAAAGTAATTAATGCAGAGAAAGTGAGACAAATCTGTAAGGATCATGATGTATGACGCTCAGTTCTCTCTGCCTATCTGTAAGAGATCTGGTGTATATGTCAAATTTATAAGAGCCCTAATAAATATATATCGACGGGTCCCAAGAACAAAATCATATCTACAAAATTGTCAAATTCAATATGTTTGTTTGTAGGAGTACATTGTAGATAAGATGATGTTCACTTGAGTATTTCCAAAAATAAAAGACCAATAAATATAAAAAATATATTGTCTTTTAGCGTTATGCATGTTTAATGCGAATTTTATTATAAAACCAAATTAGTCTGAACTCTCCATAAGATTTTGTTCATATATATATATATATATATATATATATATATATATATATATATATATATATATATATATATATATATATATATATATATATATATATATATATATATATATATATATATATATATATATATATATATATATATATATATATATACAGGGTATAACAAAAATAAGCACTAACTTTCAAGGGTATACGTGTACATGAACTAAACAAACACCTGGTAAAATATTATACCAAAAGGCACACATTTTTTGTTTCATATAAATTTAGTAAAATAAGAAATTAAAGTTTATTTTCACACCCCTACCTTGAAGATGGAAGTGATGTGACGTCAGCAACACATTGAATGAATAGCGTGACGCACACATAGACATGAAGAATACCGCGTACTTGTACTTACACACATTTAATAAGCAATTTTTTACATATCACTTTCGTCACTGATTAATTATTATACATTAATCCAAATTCACTATTTACAGGCAATAATAAAACAACACTGTCTTCAAATTAATTTATAAGTAAGGTTCAAAATGACCACCACCCTTCTCAATGCAAAGAGCAGTTCTGCGTAACATTGATAACCTTACATTATGCAACATATGTGGGGTTATGGACCTAAATGCTGCATTAATTTTACCTTCCATCTCTTCACGTGTATGACATTCACTCTGTGGAATGTCATAACTTTATTTTTCACATAACCCCATAAAAAGTAGTCTAGGCACGTGAGATCTGGAGAACGAGGTGGCCAAGGCACCGGGCCACTTCGACCTATCCACTCTGCAAATCGATCGTTTAAATAATCACGCACAGGGCGTGCAAAGTGAGCGGGTGCTCCATCGTGCTGAAAAATTATATTACGATATACATTCAGTGGAAGATTTTCCAGATGTTCTTCTAAATCCTCTCTCAGGTGTTGTAGGTACCTTTGAGCGTTAAGACCCTGAGGTAAAATAGTCGGCCCTAAAACATAGTCCCCAACGATGCCTGCCCAGACATTAATTCTCCACTGGTGCTGAAAGCTACTTTCACTCGAGGCATGCGGGTTATTATGTGCCCACACATGCTCGTTGTGCAAATTGAGCACACCATTTCTTGTGAAAGAAGCCTCATCTGTCCATAAAATATTAAAAGCAAATTCGGGATTTGCTTCAGCACGGTTCTGGTACCACCTACAAAAGTCCATTCTGGGCATATGGTCTGCAAGTCCTATCTCCTGAGTCCTTGAAAAATGGTAGGGATGTCGTCCATCATCCTGCAGAGTACGCCACACCACCATATGGTTTACATTTAACATAGCACTGCATCGGCGTGTGCTGGTCCGAGGATTCTCGTCAAAATGATTTAGAATCCGAGTCTCAATAGCAGTACCTACTCTTGAATTAGGACGTCCAACGTTTCGTTCGCGGTGGAAGGAACCAGTACGCTGAAGTCGTAAACACATGTTACGGAATACTGAGTACGGAGGTAAATGACGTTGTTCTGCTGGTGGCCTTCCATCAATAAACCGTTGTCGGTAAATCTCCCTCGCTTCATTAATGCTACCATTCCTAGCAGCACCAACACATAGCATCATTTCGTAAAATTCACTATTAGTGTAAAGGTGACGGTCATTATTATTTCTACGTGGCATTTTTAAAATCGCGATTTCCAATCAATGGGTATTAAGTAAGATTCATAAAAAATCGGCAATAATAGCAATAGTTACGCTCTCCAAAGACAAACGGCAACTGAATAAAAAAATAAAAATTCCTTTACAATTATCTAGGTACTTTTCCGAACTAATTAGGGTTCAGTGAAACAAATTTAAAAATAATCTTCTTCATCTTAGAGTTTATTCCGGTTATTCTCCACGCTTGCGCTAGGAACGAGTTTGAGTTTGCCGTAGCGACTGTCGTCTAACCTCCGAACCTCTCTGGAGGAAGCCGGTGCCAGGACCTCTTTCATTGTACAGCAGTCAGGTTGTCTTGGGTCCCGAAGGTGGTGGTGGGACCCCTTGCACCATAAATAAAAAAAAATCATTTCCCGTGTTAGTTTGAGTGCCTTAAGAAGAATTACCCTCCATTCTACCAGGCGAACTGAGAATCGAACCCAGTACCTTACGAAGAAACGCCTAAACCGGCATCACTCTTATCATAAAAGTGACAAAAATGTTGACTAAAACTATACGGAACTACATATTAGTATGATTTTACATAAAAACAAAATGGCAGAAAAAAGGGAGTGTCTTGTCTCTTTCCGAAAGTGGTCTTTTCGCCAATCAAAGCGTTTCGTTGCACTTTGTATAAGCCGCAAAACACGTGTAAGTTCTAAAGGCCTGTACAAACGACCGGCGGCGGCTTTAAAGTTAACTTAATACTTTTACATTTCCAGTATGATAAACAATATTTTGATGAAAAAGATTAATTTTTCTGAATGAATGAACAGGTTGATATGTAATCCCGGCAATCGCTAAAATTAGCAATAGTTTTCGTTGGTTTCGCTTGCGTGGTTTATTTTTGACATTCACAAAAAACTCTAACCACGCGTGCGAAGCCGCGAGCAACGGCTAGTATTTTATAAAATCTTTGATCTAAAATGTAATCAAAAAAACGTAGTCAAAAATTATCTTTTTCCTGAAATAACTACTACTTAGAAAGGTCTTGCCAATTTCTCCCGTGAAACAGCTTTGCTGTGTTTCGGAGAGAAGGGCAAGACAGGCACTGTAATTACTGGCACCGAGACTTAACATCTTATGTCTCAGGATCTTAACATCTTATGTCTCTAACACATGAATGGAATACCTGGGCTAGTTCCAGCCCAGGTATCCCATTTTTGTTCATTAGCGACGTCGACCACTTACCATCAGGTGGCACGTCTGCTAGTTTGCCTATCTCAATAACATAAAAAAAGGTAAGAAGAGGCGCACCTAAAACAAACTTTAGGTAGGTACTAAGTTCCATCAGCCATGTAGTGATAGTGACAAACGAGCCTATCAACTCACCGGGAACATTCCGATTCTTGACATTTTTTTAGCAGTGCTAGCCATGTCAAATTTCATATGTAACGAAAATTAATTTGCGCAATTAAAATTCCCGCGGAAAATATTCAGTAGTGTGTGTGAGCAAGGCCTTAAGTCGGGCGCTTGGTTGAGACCGCGTTGCGCCGCGTTGAGACGCCTAGCGCGATGTCGGTAATACTTCAAATCAAAGGACTTCTAGGCTAATCAATGCGTAGGTTTATTTGTCAAAAATGCTTATAAAAGGTTGTGTTGTGTCTTAATTCTTAATGATAATGCATATTTATTTTGCGAAGTGTCGTGTTATCAACGAGAAAGTTTTACTAAGTTTTTAGAATTGTGTGTAAAAAAAGTGATAATAGCTATGATTTACCTGCTCAAAAACTAATTACCTATTTAGACACCTTGTTATGTGAAGTTAGAAGCAAACAGGGTAGGTACTAGAGGTAAGTATTATGCCATTAAAACAGTTTGTAAGTTGAAACCATGCCAGATAATACATTGTAAAATGCCTATGAATCACGGAATAGATTTAGGTACCTACACTGAAAACACATGTGAATAGTTGACTTTGAAGGTGGATATTGTGTGATGAAGTAATTTATGTAATGTGTTTTCATAACAAAAAGATACCTTAATTAGTTATATTGGATTATTTGCCACGATTGTTTTAGAATGTATGTACCAAACTAATAGTTTCACTCAGAGTTAGAAATAATAATCCAGGTCACAATAAATTTTAGGTACACAGCTGATATAATTTTGTTGCCAGGCGGGAGATTTTCCTGCATGAAATGCCTAATAGCCGCAGGTTTGCCTTACGTAAACTAGGTATGAGACTACTAGGTAGGTATTTACGATTAATAAAATTTTATGAGATTTTTTTTATTGAATATGAGTATAGTAATTAATAATTATTTTAATATGATCGTAATATGCTATCGAGTGACACCAATAGTCGGACAGTGTTTTTTTTTAACATAATGTAATAATTATGGCTATCAAAACCCAGTTAAGTTACCTATGAATCAAATTGTCCAGCCTGGTAATCAAACTAAGGACCCTCATGGGTTTATTCCAACATCAGTCCTGGTAGAAAAAAATATAAAAAAACTCTTTAAATAATATCTACATTATTTACTCTGTCAAGTAATTAGTACTTTGTTGTGCGTCTAGCAGTTCATTGACATCTATCATATGATTGTGACCTTTCATAGCTGCGTAAACCGTGTGCGTACGTTACTGCGTGCTATACTTCAGGGCTGCCACAGATCATTTTGAAAAAAAACTTTGACATTCATTTTCTCAGAAATTTCATAGTTTTTATTTATTAAAAATGTATAATTAAAGAGCTAACCACACATCCTGAACGCTCCTTCAGTATTAGTGCTTATTTTTGTTATACCCTGTATATATATATATATATATATATATATATATATGTGTGTGTGTGTGTGTGTGTTATATATTGACTAAAATTGAAGTGAGTGATATACATATAATGTTACCTGAGTATGTCAACTTTTTAGACTGCATCTTTGTTCTTATTAATTCTAATGGACTAACAATGGTTACAGCTGTCATTCTAGCAGTAGCTCCTGCTAACATCGGTATCCACATAGGTTGTCCAGCTTAAATTGGAGTAAGTATTAAAAAACATCTTTATATTTTATTCTAAATACTATATTCTATTTTATTATTTATTTAATAATCAATAATTATATTGTTTATAAAAATATGTGATTCTGGTAACTTATGAGGACTACTCGCTTTTCAGTCTGGCAGATTTTTATAGATACGAAAAGCTAAATATGTTACTACTAGTGAGGTTGTGTATGATGATAGTTATATAACACCTTATTGGGGCACTGGACAAAATCTTTGCCATAGTGTAAATGCTCGTCACTATTGTGGTCTGGCTTAAAGTGTAAAAAAGCAATTGAGCAATTAAGCTTGAGGTTGTGGAACCTTGCCAAAAGTATAGCAATGGATTATTTAAAACTTTGAGATAGCAATTGTCTGAACAACAGGGGATCAGTCCACTTGTTTTATATAACATACTTTTGTATGTCTCAAAAAGTAACTGTTTTTTTATCTCAATATTCAACAAAACACTTAAAAATTTGGCAACTGGAAAGGGATTCCGAATTCAAATTCTTTCCAAATTTAGACTGCTCGCTGTATGTCTGTTAGGAATGCTCTAATCAATATTTCTTATTTACAAGCCATTGATTTTTCTTTGACATCAAAAAGTTCACAATATGAAAAATTTAACATAAAATCATTATTCATTATCTATACATATAATAAAATCGTAGAAAAGTCAAAACTGTACATTGAATATTTTTTTAAAAGAATACTTGAGGTGTGATCTACAATCGATATCGAAGCCAAAAATATAGTTTTTAGAATTTTTGTCTGTTTGTCCGTTTATCTGTTTGTCTGTATGTATGTCCGGGGTAAACTCAAAAAGTACTGCATGGATTTACTTCAAATTTTGCATGAATATTACTAACAGGTCGGGTCAAGATATAGGCTACATATTATCAAGCTATCACCTACGGGGGAGGATCTGTGCGGAGTAAATGAAGTCCGCGCGGCCGAAGTTGTGGATAGGTAGTAATGGATAAAGCCCGATTAAAATTTTAGTTCAAGACTACAAAGCGATATACGATTTGCGAGATCCACATTATGACGATCAACGAAGGAGAATAACATTTAAAAAGATTTACGGAAGTGCGCTAGATTGCAATTCAGCCCACTCTGCCTCATCCTAATATGCTATGCTGCATTTTTCGTTGCGATTCGGCCCGCCCCGTTCTCTGCAGCCCATCTCAGTGTGCTTTTCCCATGCATTAACTCATTTCCCAAATAAATCAATTTCATCATACAGAAACAAAATGTCTACTTTCTAATGCACAACTCTTATATCATTCGTATCAATTTGCATGGGTTTTACAAAAAAAAAAATTACCATTTCCTGTGATGTTATTGTAGAAAGTTTTTGCTTTATACCTCAGTTGCTCATAGGAAACAAAGTAAATCACTGTGCATGGTAATGCTAATACTAGAGTGGGACTTAAACCAGACCATAAAGCAGGAACTCCTTCCATCTTTGCTATTTTATAGAATGCATCCTGTAAATATAACATTACCATTAATTCTTAAGATGTTACTATGTTTCCTACATTATGTTAAAATTAATATTAAATTTTTATATATATATATATATAATTTTAATTTATATATATAAAACATTTAAAATTATTCATATACATCTAGAAACTTAAAATTAGACATCAATAACACATAATATATGGTCAGTTTGTTCTTTGGCATAAGTCTCCATGAGTTTGTCTCACTTTTACCTATCTCTCCTAAAACCCTAACAGGAGATTATCTTTCTATCTGTCATCCATGGCTTTTTCCAAATCATGGGCCCAATAAATCAGTCCCTTATTACATCTGTTATATTGGTCTTTGTTCTAAAATTTTTATTAATTATTTACTTTTAAATTATGCCTATTTCGCACCATTCTAATTCAAAAGTTAGTGATTTCAAGCTGATTTATGTTTTGTCATTGTTTATCATAATCATAGTTTTTTTTATAAGTTAGCTAATAAGAAGATGGGTCACCTGATGCAAAGAGTTAACTATCACCTATAGACATCAAAGATATTAATGATGGGTTACTATCTTGTGGTGAGGTCTAATGCCACATGAATAAGTTTACCGGTTGCCTTACCCTATTACTTACTTACTTACTGACACTATTGCAGCAGGAATATGTAGTGGTACCAGACCCAGGTGACACAATGCAGAACTCTACCACCTAGTAGCCACGATGGTGGTCCACACGCATATCCAATCAATTTTACGACCTGCCTCGCAAAATGGCATTTGGCCTATTCTTCAAAAGTGCCTGGACCAATAAAGGACGCCATGTTGGTCCCGGCCTCCTTTGAAGAATAGGCCAACTGCCATTCTGCCAGGCAGGTCGTAAAAAGCGACCGATTGGCTATCGAGTCACTACCATTGTGGATACTAGGTGGTAGAGTTCTGCATTGTCTCACCCGGGTCTGGTACCACCGCCTTATCTATTACTGCCGCAATAGCATCAGTGCTTGTCGCTGTCGTGTTCCGGTTTGGAGGGTAAGGTAGCCGGTAAACTTATGCATGTGGCATTAGACCTTGCCACAAGATAGCAACGCACCATTAACATCTTTGGTGTCTATAGGCGATGGTTGACTCTTTCCATCAGGAGACCCATCTGCTTGTTTGCTATCTTATGATATAAAAAAAAAATCAGAATAGGTAGAATGATTTGCTGGGACTTCATGATGGTTTCTTAATATAGATACACCATTGAATCCCACTACCCCACTAGATATGGTAGAAAAGGTAAAATAAAATTTTGCCATGGCCAGTAATAATAACAAATAAAATAATAACAATGATATAAGTAAAAATGTCCTAAGGTAAAAAATCTAGTAGTATTGCAGAACTAAGTCATAGGACTTTCAAAAAAAAATAATACTGTACTATAACTAGGGGGATACAATGGAATATCCATACTAAGATAGCATCACTCAATCTCAAATTGCACTACTTATTCCGATCCATGGTCAAAGCCATTGTCTTTGATTTGACGACTCTAGTCTACAAATCAAATGTAATATTCTTCACTCAATCTCAAATTGCACTACCTATTCCGATCCATGGTCAAAGCCATTGTCTTTGATTTGATGACTGTCGTCTACAAATCAGATATAATATTCTTTATCATACTTTTCTTAGCTGCTTTGGAATTCAGCTTGTTCTTTTGACTGTTGTTCAATTTGACATTTCATAAGTCTTTCCAGTAGTTTTGATATTTTGTAGATATTGTCATCAGCCTAATTATTGTACTGTAAATATCAATATTTGACTGGTTTCTCATATTTAGCAGTAGAGTTCTGATATATATTTTTTTGTAATATTTCATCAACCAATACTGACAAGATTCTGCTCTTTTAAAAAGTTTATTTGTTGTTCACCTGGTGTTTAACTTGTTCTTCTGTAACATATCAGCTTTTCCTCTTCACAAGATACAAATTCTTCTTCAGTTTGAATATAGTGTTTTTCATTGGATGTCAGGTTCTTCAACTTTATCTTCTAATAAATATGAACATCTCTTTGAGAAGCTATACATTATATCCGTGGAATCTTTACAAGTATGTCATATGTACACTATTCTAAGCCAATAACATCAATTAGTTTAGAAATTTGGTATATTCAGGGGACATTAGACACCTACATCAAACTACTAGGTTATTACTATAATAAGATATAAAACTTACTACAGTCCCATGAAAGTGCACGCGTCTAGGTATCCATGCAGAGTCACCACAAGGACATAAATGTTCCATTAATCCGTTACAATATAAGTAACATTTATTTGAAAGTAGGGCTTTCTGTTGGGCTTGTAATCTAATTTTCACTACATCTAAAGGAGTCACTGTAAACCAAAAATATTATGATAGAATGAAGAAGTTTACAGCTAAAAATTCCTTTAAGAATTAATGTTTTTTCCTACATATTCCACTTTAGAATAGTTACTTACTAAACAAAGAGGTTATTAGTGCACCCGAACACGCTGATGCCATTTGTTGAAATGGTGTTATTCGAAATCTAGGGTCATCATCTCGTATTGTTGTCATAATTATGTATTATTTGTTTAAATAGTAGTAAATAGGTATTAAAACAACTAAAAACAGATTCACATAACACAAACAAACTAGAATCTAATCTAGTGATTAGTAGAGCTTCCAAATCCGACAATCGACATCCGTTACTCGGTATCGACCACAGAACAATATAACTAACGGGTATCGACTATCGAATAATCGAGTATAACCGATACTAGATTGGGTAGTAATATCGGTATATTAAGTATCTGGTAAAGTGCCGACTCTGCATCTTGAAATTCGAATCTCGGAACTGGTTACCGAATTGACAACATTTCAAAATTGCCAAATCGTCAAAAATAAAATACCATTTCTTTATGTATGTATGTGTGTGGCCGCGTTTCCGATCCGGTAGTAACTCAAAAAATGTTGACTCGTCAAAAGTGCCTGTAAAGGATAATTTGAATTAAAATATTATGACTTTGGCTTTGACTTGATTCAATTCTGATTAGTATATATATTTTTTATTTCTTTTTTTTTACTCATCATTTCACTCATCATCAATACTGGAGAAAAATAATTATAATGAAAAAACGTGTTATGACGTCACTTAAACGGCAGAATAAGGTGATTACTTTGCTAATACATATATTTTAAACGTTAAAATAATTATCAAGATGAGTGAATTTTGAGAAAATAAAAAACCGGTATCCTATTTTTCAATCTTGTTTCAGTTAAAAATATAATATAAGGGTGTTAAAAAGATTAAATATCATTGAGATGATTAAATTGTAGCCTTCAAAACAAATAAATTTACACATTGTTGCAACGGCGTTCCGCATAACATGTCATATTCAGGGGGCCTGGGCTGGGTCACTAGTCTCTACTACTAAATAGTCGAGCTATGACAGATTGAAAGCATTCGTTTCGTATTTTGTCAATGGCTATTTTTATCAAATACAAAACCATTTGTAAAAAAAATTAAAAAAGGTAATTTTCACTTAATTACGTATTGTAATTGGCTTTTGATTACTTCTTGTCTCATGCCGATATCTTATTCTGGAATGAAATTACACACGGTCGTATTTTCAACTTCATTTTGCAGTAGGATACCTTATGGTGTACAATTTGGGCACTCCAAGACCTACAATTTTCTATAAATTTCATTAAATTTCAATAAAAATTGGTTAATTCATCTCATATTTTGATTTGTTTCATTCGCATAAAAACAAAATTGTGATTTTTGCGATAGCCAATCCAATAATTCATGTTAGTAATTGACGATTAGACGCTTATTTTCCGAGATATTAGAAAAAGTAAAGTCTGAAAGTAATTTCTAACTTCCCGCTAAAGAAGTTGGTAACTAACTTTACCTTGATTTTCAAAAATCGATTTTTAGTCAGATCTCCAAGTTTTGAGGTCCTAGGAACCTTTGACGTTAGTATGTTTGTCTATATGTATATGTTTGTATATTGGTTGTATGTGTGTGTGTTTGTGTGGGTGTGTAAACCTCTCATAACATTAAACGGCTTCACCGATCCCAGGGTGGTTTACTGCATATGATTGGATTCCACCAAACTTAGACTTTTTTAAAATCTGAACCGATTCAGCCAAAGTGATTTTAAGAAATTTTGAAAAACCTAAAAAATTTACTATGGAACAATGTATTTTTAAAATGAGTAATTTACTGATTGATCTGATTTACAGTCGATTTTTGAGTTTCTACAACGCTTTAGTACTTAAAAAACTGCTTTGAATGGTGTTTAAAAATCAAAATCAAATCAAGTATTCAAGTTATAGATTATCAAATTAAAAAGTTATGTTGTTTTCAACAAACTTTCCTACTTTCAATTTTCAAAATAATTTCCAGATAAATTTGTTGATTGATTTCAAAATATTATCAGCCCTTTTTTCTTAGAAAACTACGTCAAATGCCGTATATTAAATCAAAATTGGTTAATTTGTTCGAGATTTATCTATCTTACCCTTCAAACCGAAACACGGCAGTGACAGGCACTGACGCTATTGCGGCAGAAATAGGTAAGGCAGTGGTAAGAATATGTAAGACCCAGGTGAGACAATGCAGAAATCTATTGTCTAGTAGCTACAATGGTAGTGACTCGCATAGTCAATCCGTCGCCTTTTACGACCTGCCTGGCAGAACGGCAGTTGGCAGAGCCAGGGACAAACACGAGACAAAGCTTTAGATTTTGAATTCTTTTGACTCAAATCTATGTTTAGTGTATTTTTACTCCTTTGAGCTTAAAATACCTCAATTAAGCTGAAAGTTTTAGAGATGACCTGCAGGGTCTACAGTTTACATATATTAAATATTCCCAACTTCCTGAGAGGTCAAGATTTCAGGTTTATATTTTAGACATGTTTGATTAATGCTTAATCCAACAAAATTGCAATTATAACATTTACGGAAAATAAAATATGCTATTTCACCCTGACTAGAAACCGAATGTACTATGTATAATAAGTAAGTATGTACTTTGATTTCTCAATTGAAGATAGTTATTTGATTTTAATGATTTTTGTGTGTAGTTTCTTAGCTGTCCAAGCTTAGAATTTCGCATTGGTAACCCAACATCCTGGGGTGGACACTAGACCATACTGGGATGGACACGGCTCACCCAGTCCCTCTTTATATACGCCTATGTTTTCACTGCAGAAATAGAATATTGTCGGTATATGTTATACATATTATAGTACATTACATACATAATACATTTTATAACATGCTTGTGTTGATAAGAGCTGACTAACCTTCCATTTCAGTTTTTAAAATATTATCTATTTAACCGGTGAAGCACCAGGTAGGCCCGAACGAGCCACTCCGATATTTTGTTTAGTTTAGTATTTTGTTTAGTTAGTGTAGTAGTGTGTATGAAGAATTCGTATGGATTACACTGTTTGGTATGACCACTTGATCATTCATTCAAAATATTCAAATTATTGTGATTAATTTGTCTGTAAAATATTTTCACTTTAGCTCCAAAAATAATTGACGCGTGTGCCTTGTGTAATTGCTGTGTTTTTTGTTATAAAAGGTTGATAAAATGTTTATTTAGCTTATAGTGATTGTATTTAGATATTTAGTTTTAAGTAATAAATTGTAGTAACAAATATTACGGACCGGCAAATACGGTTATCATGTCACCGTTTTTGTTCAAGTAAATTATAACAATACTAGATACTTTATTTTAATGCTTATAGATAAAAAATATATTAAATAGTTAATGCTCGTTTACAGAATGTTAAAATATTGTTGCGAATAATCTAGAAACGTGAAGAGTTGGAACGCTGGAGGGATCTAGAAATAAAAGAAAGAGATAGCTACTCCTATTAATTAACAAATAGCTGGCCGTTAGTCGAATAGCTATGCCATAGCGGACTTTCTGGTATAGTGCATAAGGGTGAAAATAGAATATCGTGTACTAGGACTTGTTTATAATAAGTTGTTAACAATTAGAAGTGATTCATTTACAGTTTACGCGCTAAATTCAGATTTTTTGGATCCAGGTAGAACTTTAACCTGGGTATAAATAGAGATGTGTTGACAAATAGAGAGCAGTTTTTATACAGTGATCGAAAGCGATAGTACGAGCGACCAGTGAATAAGAGAAGTATTTTATTTTGTAGTCGGTTGAGTTTAGTGTTAATACAGTGAGTGACTAGTGCTAAATAGAGTATTTAAGTGTTACATTGTGTTGTTTTGTATATTTGTGTTGTAAATATAGTTTAATAAAAAAGAAAAAAAGTGGCATTTTCTTAGTACCGAAGCACGTAGCAACTGGTGTCGCAAGTGAAATTGTGAAATGCCACTTATTCTGAAAGAAGG
This sequence comes from Apodemia mormo, assembly GCA_036924255.1. Taxonomy (NCBI): domain Eukaryota; kingdom Metazoa; phylum Arthropoda; class Insecta; order Lepidoptera; family Riodinidae; genus Apodemia; species Apodemia mormo. Next base: position 27,303,690 of record JAUPFN010000011.1, read on the forward strand.
TCTTACCACCAGGCCTCAAGCCGAGGCACACAGGGTGTCAGAGGACACTGAGTTGCGTGCTGGTGATGAACCTGCAAGTGTTGCTAGCACGTCATTGTCGTCGAGCGCAGCCCCTGTACTAAGTTCACTATACTGAGTGAATTGTGAAAATCAGAGTATTTAAGTATTACATTGTGTTGTTTTGTGTATTTGTGTTGTAAATACACGGTTTAATGTAAGTGACGTTTTCTTGCAAATTACGAACCCGAAGCACGTAACAATATTGATTAATTGTAAACTAATAAAGCTTTTTACACATCGCGCCGACGTGACGTCATGACCGTTGAACGCGCCTTTCCTAGTAATTAGTTCTTAATATTGATTTTGATTTTTCTTGGCGGTCAAGCGGTTAATGGTTTTAAGGCCAGTTTGTAATCACCAAGTAATTTACAACGCTACAGGAAAAATAAATTTAAAAAATCTTTTAGCCGTTTGCCCCTGTAGGCTATACCGGAAACTTCCCGCTAAATTAAAAAAAAAAGCTAAGTTGTACCGACGAATGGAGCTACAAACTAAATATAATCAGTACAACAGGACTTTTAATGCAACTTTTTACTTATAAAATACATGAATCTTTTCCCTTGGCTTAATTTTTGTATGTGTCTCCTAATGGAAAGAGTCACTCATCGCCTATAGACACCAATGGTGATAATGGTGTGTTGCTGTCTTGTGGCGAGATCTTATGCCATTATATTAATATTATTTTTATATTATAATATACAAACTATAATTTGAGTAGCAAATTAATAAAAATAATAAGATATTATAACCTCTTTTCAACCAACATTCCAAAAGGAGGTTATCAATTGGGCTGTATTTTTTTGTTTTTAGTTATCTTAGAACTCGGTTATTTATGAACTGATTATTAGGTTTATAATATCGGGAGACGTTCAATGATACTTCAGTACTTTAACGATACCTCAGTTACAAAATTATTTTCAAACACTATATTTATCGCTACTCAAAAAACAAAACGAAATTGTTAATGCTAAATAACGTTATAATATCGATATGTATACGATGTTGCCGCTTTTCATGGAGCTTCGTGATTGCGTGACCAAATAAAGCTAGAAGACAATATCATAATACTATTTATCATAACGTTAATTCGTCGTGTAACAGAACTCAATGAATAACGTTATTAAACAGTAACAAATTCTGTGTCATTTTTGGATAACGCTATGCTTAAAAATAGCGTTATCTCGTGCGAACAATAACGTTACTATAAAATACCGATATTTAAATACTTGTCTGTGATACCTGCCCGTCTCTTAAGTCATAAGGCCAAGTATCTATAAGCTATTCTATGTAATTCAGTGTGACCACGTTTAATAGATTTTTACTTTTTTAGTAGATTTGAAGCAAATGAGATATTAATCTAGTAGGATAAAATGTCTTAGTAGATTTTAGTAGAAATGGGGAAGAAAGAATAGGTTTTCGTTTTAATTCGCTATCAAAGAAAATTAAGCTTAAAACCAAGGATCCATGACCAAAAAGTTTTAATTTTACAGTTAGCAGCACATGAAAGTGATTTAGAGGATTCCCTTATTATTAAATGAACATCATAGCCAATTGAACTTTATTTTCCAACTGACGATGTGATCAAAGTTATCGTGTAGAGTGGGAAGTAAACCCATTACCTTTAAAAATGGTAATTATAGAGTATACAGTTTGTAAAGAAAACCCCGTCTGATCCGAAAGAGGCATATAGGTAAGTTAAAGGCATTACTGAAAAAAATATTAAAATACAAAAGATTGGTTTTTTAATAATCGTATTTTTACTCATATTTCCCTAGAGTTAAGCAAATATTTTAAAAATGACAACACCTTGTCGCTGTTTATTTCATTGTTTCACTTTGGCGGCTTTCGCACAAATACCACGCAAAGACGTATTATTTGTTTTTCGGATTTTTACAAAGAAACTATAAACGTGCCTCGAACGCGCCACGTGTCTTTTGGTAACATCCGACTTGCGCGGCATTCTTTGATAATAGAATTTACGTATTTGTAGGTAATGTCATACTTAATGTATGAAAATACCATTTAAGATTATTTTTTATTATTGGAAAAACTAATTAATTAATATCCATAAAATAATTTCACCGTACGTATGTGGTAATAATTTTACACGTACTGTATGTAACCGTATTACGGCACCAAATGACACCATTAATTATCCGACAGGGTTTTCTTTACACACTGTATACATAAACTGGTATGGATGTAATCATAAATGATTGATGAATGTAGGGTTTATTAACTAACATGTTTTAATTCAAATCGTATCTACCCAGTTCTAAAAATAATTACTTTTTAAAATGCAACAAAGTAGAATCAGGCCTATGAAACTCGCCTGTACCTACCGCGATAAGCGATGAGTCGAGGCCGCCCCGTGCTTATGAGTACACGCGTACCTATTCATGTACGACGGCCTGCCGATCATCGTTGCAACGTAAGGTTTATTACTGTAGGTACTCTTATAAAATAGGGGATTCGTATTATAAAATAACTGTTGTGGTGGGTGGTTGTCGCAATAAACAGAAGGATGCAAAGTTTTCATTTTTTACTTTACCGAAACATTCTGAAACGTTATAAATATTTATGTTTTGTTTAGTTTACTCGCAATTTTATATGTAGGTTTCAAGTACTATGGGTACGGATTACATAGATTTTATCATGCCCCAGTATTGCAACTTGAAATGCACCATAAATTACATTTTAACATTAATTAATTATTAACAAAATTCATTTTCCCCGTGTTGATCAGAGTTTCTTTGAAGTATAGAACAAATGCCGCTTTGCCAGGCAAGTTGTAAATGGCGACCGATTGGCTATGCGTGTCACTACCACCGTGACTACTATGTGGTCTCTACCACCTACTGTCCGCATGTCCGCATCGCAGCAGATGGGTCTCCTGATGGAAAGAATCTACCATCGCCTATAGACACCAAAGATGTTAATAGTGCGTTGCTATCTTGTGACGAAGTCTAATGCCACATGCATAAGCTACCTTACCCTCCAAACCGGAACACGATAGTGACAAGCACTGACGCTATTGCAGCAGGAATATTTAAGGCGGTGGTACCAGATCCGGGCGAGACAATGCAGAACACTACCACCTAGTAGCCACGATGGTAGTGACTCGCATAGTCAATCGGTCGCCTTTTATGACCTGCCTTGCAAAACGGCAGTTGGCCTATTCTTCAAAGGAGCCCGAAACCAACACGGGGAATCCTTGAGACAACCCTGATTTCATTAGAAAGGATAAGAGTTACGCGTTCGAGAGAGATTCAACGTCTAGGTAAATATAAACGTAGGTAATCAAGCGCCGCGCGATCTGAATTCGACTTAATTGTATCGTAGCAAGAGTCCATATTTGAGAGTCCGGAGAGTGACTCTTCTGTACTTGTACTATTATATATTCTGTGGTAGAATGTAGTAGATTTTAGCAGTGTTTTCAGTAGATTCCCTTATTGAAAAGTGTTCACGCTGATGTACTTGTAGGTAGTCTGTGGCTTGCAGTCAGCAGTGTGCGGACTGCGGAGCGCGCCTGCTTAGCCTGGTTGTCAAAATCAAATCAATTTCAATTTCTGTCTCTTAAATTTCATTCAAAAATCAAATTAGATTCGGGCAGCAGGTTGAAATTTTTGTGTTTAGTGACAAGTGTTTCATGGAGTACCTTATATTATAAAAAAAATCAAAGGGAATCAGTTTTGTTGGTGTTATAAACTTGTAGATGAAAAATATTTTTTGAAATGTTTTCCACTGTTCCCAGATCACTGATGTAAGTACATTCGTTTATTTTTGGACTTTACATAACGTGTCATCTGTGTTTCTTTTATGTATAAATTGAGGCCTAAACATTAATTAAAATATATATCCTTTACATCATAATGTTTACAATTAAGTATATTGAGAAAAATGTTCATAATCGTAAAGGGTGATCATTGATCACCGTGATGTATTATTTTTTTGTTTTTTTTTACACTGGTGTATCGTGTGTGTATTAATATAATTTGGACATGAATATTTATTTATAATTAGCATAATTTATTTATGTCATTATATATATCTTTAACATAGTAGAAATTATTTATTATATTATATGTAACTTTTGATAAAAATATTATGTATTTAAAATGTGGTGTATTTAAAGTATTACTTATAGAGTATGTAAGTATTTGTAAGGTGTTAAAACACAGGTTACTTTATAAATATTATTTTACCAGTATCTGCATTTAAATTATTTTATACATGGCTGGAATGATTTTCGGTTGACATTTTTAAATACATTTTGTCAATTTTTTATAATAAATTATATTAAATACATTTGTGAACCATTAAAATAAATTGTATCACACTTTGTTTTATGTTTGTTTATTTTAAATCCATACTAATATTATAAATAAAGTCTGTTGCGCTTTCACAGCTAAACCGCTAAACCAATTTTCATGAAATTTGGCATGGATATAGTTGAAGATCCAGGGTCAAACATAGGCTTTTTTTTTCAAAATCAGTCCCTGGAGGGCTGAAATAGGGATGAAATTTTTATTAAAAGCTATTTGGATGACTTATTAATATACTCACAGATGAAGCTGCGCGGGTCAGCTAGTGACATACTTTTGGGTCATTGTTTAATTTCATCTATATAAATGCTTTTAATACAATTAACTACTCAAAAACAGTTTCCCTTCTTTTCCCCCACTTGAGATTTGGTGAGATTTGCCTTGATGCCTAGATGTATTTGTTGTCACCATAGAAATGTTTTATACACTTATATTCTAATATTCTACACTTTTTATCGTTGGCATTTTGTGAAATTCCATTTAAATATAATATTTATTCATTAATAACACTTGTACTGTTTCACAATAAGGTAATTATACTTAATTTCCAACCGGTTTCACTTACACAAGCATGCTCAGGGTATTTACAGTTACTAACTCTGCATAGAAATGTTAATGAATTAATCCAAAACTGTTTAGTTTTTTTTTGTTTTTATGTTTATTTATTTGCACAAAATATAGAAACTACTGTGCTAAATGTTGAATGTTATTTTTGAAATTGCATTGTTGCTGGTCTATGTTAAAAATTGGCAAACATTTCACCACATTGATTGATCTTCCACTTGTTCCAACAAAGAAACAATATACCCACTGAAACATTTAAAAAAATTCACATAGTAACAAAAATTACTATATGTTCCAATCCACTGCTTTTTTACAAATGAATTTAGGCAGTTGATCTGTGTGACCGTTACTGTGAAACCTGGCTTTTGGGGGAGCAAAGTGCTCAGCCAGAGTATGTGTGATAAGCATAAATGTTTGTATTTCTAGGTTTGGGTGTATTTTAAATATATTTGCATATTTATATACATGTATTTCTATCCTAATTAACACCCATATTACAAGAAAATATTTGCTTTCTATTTGGTTAGATTAATTTGTGTAATTTGTAAAAAAATAAGTTAGTGGCTGGCTTGTTGGTTGGTGTCTCTTGTCTCAAACTAAGCTTATTTCACGATAATTGTCCATTGTGTAATCCAATTAACTAGGGATTGTAGATGAGTGTCTATTAAATGTTAGTGTGTGTTATGTTTATTTTTATTAATTTAATGTGTTTCGAATGCATATTATGTAACAGTATTAACTTTCTGCATTCTTTCACCATGTAAACTTGAACTACTAAATTTCATACTAAGTTTGTGCAATTATTGTAAAAAGGGGTACAAAGATTATGTTTCGTGTATTAATACATAGGTGATATGCGACACAGGTAGCCTATACGCACCAAAGTATAGATGTGTTGTTTGTGGCCTATCTGACCATCTAAAAATTGTAATGGCTTGAGAATATTTCTGATTTGAATAAACTGTGTTCTATTCTGTCTAATATGATACTTGCTAAAGACATCAAACGGCACAGTTACAAGGTACACTTTTTGATTTCGTGTTAATCTTATATTTTATCGCCTCTGGTGCTGTGGTCCAGAGTCAAATGCACATAAGGTCCTGAGTTTGATTCCTGGGTCGGCAAATTTATAAATGTGTATATTTCAGTTTTATGGTAAAGTTAACATTTTTCAGAATTGGACAAGTAGTAGAGCATTAAGTCCACCTCTGCACATGTTTGTGCATTAATTTTTTAATAAATAAATAAGTCCCACTCTCACCAAAACTGTTTACAGCAGATATTTTGTTGATTCATGTGTTACTTTGTGGAAATCCATTAATAAAATGGTTAAATTAATTAAATTTGCTGTTATCCGCGAACTGTTCTATGTATCCTTCGTGATGGTACCAAAAAGAAAGACGTCGGTTTAATCTATACTAATATTATAAAATTGTAGAGAAAGAAAGACGTCGGTTTAATCTATACTAATATTATAAAATTGTAGAGTTTGTTTGTTTGTTTGGTTGAACGCAGTAATCTCGAAAACTACTGAACCGATTTTAATAATTCTTTTTGAGTTGGATAGCCTGTTTATCGAGGAAGGTTATAGGCTATATAACATCTTGCTACAACCAGCAGGAGCAGAGTAAACAAAGCAAGAGCGGAGTAAAAAAATAAGGACAAATCATCTTCGGCTACTCGAAGTGGAGTGTACAAATTGGAGTGTAGGATATATAAAGCAACTTACATAGGCCAAATAGGGAGGCAATTTTCGACCAGATTGAAAGAACACATAAGAGTGTGGCAAGGTGGAAAGGGGGAATCCGCATTTGGCAAACACCTACACGCAGAAAATCATACTTTCGACCCTGGTCGGGACTTTTCAACCTTACATTTCTGCGAAAAAAGGGAGGAAGCTGGATTCTTTAGAGGCCTTAGAAATTAATAAAATGAAGAATAACCCGCTATTATTAAATGAACAAACTGATTTAAATAGTTCCCCATTGTTAAATACTAATTTTGCCTAACATCATATTTATTCAATATTTACTATTATCTCATTATGTATTGAAAAATAATTATTTTGGCAAAGCGACATGTGTATCACCCCAATAAATTTCATGTCACTGTTTACGAAGCCAAATGTAACGAATATTTAATATGAAAAGTGCCAAATGTATTAAAAATATAAATTAGCCAAATGCAACATCCTCGTAATACAAATATAAAAAAAATAATAGTTGTTTTATTATGCCTGGACGAGGTGTCACTGTATTTATATAAGGAAGGTAATAATGGTCTGAGTGACGGGTACGATGGTTTGGTACCTGGTGGATTCTAGGTGTTATTTATGTATAACGAGCGCCACACCCAGGAGCGTCACACAGACTCCCTCCATATAGCCAGATAGCAAAGGGAGATTGGGACTTTTAATCTTAAGGCGGCTGACGAGGTAATCACTTATCAAAAAATAAATAAATTCAGGTCCCTGTGTTCGGGAATCCAAAGGTATTGAAAAATATTTATTAGATTGGCGATCACTTATCAAAAAAAAAAAAATACAGGATCTTAAAAACAAAATGAACAATAAGGCAGGAGATGAAATGAGAAAGGCTGACTCGGATGGATGGTATATATTGGTCTCTCAGTTTGAGTCGCATTTATAATAAGTTACGAGCTAGAATTATAGTAAGAGAGTTCAAAGTTCATAGTCATACACTGCTTCACCAAAATTGTCACATAAAAAAAATGAGTTCATACCGGGAATCGGCAAACCTTTCTGCGCGACGGGAAGATCCTAGGCCTTCGGAAAATTGGACATGTGTCAGATGGTGTCCGTGGATATCTCTCCGATCGTGCTTGGTACAATTGGAGCACTCATTCTAGGCGATCTCCAACGACCCCTTTTTCCTTTCCCAAGTATATTTTTCAGATAGGTGTTGAACACGCGTATGAAAAAATATCACATTTTTGATAAATTAGTAATCTCTTGCGATTATACAAAACTTATACGACACACATTTTGGCAGTCCCGTCTTTCAAATTTCCGACTAAATTTAGGCGATAGTTCGCCTCCCATTATCTATTTTTAAACGTTTTAAATATTTTAGACAAAACTTAGCTGAATTACAATTGACAAAGTGTTGACATATGTAAATTGTATCTATGCCATGGCACAATGTGTTCAGGACGACTGTCCTGGACACATTGTTCCATGGCATAGATACAATTGATGACTGTCGAGGAGTTGGAGGAGGCCTTTGCCGTAAGGCACGCCGAAACAAGAGACATTTTGTTATTTAAATTAATACTCAAAACACACAGAACCACGTTTTTTTTTTTTTTTTTTATATCATAAGATAGCAAACAAGCAGATGGGTCTCCTGATGGAAAGAGTCAACCATCGCCTATAGACACCAAAGATGTTAATGGTGCGTTGCTATCTTGTGGCGAGGTCTAATGCCACATGCATAAGTTTACCGGCTACCTTACCCTCCAAACCGGAACACGACAGCGACAAGCACTGACGCTATTGCGGCAGGAATAGGTAAGGCGGTGGTACCAGACCCGGGCGAGACAATGCAGAACTCTACCACCTAGTAGCCACGATGGTAGTGACTCAATAGCCAATCGGTCGCCTTTTACGACCTGCCTGGCAGAACGGCAGTTGGCCTATTCTACAAAGGAGGCCGGGACCAACACGGCGCAACTAAGTTAATTTTATTCGTCACGAGTCACGACTCATATCGCGACAGCATTCAAACAAGCAGTCATACAATTTTCTCACAATCGTAAAACTTTACACTGTCATTCATTACATTGTAAATTGCTTACATTCTAAGCGGAACTGTCCACGTGTGGACAGTTCCGCTTACCATATCACACTGGCTATGCGGCGCAGCATCGCATTTACCGACATGCACCTTGCGAAAATCTGCCCTGATGCGCCCCGCTGTAGTGTGCAATAGTTTATCAAAAATGTATGAACAGGATTTAGCCGAATTTAATCCAGTACAATCTTAAGGAGACACAAGTTTATGCATTTATTATCAATGACTGGGTTCTTTCTGATTGGTTATTCTTTGGATTTCTGCATCTTCTACCATGTGGGAAGTATTCTAAGGAAGTGTTTGGCTTGTTTCCCACTATGAAAAATCATTACCAGACATTCGATTAAAGTATGAAATTCATTTCTCAACATTTTAATGTTTAGAAGTCAACACGGTGCGATCCTTAAGGCTAGTTTTTTGTTTTGTACGTCTTTGGAACTACTAGCCAGCAGATGTGTTTCCAAACAGAAACAACTTGAGTTCTTGAAAGTCCTCAAGTCAAGACAGAAAAAGTATACTCACTCCTTGCAGATCTGGCAAATGCACCTGGTGGTACATAACTTAATATTAGATGAGCTTCCTGTCCATTTTATTTTATTATTTTGTATAATTGATTGCCTCGTGGTTTAGGTGATAGCCTATTTGGCTTAGATCATGAGGTTCCGAGTTTGATCCCCGGGTCGGGCAATTTAACTGTTATTGAGGTTTTTGGAGATTTTAAAAAAACCTAAATCTCTGCAGCAGCTCGGAGTCTGATGAGTGGTGTGTTACCACCCCCGTGGCTCGGATGAGGACGTAAAGCCGTCTGCCTCGGTTATCATTATAAATAGTCGACGACCTTAAAAGGTTGGTAAAATGTGGCGAAGGGGATCACCACTCATCTCGCCAACCGACGAACTGGTGAATCATTTTGAACTGGAAAGTCTATAGACATTCGTTTTGCTCTGCTTATTCTGCAAGGGAACTGGGCGTGATGATATTTTACTTTGTATATAGTTCAATTTTTTCTTGACTTGTTCTGTTTTCTGGGATAAAATTTTCATATAATTTTTTTGTAGCTTACGCAAATCTAGTAATAGTGTGTTCATAAATTACGTGAGGCGCTTATGGAAATGACCAATTATAATTTTTCCCTTATTCTTACCTCATTTCTTTCAAAATTAAAGAATACAGATGCGCTCGATGTACAGGGAGAACGTATTCTTTGCAACTTTGTGACCCTCGTCCCTCCCACTCTTACGCTACACCACAGAAATCCATATATAGCGATACACTTAAAACGTCCGATTTTCTAAATTTTTTAGCTCATAATTAATCCATGCCTTCATCTGATCAGTGTTTAAACTCAAACTCAAAAAAATACTTTATTCTAATAAACCTTTACGGGCACTTTTGACGAGTCGACAGTATTAGAATTACTACTGGATCTGAAGTCGGAACGCGGCCACAAACTGAGATGATCCGGCGGAAGAAACTCGGTGGGCTCGTCTTTTTTTCTGTTTTTTTTTATGTCAGAGTTTTTATACATTTTTTATCTGTAGCTTTTACCCACCATTAAATAAAACATTATAGCCTTTTATTTTTCCTCTCATTTAAGCTACAAAATCCATTATGTCCTCACAACGCTTGTGAAATATTTTTTGTAACTTATATGTTGTCATATAGTTTGGTGCACAATAGTTATTGTATTGTATTGCAACGCTTGAGTAAATTCCCATTTAGTATTATGGATATACATATGTATATTTACTATTATGGATGCCCCCTATCACCAAAAAGTTTTGTTATATGAGGGCTTGCTATTGAAAAAACATCTTAAAGTGCATTTGTAATTGCAATATATTTCATTAAAATTTTTCTTTTTCCATTTATCGTTATATCATATCTAAGATATTATTTTAAGACGACAACAATGTAATGAATGACAGTGTAAAGTTTTACGATTGTGAGAAAATTGTATGACTGCTTGTTTGAATGCTGTCGCGATATGAGTCGTGGCTCGTGACGAATAAAATTAACAAAGTACAAAATGTGACTGAATATATTTGTAACTCAGTAACGCGAAACGGTTGTTTTGTTAGTATCATAAGTGTCGTAATTATCGCCTCTGTGGTATAGTGGTCCAGTGACGGTGGGTGGGGCCATATTATGAGGTCACGGGTTCGATTCTCAGGACGGGAAATTCAAAAATGTTTTTTTTTTCAGTTTTCTGATAAATGCAACGTTACCCATGGTTAGATAAGTGCCCGGTTTGTGATAGGCTTTTCACCTATCACATTGTGGGACTAAGTATCTTCGGCTAATCGTGGGTGCACTGGTTGTACTGGTTGTATCTGCACTGGTTGTATCTGCCTAGCACTTCAGGGATACGGGCGTGAAGATACTCGTAATTCATTCGGAAAGTACCTACCTGAACATTCGCATATGCGCACGCGATTACTTTAACGTTTAAAGACGTAGCCGATTTGCACGTAAAATGCTTTCAAGTAGCCAGTATGTACCTAATAAATGTGTTTTCCCTTGTGTTGGTCCGGCGCCCTTTGAAGAATGGACCATCTGCCATTTTGCCAGGCGGATCGTAAAACGTGAACCATTGATTATGCGTGTCCACAACCATCATGACTAGGTGGTAGAGTTCTGCAACGCCTTGTCGGGGTTTTAGATACTACCGCCTTATCTGCCGCAGTAGCGTCAGTGCGTGTCGCTGTCGTGTATCGGTTTCGAAGGTAAGGTAGCCGGTAAACTTATGCATGTGGCATTACCATCCCGCCGCACGGATAACAACGCACCATTAATATCTCTGGTGTTTATATTTTTCCATCCGTCTATGAGAGAGCTATCTGCTTGTTTTTCTATCTTATTTTATAAAGAAAGTTCGTTTTAGACTATGATATAGCAAACGAAAATAAATAGACATTTGTCACCTATAAACTCCAAAAATGTAAATTACTAACCCGACATCCGGGTAATGGAGATGAAATGCTACTTCCATAAATTTTCTGGCCACCTTATCCTCCAAACTGGAAAACCATAGCGACTAGCACTGACGCTATTACGGAAGAAATAGGTGAGACAGTGATGCCAACAATTCTATAGACCTCCTATAACTTTGTGGAATTCAACCACCGACAACTACCGAATAGTTTCGCAAGTTGTGAGCATATGTATCACGTTTATTTAAATGTTTACGTTTTACGAACCGCCTAGTAAGATGGCCTTTTTGAAAGGGACTCGAACCATCGTAATAGTAATTACTTATTGTGGGACTAAGTGTCTTCGGCTAATCGTGCGTGCATTGGTTGGACATCTGCCTGCCACTTCAGGGATACGAGCGTGAAGACAATCCTAATTCATTCGAAGACTACCTGAACATTCGCATATACGCTCACGATTACTTTAACGTTAAGGACGTAAAATGCTTCCAAAGTTATAAGTGTGTTTTCCCTTGTGTTGGCGCGGCGCCCTTTGAAGAATGTACCATCTGCCATTCTGCCGGGCAGATCGTAAAACGTAAAACGTTTTAAAATTTTTAACCTTTAAAGGTTTTTCGTTACAGTCTGGGAATCTTCAAGAGAAGAGTGACCAGGTACCTTTTAGAGAAGCGCGTTCCATCTTAGACCGCATCTTAGCTTACCATTAGCCGAGATCGTGGTCCAGCGTTTCCCTATCGACAATTTAAAAAAAACTTATTAGAGTAGTTGATAATATGTCTCACTATTTCTGAGAATATTGCTATACAGTGAAGGCGTGGTACACCCACCTTTCGTATCGTATCGTAATATGTACAGGAAATTTGTATCACTTTCATTAATTTATTGGTTACCGAGTACTTTTTACGATATTAGAAAATATTTGGAATTCGTTGTTAACTGCCTCGATCTTGTTTTGTTGGAAATGATAAGTTCGAAAGGTAATTTCTCTTTAGAAGAGAGGACAAACAGGCAGGAATCTTAGTAGGTTTTAAAGAGTAGTGTGATCTTGTAGTAGTGGACTTCTCAACACGGTAATAAGCAATAATTTATATTGTAAAGTGAAATGTGAATGTTGAAATTTTAAGTTTCGACAAAATTCCGGGACTGAAATCCGATGTCGTCGTGAATTTCGTGGCGAATAATTATTATCCCCGTGTTGGTCCGGGCCCCTTTTGAAGAATTGGCCATCTGCTATTCAGTCAGGCAGTTCGTGGCTTTACGAGGCATAAAGATTGTGAATAATGTATGGTATAGTATGGTTGCGTCAGTCGTGTTCCGGTTCTGACAGTAAGGAAGCCGGTAAACGTATGCAAGTGACATTAATACCCCGGCACACGGATAGCAACGCAACATTAACATCTTTAGTGTCTATAGGCGATGGTTTTCTCTTTTCATCTGCCACCAGCTTGTGTGCTATCTATCTATATCTATAAAAAAACAATTGCTGTTCGTTAGTCTCGCTAAAACTCGAGAACGGCTGAACCGATTTGGCTAATTTTGGTTTTGAATTAATTGTTGAAGTCCAGGGAAGGTTAAAAAGTGAGAAAATATAGAAAAAAAGAGTAGTTAGAAAGGCAGAACAACGTTTGCCGGGTCAGCTAGTTTTATGATATAAAAAATCTTCGGGACACTCCTTATACATGGGACACACTAAGAGTTTTGCACTTCTAGCTAATCGGAACTATTTGAATTTCGAATGTTATATTTTTAAAACGTTGCAACCTTCTTAGTAATAAAAAAAAACAATTGGCGGGAAATGATTTGTCAATTGTCAATCGTCTTCAAAATGCTTTTGGGAGAGAAGCACCTTGTTTGAGCACCGTGAGGTGATGGTTTGCTGAATTTGAGAGAGGTCGAGTTTCTTTACATGACGAATTTCGTGAAGGGCGGCCTTAAACTGCCGTCAATGAAAATAATGTGGCTACTGTGAAGCGGTTAATTGAAGGAAACCCCCGGATTACCTATGAGACAATTCGAGGACTGTTGGGGATTGATATGAGCCAAATTCAGAAAATTTTACACGAAGAATTGAAAGTTCGAAAACATTGTTGTCGTTGGATCCCTCATGAACTGACAGCGGCGCAGAAGCAAGCTCGTGTGGAATGGTGCTCACAGATGCAACTGAAGTACGACCACGGACATTAAAATGCTGATTATGACTTTGTCACAGGAGACGAAACGTGAATTTATTGTTTTGAACCCGAAAAAGCAGCAATCTTGTGAATGGGTGTTTGAAAATGAGAACAGGCCAACAAAAGTAAGACAGGCGAGAAACGTTGGTAAAAAAATGATCGCGTTTTTTTCTCAGGTGCGAGTCCCATCCGTACAATTCCACTTGAAGATCAAAAGAGTCTTAATGCCGAGTGGTATTCTACCATTTGTTTAACTAGGGTGTTAGAAAAATGTCGCGAAAGACGGCCCAACAGCCGCATTCTCCTACACCATGATAACGCTTCTTCACACACGGCTAACAAAACAGTCATTTTTAGCTTCCGAAAAAGTACATCTCGTCACTCATCCTACGCATAGCCCCGACCTAGCACCCTGTGATTTCTGTATTTTCCCCAAAATCAAAGATGAGAGGTTTTACTTTTACCAACTCCGAAGAGGCAGTGATAGCGTTCAATCAGCACGTAGAAAACATGCCTTCAGATCTGTGGTCCTCCTGATTTAAAAAATGGTTCGATCGCATGAAAAAATGTTTAAAATGTAAAGGAGATTATTTTGAAAAGCAATAAACATAATATTTTGGTTATAACATGTTGTTTTTTTTAAGTTACGCAAAACTTATAGTGTGACCTACGTATGAGGATGAATCAAAAAGTTCTTAAAAATGAATATGTTTCTCTTTAGTGGTATTTTGACATTTTTTTTATATCATGATAGCAAACAAGCAGATGAGTGTCCTGATGGAGAGTCAACCATCGCTTGAAGACACAAAAGGTGTTAATGGTGCTATCTTGTGGCGAGGTCTAATGCCACATGCATAAGTTTACCAGCTACCTCCAAACCGGAACACGACAGTGACAAACACTGACGCTTTTGTGGCATGAATGGATAAGGGGTTGGTACCAGACCCGGGCGAGACAATGCAGAACTCTACCGCCTAGTAAAAAAAAGTATTTGAAAGGTTGTCAATCTTGTAACATTTATGCTTATTTATTAGGTATCGCGATGCCCTGTTAAGAAGTAAGGACACCGAGCAGGAAGGCATTTTTGCTTTACCATTCACTTTTTCATATTGAATGAATGTTATAGAATCGGTTTCAGCTAGTCTTTAATATGTATCTAGTTCACTTTATATTTGATCTTAAAATTCGACCACAATTATAAGTGTGAATTGGTGATATAATATTATGATGTCACGCTACTTCCACAGCTACATACGTACATACGTACATACGTATAAACGGGGCATAACCAACGAACTCGGAAAAACACGTAATTTTATATATCATAGGACAACAAACGAGCAGCTGGCTCTTCTGGCTCTTCTGATTGAAAGTGACTACCATCGCCTTTATGTTAATGGGTTGTTAATGGTGCGTTACCATGAGTGTGTCAGAATGGTAATGCCACATGCATAAGTTTACCGGCTAAATTATTGTCTGACTTTTGATATTTTACAAATAAAATTAAATAAATAATAAATAAATATTCACGGGACAAATTACACCTACTGATCTAACCCCAAAGTAAGCAAATTACCTATTTGTTTGTGTTATGGGTGTTAGTCAACGATACGAGAATACATAGAAATAAATATTATATAAATATTGGAAAATCTAATACCTTTAAACGAGCAATTCTTGTATATATATTATATATACATATATATATATATATATATATATATATATATATATATATATATATATATATATATATATATATATATATATATATATATATATATATATATATATATATATCTCGCCTCTGTGGTCTAGTGATCCAGCGTTGGCGTTGACCACATGAGGCCTCGGGTTCGATTCCCGGGTCGGGTACATTAAAAAAAAGTGTTTTTTCAGTTTTCTGATAAACACAAAGTTGCCCGGGATTGGAAAGTGCCCGGTTGGCGATAGACTTGCCACCTATATCACATTTGTGGGACCAAGTATCTATGCCTATGCCTACCCCTTCGGGGATATGGGCGTGAAGATACTTTATATATATATATATATATATATATATATATATATATATATATATATATATATATATATATATATATATATATATATTATAGAAGAGGGGGCAAACGAGCAGGAGATGCACCTGATGGTAAGTGATCACCATCGCCCATGGACATCCACAATACCAGAGGTCTTGCAGTTGCGTTGCCGGCCTTTTAAGAATGAGTAAGCTCTTTCTTGAAGGCCCCCAAGTCGTATCCGTTTGGAAACACCCCTGCCGGTAATTGGTTCCACAACAAAGTAGTGCGAGGCAAAAAGTGTCTTGAGAAACGCACAGTTGTGGATTTCCAGACATCGAGATGGTGAGGATGGAACTTCAAATTTTGACGCGAAGTCCGATGATGGAATTCGGCGGCAGGAATTAATCCAAAATAACTCGTCGAAACACTCCCCATGAAAGATACGATAGAAGACACAGAGTGAACTAACATCTCTGCGCAATGCCAAAGAGTCGAGCCGTTTCGAAATAGCCAGGTCGTCAACGATTCGAACCGCTCTACGTTGAATGCGATCAAGAGGAAGGAGCTGGTACTGAGGAGCTCCGGCCCAGAGATGAGAACAATACTCCATGTGGGGCCGAATTTTAGCCTTATAAAGTTGAAGGCGATGGGTCGGCAAGAAGTACTGTCTCGCTCTGCTGAGCACACCGAGCTTTTTGGAGGCTAGTTTAGCCTTACCTTCCAAATGACCGCGAAACTGAACGTAATTTGATATGTCGACTCCCAGAGTCCCGATACTAGCTGAGGCTGTCAGGAGAGTATCCCCAAATATATATATATATATATATATATATATATATATATATATATATATATATATATATATAGAGAGAGAGAGAGAGAGAGAGAGAGAGAGAGAGAGAGAGAGAGATAATTGTTGAAGTCCAGGGAAGGTTAAAAATAAATAAATAAGAGTAGTTAAAAAGGTAGAACAACGTTTGCCGGGTCAGCTAGTATATCTATATATATAAAAATCAATTGCTGTTCGTTAGTCTCGCTAAAACTCGAGAACGGCTGAACCGATTTGGCTAATTATGGTTTTGAATTAATTGTTGAAATCCAGGAAGAGACTGAGAAAAAGGTGAGAAAATATAGGAAAAATAAGAGTAGTTAAAAAGGCAGAACAACGTTTGCCGGGTCAGCTAGTAATATATAAAAAATTAAATGAAATATGTATAGTACGTCACATGATCCCGTTCTGGGTAAAGGCCTCCCCCAATTGTCTCCATTTATCACGATTTTTCGCTGTCTGCATGTAGTCTATTACTGCTATTTTTTGAATTTCGTCTGCCCATCGATCAATAGGTCTCCCTTTTTTCCTTTTCCCGCTTGGGCCTGTCCATTCGGTCATGCGTTTGTCTGGCATCCTGGCGATATGTCCTGCCCATCTCCATTTAAGTCTATTAATTTGTTTTTTTTCTACGAATATATTCACTTAGAACGCCGTATAAGCATGACTTGGAAGAAGTACTGGAGCTTTAAGGAGATTCCAAAAGCTGAACTCCCACTTAAACTAAAGTAAAAGGTCATTGATTCGTGTTTGTTGCTGAACTCTATCCTACTTGATAGTCACGATTTTAGTGATACTTATTAGTCTTATCTCGTCCTTTACGAGATGCCTAGCAGTAAGTCAGTTGTTCAAATGGGGTCCGGGCAACTAGAAGGATTTTGCTCACATTGCACTTGTACTGAATTAATTTGCCAATATTTGTCCTACCTTCTAAGAATATCTGCGAAAGTTTATATTATTGCTGAAGGTTGGTCAAATTTTACAACTTACCTACACAAAATTGTGAAATTTGAAAAATGTTAAGGTTTTTGTGACGCGAAACAGGTTGGAAATAATTAAATATACAACGTAATTGCATGTTTTAATAAAACATAATATAATCGTGTCTTCTTCCTGTATAAATGCTAAAAATTTGATGTTTTGCATTTATTTGAGTAAATTGATTAGAATATAACCGATGGATTTCATGTTATCCTGTTATGTACATTACATAACAGGATAACATGAAATCCTTCGGTTGACTATAGGTTAACACTATCCTTTAACTTTTCCATACTTTTATAATAATAATTATTGATATTATTTGCTTCAAATGATCAACAATATATAAATTAATAATTTTGTCATATAAGAGGAGTGATCTAAAAGTAATGGTAATCGGTTACTTCAGGTCCGAATAAAAATCCAAAAAAAATTATTTTGCTTGTTTATATACTCACTACGTCAGGCTAAAAAATCATATAAATAGGTCACGATTTCCGGGAGATAAATTCATTAAATCATTTGATTACAAACTGTCGAAGAGATAACATCA
The DNA here is from genome assembly GCA_036924255.1 of Apodemia mormo. NCBI lineage: Eukaryota > Metazoa > Arthropoda > Insecta > Lepidoptera > Riodinidae > Apodemia > Apodemia mormo. The sequence continues at coordinate 27,321,942 of JAUPFN010000011.1, forward strand.
GCACGGAGAAAAACGAAATAATAGCTGTCAAGTTGATGTCATCTGTTTGAAAAAGACACTTCGAGGGTCAATCTCGGAAAGTTCCAAGCATATCAAGAAAATTGTTTGTTCCGTTTTGTGACTATGGGCGAGACCTGGATCCACTATTTTGATCCTGAAACGAAACAATAATCGATGACTTGTAAGCGAGCCTCCTCACCGAAGCAAAAAAAAAAATCAGTGACGTTCGGCGGGAAAGGTTATGGCGTCTGATTTTTGAAACGCTGAAAGCATAATTATGATAAAATATTTGGAAAAGGCAGTCACTATTACGGGCTCTTACTATGCACACCAAATAAGTAGATTACGGGAGGCCATTAAGGAAATAAGACGCGGTAAACTGCGAGCTGGAGTACTGTTTCACCAAAACAATGCACCGGCTCACAAAGCCGAAGTTGCGATGGCTGTCATTCAAGAAACGGGATTCGAACTGCTCGAATACACTCCCTATTCGCCAGATCTAGCTCCTAGTAACTTTTCCTCTTTCCTCGGCTCCCGAAACACTTCCGAGGCAAGAAATTTGAAGACGATAGCGAAATAATGGCCGCTGTTGAAGCGTTTTGGGAGGGTCAAGATATAGCTTTTTTCAAAGGGAATCCTGGGTTTAGAAAAAGTATAAACTAAATGTATTGATTTGTTAGGCGACTATGTAGAAAAATAAATTTAATGAGAAAGCGGTTGGGTTTGAATTTGATTTGAGAGAGGCGTATAAAAATGTTTAGGTTATAGTATTTTTTACTCGATTTTAATGAAAAGTAGATACTTGAATAGGATGCACCTTTGTGCGCGAGTCCGACTCGCACTTGGCCGGTTTTTTTATATCATAAGATAGCAAATAAACAGATGGCTCTCCGGATGGAAAAATAAACCATCGCCTATAGACACCAAAGATGTAAATGTAAATGATTCGTTGCTATCTGTGTGGCGGGATGGCAATGCTACATGCATAAGTCTATTGGATACCTACCTTACCCTCCAAACCGGATCACGACAGTGACAAGCATTGATGCTATTGTGGCAAGAGTAGGTAAGGCGGTGGGACCATACATGGGGCACACTAAAAGTTTTGCACTTCTAGCTAATCGGAACTATTTGAATTTCGAATATTATATTTTTAAAACGTTGCAACCTTCTTAGTAATAAAAAAAACAATTGGCGGGAAATTATTTGTCAATTGTTTTTTATCACACGTCAAAGTTATACGTAGTACGCAACGAAAATGGAATTAAGTCGAAAAGATTTTGGAGCGATGATTTTTTATGATTTCAAAAGTTCTCTCTCTCCGCAAGACTGTGCCGCTCGTCTTCAAAATGCTTTTGGGAGAGAAGCACCTTGTTTGAGCACCGTGAGGCAATGGTTTTCTGAATTTGAAAGAGGTCTAGTTTCTTTACATAACGAATTTCGTGAAGGGCGGCCTTCAACTGCCGTCAACAAAAATAATGTGGCTACTGTTAAGCGGTTAATTGAAGAAAATTCCCGGATTACCTATGAGACAATTCGAGGACTATTGGGGATTGGTATGAGCCAAATTCAGAAAATTTTACACGAAGAATTGAAAGTTGGGAAACTTTGTTGTCGTTGGATCCTTCATGAACTGACAGCGGAGTAGAAGCGGGCTCGCGTGGAATAGTGCTCACAGATACTACTGAAGTACGACCACGGAAATTCTAATGTTGTTTATGACATTGTCACAGGAGACGAAATGTGGATTTATTGTTTTGAACCCGAAAAAAACAGCAATCTTGTGAATGGGTGTTTGAAAATGAGAACAGGCCAACAAAAGTGAGACAGGCGAGAAACGTTGGTAAAAAATGATCGCGTTTTTTTTCTCAGCTTCGGGTCCCATCTGTACAATTCCACTTGAAGATCAAAAGAGTGTTAATGCCGAGTGCTATTCTATCATTTGTTTACCCAGGGTGTTAGGAAAAGTTCGCGAAAGACGACCCAAAAGCCGTATTCTCCTACACCATGATAACGCTTCTTCACATGGACAACAAAACAAAGTCAGTTTTAGCTTCCGAAAAAGTACATCTCGTCACTCATCCTACGCATAGCCCCGACCTAGCACCCTGTGATTTCTGTATTTTCCCCAAAATCAAAGATTTGATGAGAGGTTTTACTTTTACCAACTCCGAAGAGGCAGTTATAGCGTTCAATCAACATGTAGAAAACATGCCTTCAGATCTGTGGTCCTCCTGTTTTAAAAAATGGTTCGATCGCATGAAAAAATGTTTAAAATGTAAAGGAGATTATTTTATAAAGCAATAAACATAATATTTTGGTTATACTTAACATGTTGTTTTTTTAAGTTTCGCAAAACTTATAATGTGACCTACGTATACCCGGGCGAGTCGTTGCGGAACTCTACCACCTAGTAGTCACGATGGTAGTGACACGTGTAGTCAATCGGTCGCCTTTTACGAGCTGCTAACGCCGAGAGATGGTCTATTTTTCAAAGGAACCCGAAACAAAACGAAGAAAGGACGATTTTTTTTTATGTAAAATTCTTTAGCTATTGAATCGTATGGAAAATTTTACAAAAATTTTAAAAGGCCTTAGAATTCTTCACCTATGTGCCAAAACTGAAAAAGTAATCAAAAATTTGTATTACTGGAGCTATAACATTAAAAGTCTTTTGAAGTTGTTTTTTTTGGTTTCAGATGCTGCACCAACGCTATAGGCCCGAATCGGGCTTTGGCGTTCGCTTGGTCAAAATGTCCACTAAATTTAGAACCTACACTACCTCAATGTCGGAATTACCACGAGGTAACCGGCAATATAATTTGCCCCAACATGGTGAGAGGCATCGATCATCTGAGAGATCCTCGCCTTAATAAGGTACGTACATATTTAGGTCGTTCTTCTTCGACTTGTGTTTGCAGTACAAATAGCTTTATAATTATTGAGTCCTAATAGGCGTGGGAAGCCCTTAATCGATTATTTTATATCACCGTGCCATCTCTTTTACTGATACGCTGGTTTAACGAGATATTTTCGTTGTTTATCACACAGATTTTTCTTTTCCTTCCTCTCTCCATTTTGAAAAAAAGTTTTCTTACTTTTATATATCAACTCAAAACACAAGTTTTACCCGGCCACAACAAATTCGCGCTATTTTCTCTTAACAAGGTACGTGCCAGAAAGAGCCAATGTTCCAGTAAATTTAATGTTACAATGCCATAATTACGGGAATTTGGCCTTTGTGTCCAATTGCTTGTTGCCAAGTATTAATTTCGACAGTGTTTCTAGTAAATAGCGTTACTGAATGATGTGGTTTATGATTTCAATTTTAATTAACTAGCGATTAATCAAGGTTATGAATACGAAAACCGGCCGAATAACCGGTCGGTAGAACGGCATGCGTAATATCTTTTATTTATTTTTTACACATCTATCACAACAGGAGATATCCCAATATCGACTGGGTGGTATACAATGTAATGTACACAAATAAGTTGGTACACAATGTAGTGACAACACAATAATTAAATAACAATTAGACTCATACATATAATATACATATAATATAAAATCTTACTACTATAATTACATTAAGTAACATTATACAATATGTACAATATATTACAATAATACATATAAAAATCATTACTACACATAAAGCCCCGTTTTCACTTTGATTAGTTCGAGTGCGAGTGTTTAATGCAGCTGCTTAGTATTAAGCAAAAAATACGTGAAGACAGCCGTTAATCAATGCGAGTGATTAGTAATCTGCGTAGTAAAAGTGAATAGATGCTGATTACTGATCACTCGCACTGCATAACGGCTGTCTTCACTTATATTTTGCTTAATGCTAAGCCTGCCTGCATTAGGGTCTCACTACGTTAGGTGCCTTCACTTATATTTTGCTTAATACTAAGCCAGCTTGCACCTGCATTAAACAATCGCACTCGCAATAATCAAAGTGAAAACGGGGCTTAAAATAATTTTTGCTAATTCAATCCCACGGTAAGTAAATATGTCAATCCTTTCATTGAACATATTAACAAGGCCAATAGTCAAAAGAGCTTTTGCCAGCAAATTTTTCCTTGCTTCCAGTACACTCAGCACTTGTTTCATTAGTGTAGCAGTTCTGGTTATGGTACAGACTACAGATGCATAAGATTCTGAATTTGCACCCGAGGTAGAATGTTTCTTTTGAATTATTTTTACACATCTTCTGAAAGACATCTAAGTCTATCCCGGATCTAGATAAAATAACAGGTGATAGATATCCAACGTATCGACAAGTAGGGCGTGTGTGCTATTTGTTGTTGGCTACATGTCACATCTTGGGACGTAATAAGGTTGGCTAATCGTGGATGCTAGTTATGCATCCCACGGCAAATGCGCGCGCGGTCTACGCGCGGTCATTGCGCCGCGCTGGCGGCTAGTGGTAGTTTTTAATTTGGGGTGATTATAAATGTGCATTTGCACCAAAAACCTTGTTATTTTCATATATTTTTTTAAATCATTAGATAGCAAACAAGTAGATGTCTCTTCTGAAGGAAAGAGAAACCATCGCCTATGGACACCAAAGATGTTAATGGTACATTGTTTTCCATATGGCGGGATGGTAATGCTACGTACATAAGTCTACCGGCTACTCTACGCTCCAAACTGGAACACAACAATAACAAGCATTGACGCTTTTGCGGCAGGAATATGTATGGCTGTGGTACCAAATACCAGGGTGAGACGTTGCAGAACCCTACCACTTAGTAGTCACGATGATAGTGACACGTATTATCGGTTTTTAAGACCTGCCTGGCAGAATGGCTGTTCTAATCTTCTGGTATATTCTTTAAAGGAACCCTGACCAACAAGGGGATTAGTTTAGGTTTTTTTAAAGAATACTATTCGCTCGGTTTTTCATCGCCATATGTAAATTTTACGGGTACGGTTAAGCTCGTGTGGACAGTAAATTTTCGTAAGAGATCTTACAAACCAGCCGCCAAATAGAGATGTTGAGAGAAAACCACAATCTATAATATTACCTTAAAAGTAAATCATTAGATGTTTTTTGCTACCTTCCAAATAGAATATAACAGTACTTTTAATTAAGGCTTTAATAGTTTAAATATTATGGAAGTTGCTTATAGTACATGCTCCATTTAATCAGTCTTATTTAATTATTGCGTTTCAGAAACGCATTAGTATGAATTTATACTAAGAAATTTACTTGCGAAGTTTGATTTTGGCAGTTAAATTGACCATGGTCCTGAATGGATAGTCCGGTATTTTTTGAGTGGTTAACAGCAGTGAGACAAGCATTTATTATTGATGGTACTGACAGCTGCAATATCGCTCACTGTTTGAGAACTGCCTGGCAAGAAGGCCGGTTTTTTGTCATAAATACCAAACAAGTTGATGGTTCGCCTGAAGATAAGAGGCAACCATCGCCTATAGATACCAAAAATTTTTTTTAAAAAGTATCTTCACGGCCGCATCCCCGAAGAGCTGGGCAGAGGTGCAACACGTGCACCCACAATTAGCCGAAGATACTTGGTCCCATAATGTGATAGGTGGCCAGCCTATCGCCTACCGGGCACTTTCCAATCCCGGGCAACGTTGTTATTATCAGAAAAGTGAAAAACACATTTTTGAATTGCCCGACCCAGGAATCGAACCCGGGACCTCACGTAGTCAACTCCGACATCGGACTACTAGACCGCAGAGGCGATTTTTTTTATCTTTTTATTTGAAGGGCTATTACCCTTACAGGTATGTCAGCCTAGATACCAAAGATGTCAATGATGGGTTGCTATCTTTGTGGCAGGGATGGACAGCCAAATGCATAAGTTTACCGGTTACTGTACAGCCCAAAACGAAACACGACAGCAAAAAGCACTGACGTCATTGAGACAGGAATAGGTAAGGCGGTGCTGCCTAAACCCGGTCGAGACATTGAACTTTACCACCTAGTTTGACCGCGCGATTGGTGGTGCGGTTAGCAAACCTAACTACGAGTCGATGGGGCTCGGGTTTCATTCCCGACAGGGACAAACATTTGTTTGAGGAGCATAGATTGTATATCCTGTTTGTATTTCTGGGTTTGGGTGTTTGTTTATTATGTGTGTAGCAGTATTTATAAATGTTTTTCTATGTATTAGTATCGTTGACTAACACCCATAACACAAGCAAATAATTTGCTTACTTAGGGGGTAGATCGATTTGTGTCATTTGTCCAGCATCACGATGGTAATTGAACCATAATTTATACCCTATATATTCTGTATGTGGTTCAATGAAATAAAAAAATGGTAGTAGCGACGTATACGTCCTTTTACAAGATGCCTACCCGTAAGTCAGTTGATCTGTTCTACAGATCTATCTCTTATAAGGAACTCGAAAAAAAATGAGGATATATTTTTGTTTTTATTTACTATAAAAATGGTTTGTTTTTAGGGGCTGGCATTTACATTAGAAGAACGTCAAGCGCTTGGTATTCACGGCCTCCTGGCGGCCAAATTCAAAAGCCAGGAAGAACAGCTGGATATATGCAGAATATCAGTGGATAGATATGAGGATAATTTGAACAAATATCTCTACCTCGTCGAGTTACAGGTGACTAAACAGCCTAAAGGTACAGATTATTTAATGAATTTAATGTATAAGTTTAAATTCGGTTATAAGGTTTTCATACTTTCTAATTTCACTCTTATAGTTCTCATCTTCTATGTTAAAATAAGTGCAATTCGTTTTTACACAACAACGTAAAATGTAGAGTGTATGTTCTGCTGTAATTAAGGTAAAAAAACGCCAAATAGTACGTCATTCCATATGTGTTTGTATTGCGTATAATTAGAGCTGCCATCACCTAAATTACCGATGCCGATCATTTTTTTTCTTTATAAAAATTTTTGTATTGCTCATTTTGATAATAAGCTCTATAGCACATACCTACATTTTATATGTGTGAAAGTTTGTATGTTTGGATGTTTGTTACTCAATCCCGCAAAAACAATTCACAGATTTAGATGAAATTTGGCACAAAGGTAGATGATAACCTGGAATAGCACAGCCTACTTTCCCGGAAAAAATAGGTGATGCGGGATTCGTCACCTTGACCTGGAGTAGCTTTTTTCATTATCCTTTTTCCCCTTTTTTTGTTCTCCCTTTTCTCTCGAAGATAACCTGGAATAGCACAGCCTACTTTCCCGGAAAAAATAGGTGATGCGGGATTCGTCACCTTGACCTGGAGTAGCTTTTTTCGTTATCCTTTTTCCCCTTTTTTTGTTCTCCCTTTTCTCTCGATGATAACCTGGAATAGCACAGCCTACTTTCCCGGAAAAAATAGGCGATGCGGGATTCGCCTGACCTGGAGTAGCTTTTTTCGTTATCCTTTTTCTCTGTTTTTTGTTCTCCCTTTTTTAATTCGTCGTAATTTTTGCTTATATACTTACAATCTGTCCCCCGTGACTTATTCGCGTGACACACAAATTACTTCATTTTACTCAATCGCGTAGAAAGGTATCCTGTCACTGAATGATAATGCAGCTTTATACTGATGTAAGAATTTTTAAAATTTCGTAGTTTTTGAGCTTTTACATTATAAACAAACAAATCTTACTTCGGTATAATATCTATATTGATGTTTGCTACTCAATCACGCAAAAATGGTTTGACCGATTTGGATGAAACTTAGCACACGTATAGATGATTCCCTGGAATAGCACATAGGATATATTTGATACCGGAAAAATAGGTTGTTTCTGTGGGATTCAAGAAAAACTTTTATAATCCCGTGGACTGTAAAATGCAACTATTTAGTGTAGGTATACTTTGTATTTATACGCACTCGTATATAAAGGTCAAAATCAAAAATAACCTTTGTGGCAGTGATGTATCCATTTTCAAGAAAGAGAGGTTTGACCAATAAGAAGTTATAGTTTTTTAGTCATATACTCATAGTCATATAATAAATGTACTAAGTTAGTCCTCCATATTAGTCCGGACTCCCTTTGAAGAATAGACAATATGCCCTCCTACCAGGCAGTTCGTAAGAGGCTAACGATTGGCTATGCAAGTCACTACTATCGTGAGTACTAGGTGGTAGAGTTCTTCATTGTCTTGCTGTCGCTTCAAAACTGTTGCCACCGCTTTACATATTAATCTTATAAATGCCGCGACAAAGTTTCCTCTATGCATTGTGCGGATAAACGAGATATATGTTCTTATTGAGTAAACCCACAGACCATACGAATATTGATTAGACACAGTGTTAGGCGGAAAATGTGTAGCCGCTTATATTACAAATGCTTGTAAATGTCAAACGCTTGTAGGTATATTAGGTACTAGCTGTGCCCGCGACTTCGCGTGGAAAAAAAATCTAAAATAAAAACCCGCATAGTTCCCGTTCCCGTGGGATTTCCGGGATAGGGACTATCCTATGTCCTTTCTTGGGTCTCAAACTATATTTGTACCAAATTTTATCCAAATCGGTTCAGTGGTTTGGCCGTGAAAGCGTAATAGACAGACAGACAGACAGACAGACAGACAGACAGACAGACAGAGTTACTTTCGCATTTATAATATTAGTATGGAAGTATGGATATCGTGAAAATATAGAAATATGATATATTGTGCTATTTCATTATACCGAATAAGAAAAGAAGCCAAGGCTCAAATAATAAAATAGAATAGATTTTTATTCAAAACGAGTATATAAAATACATTTTTTGAACGTCAAAACCATCATCACAGAAAAAGCGTATTCTTTTATTATTATGTATGTATACCTTAAATTATTTAAAATTACGAATTATTACAATAGAAACGTCTAAAGTTAATTAATTGATGATTTTGAATGTCAATGTCAAAATTAATAATGTTATAATTTTAGATAAAATAATACAAATTATTATCAATGATATAAAATAAAATAAAAAACAAATCTATCACAATCAATCATTAAAATCATGTCATTAAAAATATACCAAAATGTGAATGTCAATAATAGTGATTACGCATGGATTACGCCAAACGTTCAACGGATATCTGTAGAGTGAATTTATTTCATCGGTAAGTATTATAACTCTTTATTTCTGGCTGTTAATGCAAGCGACACCGGCCGCCTAAGAAATCGCTTTTAAAGGCGTATCCAGTATAATCTGATTAAACCTCTCTTCTATTGCGCGCGAATTATTATATGCTGCTTATCCTAATGCCTCTATCGTCTTACTAATAATTGCGTATATTGTCCCGAAGATATTAGCGCGCTAACACACGCAGTCCGGAATGTATGCGACAAAAGCCGATAATAGCCGGTCACATCTGCTTTTACGTGTCATTAGTTTTGCATAGCACCAAGGTTTGTGACGATGGATGCAAGTCCGAGGCATAAGCGGCAGTGCGATAAGATTCCAGTATTTGGTGTTTATGAGGCGGATATGGTTAATCATATGTTGACGTAATTCGTATTAAATTCGTCATTCGTTATATATATAACGCATATTTTTAACGCGTATATAATTATTTGTATGACGAAGCTAGTAAAACTGTATTTGTGGGTTTATTAACAGCTATAAAGTAGTGTTTTTTATATCATATTATAAGAAAAACCTGATGGTAGAACGTCTGATGGTGACACACATATTATATACTTATAAACACTAAAGATTTTAATGGTCTGTTGTCATGCGTGTAGTGAGGGTGAAATAAAACAAGCATATGGCGGAAATAAGTTTTTGTTTTATTTCATAAGATCAAACAAGCAGATGGTTCTCCTGAAGGAACGAGATAAACATCGCCTATAGACGCCAGATGTTATTGGTGCGTTAGAAAAACTAATAAATACCTCGCTTATTGTAGTATGTATGCCATCTTCGATCAAAGTAATTTACTTTGGACAGAATATGCTATGACAAACGATTTGAGTAGCGACAAAGCGATATAGTAGTTCATTTTATTCGCCAAATTTCTTTAGTACGCGACATATCACACGTCGTTTCTTCTAAGCGAAAAGGAGAAATAGGGTTGAGCTACATCAGTCAGTACGGAATCACATTTTTCCGTCGTCCCATTCTTTTCTGTCGTTTAGAACCGCTATTTCCTAGAGCGAGAAAGATAGCGGATATACGATAGCACGCGGCGGAATCCTCGAAGCGATAGCATTCCCGCTACCTTTCTCGCTTTAGCAAATGGCAGTTCTGAGCGACAGAAAAGGATAAGGCGATGGAAAAAGTCGATGTCGTGCTGACAGGTCTAACCCGTATGCTACTTCTTACGCGACTGAGTAAAGAGAAATAATATTTCTGAGCTACGCTAACGAAGTCGCTGGTAATAGCTAGTATTCCACAAAATCGTTGAAATCTATAAAATATTGTATGGTCAGAAAATTTGTTTTGTGAATCCTCTTAAGTATAATGTAAACACTACTTTCGTCGTCGATCGTCTTTTACTTTGGGAGCATTTCATTCGAAGAGATTGCCATTTAACAATCTTAGTTTAAATTTGAGAGACTATTTTTCATGTGATATTATCTAGCATTTCTTGGGAATCCCCAATTATTTCATTATATTAAGTATATGTTTTGATTTGTAAACCTTTTCTCTCGTAATCTCGTAAATTTACAAGTCTGTTAGCTAAGGCCATGGAAGCATTGTAAGCGCCCTCCTTCCTGTGACAATGATCTCTATTAGCTTATGCGGATATATTTATCTTGCCGGTGCAGGTAATATTTAAACATGGCTAGGTCATGTCATATTTATGTAGTTTATTATATTGATAGCTTGTTACATTTGATTAAAAATACTTTCTTATTAGGATTTAAGGTAAGTATAGCTCATGTCATTTCTAGACTACCACATATTATGAAACAGTCGCTTTCTCTGTCTGTCCCTATGTATGCTTAAATCTTTAAAACTACGCAACGGATTTTGATGCGGTTTTATTTAGTAGATAGATTGATTCTTGAGGAAGGTTTTAGTATATAAATCTTTCCGATATTCCCACGGGAACAAAAGCTACGCGAGTGAAACCGCTTGCAGGTCGCTAGTCTAGAATATAACTTTTCGTAGTATTATTTAAATTGTTATTATATCATAAGATAACAAACGAGCAGATAACTCTTTTGATTGCAAGAGATAAACATCGCCAATAGACACCAAATATGTTAAGGGTGCGTTACTATCCGAGTGACGAGAACGGTACACTTGCACACGTGTACCAGACACTAGACAGTGCTCTATTGTGACAGGAGTACGCATTACGGACGTTTAAATTGTAAGTTTTATCAGGACTACTAAGTGATTATAGAATAGGCGCTGATGTTAAACTAAGTGATTTATTTATAATTGCGAGTAATTATCATAGATAATCCCAAAACTATTAACAACAGATTGATACTCTCAATCGATAAGATAAATCAAAATATCTTTGGGCCCTTTATAATCGCAAAGTGATCGTATTTTTAAGTCATTCCCTATTAGTTAGAAGTTTTATTGCTTATTGTGACTTAACATATATTTTAAAAATAATAACCTATTTAATTATGCATACATATACATACCGGTCATGTGATTTGAAATGTTATGTATACAATGTACTTATCATTTTATCAAACAATACAAAATATGTAGGTACTTATTGTTTAAAAAATTCGTTGTAGTGGATGGTATAGGGACTTTACTCACAAGTGCTTTATCAATAAACGCTAACGCGGCGGCTGTATTTTCTAATGACTTTCTAAAAAAAGGACTATTTAATTCGACTTTATTTTTTTAATTTTCTTATGTTTGTCATACCTCAGAACTCTGTTATGTATGAAATGAACAAATTTTGAAATTTCTTTTTTTCTTTAGGAAGGTATGCTTGCAGTGAATCGTATTTGGTGAAGGTCTGATGTAAGGTTCCAGAGATATAGGAAATGGGATGTTGTTTGATGCAGTTTTACCGTGTTTAAATTATTTTCGAACTGCCTGGCTAAAGTAGCTGTCACTATAGAAACCTTTATTAATTACAGTAGTAAACTGTAATATTTGCAGGTTTCTATAGTGATATAATTAAAACGAGTTCAGAATTGTAAGTGGAGGAGTGTGTCAGTTTTGGCTACAAGCCTTTTTGCAAAGAACTGTCTTCTTGACACCGCATAAAATAAATTTATTCCCGTTAAGTCATTGACACTAGTAGTAAGGACATTTGATTAATTTATCTCTCTAACTAACTTATCTCTCTAACCCTATCCCTAAATTTTTGCGCATTCTAGGGACTGTTACTGGTCTCGTTATAGACGATGGATATGCTGCAATCCCCATTTAGGGTAGTTTGTATTAAAATTTTCTGAAGTCAAACTTCAAGCCTTTATACCACCAATCAAGCAAAATTCGCTGCTTATAAATGCTACCTCCTATCTCCAATTTCTACTACACTATCATGATACTAAGCTAGTATCATGTAACGACATATTGTTTGAAAGCAACATTAGTGTGAGTAGGTCTTAATACCTTTTGTTTGTTTGCAGGATAGAAATGAGAAGTTGTTCTTCCGTCTGTTATCGGAAAACATAGAGAAATACTTGCCAATTGTTTACACTCCCACCGTCGGCTTGGCCTGCCAGAGATTCGGACTAATCTACAGGAGACCAAGAGGTCTTTTCATTACAATTAACGATAAAGGTCATATATTTAACATTTTGAAAAATTGGTAAGTTTTTATGTAAACGCAGGAAATTATTAGGAATAATTATTATTGCTGACACAAGCGTTCTTTGCAACTGTCAAAGGAATAATTATTTAACTGTATTAAGTAACGCTTTCTCTAGCCTCAGTAAACCTTTTAAATCTATTTAAAAACCAAGGAAGATGTTATTAGTTTGTCGGAAACATTATTTTTTAGATTTTCTTTGCTTACTCGAAAACGATTAAAAACATTTTTTTACAAAATATCAAAACACCAGATGATAAACCTGATGGAGAGTGCAACCATCGTATATAGGAGTAGACCAAAGGTGTGGCAACTTGCCATCCGTGTGGCGAATGTAATGCTACATGCATATGTTTATCAGCTACTTTATACTCCAAACCGGAATATGATAAGGACAAGCACCGACTCTATTGCGGTGGTCCTGTGCCCGAGCGAATCCAACGTGGTCGGGTGGTTCTTCTAGATTTGTTATTTTTCGCAAAAAATCTTTTTAATATACCTTTACACAGGTTTTAAACTATTTAAGTAAATTGATGATTTTGTTGATGTTGAGCACATATGTCTTGAAAGCACTTGAAACTTGAAAGTTTTAAAAAAAATGTTTATTACTCAAAAAATGGTGTTGTCAATATCACAATAATGTCATTAATGCGGAGGGAAATTATTTCATGTTATAACTAAAGACCATTTCAAAAAGAATTACTCAAGATGTGATAAATAAATAATGGATTGCAAGATAATGTGTAATATAATTTACTTTCTATAAAAATGTACTTAGCGTATAAAATTTAACTATGGACGTTGCTATATGTTTCAAAAACCATTTAATGTTTTACCTTATTAGATATTTTAATCAATAAACTATTTTTTTAATATCGTACAACTATACGTATAATAAAATCGTAGGAGAGTCAAAACTGTACATTGAATATTTTTTTAAAAGGATACTTAGGGCGTGATCTACAATCGATATCGAAGCCAAAAATATAGTTTTTAGAATTTTTGTCTGTTTGTCCGTTTATCTGTTTGTCTGTATGTATGTCCGGGGTAAACTCAAAAAGTACTGCATGGATTTACTTCAAATTTTGCATGAATATTACTAATAGGTCGGGTCAACATACAGGCTACATATTATCACGCTATCACCTACGGGGGAGGTGCTGTGCGGAGTAAACGAAGTCCGCGCGGACGAAGTCGCTGGCAACAGCTAGTTTATAATAAAAAATTATGAGATTTAAATTTTTAATTTAATGCGAAAACGCTCTGGGCTATAATGGCATCTTGAATGACATCACGCCTTAGTGTGTTACATACATTAAATACTCTGATTTCTAAGGAAATGTCAAAAACAATGTGACGTTTTGCCACGGTGTGACGTAACACTTCCAAATTTGAGTTTACTGTCACGTGTCTTAATGTCTACTTTTGCCGAAATGATATCTTAAGACATTAATCCTTATGTTATAAAATTAATCTTTTGTTTTTTAGTTATCATAATCAATATTATATATATTCATATCATAATCAATCATTAGAAACTACAATACATGCGATTAATTCTTAGTGGAAATAAGTCTATATATTATAAGGTGCTTACGAGCACAGCAAACATATCAACTCGAAAAGGTATTGTTATTCTATCGCCTCTTGCCTCGCCGCCGTCAACCAGGCGCGTCAACATTACGTAAGTACTTAACCAAAACGGATAAGCAGCTTCTACCTTTTGACTCGGCTATGGCTATGCATCGCCGTGCTTACGCCTTTGAAATCGTCTTGCACGTTTAACAGTAGTGTGCTGTAGTGTGTGGTACGGAGAGACGTAAACAGATGGAAGACGAGTCGTAAGCGCCGGGATGACGAACCGTAAGCCCGGGGACAGCAAGTTGACCATCCGAATATTGATTCTTGAGCTTGTGCAGAGGCGAGGAAATTGCGATTAATGTACGTTGCAGTAAGGAGCTTCATACAAAGAATACTGAAAGGCTCAAGTTATACGGTGACATTCCCTTTCCGAGTTGGCATGTGTGCTATGATTATGACCCATAACAATAGTATTAGGCTCCATAAATAAGGTTGGAGTTAAAAATATAAAGAAAAAACTTTTTCTTTCAACATCAGAGTGTTAAAAGTCAACATGTATACAACTAACAAAAAATATACATACAGGATGTACTTCAAAAAAATAATTTAAATTTTGGAATGATGTAGGTTGAAACTTAAGAGCGTGTATTCATTTTCAACGAAAACTTATTGTTTTCAAATTTTTTCAAGAGCAATATCGTAATAATGTAAGCAGATTATTCGAAGGATATTACAGTTTTTGCAAGATTAAGTCTTGATTTAGTGCACTACAGAGCAAGA
This sequence comes from Apodemia mormo, assembly GCA_036924255.1. Lineage (NCBI taxonomy): Eukaryota > Metazoa > Arthropoda > Insecta > Lepidoptera > Riodinidae > Apodemia > Apodemia mormo. The sequence goes on from JAUPFN010000011.1 coordinate 27,336,984, forward strand.
ATATAATTTTTGATCCCGGCATAGCGTTTTACGAAAATAGGCGTCAGAGTTATCATTCAGGACGAATACAACCATTGTAATATACCAAAATATTTTATTTTATGCATTTTTCCAACACGATATATGGTCCTAAAGTGCAACACAGAGCCAAATGACGAAAATATTGTTGTTATATATTAAAAAATAATATTAAAAAATTACAAAATCAGGTTCACTTTCACATTTTTTTCATAAGTAAGTATTTCAATAGATACCTAAAATATTTATTATATATGAATTAAGATAATGCTCAATATACTGATTTGTTTTCAGTCCGTTAAATGTGAATTTATTTAGAAGAATTATTTTAAAAACACTATAAATCCTCGCGCGCAATCGTTTACAGATCAAATTTTGAACCTGCGTTAAATCGAATAATCAAGATATCTTGCAGAAACTGTAATATCCTTCGAATAATCTGCTCACATTATTACAATATTGCTCTGGAAAAGACTTGAAAACATGAAGTTTTCGTTGCAAATCGAATAAGTGCCCTTAAGTTTCAACCTACATCATTCCAAAATTTAAATTATTTTTTTTATGTACAGCCTGTATGTATATTTTTTGTTAGTTGTATACATATTGACTTTTAACATTCTGATGTTCAATGTTAGTTTTTCTTTTTATAAATAGGGAAATAACTTTATCTGACTTTTGAAGGAAACTACCTTTTATTACCCGACTACGGCGAAGCAAATAGGAGGTTTATGATTTGGAGCGGTATGTATGTATGAATATGTTTCCTTATAACGTCTAAACAAAAATGTACGGTTTGACAAATGAGGTATCGCCAGTTTCGATTTTTTGCTATATGTACTAGTTGACGTACAAAAAAATATCGCACTGTAATTTTATTGTGTCAATTGTAAGTATAGTGCTTATGTAATAAAATTATAGCATTAAGAGCGATAAAAATGCGATGTAATATAATGCCGATGCATTATTTTTAAGAATATTACGTTCGATTTGATACCTTAGTTTACCTATGTAATATAAGTTTATTAAGTTAGAAGAAGTTAGAGTTAAGAACATATTAGAAAAAGGTAAAATATCTCTTAAAGTATGTATATTTTCTCCATCTTTTGCAATAACTTACCCATTTTTAGCTCTGTTAACTCTAAAAGTAGATAAATCAAAATTTTAAATAGTTCATCCTCCATATAGAAAGATCTGTTATATATTTCACTTATTATATCCCATTATTTTTCTCGTGCAGATATAATCAATATATAATGCCTTATAATCAGCTTATTTAATTCAATTTAAAAAGAGTAAAGTGTGTGTATAATTTCCTTACTATTCTAAATAACATCTCACCTTCTTTGTATGTATATTAGATTTTGAATTTTTCGCAAAATTTCTAAGCATATAAAAACACATCTCCATTGTAAGCTCTATGCTTCGTAATACACATTTATTTATTTATTAAGGCGATAACACGCCAAACTACGAAATATACTTCTCTTTGAAAGCCTACTACTCCTAAACGGTTAATCCAATCCAAAAAAAATATAAATTGTACGTCAAATATAATTAACTTTAAATTTTAAGTTCGTTTTTTCAAATTTCTTTGTTATTTTTGACGAAAAAAAATCGAATATCTCTCTTATTTTTACGCAAGAATTTTCTTATAAATTCTAAACTACTGAAGATTTTAGTGATTTTTTCACTTTATTACGGACAATTTATTGCTTTATAAAATTTAAGTTCAACACTTTACAAAATCATTATAGTGTGCCATTAAATCAATAAAACCTTATTATTTCATTCGCCGACAGCGCTCGCTCCGAAAGTCAGTCTCCCGGTAGCGTTCATACGAGGAGGCTGTGTCGCACGTCAGCGTATACCGCTCTCCACATTAGAGTCAAAGAGTAATAATACAGATAATACATCTGGCACAGTAATAAGGTTGTGCTGTTTAAAAATTGGACATTTCGTTTACGCTTGAACGTTTTTTATAGTAGATAATAAGTTTGGAGCGGGAAGGCTGATTTTTACAGAGGTTGTTCTTATGATGTAATTTAATCCCTTAAAGAGGTAAAAGAGGCGTTAATGATTGTATTAAAAAATTGTTTATTACTTAAAATTTAGTATTTATGCTTTTTAATACGATTAAATAAATACGCATTTTTTAATTTCATCCCATAAATGGTAAAAGGAGAGTTAATTTTTGTATGAAAAATGAATTGTTTGTTGTAGAAATTACTAAAAATTTAGTATTTATGCTTTTTAATACAATTAAAGAAATTCATATTTTAGATTTTTTTTAATTTCATCCATTAAAAGGGTAAGTGTATAAGTTTGTATTAAAATAAAAAGTTTATATTATCTAAACTCTCATAAAATTTAGTACCTGCTTATTCAATTCAATCCAAATTGAAGAAACATGTAATGAAGTAATGAAGTTCGGAGTTTCATCCCTTAAAGGAGTAAAAGTGGGTGTTACAATTCATATGAAAAATTAAAAGCTTATTGTCAACATAACTTGAAATTTGGTACTTATGTTCTTCAACACAATTTAAAAATTATGTATTTAGGGATTTCATACATTTTATTCCTTAAAAGGGTAAAAAAAGCGTTTATGTTTGTATGAAAAATGGTATGTTAATTGTAGAATATTGTAGAAATTATTTAAAACTTAGTATTTATGTTTTTTAACACAATCAAATGAATACGAGTTTAAGGTTTTTTAAATTTCATCCCTTAAAAGGATCAAAAATGTGGTTAAGTTTGTATAACAAATAAAATTTGTTTCATCAAAATCTTTTCAAATTTATTAGTTATGCTCTTTACTTCAATTACATAAACGTGCATGTAAGGAAACTTTGAGTTTTATCTCCTAAAGAGGTAAAAGAGGGTATTAAGGGGCTGAAAGCTAGTACTTTATCAACAACTTTGTTTGCGTGTGGACGGTGAATAATATTTGAGACTATTCAGGTACTTACCTACGTTTACGCTTGAATGTTTTAATGGCTTTAGATGGATAAGTATTTTGTAAATGTTTTGTAAAAGTGTACAAAAAAATAAAAAAATAAACAACGAATATAATTCAAGCAAACGACTAAAAAGCAAAACTCTGAAGAAAAAAGATAAAAACCGGTACTATTTGAAGGTAGTAAAGTCTTCGCAACCAGCATGTTTGTGTGAAGAGAGTAATGAACGTGCAGGAAGCAAGAAAAATTTGCAAGGATCGTGACATATTGCACTCGGTTCTCTTTGCCTACCTCGTAAAGGGACTGGCGTGAATATATATCGTTGTTGTTGTTGTTTTAGCAATAACTAGGACCGACTGCTTTATGTGCTCATCCGAGGCATGGAAGTGGTAACACACCAACCGCCAGACTCCAAGCTGCTACTGAGATTTTTGAATTTTCGAAAAATACCTTAAACCAAACTTTAGGTTATCCCCTTGACTACGAGGCAGTTATTATAATCAGTAGTTATTTTTTTCGACCTTGGTTTTTTGCAACATATCAACCCGGTTTTGGAACTACCGCGTTACATATTCCTGCCGCAATAGCGTCGGTGTTTTTAACTGTCGTGATTCGGTTTTGAGGGCAAGGTAAACATATGCATGTAATATTCTAACCCTGCTACATGAATAGCAATGCACCATTAACATTTTTAGTGTCTATAGGCGATTTTTATATGTTTCTATCAAGAAAACTGTTTACTTGTTTGCTATCATAAGAAATGAAATAAATATAAATTAAATATATTATACATACAAATAGTCTAAATTAATCAACCTGTTTATAACTTTCCTTTTAATTTAATTGAAAGTATACAGATATGGTTCCAATTAAATTAAATCTTTACTTTTTCTTACGAGATTTCGAAACAAAAACTTAAATTTTTAAAGGTTATTTAAGAGATCACTTTTTACAAAATCACATTTTCAAAGGTTTTGTTAAAATTGTTAATTGTCTGTATTAAAACAAAGTGCTACACGAGATGTATTGTATATTATAAGATAATAGTATACCTAACAGTCATTATTGTGTAAAATTGTCATACAATTCTTTTGTCGATTTTCGATATTTACTGTTTTTTCTTTCGTTATTTATCGTTTTTATAAAATGAATCGATAAATGACCGATTATCGGTTATGGGTTTTGAGTTTGCTAACATTCATTTGATTCATGATGATAAAAGTTCATACATGGTAAACAAAAATGTTAAAACGTATCTGCAACCACTGTATATACTCTTTGACTTTTGGAGATGTCGGCGTGCGGAATAGTACTTACGCTGCGCCTGTCTCTAACTCAAGGTCGTTCGCAGGTGTAATCGCCTTAAGTTTTATTGTTATTTACACCTTAAAATGATTGTATAAAAGACGAACTTAATGCCTAGTGTCATTTTTCACCAGTCAACCTTTAGGCCAACCGAAAGTGGAAACAAACTTAAAAATTGTAATACAAACAACATAACTTAAACTAATACATATATGTACATATAAATACGTATAGACTTAAAAATACATCACTACTTAGTATAAAACAAAGTCGCTTTCTCTGTCTGTCCCTATGTATGTATGCTTAAATCTTTAAAACTACGCTATGGATTTTGATGCGGTTTTTTTTTAATAGATAGATGGATTCTCGATAAAGGTTTATCGAGAATCCATCTATCTACCTATATAAGCCTATATAAGCCTTTCCAAAATTCCCACGGGAACAAAAGCTACGCGAATGAAACCGCGGGAAGGTCGCTAGTAAATAAATATATTAAACATTATTATACTATAAGCGTATAGGCTATAAAAATATGTTTTTATTTGCCTTTTGGAATTATAAGTCCTATTAATAATATGTATAGTAAATGGAACTGAAGGCAGGGTTAGTAGGTACCTACTACTATAAAATAAATAAATTATTGAGGAAAATTAAGTAACAGTTTGTAAAACACAAGTTTTTCTATGTCTGGAAGTGACTTGCTGTCACTATTATATAAATGCAGCGAGGTATGTAAAATTTCTACGGCTGTCGGTTTATTTAACGTAGACTGCGAAGGTTGTTTTTGGCATTTGATCATTAGCCGAGGGCAACTTGACACCAGATTTATCAAAATTAATTAGTCCATAATTTTACAATTTTTATTGTCCTGATTTATGGTAGCAAAAATATTTATGTTGAGTAATATAGGTGTAAACTCCACTTAGTAAAAGGTATACGATTTACTTAATTAAACAATTAATAAGAAATAGAATAAGACTGAATTAAATACAAAAAAAAACCCACAAAATTGATTACACTTTGTTGTATATTACCACACTTCAGTTCACAATTTTATAAACACGAATGCCTCGAAAACATATCTGTCAAACCCTTTTATAATGTTTTACTCTCAATTAACTTATTATTACCTTAATCGAATATTTGACTTTATTTTAGGTCAAAGGTAATATTAATTTAAAATAGGTTAAATAATTAATAATTGTAAACATTTCATAAGATATACGCATTGATATAAAAGAAAAAGATACGTTACGTTCTTATATCGCATTCACTAAACAAGGCTCGGCAGAATACATATACACCGACACTACACATATCTATTATCACAATCATAAACATGGAAACAAAGACAGAGATAGGGCGGATACACTCGTACGAGCGAAATGGTATTAACCACTGCGCGCGTCGTCGCCATGGTTACGGATAAACAAAATCATATATAGGTAGTGATAAGCCGGATACACTCGTACGAGCGAAATTTCAGTAGCCAATAGCCACCGACCACCTCATCGCCATGGTTACCGATAAACAAAGAAAATCTTATTTTTAAACAAATTTAATGTTTTAGCTGTACTTACGAATGGAAAGTAATTCCATGTGTCTTATTTTTTTCCCTTGAGTGATTATAACACTGGTTAAATACACAAGAAAGCATTTTGAAGCGTGTTTAATGGTAAAAACAATCAGAAAGTAGAAGCGCTTGATGTTGCGATGTCCCGCGTGTGACTGAGTGGCATACTACAAGCACTATGTACACGGACCTAGTTTTGTAGGACCAGGCGCTGGGACTAGGTAACATATCTTCCTCTTTTTATATCAATGGATATACGAGTTATTTTAATAATAAGTAAAGAATAACACTTCAGCTTTATTCTGACGTTTTTGTAAAATATTGATAACATTCTGGAGTGATTTTACAATTACTGTTATACCTGATATATACATTCCTCATAATTTAAAATAATGTTTTGTCTTTATCTGTATTGGAGTTCATACCACCTAGTAGTAGCGACGGCAGTGACACATAGGTATAGCCAATTCTTCCCCTTTTACAAACTGCCTAAATTCGTCATACAAGACACGGATGGTAAATTTCAACCCCAATTTTAACGTACACTGTATATTTCTTTTACTCGTACTTAAACTAGCGAGATTTTTTAGGCCTGAACCAGATGTAAAGGCGATAGTATTCACTGATGGCGAGAGAATCTTAGGCCTGGGTGATTTAGGTGCTTATGGTATGGGCATACCTGTTGGAAAACTGTCTTTATATACGGCCCTGGCTGGAATAAAACCACATCAATGCCTTCCTATAACTTTGGACGTGGGGACAGATAATCAGGTAAAAAATACATTTTAATATTACATGTGTAACGTTACTGGATGCTTTTAGTTACGATTAAATATTTATAATTGAATAGTAGAAATAAAATGTGTCTGAATATGTTAAATAAATAATGTATGGTTCCGGGCTCCTTTGAAGAATAGACCAACTGCCGTTCTGCCAGGCAGGTCGTAAATGGCGACCGATTGGCTCTGCAAGTCACTACCATCGTGACTACTAAGTGGTAGAGTTCTGCATTGTCTCGCCCGGGTCTATCACCGACACTGCAGAAGAAATCTGCATATAAATATACTATATGTGCATCTTCCAGTAAAAGCTTTTTACGTTAAGTTTTAGTAAGAACTTTTTCATATTTTCGTTTACCTCTCCCCGGCCAGCCCTAGCCCTAGGTCTTCTTCGATAACCTCTTAACCTCTATTAAATTCAATTGACCATTAACTAGATAATGAAGGTGCGAAGCCTTGATGGAAAGTCACAATTTCTTCGTGAATTACTTTTTCACCTCTTCCTTGCTCAGTATGGAATTTAATAAGCACACTGAGCTCTCAACCTTTAGTTACGGGTAGAAACATTTTCTACGATGCGTAAATGGACCCAAAAACTTGGTGAACAGTATAATGTGCCTCGTTATTTATAAATTGGTTGCTAATGGTTATTACTACGAATGACGGATCGTTGATTACGTTACGTTGATACACCATCTCGATGTCTGGAAATCTACAACTGTGCGATTCTCGAGCCACTTTTTTCCACGCGGATACGACATAACCGCTCACTTCACTTTGGTGACTAATGAGACCCCTGAGAAAACTCCGTTAATACACTACGGTCTCTATAGGGACTTCACCCAAAAAAACAATATTTTCACTATTTACCAGTTTTAATACAATACTCTATGGTATTTTATCGTTTTCGAACGAAACATTGTACAGAATAACATCATATTGGCATTCTTTTTTCAAATACGCTCTTGGGGAAAAATAAAAGAGCTTAGACCGCCATTTTGATTCGTGCAGTGTGCTATGTGTTGGTTGCAGTTTATGATACAGGTTAATTTAAAGGTGTTTTGAGCTATTAATCAACAATTAAACTTTATTTATAATCAAGATTAGTTTAAGATCTAACAGTTTAGATAATAATTTAAAAAAAACGTAAATATCAATTAATAAAACATATTTTTCGTTAACGACCAACTTAATGATACCAGCGCTTTAGTTATGACGGTTCCTATTTTATTTATTTTCGTAAATTTTAGTGTTGATATCTATGATCTCAAAAAAAATTATATGATGTGAATGTGAAATATCCTAAACAATATTTAAAAAATAATTAACATAGCTGTAAAATTGAAAAAGAAATAAATTATTTAAAAATTACGAATAAAACTACGTATTAATTATGAAAAAAAAAATTAATATTTATGTAAATAAATATTTTTGTACTATATGTTGTTTATTTTTTTCCGTATGTATATGTGTATTTCCGTATCGCAGCAGATGGGTCTCCTGATGGAAAGAATTAACCATCGCCTATAGACACCAAAGATGTTAATGGTGCGTTGCTATCTTGTGGGGAGGTGTAATGCCACATGCATAAGTTTACCGGCTACCTTAACCTACAAACCGGAACACGACAGCGACAAGCACTGACGCTATTGCGGCAGGAATAGGTAAGGCAGTGGTACCAGACCCGGGCGAGACAATGCAGAACTCTTCCAACTAGTGGTCACGATGATAGTGACTCGCATAGCCAATCTGTCGCCTTTTACGACCTGCCTGTCAGAACAGCAGTTGGCTTATTCTTCGAAGGAGCCCGGGTCAAACACGGGGACGGGGACCTTCAAGAAAACAGCCTACTCTTTCTTCAAAGGCCGACAACGCAACTGCAAATCTGATAGTGTGGTTGTCCATGGGCGGTAGTAATCACTTACCATCAGGTGAGCCTCTTGTCCGTTTGCCCCCTTTTCCATAAAAAAAAAACTTTATGCCGCGTCGCAGCACGACACGATGTTGTATCGTGTAAACACAATTTTTTTTTAAGTATGTGTAGGAATACAAGTCGATAAAATGGGACCATAAGAATCACCAACCATATTAACTTTATTTTAAACGTTCACAGTATATCTTGATTGATGATGAATATATTTTGATTTTACGTCTACTAAAATATCTGAATTTAATGTTTTTAGGATTTACTAGAAGATCCTTTGTACATTGGTCTTCGTCAAAAACGAGCTAGAGGAAAAGAATACGACGAGTTTATCGATGAATTCATGGAGGCATGTGTACAGAGATATGGGCAGAATACGCTTTTGCAAGTGAGTTGTGTTTATTTACGAGAATATTATGATTTGTCTGTAATTTAAAAATGCGATAGTTATTTTCATATTTGTTGATAGCAAACAAGCAAATTATATAGGTTTTTTACAATAGACTTGCGACCCGCCCTTGCTCCGCATGGGTCCAACGTAAACGAACAAAAATATGTTTTTACGACAAGTTTTTGAAATTTTTCGCCCTTTTCTAATACAGCATGCATGTATTGTATGTACGTATAAACCTACCTCTTGAATCACTCTGTCTATTGATGAAAATCGAATTAAAATCCGTTGCGAAATTTAAAAGAAATAAGCAAACATGTAGCAAAAGCCACTTTGTTTTATACTATGTTAAGATTTATATAGATTTTTTTAGAAAGTCTTATTTTCTAAAGTTGTTGAATTGTTAAAAAGTTTCAATGAAGAGATAAATATATAAGAGATAGATAAATAAATCTCACTTCATCAGGATAATGCTTCGGACTGAATTGTTGCAATTTGACATCAAAATGTGCCGATTTGCATTTACGACTTACGAGTTATTGACACAACTCTGTGTTTACGAAACCTATCCTGATGACACTTCGTTCTCTTCATGAATATGAAGAAATGGCTTGATGGACGAAGGTTTTCATCAAACGAAAAATGATAGTTGGTCTATTTTTGCCTCGTTTTGGTCTGGGCCATTTTTGAAGAATAGACCATCTGTCATTTTGCCAGGCAGTTCTTAAAAGGCGAATCATTAGCTATACGTGTCACTATCATCATGATTACTCGGGTGGTCGAGTTCCGCAACGTCTCGCCCGACTATAAGGCACTATCGCCTTACATGTTCCTGTCGCAATCGCGTCAGTGCTTGTAATTGTCGAAGGGTAATATAGCCGGTAGACTTGTGCATGTAGCATTAGTGATAGCAACGCTCCGTTGAAATCTTTAGTGTTTAGAGGCGATGGTTTCTCTATTTTTTTATTTCTATTTATACCTAATATGATGGTTCATTTTTCAAAAGGGGCGCAGACCAACACGGAGAATTTTTAGAGTTGACTCTCTACTCCGTTTCTTACAGTTGTTTATTATTAATCTAAATCTCTAATCTAATAGTTGTTGTCTCATAGTTACAAATGAATGAATAAATCCATGTTTGTCAATAGATTTATCAAGGCAATATAGGTATATTCAGAATACTAATCCTGTCTTTGATAAAAATAGCAGATATGACGCAGTCTTAGTCTACCGTATCCATGTAATCAATTCATATCGCATTGGATAAGATCTTATTGTCACTTGTCGCTAAGGTTCTTGAGGTTTATTTATTTCTGAACACTTGTAATATAGATTGTAATATAGATAACGTTAGTAGATAGCTTATTTTATAATATCATTTATACTATATAATAATTATTTATTTATTTATAATATTATAAAATTGTAGAGTTTGTTTGTTTGTTTAGTTGTACACGCTAATCTCGAAAACCGCTGAAACAATTTGAATAATTCTTTTTGAGTTGGATAGCCTGTTTACCGAGGAAGGCTATAGGCTATATAACACCATGATACGAGCAGTAGGAGCGGAGTAAACAAAGTCCGCGCGGACGAAGTCGCGGGCAACAGCTAGTAGTTAAATAAACAAGCAGTATTTTTAGACGGATAGAGATAGCCACCTCATATAGCCACCTAAGATATTAAAGATCCTGATCGGCGGTAAAACTGCGGTTTTATGGCTCATCAGTAAAGCTCGCCGGTTTATCATCGCAATACCGCAGTTTTATATAATGACAATATATACTGACGAATAGAAATGTTTCCTACATTTTTTCCTCAGTTCATCAGACGCGACGATTTTGCTTGCTAGTCGATTAGCGCCAATGAGCCGCGAGTAAAACCGACGTACTTTTAAACCGCGGTACAAGCGTGTGCGTCTTCCAGCGCTTTAAGTTTGCATTGTTTGATACACACTGATGTGTGATGGGATAGTAAGGCTACATGCATAGTTTATTGGCAACTTTACTCTTTAAACCGGAATACAAGACCGGAATACTGATGCTATAGTGGAAGGAAAAGGTATTGCGGTGGAACTAAACTATTGTACTATTTTGTAAAATTTGGCAACGTAGTCACGATAGTATGAGCTATGATATGTGATACCTTACCCTCGAAACCGAAACACATTGGCAAGCACTGACGCTATTGCGACAGGAATATGCAAGGCGGTGGCGATAGTACTATCCTATTACTGTGTTGATACAAGCCCCTTTTCTAGAATAGAACAACTGCTCTTTTGACTGTATGATTATTTCTCAAAAGTCGTTAATTTTGGGATATGATGACCTTTTAGCAAATTAGCGATTAGCGATATATAAAGTCTTTTGACTGCAATCATGATTATTGAACATCCTCTGGAGGCGTGGATTGTAGTGTAGGGAGACGTTATTTCGATAAAAAAATTATTATTATTTTTAGGTAGGGATTGTTAGAGTATTTAATACTCTAACAGTCTCTTCATTTATAATTAACAATAGTATATTGCTATTTGTCATTGAATGCCATGATCTATATAGCTTTCATGCACGTAATGTTCCTACTTCCTACTAATTATCTATGTAGGTATGTTTACGCACGCGTAGGTATTTAAAATTAATCGTATCCTGCTTAAGGCTGCAGTTATGTCATGTGAGAACTATTATAATTTAGTTTGGTGGTAGGTAGCAGTGTAGGTTCAGGCAAACGATGTCCATAGTTCGATTAACGGGTCATACTTCTATATTTTTTCTAGAGATTGACTACGATATTTAATACTGTTGCTTAATTATGGGCCCGTTGACATTGCCCTGTTTACGGCCGTCATTGATACATAAAAAAGGGAAGATACGTTACGCTCTAACATCGCAAACCCTTAACCTAGGCTCGGCATGCTCGTCGCGTCACTTTTGTATTATACTATCTCACTCTCACAAACATGGCGGGCCAAATAATGATTTAATCTTATTTTCAAACAAATTGTTTTAGCCGTACTTACGAATGGAAAGTAATCCCGTGTGTTTTTTCCATGAGTGATTATGATGACGATGATGATCTGCACTGTATCTGGTAACGGCGACTCCTAAATGTTTAGTTGGTCAGTATGATGGTCATCAGTCTAGTGTGACTTGCAAAGTTAATTTATATAATAAAGTTAATTAAGATGATCGATGTGGGATATTGTTTTTTAATCAATAAATTGCAATGTTTACCCAAAAAATTTTTGTGCACTCCATTGTTTCATTGTTTAAACAAATTGTTATGAAAAATTAATGTTTGACCATATATTTTCACTTTAAACAGTATTTTTTTTTAAATTTATATGTTAAATCTTACCTGAGTAGACATGTAAGAACATTTTTCAAAGATACCTGTGTATAAAAATAGCAGTAGGGATTTTGAACAGGTAGAAAAACGTGAAGGGGACAGCGGAGCGGAGCTGCTATGTACAATGGAATTTCTCGGCAAGTTTAGTTGCAAGTAATACGTGTTCTGTGAATATTTCTATAACAGTGAAAATACGGTTTTTTATTGAAAAATTCTTGTATATTTTTGTACTGGAAGGTGTATTGAAGACGACGTTTTTATATTGAATATAAAAACGGTATATTAAGTCGTCCAAATAGCTTTTAATAAATTTTTTTTTTCTATTTAAGTCCTCCAGTGATTGATTATTGAAAAAAAAAATTTGATTGATTATTGAAAAAGTTTGACCCCGGATCTTCAACTATACCCATGCCAAATTTCATGAAAATCAGTCCAGCGGTTTAGCCGTGAAAGCGTAACAGCTGTCTGTACAGGCTTTCGCATTTATAACATTAGTATGGAATGATTTGTCAATTGTTTTTTTTCACACATCAAAGTTCTATGTACGCAACGAAAATAAAATTAGGTCGAAAAGATTTTAGAGCGATGATTTTAAAAGTTCTCTTTCTCCGCAAGACTGTGCTGCTCGTCTTCAAAATGCTTTTGGGAGAGAAGCAACTTGTTTGAGCACCGTGAGGCGACGGTTCGCTGAATTTAAGAGAGGTCGAGTTACTTTACATGACGAATTTCGTGAAGGGCGGCCTTCAACTACCGTCAACGAAAATAATGTGGCTACTGTTAAGCGGTTAATTGAAGAAAACCCCCGGATTAAACAATTCAAGGACTATTGGGGATTGATATGAGCTAAATTCAGAAAATTTTAACGTTACCGTAACGTAAACGTAACGTAAACGTAAAGTAAACGTAACGTAAACGTAACGTAAACCTAACGTAAACGTAACGTAAACGTAACGTAAACGTAACGTAAACGTAACGTAAACGTAACGTTACGTAAACGTAACGTAAACGTAACGTAAACGTAACGTAAACGTAACGTAAACGTAACGTAAACGTAACGTAAACATAACGTAAACGTGACGTAAAAATGACGTAAATGTGACGTAAACGTAGTGATGGGCAATGGAAAAATTTCGGATGGAAAAGAAAAGAAAAAAAATATTTTTCCGATATTTTTCCATTTCTTTTCCAATATTTTTCCACTAAACTTGGATTGTTAATAAAATAATTACGACATTGAATATTTATTGCTACTGTTTTATTTAAGTATATGAAAGCATTATTCTTACAACGGTAAAAGAAATAACAGTTCGCTCTATGTAAACACTCAATTTTGATCAGACTGAGGTATCTGGAGGACACAAAACTGTCACTTCATCTACATTGATGTGTTTTCCTTTAAATCCATCTACAAATTTTAAAATAGGAGGATAAAGTAAGTTTCTCATACATGGAGCTACATATAGTAATTCTTCCAATAGTAAAGAGTTCTCTTGTTTCTGTGTACAATCAAGGCAATCATAGTTGTAAATCTTATCAGAATCACTTTTGCTCTCTTTTGTAGCTGACTGTGATTTGACTGGACTTGGTTGATCTTTTTCTTCGATTTCGTAGAACGGCGAGGTATTTGTGCATTCTTCATTAGTTCCGCTTTTTTTCCATTTTCCCTCCCAAATCTGCGACAATTCAAATTCTTCTGCTTCGAGACAGTCTTGTGAAAATTTCTTTTTTTTTGCTAAAATAACAATAATATCCACATATGAAACACATTTTAATAGTTTTCAGCACGGCTAGTTATAATAAAAGAAAAAATATAACATTTTACTTATTATACTTACATAGACTCATACATATAATATCATTGGACTCATATTGGTGAGCTCAATTTCGAACGGAACAAATATTGTATATTATATTATATTTAGTATCACAAACACGATAAAACAAGTGAATCAAGATCACGGGGCTTTCACGTTATAAAATAATTTATAACATAATATGTCTATGGGGAATCCCCGTGAATAGATAATTTTGCAGTGTCGATAATCGGCAACATTAATATAAATATATTAACGAGTTCCGTTTTTAACACAGACACGCATCCACAACTTTAAACCAATCTAATACATAAAAAATATCAAATACATAAGTGATTCACTTCAAGATAAATGTTAAAATGATAAATAAAGTATGATATTTACTACAATGTAGATATTCTATTGTTGCCAAATAATGGATTATATGTCTAAATAATTTAAACTATTGTTTAATTACCGTAATTATCTATTCCTAAATTGTGAAGATATTATTAAACATATTTTTTCTATGACCTCACTGCGCCCCACTAGAAGGTTAGGGTACTTATTTCATCACGCTGAATAACAACGATACTTAACCGCTATTTTAGATTATTATTTAAATATATTCGAACAATCGATTAATAAATACGTCTTCTATTATTTGGCAACACTAAAACATTTTGTACTAGTTGCTACAAATGTCTCGGGGATTTCCCGCAAGACCTTTTAAATACTAGCTACGTAATTTTTAACTCAATTGGCGTGCAATTTCTCTACAGTGTATACTTACGTTTCATGCAAGTGGTGTTTTTTCTTTATCGGTTTTATTAAAACAGTATAACTTTCGATTAAATATAATTATAATGGGTCGTAATAAAGATAAAAACACGTGGAATCTGTTTGAAAAACGAAATAATGGTGTATCATGTAGGTATTGTACGAAAATATTTCGATACGCTAACGTAACCCGTATGCGGTCACACATTGCAGATTGTGATAAAAGTCCACGAGATGTGAAAATTATGTTAGATCCGAAAGGAACCGATTCTACGGATAGTTTGCCTTCTACTTCATTGTGTTTGTCAGTTCCAGCAGCTTGTATGGTAAATGAAAAAAAAGGCATAAATAAATTAATAGCTTTAACTACTGCAGTATCCGGAACCCCTATTTCTTGGGTAGAACATCCATTATGGAAGAAAGTTTTTGCTGCTTTGGCACCGTCATATCAGTTACCTACTAGAAAAACTTTAACGTCACACATTGATGAAGAATATTATGAAATGAAAAAATGTCAAGATGATATGATGAAAACACACTAATTAAAGAAAAATATTATTTATAGATGCAGCACAAAATACAGAAAATGATCTACTGTTTGAAAGTGATGATTCAGATTAATTATCCAACATTCCTACATTACATATCTACATTCCAGTTGAAAATTATGTAAATGTTATATAAATCTATAGTAAAAGAGTTTATAAAAAAAAGTTTGACAGTTATTTGAATCATATGCATCAAACGTGTACGTTTATACATGTTTGATGCATATGATTCAAATAACATTTTGTAATCATACGCATCAAACGTGTACTGATATTACTTATCGTAAACACGTTTGATTATAAACGTGTTTACGATAAGTAATATCAGAACAATATTTTAAATTTTATAGTAATAAATATTTTACAGTAAACAATATTTTTCCATTATTTTTCCAATTTTTTATTTTTCTGAAAAATAAAAGGAAAAATTTCCAAGGTTTGAAATTTTTCCGAAAATTACCCATCACTACGTAAACGTGACGTAAATGTGACGTAAACGTGACGTAAACGTAATGTATTGTCGCGTAAACGTAACGTAAACGTAACGTAAACGTAACGTAAACGTAACGTAACGTCGCGTAAACGTAACGTAAACGTAACGTAAACGTACCGTAAACGTAACGTAAACGTAACGTAAACGTAACGTAAACGTAACGTAAACGTAACGTAAACGTAACGTAAACGTAACGTAAACGTAACGTAAACGTAACGTAAACGTAACGTAAACGTAACGTAAACGTAACGTAAACGTAACGTAAACGTAACGTAAACGTAACGTAAACGTAACGTAAACGTAACGTAAACGTAACGTAAACGTAACGTAAACGTAACGTAACGTCGCGAAAACATAACGTAAACGTAACGTAAACGTAACGTAAACGTAACGTAAACGTAACGTAAACGTAACGTAAACGTAACGTAAACGTAACGTAAACGTAACGTAAACGTAACGTAAACGTAACGTAAACGTAACGTAAACCTAACGTAAACGTAACGTAAACGTAACGTAAACGTAACGTAAACGTAACGTAAACGTAACGTAAACGTAACGTAAACGTAACGTAAACGTAACGTAAACGTAACGTAAACGTAACGTAAACGTAACGTAAACGTAACGTAAACGTAACGTAAACGTAACGTAAACGTAACGTAAACGTAACGTAAGCGTAACGTAAGCGTAACGTAAACGTAACGTAAACGTAACGTAAACGTAACGTAAACGTAACGTAAACGTAACGTAAACGTAACGTAAACGTAACGTAAACGTGACGTAAACGTGACGTAAACGTGACGTAAACGTGACGTAAACGTAACTTAAACGTAACGTAAACGTAACGTAAACGTATCGTAAACGTAACGTAAACGCAACGTAAACGTAACGTAAACGAGTCACTACCATCGTGGCTACTAGGTGGTAGAGTTCTGCACTGTCTCGCCCGGGTCTGGTACCACCGCCTTACCTATTCCTGCCGCAATAGCGTCAGTGCTTGTTGCTGTCGTGTTCCGGTTTGGAGGGTAAGGTAGCCGGTAAACTTATGCATGTGGCATTATACCTCGCCACAAGATAGCAACGCACCATTAACACCTTTGGTGTCTATAGGCGATGGTTGACTCTTTCCATCAGGAGACCCATCTGCTTGTTTGCTATCTTATGACATAAAAAAAACGCAACGTAAACGCAACGTAAACGCAACGTAAACGCAACGTAAACGCAACGTAAACGCAACGTAAACGCAACGTAAACGCAACGTAAACGCAACGTAAACGCAACGTAAACGCAACGTAAACGTAACGTAAACGTAACGTAAACGTAACGTAAACGTAACGTAAACGTAACGTAAACGTAACGTAAACGCAACGTAAACGCAACGTAAACGCAACGTAAACGCAACGTAAACGCAACGTAAACGCAACGTAAACGCAACGTAAACGCAACGTACACGTAACGTAAACGTAACGTAAACGTAACGTAAACGTAACGTAAACGTAACGTAAACGTAACGTAAACGTAACGTAAACGTAACGTAAACGTAACGTAAACGTAACGTAAACGTAACGTAAACGTAACGTAAACGTAACGTAAACGTAACGTAAACGTAACGTAAACGTAACGTAAACGTAACGTAAACGTAACGTAAACGTAACAAACGTAAACGTAACGTAAACGTAACGTAAACGTAACGTAAACGTAACGTAAACGTAACGTAAACGTAACGTAAACGTAACGTAAACGTAACGTAAACGTAACGTAAACGTAACGTAAACGTAACGTAAACGTAACGTAAACGTAACGTAAACGTAACGTAAACGTAACGTAAACGTAACGTAAACGTAACGTAAACGTAACGTAAACGTAACGTAACGTAAACGTAACGTAAACGTAACGTAAACGTAACGTAAACGTAACGTAAACGTAACGTAAACGTAACGTAAACGTAACGTAAACGTAACGTAAACGTAACGTAAACGTAACGTAAACGTAACGTAACGTAAACGTAACGTAAACGTAACGTAAACGTAACGTAAACGTAACGTAAACGTAACGTAAACGTAACGTAAACGTAACGTAAACGTAACGTAAACGTAACGTAAACGTAACGTAAACGTAACGTAAACGTAACGTAAACGTAACGTAAACGTAACGTAAACCTAACGTAAAAGTAACGTAAACCTAACGTAAACGTAACGTAAACGTAACGTAAATTTAATAATTTAACGTAAACGTAACGTAAACGTAACGTAAACGTAACGTAAACGTAACGTAAACGTAACGTAAACGTAACGTAAACGTAACGTAAACGTAACGTAAACGTAACGTAAACGTAACGTAAACGTAACGTAAACGTAACGTAAACGTAACGTAAACGTAACGTAAACGTAACGTAAACGTAACGTAAACGTAACGTAAACGTAACGTAAACGTAACGTAAACGTAACGTAAACGTAACGTAAACGTAACGTAAACGTAACGTAACGTAAACGTAACGTAAACGTAACGTAAACGTAACGTAAACGTAACGTAAACGTAACGTAAACGTAACGTAAACGTAACGTAAACGTAACGTAAACGTAACGTAAACGTAACGTAAACGTAACGTAAACGTAACGTAAACGTAACGTAAACGTAACGTAAACGTAACGTAAACGTAACGTAAACGTAACGTAAACGTAACGTAAACGTAACGTAAAAGTAACGTAAACCTAACGTAAACGTAACGTAAACGTAACGTAAACGTAACGTAAATTTAATAATTTAACGTAAACGTAACGTAAACGTAACGTAAACGTAACGTAAACGTAACGTAAACGTAACGTAAACGTAACGTAAACGTAACGTAAACGTAACGTAAACGTAACGTAAACGTAACGTAAACGTAACGTAAACGTAACGTAAACGTAACGTAAACGTAACGTAAACGTAACGTAAACGTAACGTAAACGTAACGTAAACGTAACGTAAACGTAACGTAAACGTAACGTAAACGTAACGTAAACGTAACGTAAACGTAACGTAAACGTAACGTAAACGTAATGTAAACGTAACGTAAACGTAACGTAACGTCGCGTAAAAGTAACGTAAACGTAACGTAAACGTAACGTAACGTCGCGTAAACGTAACGTAAACATAACGTAAACGTAACGTAAACGTAACGTAAACGTAACGTAAACGTAACGTAAACGTAACGTAAACGTAACGTAAACGTAACGTAAACGTAACGTAAACGTAACGTAAACGTAACGTAAACGTAACGTAAACGTAACGTAAACGTAACGTAAACGTAACGTAAACGTAACGTAAACGTAACGTAAACGTAACGTAAACGTAACGTAAACGTAACGTAAACGTAACGTAAACGTAACGTAAACGTAACGTAAACGTAACGTAACGTAACGTAACGTAACGTAACGTAAACGTAACGTAAATGTAACGTACACGTAACGTAAGCGTTTTTTTTTGAGAATATTACTATGCAACTCAACAAGCAGTGTCAGGAATTAGTCATTTTAAAGCTGCAACTTTAAAAAGCATTTCCAGGCCAAGTTCCTTACAAGTCAAGCGGCGAATATAGTGCTAGAGTCTTTGAAAAATGTTCCTATATGTCTACTCAGGTAAGATTTAACATATAAATAAAAAAAAATACTGTTTAAATTCAAACATTAATTTTTCATAATAATTTGTTTAAACAATGAAACAATGGAGTGCACAAAAAAAATTTGGGTAAACATTGCAATTTATAGTTTAAAAAACAATATCCCACATCGATCATATTAATTCATTCACTATAACTCTAATCCGAGGTTTTACGGTTTTGAGTGCTCCAGGCACTACTCCACTATAATATTTGTGCTACTCCGAGAATAATGTGCTTTTATAATGTGCAGTTATCCGTTACTGAGTGAGTTGTAACCGATCAGTTGGTCTTGCCAGTTTCATCATCTCATTTGTTCAAATAGATGCGCCTCAGAATTCATGCGACTTCAGTTGTTTCGTTAAAATACCCAATTTACTATAGATATATACTGTTTGTCTGATACTGACACTCTCACAAGTCTGTTACGCTCGCACTCTCGTCGAGCGTCATGGTTATTATATAATAGTCTGGCAGCTACTTACAACCGCTAGATAAGCCGTGTGCTTACATTACTACTACAACTACGTTAGGACTACTGAACGAATATGCCCTAAAATTTTGTGGGAGTAGGTTATGAATAATTATTCCGATAACAACTGTGCTATATTATGGCTTATATGTACCTGCAACCGTCTTTCAGCAGGAATTAAAAATTTAATAAACCACATACACGGTTGCTATCGACGTAATCGACGGGGCTCGGGTTCGATCCCCGACGGAGACAAGCATTTGTGTGTTGAGCATAAATGTTTGTATTTCCGGGTTTGGGTGTTTATTAAATGTATTCTAGTATTTATATATATGTATTTCTATGTGTTAGTATCGTTGACTAACACCCGTAATACAAGCAAATAATTTGCTTACTTTGGGATTAGATCAGTAAGTGTAATTTGTCCTGTGAATATTTATTTATTTATAATTATTTTCATGATTATTAAATTAAGTTGATTATTTTTTAGTTTGAAGATTTTGCACTGGGAAATGCCGGTCGCCTCCTAGCGAAATACCGTTACAAATACTGCACATTCAATGATGATATTCAAGGCACTGCCAGTGTAGCTGTGGCGGGACTAATGGCTGCCGTGAGAGTTACAAAGAGGAAACTCAGTGAAAACATTTACTTCTTCCTGGGTGCTGGTTCTGTAAGTATGGTTACTAATTTATATTTAATTTATATCCATTGCTAAGTAAAAAAAATCAAGAGGTCAAGTTATGAACTAGCACAGATAAATATCCGATATTTTTTCGATAATTATTTGATAATTAGCTGGTAATTACTATAATAATTATCACAGAAAAAAAAATTACAACGTTTTGGTCTGCGCCTACTTTAAAGTGAATCTGCTGTAATAGCTATACGTGTCACGGTGCTAGAGTGTTACTCCTAGTAGAGTTCAGCGACATCTCGTCCGACTATATGGTGCTTCCGCCTTACATATTCCTGTCGCAATAGAGTCAATGCTTGTCTTCGTTTCCCCGTGTTGGTTCCGGGCTCCTTTGAAGAATAGACCGACTGCCGATCTGCCAGGCAGGTCGCAAAAGGGATTGGCTATGCATGTCACTACCATCGTAACTACTAGGTGATAGAGTTCTGCATTGTCTCGCCCGGGTCTGGTACCACCGCCTTACCTATTCCTGCCGCAATAACGTCAGTGTTTGTCACTCTCGTGTTCCGGTTTGGGGGGTAAGGTAGCCGGTAAACTTATGCGTGTGGTATTAGACCTCGCCACAAGATAGTAACGCACCATTAACATCTTTGGTATCTATAGGCGATGGTTGACTCTTTCCATCAAGAGACCCATCTGTTTGTTTTTTGATATAAAAACATATCGTCGTGTTTCGGTTATGAGAGTAAGGTAGTCGGTAGATTTACGCATTTAGCATTGCCATCCCCTCACACGGATAGCAACGCACCATTAACATCTTTGGTGTTTTATTTGTGATGGTTTCTCTTTCCATCAGGAGAACCATCTGCTTATTTGTGTTCTAATGATAGAAGAAAGAATTTAAGCTCATATTTTTGCATACAACAACACACTAAGCGTTTGTGTTTGAATTTAAAACATACAAACATCATGGCGACGATAAACTACGGTCAGAATACATTTTTCAATGTTGACAATCTATGTTTGCAGATAAATAAAAACTCACATCGTCTATCATAATGCGTCACGTGCGGTTTCAATGAACGATATTGATATCTAAGTATGATTTATGATCAAATCATTTTTTCATCGATAAGTTATTTTACAGGTGACATCTATTATATAATATTGCTGTAACATTATCTGTTTTATACGTGATTGACGCAAATAGAAATAATCATATGCTATCATGACACGTTATAATTTGCCTACTTAAGATTTTTGTTTAGATATATTTGCATGATAAAAATGATTATACTGCGAAACTAAACAATTATAATTATACTAGTTGAGCCCGCGACTTCGTCCGCGTGAAGAAATTTCGAAATAAATGTAGCCTAAGTTACTACTCCCTATCACATCAGCTATCTGCCAGTAAAAGTCCCGTCAAAATCGGTCCAGCGGTCCAGAGATTAGCCGGAACAGACAGACAGACAGAGAGACAAAAATTGTAAAAAATATTATTTTGGTATATGTACCGTGCATACATCCGTATGCATTTAGTAAAAAGTGGGTTTTTAATACTAGCCGTTGCCCGCAACTTCGTCCGCGCGGACTTCGTTTATTCGGCACAGCTCCTCCCCCGTTGGTGATAGCGTGATAATATGTAGCCTATATGTTGACCCGACCTGTTAGTAATATTCATGCAAAATTTGAAGTAAATTCATGCAGTACTTTTTGAGTTTATCCCGTACATATATACAAAAAACAGACAAAAATTCTAAAAACTATATTTTTGGCTTCGATATCGATTGTAGATCACGTCCCAAGTATTCTTTTAAAAAAATATTCAATGTACAGTTTTGACTTTCCTACGATTTTATTATATGTATAGATTACGAACAAACACTCCAATTTTATTTATTTGTATAGATAATGTCGTGATTAATTCTGCAACGTCATGCTCGGGGTTTGCTACCAGTTTTGATAAATTTATGCATGTGAGGTTAATATCCAACCACGCTGATAGTAACGCACCATTATCATCGGTGTTTTATAAGCAGTGGTTCTATCTTTCCATCAGGCTACCCTGATGGAAAGATAGAACCATCGTAAATGAATTATGTGAATTGGGGGACTGATATAATTGGGGGTCAATGCGCTTAGGGCTCATACACACATAAACATGATAGGACGTTGAGACGTGCTACGACGCAGCATTATATTATGTAAGAAAATGTGTTAGAGTCTTAAACGCTTCGACACGATCGCCATTTAATTACGTGAATTAAGCCCCTGATTATTTCATATCTTGTGTAATAAAAGAACAATCAAATAAAAATGATTTGATTATTTTAATCTTTTTAGACAAAGTACGTAGTAACCTTTATCAAAATTTCACTTAACACTTTTCTTGAAAATAAATAAAAATTTACTGTTTTTTGGTAACGCACTTTGGTGTCTATAGGCAATGATTGTGTCTTTCCATCAAGAGTGCTAATTTCCATTACTTTAAAAGGTGCGCTGTGGTAAGTGGTAGCTATTGCAACTTGCAACTTTTTTACATCTCTATATTGAAATGACATTAACTTAAATTTTTTAGACTTTGAATCAAAAATTGAGGTTTCAGGATAAAACCTATCAGAGTGTGGTGGTGGTGTGCAAGACACTGTATCTTTGTTTTCGCAAATAAAAGCAATAGTCGTTAAAAGTGAAAAAAAATAGGAATTTGTGAAATGATATAACGGATCGGTTCATTTGAATTTTTACTAAATAAAAACTAATTTTTCTTTAGAATTTGATAAAAATCGTGATTTAGTAAACGTTGTTGCACAGACCTCGCTTTTAGATTACGTGTTCTTATTCATTTTATTTACTAAAAATATACTATTGTTTACTAAAAATACTATTATTTGCTAAAAATATACTAAAAATATACTATATAAATGTAGCTTGTAAGACATCATATCATCCCAGATGTGGACAGGTTAACCACTGACGAGGTTGCGGGACAACATTTACTAAACCTGTTTTAACATCGCAGAACTGTATTAAAGTAGTAATTCGTTTTTCCTTTGCCTTTTATGTATTGCCAAGAAAGGCAGATTATCTCGACGGTCCCTACGTATAAAGGGACATGTCAAAAACTGAGGATTACTGAAGAGCATAATTAATGTTCAAATCTTTCTTGAAATAATTCTATGCATTTTTTTTTTTCTAAAATGAGTTATTATATTTAGGGAGTCCATATTAGTATTTAAGTATTTAATTTTTTTTTAATATTTTCCCGGAAAAACTGATAGATGACTGTTTTTACATGACATTCATATTAGACAAGTCGAAGATACCTCTTTATATGCTGAAAACATAATTCGATAAATTCATGAAATATAAATGTTTTATGAAAAACAACGACGTCTTTCATTTTAAATACCACACCTTAAACAACTTAAGATCACCATCCAAAAATAGAAAAAAATATAAAGAGACATGTCTTTGTTAAAAGATGTCTCTTTATACGGTGTTTTAAATGTTAAAACGCGCATTATAGAACAATAAGTCTATCCGCATATACTGTCGACACCTATTGTTTGTAATTATTACACTTGTTCTCTTATTCGATTTGTATAAGTAGCGAAATACATACAATAAAAAAAAATCTCATATAGATATGAGCGTTTGGAAAATTTAAGGCGAGGCATCGCGACAAACGGGTAAAAACGGGTTTGCTAAATCAGGTTTTTTTTGTATTGATTTTTAAATAACAATTTTAGAAAAATTACACGATATACCTGAAAATATTATCTAAGGAATGTGCTAATTTATTACGTGATAGAATGTACTTTACTCGATCATGTAAAATTCCGAAAACAGGCTAAAAAATCTCTAAAACAAATAATTTGTTAACAGTATTTCTAATATTCCACATGATTTTTATATGGTGATATTTAGTTTTAAATACAAAAAAGAATGTGCTAAATTTTGGTTTTCAGGTGATATTCTATATTTATTTATCCGAAAATTAACACGTTTAATAGTACTAATAGTAATAAAGTGTATATCTGATCGTCCGCATTTTACGCATTGCCTGTTAGAGTGGCAGATGATCTATTCCAAGAATTTATAACGTTATCATTTCGATATTTTGGCTGTTTCGTGATTGGTTCCTTTCGTTTCATGCTGTTTCGTGATTGGTTCGCCAACTAGCGCTAGAAGACAACGTCATAATATCATATACCATAACCAATCACAACGACGCAAATATATCGAAATCATAACGTTTTAAATCCTTGATCTATTCTTCAAAGTGCACTAGGACCAACACGGGGACCAACACGATGACATCTAGTTACGCAATCGTCATTGTTTCTAACATAAACATCTTACATATGATTTCTTAAACTTGATCCTTATGAAACTTTAGAATAATAATATAGCCTAATATAAAACAATAATATTTTATATTAGGCTTTTCGGGGAACATTTAAGAGTATCCTTGTCAAATCTCGCGATTTTTGCAGTGAAATTTATATAGACGTAACTAAGAGGTAACTGAATATTTAGGACGATGACAATTCAACAGAAATACGTTACATCCGGTTTTTAAATATTTTTAAATAAATAAGTAGTTCACAAAATAAATCAATCAAAAATTTTTAACAAAAAGTATATCTACTCGATGTAAATAAGTGTACCTATATATTGCTACTTTTCTATTATCAATATACAAAGTGTTGCCGACACTATGAAGTTAATTTTATACACGGGTTTCACTTGACCATATAAATACGTTTTACTAGTATTTTTTTACTTACAATAAAAAAATCAAATTTTAAACAAACTAATTTTTTATTATATTATACAAAACTGTAAACATTGTATACAGACACAATATTTGTTTACGAACATTAAGTGTGGGTTTAACATCATTTTTTACCGTTTAATTATAATTTCATTGATTGTCCTGGTATGGTACTATTTTGTTATTAAATGAATTACATCGCATTTTTTTGATATGCAACGTTTAGTAAACAATATAAAGCGTATGTAAAAATTATGAAATCTAAAAAATATCCTGTGTGTGCCGGCTACAAAAAATATTTCCAAGACTCTGTCAAGGATATCGATTTCGGCACTCTGTGTACTTTTTAAATACTCATATTATCATGACTCATTTATAAAGTATCTTCACGCCCATATCCCCGAAGAGGTAGGCAGAGGAAGGAACCCGGGACCTCATGTGGTCAACGCCGACGTTGGACCACTAGACCACAGAGGCGATCATTTATATTAAGTTAATAATCATCTATCAGAATCCATACTATTATTATAAATGCGAAAGTCTGTCTGTCTGTCTGTTACGCTTTAACGGCTAAACCGTTGGATTTTCATGAAAATTGGCATGGATATAATTGAAGATCCGGGGTCAAACATAGGCTAATTTTTCTTCAAAAATCAGTCCCTGGAGGGCTGAAATAGGGGATAAATTTTTTATTAAAAGCTATTTGGTTGACTTATTAATATACTCGCGGGCGAAGCTGCGTGGGTCAGCTAGTGCTAAATAAATTTTAATTTAATTTCGTGTGACGGCTACAAGCACTCATTTTTTATTAAATCGCGATATTATGATCGATCTTAAATTATTTTATGAAATCAATCTTTGCAGGCAGCGAATGGTATAGCAAATTTAACAGTGGCCGCTATGGTAGCAGAGGGCCTTTCAGAAAAACAAGCACAAGAGCGTGTTTACATGTTTGATGTTGACGGACTGTTGTCAACGCGACGGGAAGGCGGAGTCCCCGCGCACGCCAAAGTTTTCGGCAAGGACATTGAGCCTGAGAAGGACTTCGAAAAATGTATTGCCAAAATAAAACCAAGTTGTTTGATCGGTAAGAATTATTTTTTATTTCACTTGTCTTATTCCGGGTCGAAAAAATAATTGTCTTTTTTTAATCTAGGAAGATTTCAGTTGTGGTCAGGAGTGTAAAGGTTGTGCAATATACACTTGTGCCTCAGAAAACTCCTCAATATTCGAACCGTGGTAGATGTTTTTATTTATTGTAATAAAATCCATTTTCTATTAAAAGCTTTGTCAGTGACTTACACTCAAACCATCGCAAACTACATCTATTCTTGCAAATGAATATTTCTAATCAATTCATCAGTGCCGGTACGGACTCTTATTGAAGAATAGACTATGCGACTATCGCTTCTGTGGTCTAGTGGACTGGCGTGGCGTTGGCGTTGACCACATGGGGTCCCGGATTCGATTTTCGTGTCGGGCAATTACAAAAATGTGTTTTCAGTTTTCTGATAAAAACAATGTTGCCCGGGATAGAAAGTGCTCTGTTGGTGATGGGCCAGTCACCTATCACATTTGACGAACCAAGTATCTTTGTGGGTGCAGTTGTTATATTTTGCCTACCCCTTCGGGGATACGGGCGTGGAGATACTTGAAGACTATACGACTATGTACTAGTCCCAGACTTGACTACTAGGTGGTAAAGTACCGCAACGTCTGGCTCGGGTTTAGTAAAACTTCTTTAGCTTTATATGCCACAATAGCGTTTTTATAAGTAAATATTGTAGTACTTCCGAAAGAAGAAAAGCGGTTCTGCCAGGCAGGTCGTAAAAGGCGACTGATTGGCTTTACGTGTCACTACCATCGTGACTACTAGGTGGTAGAGTTTCGCAACGCCTCGCCCCGTTATTGGTACCACCGCCTTACCTATTCTTGTTTAATTTTCGTATTGATTTTCAATTGAATGATGGCATCAAAGTGTTAAAATTAACGCAAAACTAGTTTAAATAAAATCTTACTAAGTGAAATATAGTGTTAAAATTTTGTGAATATTTTAGTAGCTTAATATTTTTTTTTATTTAATTAATAAAATTTAGTTGCGTAATTTTCAACTGTTCTCTTTTTTTAAATGAGTGTTAATTAATCATTGAACGTGTAGATTATTGCAAGATATGAAAGTGTAAGACTTTCTTATTTTTTGCCTCAAATGTTTTATTATTACCACTTTGGCAAGAAAAAATGGGACATTTATTTCACGCTGGAACAGTAAAAATAGCATAATTATCAACAATTTAAATCATTTAATAGCTATAAAGCCATAGAAAAATAGAACTACTAAAACATCTATGAACTAATTTTACAGTTCTGAAAAATCAAAACATTTGATTTTCGTCTCATATAAATGTAATAGTCCGCCAACTTCTAAATATACTTGGAGAAGCTTTTATAGGCGGTGAACATGTGGTGTGGATAAATTCGTTATTGGCGTTAAATAGGTTAAATACTCATAGTGTGAAATAATAAGAGCCCTTTTATTGTGATGGGCAACTTTGGAACCCTACATATTCAGTGTCTCGACACACGCTTTACCAATTTATTAATAATTCACAACTCTGAGCCCGTGTTGTAACATGCTTTGCTTACTTATTTATATTTCTTGAATTCTTTACTTATATATTATATTATTATATTCTTTACTTAAGATAGATTTGATTTAAAAGTAAAATAAGATCGATTTTAAACTCCTAAGTTTTTAGGGAAAATTCATAAGACTTGCAACATTATTATTGATTTCTCGTGTGAGTGCGAACTGCGGCCTATGTAAGAACAAGATTTTTTTACACACATATCTATGTCATTTACGTTATACTTTACGCTATACTTTAAATGATATATGTAACTAACAGTGTATGCTTAACAAGTATTACAAACTATTCTACCTATCTAATACTATTTAACCGTAACTAAAATAACTAATAACTATTTAATCGTCCCGTTGGTCGAGTGGCTAATGATCCTGACTAGGCAATCGACGGGGCCCGGGTTCGATTCCCGACAGGAACATTTGTGTGATGAGCATAGATGTTTGTATTTCTGAGCTTGGGTGATTATTATATATTTTTAGGTATCTATATATGTATTTATATGTATTGAAATTGTTGATTGACACCCATATCACAAGCAAATAATTTGCTTACTTGGGAATTGGATAAATTCGTGTAATTTGTGATCCTTCACAAATTACACGAATTTGTCCAATCCCAAATAAATAAATAAATAAATATTCCTATATTTATTTATTCTAAATTTATTTCAGGTTGTTCAACAGTCGGCGGAGCATTTACACCCAATGTCCTAAAGCAGATGGCTAAGAATATCGAGCGACCAGTTATTTTTGCTCTGTCTAACCCAACTAGCAAAGCTGAATGCACTGCCCAAGCTGCCTATGACAATACTGATGTAAGTGGAATTTAATTAAAATGTCTTGTGGGCTAGAGGTTAGTCTATTCGGTTTATATAATGGAGGTGTCGGGTTCGATCCCTACGCCGGACAAACGTAATAATGAAGTTTTTTCAAGGAGTCTGGCGGATAGTGTTTTACCAATCTTTGTGTTTTGGTTGAGCACATAAAGTCGTCGGTCTCTTTTATCGCTAGATATGCGTGACAATCGTAAAATAGATATAATGTGATGATGGGATCACCCCTTATCTCCGATAAATCGATAAACCGTGTTGGATCCGGGCTCCTTTGAAGAACAGACCAACTGCCGTTCTGCCAGGCATGTCGCAAAAGGCGACCGATCGCCTATGCAAGTCACTAACATCGTGGCTCCTAGGTGGTAGAGTTCTGCATTGTCTCGCCTTACCTATTCCTGCTGCAATAGCGTCAGTGCTTGTCACTGTCGTGTTCCGGTTTGGAGGGTAAAGTAGCCGGTAAATTTATGCATGTGGCATTAGACCTCGCCACAAGATAGCAACGCACCATTAACACCTTTGGTGTCTATAGGCGATGGTTGACTCTTTCCATCAGGAGACCCATTTGCTTGTTTGCTATCTTATAAAAAAACCATGGGAATCTCCATGGGAACCGTGGAAATCATGGGAAAATAGACATTCGGTTCCCTTTGTCTATCCATAAGAGGACCGGCGTGATATTACTTTATATAATGGTGAAATTGAATATAGTCTACACTGCTTCTTATTTAAAAATATTAAGTTTCTGCAGTCCTCAACAATATAAACTTTGACTATGCCAAATTTCACACTCCACTGTTCGCGGAATTGTCGTAAAAAGGGGTCCAAAGTTTCACCTACACGTATTATTAATATATAAATATGTTACAATATAAAATAACGTTTTTACAATTATTTTTTGTTATAGCACTCACCCCGTGCTTGGGAAAACTTGAAAAACTTTAAAAACAAAGAAAAATATCGACACGCAGGATTGAAATCGACGGAATCGATCATATAGGAAAGAATTTCGCCACGCCGAGCCTGTCAACACTAGCTCAGCGGTAGAGCATCCCGGCTTTAAGGAGACGGTCGCAGGTTCAAATCCTGCGTGTCGATATTTTTCTTTGTTGTTTTTAAAGTTTTTAAAGACAATTAACTGAAACTTTACAGGGTCGTTGTATTTTCGCATCTGGTTCTCCGTTCCCACCTGTCCAGTACGGTGGAAAGGAATTCCACCCCGGCCAAGGAAACAACTCGTATATCTTCCCTGGAATTGCACTTGGAGTTATTGCCACCGCGACACATCATATTCCAGAGACCATGTTCTTGACTGCTGCCAGGGTATGTAATGATTAAATTTAAGTTTATTATCTATAGCAGTGCTTTTCAACCTTTATTTTTTTTTTTTTTTATATATGATAAGATAGCAAATAATTAGATGAGTCTCCTGGTGGAAAGAGTCATCCATCGCCTATAGACACCAAAGGTGTTAATAATGCGAGAGTGAAGCGAATTTCACTGCACATTTCTCGTCACCACGACTCACAAGCGAAATGGGCTGTGATTCCAATCGTCAGACTTAATTGACCTGATAACGACTAGCGTTTGCTTCTTCCTCTAATCGGAACGACACATTTACGTGATCATTCGAATCACGAGGATGCAAAAATATAACCAGTAAAACTAAATGTGGCTGAATAATTGTTTTCAATAAAACATTACACACATAACAAGAAACCATACATCTTTGTCTGGATACATAACTACTTAGCTTCTGGAATTCGATATATAAGTGGATAATTCAATTTATTATTAGCAAGTATGGTCGCCACGACAACATTAATTTCACTTTTTGTGACGATTAGTTCTAGCCACAGACCACATGAATACTAATGGACACGCCTATTGGGAAGGAAAAGTGTCGCCACGCATATTAGCAAACGCTCATATCACTGTCAAACATGTCATACATTTGTAGATATATTATATCGTGAACAAATAGAAATAAACCATGTTGTACTGTTTTATCGTACTGAATGAGATGACAATATTTAAAAATTACCCTTGAAGTAATTTTATTGTAAGAAGTTAAACTGTATATTTATATCAATCTACACTGTCAAACTAAGAAGTTGCTTAAAAAGAGTATCCATTTAATCCGTGGTTATCCTTATAACATTTTTGTTAAAAAGAGTATCCATTGTCTTTAAAAGGGTATCCATTTAATCCATAGTTATCATTATAACATTTTTGTTAAAAAGAGTATCCATTGTCTTTAAAAGGGTATCCATTTAACCCGTAGTTATCATTATAACATTTTTGTTAAAAAGAGTATCCATTGTCTTTAAAAGGGTATCCATTTAATCAGTAGTTATCATTATAACATTTTTGTTAAAAAGAGTATCCATTGTCTTTAAAAGGGTATTCATTTAATCCGTGGGTTATATATTATACATTTTTTTCAGACTCTGGCTAATTACGTGAGTGAAAATGATCTGGCAATAGGTCGCATTTATCCTTCTCTGGCAGAAGTTAAAGAAGTCTCTGTTGCTATTGCCATAGAGGTTGCGAAAATGGCCTACCAAGAAGGTAAGATAAATGTTATTTCTTAATATTTATTACTATTATAGAGTTGTTGTAATTCCCAGGAAATATAAAAATGGACTTGTTATTCTACCTACGTTTTCGATAAAAACAAGTAAGGCTAAATAAATATATATACTAGGTAACTCTTTTGCCTTTTTTTATAATAGGTCTTTACCTATGAAATTGCCGTTTTCTATGAAATAAAGAAAGCGTATTTTTTTTCTATATTTTTTATTTCTATTAATTAAAGTAATCACCCATGCAATTAATGTATCTTTGCCAACACATTGGTAGCTTATTGATGCCCTTAAAGAAATCAGCTGGACGGGGGGCAACAAATTCTTCAAAGACATTTTGTATTACATCTCGGGTATTGAATTTTTTCCCGCGAAGAAGTTATCCAATTTCTGGAAAAAGTAAAAGTCTGTAGGCACAAGGTCTGGTAAGTACGGCGGATAACGGAGAACTTCCAACTCCAGCTTTTAAGCATTAATAATTTTTTGGTCCGGTTCCCCTTTGAAAAATAGACCATCGGCCATTCTGCTAGGCAGTTCGTAAAATGTGAACGATTGGCTTTAAGTGTCACTACCATGTGATATATTTCTGCAACGACTCACTAGGATATATGGTACCATTGCGTTAAATATTACTGTCACAACAGCTTGGAGAATAAAGCCGGTATACATGTGATATTGCTATTGCCACCTCGCCATACGGATGTCAACATCCCATTTATATTTGAATCTATAGGCGATGATTTCTTATTCCATCAGGAGAGCCATCCTCTTGTTTGCTTTCTAATGACATAAAAATAGAGTTTTACTTAGGTCCCAAAATAAACTATGTTTTTAATTTATTAAATGTATTAGATCTACTGATCCCTTGTTGTATTGCTGTAAGCTATTCCTCTTATCTATCTATACATATAATAAAAATGTAAGAGGTCGATTTCTGTACATTGAAGATATTTTAAAATTTTTTTTGGGAGATACTCTTTAATCGATACTGAAGCGAAATATATATTTTTTTAATTTTTGTCTGTCTGTCTGTCTGTCTGTCTGTATCAAGGCCGCGCATCACGCCGAATCTACTGAACGGATTCAAATGAAATTTAGCATAATTAGAGTTCATACTCCGAAGAAGGTTATAGGATATTTTTTATCCCAAAATTCAGTACGGTTCCCGTGGGATAGGGGATGAAAACAAAACGTATATTTAACTTTAATTCATTAACCTGTAGTCCGAAATCCTTTATTATTTTTTTGTTCAAAAGTAAATACTATAAAGATTATCCCTTAAAAATTTCAAGGTCATGAGTTTTATAATTTAGAAGTTACAGACATCACAAGTTTCAACGGTTTCGGGCGGTAAGTCCAGTTGAACGTGACACCCGGAATATATACAAAACCTTTGAACGCACGGCTCATTATAAGTTAGCGTTATCATTGCATAGTTTTTGTATGTATGTATAGTGTATGTATGTATGTATAGTGTATGTATGTATGTATAGTGTTTGTATAATGGATATAATCCGAGAGAATCAGTTCAAGAATGTGTACTTTTTTATTAAAATGTTATAAATGCAATTTTACTAAATATGTGTAAAATATAAATCTATACATTTTATTTATTTATATAAGAATAATTATAATATATTTGAAAATAAAATTTTATTTATTTATATAAGAACATTTTATTTATTTATATAAGAATAATTATAATATATTTGAAAATAAAACTGGTCATTTTTTAGGTTTTTGCTAATACCTCAGAAAATATACATCTAATCGAAATTGAGTATAGGTACTAATAGAATTTGTTCTTTATAAATTTATACTTTTCATCGTCGGCACTTGGTGAAACTGCATCATATTGATTATATAATATAAACACTTGCACTGTTTCACAGATGTAATTTAAATTTTATTTATTACACAATCACTTTTAAACATACAGTCAACCGGTTTCGCCTATTAAAGCATCATCAGGGGCTTTCACAACGAATGTAAAACAGTACAAGTGTTTATATTATATAATCAGTTCTTTATAAACGTAAGGATAGGCTATTGCGAAAATTCACTATGTTCTTTTTACATTACATAACGTAAAAAAGGGTAAAAAAGTATAAGAATAATTATAATATATTTGAAAATATAACAGGTCAATTTTCAGGTTTTTACTAATAATCGAAATTGAGTATACTAATAGAATTTGTTCTTTATAAAATTTAACGTAAGGATAGGCTATTGCGAAAATTCACTATTTTCTTTTTACATTAAATAACGTAAAAAAGGGTAAAAAAGTATCTACACGCCAATATCCCAGAATACTTAGGCAGAGGTACAAGAAGTGTACCCACGATTAGCCGAAAATACTATCTCACACAATGTGAAAGGTGGCAAGCCTATTGCCAACCGGGCCCTTTCCAATCCCGGGCAACGTTGTATTATCAGAAAACTGAAAAAGCACATTTTGCCTGAGCCGGAAATCGGACCCGGGACCTCATGTGGTCAACGGCCATACCGGACCACCAGACAACACGGTAAATATTTCAAAATTAGATACATCAATCAGGTAACTTTTAAAATGAATGAAACTCCTGCAAAGTGTAGATGTTGAAGTGCCTAAGCTACTTAGTATACTCACTAAAGTCGGACTTCAAAATACTTTAGAAAAATTGTTAAGTAGAATATACGAACATGTACTTATAAGTTCAGTCCAGAATAAGATCACATCTTACAGAAAAACTTTAGACACATATAACTTCATCAAAACAAATTCAATCAAAAGATACTCAAAATTCCTTTATTTGTGAGAATCAAAACTCAAAAATGTGAGAACAAAATACGTGGCATTGTTGTTTTTTATTAAAGTATCATCACGCCCGATTCGCTTGCTGCGTAGGCAGAGTAAACCGACCGTCTATAGACTTTCCGGTTCACCGCGATTCACCGATTTATCGGTTGGTGAGATAAATGGTAATCCTCATCGCCGCATATACTGACACGTTAACGATTATCGACTATTTTTAGCGATAACTGGAACCGAAAGTTTTACGTGCCCATCCGAGGTACGAGAGTGGTAATATATATATATATATATATATATATATATATATATATATATATATATATATATATATATATATATATATATATATATATATATATATAATTTATTATTATTTTAATTCTCTAAAAGATATTTTTAGAGAATTAAAATAATCTCTCTCTCTGGACATATATATATATATATATATATATATATATATATATATATATATATATATATATATATGTCCAGAGAGAGTTTGTTATAATAATTTAAAAAAACCCTTGACCTTATCTTGCTTATTGAAAATGATACAAATTTACATTAAAAATATCTTTTAGAGAATTAAAATAATAATAAATTTAAGAAAAGTGCAACAAGATTTTTTTAATTGCAAATTGTTTTCAATAAGCTTCTTAGTCAAAGGCTTATTTTTTTATTATAACAAACTACAAAGCCATGTGTTAATTAATTAATTTTTAACTTCCCGCTACGAAAATTGCCTTAAGTAAATAAAAATTATTCAAAAAATAAACCTGAATAAATAACTTTTCATCTTTCTAATTAGGTATACATTTTTAACTTCCCGCTACGCATCTAGATAAGGAAGTTACTGATTTTGCCCCGATTTTCGAAAATCGAGAGTTCACCAGATCTCCACGTTTTGTGGACCTAGGAACTATTTTCACGATGACGTGTGTGTGTGTGCGTGAATGTGTATGTGTGTATGTAAACATTTAATAACTTTGAACGGCTTGACCGATCGAAACGTGGTTAATGGGATTCGATTGGATTCCACCCAACTTAGATTTCCTGAAAATTTTAACTAATTCAGTCAGTTTTAACTAATTTAAGGAGATTTTGAGAAATTTTGGGAAACCTCACAAAGGTTTTTGGCGAAACAGTATTTTTTTAATACAATTTCCAGATTAATGAACAGATATAGTACAAAATTTAATCAGCTTTACTTCTCAAAAACTGCATCCAATGCATAAATTGCATCAAAATTTATTTATCCGTTCGGGAGTTGAAAAATTTTGCAAACATGTTTTTTCGATATAACTTCGAATTCTTTTAACTAATCATTTTTAATCTTCTGCAATATTTTAGTACTTACTAAAAAACTACATTTAATTTCAAAAATCAAAATCGAGTCAAATTTTCAAAAGTTATAGCTTATCAAATATTAAAATTCAATTTTCTAAAATCGGGGTAAAATCAGTAACTTCCTTATCTACATACGTAGTAGGAAGTTAAAAAAATCCCACGCGGACGAAGTCGCGGGTACAGCTAGTACATATAATAAAATCGAAGGAAATTCAAAACTGTACATTGAATATTTTTTTAAAGAATACTTGGGGCGTGATCTACAATCGATATCGAAGCCAAAAATATAGTTTTTAGAATTTTTGTCTGTTTGTCTGTTTATCTGTTTGTCTGTTATATGTATGTCCAGGGTAAACTCAAAAAGTACTGCATGAATTTACTTCAAATTTTGCATGAATATTACTATCAGGTCGGGCCAACATATAGGCTACATATTATCACGCTATCACCTACGAGGCAGAAGCTGGGCGGAGTAAACGAAGTCCGCGCGGACGAAGTCGCTGGCAACAGCTAGTATAATAAATAAAATAAAGCAGTTTCATATTTTACAATCTAATCTTAAATAGGCTAAAAGCCTACAGCTCATTGCAACATATGATACAGATACGATTGTCGCTCTGAAGACAAATGTAAGCGCATAATTATTATTGTATTGCCACAAAAATAAGTAAAAAACATTTGAAAAGTTTTGCAAAATTAAACATTTTAACTAGGAGTAGTTTTCATGTGCGCCAATATTCAATGGACAATAAAGTTAACTTCTGATAAGCGAGTGCGTTTGCGTGGTTAAAATTTGTATTAAAAATAACAAGATTCAGTGTTGCCTACAAACTCTGCGCAAGTAAATGGCTAGAGTGTTACGTACAAAAACACAACATATATTGCGACATAAAAGTATGTATCTTAATAATAATAAACCTTATAAAAGTGCGTTATGGTTTAATTTTGACTATTGTTCCGCTTCACCGACGAGACCTCGTAACATTTTATTAAGCCCTTAAAATTTCTATTATTTTCTCATAAGACGTTTTCTTAACGTGACATGTCAGTACGTTGGTTGTGATTGGAGGAAATAAACCCACACATTTAATGGTGCTCTTATTTTATTTAAGGTCGCACTTTTAAGGACTTTTAAGCACTCTTAAGGACGCAATCTTGAATCTGGTTATTTTTGATCGGAAGTCCTACTATACTGAATTCTGAGTTTCAAACGTATATGAGTCGTATATCGTATTAGGCTAATTTTTATTAATTTCTATCAGGGTGTGGATCATTTTACCCAAAGCCTAAAGATTTTGTGAGGCACGTGAAAATGTGCCAATACAATTTTTGCTATGAGTCTAATTTACCGGATCGTTATTCATGGCCTAAGTATCCCAAAGTGGACTATACTGATTGCAAAGGCCATGGAACGCTTTGTGGCTAAGTTAAAAAAATATTTTATGAGAAGATATTCAGTTCAATTTTTGATATCGGTAAAGAATTTATTTCTTTTTAGTGGGTAGATATGTACTGTGAGTAATCCTGTTGTTAGAGTTGGATTATTAAGTAAAATGTATTTTGATCAGTATTGAATTTTGTTAAATATTTCATTTTAGCGATTCATATTTAAAATAAAGTGACTGTCATTTACGCTATTTGTCATCTACACTATCAGAAATAAATACCTAGTTAATGTCGTATACAAGAAAACCTACCTATGTCACGCTAGATGTAAATTTTCCATACTTAGGAGTTAAGAGATTTGCTTTATCCTTTATTATATAGTAAAGTATCGTCACGCCCATATCCCCGAAGGGGTAGGCAGAGGTACAACAAGTGCACCCACGATTAGCCGAAGATACTTGGTCCCACAAATGTGATAGGTGGCAAGCCTATCGCCAATCGGGCACTTTCCAATCCCGGGCAACTTTGTGTTTCTTAGAAAACTGAAAAAACACTTTTCTTATGTGCCCGACCCGGAAATCGAACCCGGGACCTCATGTGGTCGACGCCAACGCTGGACCACTAGACCACAGAGGCGATTAGTAAATATTATAATTTTCTGTCTCGAACAGTTTAATCTTCAGAAAAAGATCTTCATATCTCAGAAAGAACAGGCCTTTTCGAATTTTCTAGGGACCAGAACCCTTTAAAATTTTTTAATTTTGTTTTTTTTTTAACTCATTGAAATTGAAAGCATTTAAAAGTTACTTATTCTTAAAAGCCCGGCAAAGCAACTGCAAGACCTCTGGTGTTGAAAATGTCCATAGACGGTCGTGATCACTTACCATCAGGTGTATCTCCTTTTTGTTTGCCCCTTCTCCCCTTGAAAAAAAAATGGAAATTGTTGTTCTATTTACAAACATATTAAGAATTAAATGCACTTATTTACAAAAAAAAAAAATAATGTTTCACACTTGCTTGATATATAAAAATATCAACATGCTGTACATTCGTAGAAGAACTTTAGGGATGTCTAAATTTTTTATCGCACGTTTAAGATATTTTTGACTGTTAAAAACGAAAACCTCCCTCATATTAATGCGTTGATTTCCATAGACCTTGATACAGTGACTCGCATCGCCTCACTCGCATTATATTATGTTGGTATCTGTGGACGTTTTAGATAAGTTTGAGTATTCATATGCTGACTGTATCTAGTATTTAACTATCATCATGTAATGAAGTATTTGCAACTTTCTGCTACGTCATTCTATTATTTACGAAGGTTGATATAATTTAGTATTTTTATTGAACAACTTATATTGTTGTTTCTTAACACCTTTTTTAAATTAGTTTATCAACTGACTGCATCGGGAAGAATTAGTCAAATTTTGGCTCAGTTCATGAGGTTCTGGGCCGGCCAAAAGTGCTATTGAGGTTTTTACAAAGTTTTTTTCGAAAACCCAAATTCTCAGTAGCAATTCGGAGTTTGGCTGGTGGTGTCTTATCACTCCCGTGCCTCGGATAAGCACGCAAAGCCGTCGGTTCTGTTTATTGCTAGAAATAGTCGATAATCGTTATCAGGTTAGAATGCAGCAATGGGGATGACCACTCATCTCACCATTAACATCTTTGGTGTCTATAGGCGATGGTTGACTCTTTCTATCAGGAGACCCATCTGCTTGTTTGCTATCTTATGATATAAAAAAAATAATCTTATTCATATATGGATTCAATACATGCTTTTGCGATTTATTGAGCATGTTAGTGAATCTATAACCCTAATTCATACTAATATTATAAATGCGAAAGTTTGTGACTGTTTCTTATGCTTTCGCGGCTAAACCGCTGAACAGATTTTGATGAAAGACATGTAACTTTACTCGCAGGCAAAGATGAGCGTGTTAATTAGTCTTATATAAGAATTAATATTTGTTCGTTAGTTAGTATTTTATCTTAGTTTGCGATAGAAATTAACTTTTTACTTGAACTTGCGTCAAGGCTATTGACATAGTCTAATAATTGCTTACAATAGGGATATGTGACAGCTAATTTATAATTCTTAAGTGTAAAGGCGGCTTTAAAAATGGCTTACATACTCAACCTAAACTTTCTTATATGATTATTGATTATAAAAGGTGTTAGGAAAAAAAATGGAAATAATCCGAAAACGAAATAGAATTCTAGGATTAATTTGAGTTTACCACGAGCGAATAAAACGCATCTTTATTGCGACATAATGTACAGAGTGCTAAGTGTGAGTTTTTCTTTTCGCATTCGATCGAGAGCGCGTTTCGAGTTTACTAGGAATTTGTATGTGATTTGTACAGCGCCACCTAGTGGTAAACTGGTTTCTCACGTTTATCACTAGGTGACGCTGTACAAATCACATACAAATTCCTAGTAAACTCCAAACGCGCTCACGATCGAATGCGAAAAGAAAAACTCACACTTAGCACTCTGATAGATTGCGACATTAGTAGGGTTATTTGGCGAATAGACTTTTATTTTTTTCCCAATTATGATCAACGTTTTCCTAATAACTTTTTAATCGTTCAGTATAATGTCTCTTTATAAATCTCTTTTAAACTTAATTAATCTCCGTGTTTGACGTTCCAGGTCTAGCCTCAGTGTATCCACAACCTAAAGATTTGGCGCAACATGTTCAAAATCAAATGTACAATTACTACTACGAAAGCTCTATGCCCGTTGTATGGGATTGGAAACCTGAGCAGAAGTTCAACGTGCGACCAATCCAACCAGTGCCCAAAAATATTTAAACCAGAATTACTTTCAATCCAGGCGATAGTGGAATTCAGTTTTTTTTTAACACGTTTACACCAAGTATTATACCGTATTATATTGTTTTAAGTAAAACTTTTAAGTATTATATTGACTACATTTTTTTAATATAGTCGTTAAAACGTCTGACAATTTTATTGTATTACAATCAACTTTTCTTTATCTGTGGCTTTTAAATAACTTGGTAAAATATGACAGTATTTCACACATCTTCAGTGCACGTGGACTCGATATGAAATTTTTTTAGCACATTAATTTTATATGTGCGGTGTATTTTTACAAAAGTGATACGTTAAATATTTGGTTTATGTTATTTAAAATTGTAGGTACATTTACATAAAAAGCAGAAATGATATTTATATGATTTGCGTTTATTGTTTTTTTTTTGCATTTGAATAACATTTAAACCATGGAATGTTTACAGTTTTCACGCTTATTAAAAAATAAAAATGTTACAAAAATTGACTATTACTGTGTTCACGTAACTATTGTAGATGAATCGATATTATACGTTGGTGATAATGATATTACATATTGTTATCACGTGTATGGATATACTATGACTAATGACGTAATGTGTTTTAATTCGTCTCTTAGCATGTATGTATGTGACTGTAGTAGCTTCATAATAATATATTTATTACAATTTGCCACGTACAGTCAAACGGAAAAGTTATAAATAAAATAATGAGAACAGTATAATTTAGTTCCAGATAACTGGAACTACTATTTATAAGATCTTTTCAATGTATAGTTTAAAATTTAGACAAAATATTAAGAATATCTAATGGAAAAGGGAAAAATAACAAAAATATATTTATATAATGAAGTATTAATTAATTAATTTAGTATTGTCAGTCACTACATTGTTAAAAATGTGTTAATCGGAGTTTTTTGGGCTAAATTTTTTATATATTGATTAAATTATTAAATTTATTTGCAAGTTCAATGGAAAGCAGCTTAAATAATCTCCATTAATTATTTTACTTTAATGTATCTATATTTGAAAAAATAAATAAAACTAAAACTGTGTAATTAGTCAACGGTTTTATAATTTTGCATCCAGCTATATGGTTACGCCATTTTTTTAAATACTTAATATTCCTGTCACAAATTTTTAAAAGATTGATCAACGTTCGTGATTAAAACTATTTTCCTTTGACTGTACCATATATAAATAATAAGCTTCTTACCTTATTCACTTAATCGTTAACGCTATATATATTACAGATCTGCTATAATGCTTAAGGCACTTACCTGTTAAATAGATTTATATATAAATTCTATATTTGATTAAAAAAACAAATAAGATAAACTTTTTGTATGGTGAAAATTTTTATTTACAGTTCATTTTATTTAAGAAAAATGTGTAAGTATTAAAAATGGTTCTTCATCCGTCACATTTATATTAAGTATTAAAAAGTCAACGTCTAGTCACTGCAGCATTAATATATACATGTTATCATTTAAAAACATCTTATAAGTATTGAATTTGAAAGACATTAGAGATTAATTGCTAGTTTGACTATAGAACAGTGGATTGCACCTTTGGTAAAATATATTCGGTCTTACTATAAGGAAAAATATACATTTAAATAAATACAAGCAAAAATATAAATAAAATATGTTGCCTAAATATGTACTTATCTATCTAAGCATTTGCTTATGAAAACGAGAAATATGAGTTAGGAAAAGAACATACCACAATATTATAAACCAAAACAATTGATACTATAGTTATTAAGAGTAAAATTTAGATTTTTTAATGGACTTGTGTGCAAATAATACAATAATTACCCAATATTTAAGTCAAATCACCTATCTCAGATAATAGCAAAGCATAGTTATGTAAACACAACAATAATATTGTATTATGACACTCATTCAAGCAAAAAAATTAGATGGTCGTAACTTATCATGAGTAGAGTATGCGTTTTCACACGTAGACTTACGTGTTGTATGGGAGTTGGGTTAAAATCAGCTTGAGATGGTGTGCTCTGCCCAATTACTGTTTCTGATATGAAATTAGAATTTGTAATGTCATGTAATTTATTTATCATTTCGGAATTATCGAATACACGAGGACAAATTATTTCTATATTTGTATATTTTTGCGTCTTTATTTGTTTAATATTTTGTTTATAGTTTTATTTAGCCATTATTTTAATTTTATTCTTTACAAATAATTAAAAAAGCCTAACAATTATAAGCAAATTGTGCAACCTCATTTTTTATTTTATTAACTTCGACTTTTAATAAAGGGGTGAGACAATCTTTTTAAATATTTTTTTATGATAAATAATAACATTGTCCACAGGAATGAACAACTTATACTCCGTTCTTTCAAATATACACTACGATTGTGAGGCTTATAGATTTTAAACAGAGTTTTTTTATACACATAAGCTAAACTCGCCCACTTATGATTTCGTGCTGTTGCACAATGTCACTAGAAATTCTTTGCTGTAATTAGCGATAATCCTTGACATTAAGGATTACCACACAGCTCAATCTTAAATGGGCAAATCTCTTAGTTCTGGACTCTTAGCTCATTTTTTATACTGCAATCGTGATTTATCTATTGGTTTTTATCTTGAAATGTGATCTGATTATTTCTTTATAATGTTAGTGAAAGTTGCTGTGAATTAAAAATTGCAGATGTCTATTTTATATAGTTCAAACGACATAGAGCTGTGACAGATAGATACGCAGACGGTTTATTAGCCTGTGTATGTGTTATACTGTTGGCACCCTTTTAGTACAAAATGATGATATTTATATTAGGTTACTATCACTGGTTATAAAACACTTTTTAAATTTTAGTTTTTATAATATCCGAAATTGATAAGCCGAAGGTGCAAACACTTAAAGCCTTTTTATGTAGCAGAAGATTCAAAATCTTTGTTTAGTTAAGTAAAATTATAAAATCATGCGATACTATTTGACTCTGAGTAAGATCGGCCCCAGTATTTTAAGATATCTAGAAAAATGTTTGATTATTTTCGCAGAGCGAAAATCGTGTTATATCAGTTGTATGTTATTTATGTTCAGGCTTAGTATCTTTAGGTACAAAGTGATTTTGTTGCTGTGACGATGTAGATATTACGGTATTTATATTAAATTATTTGTCATCTTTATGTTGTTCATTCATTTGATAACTAGTTAATGTTTTTGTTGCTGCAAAACTTATTTGTATGTTACGGATCACTTGATGTTTAAGATTTTGTGCCCAAAAAGTAAAAAGAAAACAAACGTGATCTTTATTTTAAATAGTACTTTTTGTTTCTTGTGGAGATTAAGGGTATTATGTCCATAACATTACACAGGTGAAGTTAAAAATTTTAATTATATTAAAATATATAAGGTAATTTTTTTAGAAAATTTTAATAATATTTATTTACTCCAAGTTATATTTTGAAGTACTTGGCTGTTAGATTTAATGTTGGAATGTGCGCGATTGTACTTGCAATTAATTAAACATCTTTAATGATATTTCTTAAACTTCTCAGTACCTAAACATTTTGGAATGTATTTAAATAGCTACGTACCTTAATTTATTAACAATAATGCCTTTATTGCTAAAATTTTTTTTTAATAAAATTGTGTTTTACTGAATATTTTTTATTGTTTTAATTTACATGATGGCAATTTCTAATATTGTTTTGTGGGTTAATGAAGAATGTGCTAGAAAACTTAATTCTTATCTAATAAAATTTAAAAGTGAGAGAGATTTGAAAGGTTTAAGCTCAAATGTACAGAGTAAAATGATAAAGCTCTTCATTTTCACTCTTCATTGTTTTATTATACTAATTATACGACGTTTAATTTAGACCTGTTAAACTCCAAAAAATATAAAATTAGTTGCATGGTCGATACCTTGTCTCCACATTTTACATTGAGGTAACAATAGGTCAATTAACACGTTACTTCTCATGCGATTCTTGTGTGCGAATGCAAAATGTTATAGCGTAATGTAGTTTAAAATTGTTCGATACAACAATGAATGGATGTTACTAATTAAACATGTTCGAAATTTGAAATTGTTTTTTTTTTCACTGCGCTCATTCACAAAATTGCACGAGGCTATAAGAGCAAGAACCTCATGGCACCCCTTTCTACGCTCACTGTGGATCTTTGTAACATCAGGGCGTTTCACTCAAACCTTAAGGCCGTCCACTACCACCTCGAGACGGCGAAGCCAGCCGTGCTCTCTCTGACCGAGTTCCAGATATCTTCTCTGGCTGGTACGTCCTACCTCTCCTATATGGGGAACAAATTGGAACATTTCCTTGTAAGTTGTACCTCGGGCTGGTGTATGCGTATACATCCGAGATGTCTTATCGGCGCCTCGGCAAACTTAAAGGTCGGGACCTTTCCATCCCCTGGCTGCGCGTAGTTTACGATGATTATCCACGTATCTACGTGTGCCTATACAGGTCCCATAGTGGGAATGCTGACGTTGACCAGCTTGTTGAGAATTATCAAACGGCTGTAGATTTCGTGTTACAACGATTTCCTCCGCTGAGATCGTGATCTTGGGTGATTTTAATGCCCACCACCCCGAATGGCTATGTTCGCGCACCATCGATCATGCGGGGAGGTCTGTTTACGATTTTGCCTTGGCGTATAGTCTTACACAATTGGTAACTACGCCCACACGAGCTCCCGATGTGGGCGACCATACGCTTTCACTGTTCGATCTTCTGCTGACCTCTCATCCGGGACCATTACCAGTGTATCTGTTTACATCCCACTTGGTATGTCAGTATGAAGTAAAGTGCCGGTTTTGCGTCTATCACGGCCTCATTTAGTAGGCTGTCGTCCCGTTTGGCACTATAAGTCAGCAGATTGGGACGGGATGCGGTCTGTTTTTGCGCCCTACCCACGGGGGCGGTTGTGCTTTCTCGCTGGATGATCCGAGTGTCGTCGCAGATTCTATTGCTGATGTGATGCTGCAGGACATGAAACTTTTCATTCTGTTTTCTGCGGTACCAATTGGTGGTAAGTCTCAGTCTTGGTTTGGTGGGTCCTGCAAAACAGCTTGCTATCGGGCTTGGACTGCAGC
Organism: Apodemia mormo; assembly: GCA_036924255.1. Lineage (NCBI taxonomy): Eukaryota > Metazoa > Arthropoda > Insecta > Lepidoptera > Riodinidae > Apodemia > Apodemia mormo. The sequence continues at coordinate 27,381,902 of JAUPFN010000011.1, forward strand.
GTCGGCATCTTGCGATTAAAAAACCAGCGCACTACGTAAGGAGTACAATTGTGCCTCAAGGTCCTTTAAAAGAGCTATCGCCAAGACAAAATCTAAACACATAGGCAGGATTATTGAGAAATTAGTTCGTCTTCCTTCAGGAACCCTTGCATTCTGGTCTCTCGCCAAGGCTGTCTTAGGGAATTTCTCACAGCCGTCTCTTCCATCATTACACGGAGACGATGACTCTAGCCCATACCGCAAAGGAGAAGGCCGATTATCTGGGCTTTACCTTTACAGCCAACTCGACTCTGGACGCCCAAGGAAATGCACGCCTACCATCGCGCAGTGCTAAAATTCTATAACGGAATTAAAATTTCTGCAGTCGTCTGTGCGTAAAGCAGTTTTTTTCTTTGGACTTTCATAAGTCGAGTGGGCCGGATGGCATTTCTCCGATTGTGCTAAAATAAAAGTGTGTGCTCCAGAGTTGACGCCAGTATTAACACGCCTATTCCAGCTTTTCTACGCACTCGGCGTGGTACTGAATTCACGAAAGACAGCTTTGTTGCATCCCATCCTTAAAAAAGGAGATCGCTCTAATCTGTTTATCAGCCCATAGTCATAACCTCCTTGTTCTCCAAAATTATGGAGACAATCATCAACTCTCAGCTCCTCAAGTATTTAGAAGAGTACCAGCTGATTAGCGACCGTCAGTACGGTTCCCGTCGTGGCCGCTCAACTGATGACCTAGTATACCTAACACATCGTCAGGTGGAAGCAGTTGAGTCCAAGGGGGAGGCATTGGCAGTTAGTTTGGATATAACGAAGGCCTTTGATCGGGTATGGTACAAAGCGCTTCTCGCGAAACTGATTACCAGTTTTTTGGCTGATCGGAGCTTCAAAGTCGTAGTCGACGTTGCGACCTTAAATCTGTCAATGCTGGTGTTCCCCAAGGCTGCGTGCTATCACCGACATTGTTCCATCTGCATATCAATGACTTGATGCGAACTCGCAACATAGGTACTTTGCTATGCGGACGACAGTACTGGTAAATATTCCGGCCGTAGCTTTATTTCTCGAGAACGCGTCGAAGAGTGCCGAAACAAGCTTGTGCCTGAAGTCGAGAATCGACTTACCGATGTCTCGAAATGGGGTCGTTAAAACCTGGTCACCTTTTTAACCCCAGGAACTTTTTCACCGTTAAACAGACACTCTTTGTCGTATCACCTCGATTTGAGGATACTCTCCTTAACTAGTGTCGAAATTCTGGCAGCCGACATATCGAATTACGTTCAGTAATCAGGATCTCCCCATTCTTGCTTTTGATCGCAATCAGCGTAGATCGATTCGAATCGTTGACGAACAGGCTATTTCGAAACAGCTTGACTCTTTGGCATTGCGCAGAGATGTAGCTTCACTGTGCGTCTTCTATCGTATTTATCATGGGGAGTGTTCGACGAGTTGTTTGGATTAATTCCAGCCGCCGAATTCCATCATCGAACATCGCGTCAAAATTTGAAGTGCGAAGTGCGATTTTCCCGACACTTTTTGCCTCGCACTACTTTGTTGTGGAATCAATTACCGGCAGGGGTGTTTCCGAACGGATACGACTTACTCATTCTTAAAAGGCCGGTAACGCAACTGCAAGACCTCTGGTATTGCGGATATCAGGTGCAGCTCCTGCTCGTGTGCCCCCTCTTCTATAAAAAATAAATAGTACCTAAATTAGTGCATAACTATATATGATTTCTGTGGTGCATAACGTAGCGCTAGCAAGTATGTGTTAGTTCTTAAACTTCAGATTTCGTAGTGTGCATTTTACGCAGACACTCAATAGTCACACTCATGCATGTATATTTAAGCGTGATTATCGCGAGCGACGCACGTTAATGAACTAACTACACGCCTATCCTTACTAAATTATACATTAAGCAATACCTAAGTAGTCATCTAGGTCATGCAGTAGAGCTTAGTTTTGATTTAGTGAGATTTTTTTTTTTTGTATTTTACGATATTCATTTTTGTTGCTCTTGGGAAATGGTTAGCACTGAAATTAATGACTTAAAGGCTAAGTTTAGTAAGAATTATGTACAGATCAGAGTACAAATCCTTTCTGCATTGTGTGGATTGCACCAGCTGAGTTTTGAGTTTTGAATGCACTAATATGCAAACTTCTTCAGTTTTTTTTTAAAAGAATATGGCAACCAAATACTGATGTACGTAAAATGATATCTCATGTCATTTTTCGCTGTTTGATAAATATAGTATACTTCGATATATTTTTAATTACACTTCTTATTTTATAATGTTTCCTTTACCTACTAGTATTTTGTAAGTAAGATTTTGTACTTAATTTACGTTAAATTTTGCTTTTATCATCTCAGAAGGCAATAAAGATGTAAAATTACATTAATATTTAATACTTTCCTAGCACATTTTTCTGTGAGGTGCCTTGTGAAAAGTGAACGCGAGCTAAACGTAGGTACCTATCTGTCGCAACTACTAAAGTACTAAGTGGCTGACTTCTGTAACTTCTTGCTCTGTTTAGTGCCATTGCTGTTCTTGCCGCAACATATAGGATTTAATTATTGTCATGTTTTGTTTTAGATTTTGAGGTGGAAGTAAGGTGTGGTGGCATCTGTCACACTATTACATTTTAAATTTCTGTAGATGGTGATAGCCTTTCATCCAGAAGAGCCATATGCTTATCTGCTCTCTTAAACTTATTATAAAAACGCGCCGCAACTTAACCCCTTGAATCAGGTCTAGCGACCTCTATCTTAAAACATTAATACAGTGTAGTTTTAATACATCTGTTACTTGACTTTATTATAGTTAAGTGATTATTATACGTAGTTTTCTCCCGTGTTAGCCTGGGCTCTCTTTGAAGAATAGACTCTGTCATTCTGCCAGGCAGTTGGTAAAATACAAACAATTTGCCATAACCGGTGATCATGATCGTGATAATTGGGTAGTAGAATCGTAGAGTACTGCAACGTCTAGTCTAGCCCAGTTTACATATTTCTGCTGCAAAAGCGTCGATACTTCACTGCTGTGTTCCGGTTTGAAGGCTTCGGGTACCCGGTAAAGTTATGTATGTAGCATTAATACCTGTCACATAGATAACAACGGACCATTACTATCTTTAGTGTCCAAAGTCAATGGTTGTCTCTTTTCATTATGCGAGCCACCTGCTTGTTTGATATAATATAAAAAAACATAGTCCTTAGTACTGAAATGTTAGTGTTGTGACAACATTAAGGTTATTTTAGTACGTACTATGGTAGATTCTGTTGTGTATAGCGAGAAGGACTACTACTGAGATAATTTTTATTTCAGGTATAGAAGCGTAAAACCAAATCCTTTAATAAATATCTTACAAAATATTATAACTGTAGATTTTAGAATTAGAAGCCGATCTTATAACGAAGTTACTGGTAATATAATATGTCCAAATATGGTGAGAGGTATCGATCATTTGCGCAATCCGAGACTAAACAAGGTATGTTTTAAATGTTAACTAGCTGTGCCTGCGACTTCGTCTGTGTGGAAATTTTCTAAAATACAAGTAGGTAGGAAAAGTTACTCCTTATTACCGTGATTTAAAAAAGCCCCGGGGCTTTACCCACATAATTCCCGTTCCCGTAGTATTTCCGGGTTAAATACTATCCTATATGCTTTATCGCGTCTCAAACTATGTTTGTACCAAATTTGATTCAAATCGGTTCTGTGGTTTAGACGTGAAGAAAAGACAGATAGACAGACAGTGTTACTTTCTTAGTTATAATATTAGTATGGATTAATCAAAAGTAGGCGCGTTCTATTATATATTAACTAGGTTCGATTCACACCGACCGGCTCGCATCGTCCCGCGCCGTCACGGACGGTACGCGCGTCCGTAGGACTCGTATGCGTGCCACAGCAGCCGCACGTTACTTCAATGACGTCGCTGCACCGCTACTGTCCAATTACATTCCGCGACGGCCTTACGACTTCGAACGCAATCGGAGTCCGTTCGGAGACCAATGACGCAGTTCGGCGACATCCAGTTCCATTCAGCCGCCGTGGAACTCGAATATGACGACTAATAGGACTAATAGGACTCCAATTTCCTTTACCGTATTGTAAAATGCCGTTCGGGTCAGCACGATACGAGCCAGTGGTCTCGGTCCGAATATTTATATATACTATGCATTCCAACTGAGAATAGGACTGTCAGGGTGACATATTGCTCCGAATTTTGCAAAAACTTCATAATTGATGAGTAAGGTGTGCAAAAAAATTCTAACAAAGAAATACTTTTATAACAATATTTTCATTCTAATTGACATATTTTTTATTTAGATTCCCATCAAATCATGTTACCATGTATTAAAATAAGGTGTAAACTAACACGACTTTTATATATACACTATGAACGGCTACACTGATATATTTTACTGTTTTTTTATTGATGAATATTATATTTTAATACGTTTTAGCCTATTCTGGACAAAAACAACCCAAACTCACAAAAATTGCAACAAATTTGGCCCCGTCGTTTTTGACTTATAAGTGATGTAACTAACACGACTTTGTTATTTATATAGATGATATTCCTGCCGCAATAGCGTCAGCGCTAGTCACCGTCGTTTTCCGGTTTGGAGGCATGTGGCATTAGACCTCGCCACAAGATATCAACGCACTATTAACACCTTTGGTGTCTATAGGCGATGGTTGACTCTTTCCATCAGAAGATCCATCTGCTTGTTTGCTATCTTATGATATATAAAATAAAAAAAAAAAGATGAACAGCTATACGATGCTTTTTACTTATTTTTTATTGATGAAAATAATATAGTTAAATTCTTATTTGTTCTTCAATAAATCAGCAATATTTTTGAACAAATATTTTTTGCTGACATTACTAATTTCACACTTCTATTATGAAGTTGATAACAAGCGCAATCTTATTTTCAGTTGGAACGCATAGTACCTACGTTCTTTTGTTAAGTGCGTATTACAACAGATTAAATACGAGTACACCTCCGGACACTTACAGGCCCACATAAACTTCTTGTCTTTCATTGCGTTTAAGAAAAACCGTGGAAGAAGGAAGTTACCTGGGCTCGCCGATAGATGTGCCTGGGAGTTTAATAGCTATCTACTAAATTTTACATAGTGACGTCATAGTAAAAATAGAACACTTTACTAGGACTTCAAGACGTTGAGATTTGATGTCGATCTTGATTTTCGAGAATCCGGGTGAAACTAGCAATTTCCTGGTTTTAGAAAATTAAGAATTTTTAATCTAGAAAAAAATTAGAATCTTAGTGGAAATCGCAGAATTTACATATTTAATATTGATGGAAATATTTAAAGGGTCTTGCGTTTACAATGGAAGAAAGGCAAGCACTTGGAATTCAAGGTCTTTTGGCTGCTGAATATAAAACTCAACAAGAACAGCTTGATATCTGTAGAGTATCTATAGATCGATACAAAGACGATCTAAATAAATACCTTTATCTGGCAGAGCTACAGGTAACGAAGTTGACTTTTTATGTATATATTCCCGCGTTGGTCCGGTTCTTCTTTGTAGAATAAACTATCCGCCAATCTGTTAGGCAGTTCGTAAAAGGCGAACGATTGGCGAAACGTGTGACAACCATTGTATACAGTTCTGCAACGTCTTGCCTGGGTATTCGGTACCACCCCTTTACCTATTCCTGCCACAATAATTTCAAGCATATCATTGTCGTGGTTTTCGTAAACTAAGAAAGAAAGAAAGAAAGAAAGAAAATATTTATTTGCGAGTATAAGGTACAAGTTGTTAAAAATTAATCAAGTTACCAACATATTCTACCATTATATGGTGCGCAAATATTAAAAAATTATCATGTTTAAATACTTAATATTTAAAATATTAAGTATTTAAAACATTATATCAAATTTTCAGAATTACTACCTGATCAGAACGCGGCCACATACAGAGAAGATCCGGCGGAAGAAACTCAGCGGGCTGGTCTTTTTTCTCTATTTTATGTACTTATTACTAATGTACAAGAATGATTTCATATTACAAAAGTTATTTTTATAATTACAAGTTTCATTTTTTGTGTAAAAAAAAAATATAATTTATAAATTTTTCACCATTTTCAAATTTTTACTACATTGAATTTTTTTAAGTCCAATTCAACAAACTTATATTTCTATCCATTAACATATAATTTTATTGGCTAAAAAATCTTTAATATCATAATATGTTTTATCTAACAGCAAATCAAACAATATTTGCGAAATTTATTTATAGGCAATGATTTAACAATATCAGAAATACAATTGTATATAATAATAGACATACAGTACACATTTTTTGTAAAAAAATAATAAATAATAAATATTCACGGGACAAATTACACTTACTGATCTAACCATCAAAGTAAGCAAATTATTTGCTTGTGTTGTGGGTGTTAGTCAACGATATTAATACATAGAAATACATATATAAATACTGGAATATATTTAATAAACACCCAAACCCAGAAATACAAACATTTATATTCATCACAAATGCTTGTCCCCGTCGGGGATCGAATCCGAGCACCGTTGATTGCGTAGTCAGGGTCGCTAGCCACTCGATCAACGCGGGGCGGTTTATTTAATTTTTGGTTAGGCACCTATAATTTCCTATTACTAAAATATAAGTTAGGTACCAGTGGTTTCAGCATTTGTTTTAAATAACTTTTGGTGCTTTTTTACAAATACGCATACCTTTTTTTTACCTTACATTGTGGCATCCCTCCACATGGATAGAGATGGAACATTAACATCATGTTTCTAGGCGATAGCTTCACTTCAACAAGGAGATCCATCTGCTTGTTGTTTATCTAATAATACAAAAAAATTAATAGGTACATAAATATTTTGTTGAATATTATATATATATATATATATATATATATATATATATATATATATATATATATATATATATATATATATATATATATATATATATATATATATATATATATATATATATATATATATATATATATATATATATATATATATATATATATATATATATATATATATATATATATATTATAAAACAGATATACAACGCGAATGTGGAAGGATGTAGGTACCGGGAAGACCAAGACTGACATACCACGATCAGATTGATCGAGTACTGTCCGAAGGTGGTGTCAAGAGTCTTCGCAACCGGCGTGTGTGTATGAAGAGAGTGATGAATGTGGAGGAAGCGAGACAAGCCTGCGAGGATCGTGATGTATGGCACTCGGTTCTCTCTGCCTACCCCGTAAGGGATCTGGCGTGAAGATATGTATGTATGTATGTATGTATAAATATTTCGTTTTAAATTAATTGGTAACAGTTCTCAGTATTATTCATTTTAAATATTTTAGGACACAAATGAAAAATTGTTCTACAGCTTACTTGCACAAAATATTGAAAAGTATATGCCGATTGTTTATACGCCCACGGTGGGCTTGGCGTGCCAAAAATTTGGACTTACATATCGCAGAGCACCTGGTTTATATATTACAATTCATGATAAAGGACGTATACTGGATATACTTAGTCATTGGTAAGTTCTATTATTTAAGTAAGGTAAGGTTATTCTATCTTTGAGCTTTGTAGAATCAATAGTACTGTTGCGAATAATCTAGAAACGTGAAGAGTTGTAACGCTGGAGCGATCTAGAAATAAAAGAAAGAGATAGCTATTTCTATTGATAAACAAAAATAGTCGACCGTTACCCAAATAGTTATGCCATAATTGACCTTATCTTTTGAAAATAGCGTGTACTAGGATTGTTTACAATAACTTGTTTACGATTAGCCTGATTCCTCTATTCGGGATTAATGTGGAACTTTACCATGGGTATAAATAGAGATGTGTTGACAAATAGAGAGCAGTTTTATGCAGTGATCGAAAGCGATAGTACGAGTGACCAGTGTGAAGCGGAGTGACCAGTGTGTAATACAGAGAATAAGAGAAGTGTTTTATTATGTAGTCGGTTAAGTTTAGTGTTAGTACAGCGGGTGTGACTAGTGTTAATCAGAGTATTTAAGTATTACATTGTGTTATTTTGTGTATTTGTGTTGTAAATACACGGTTTAATATGAGTGGCGTTTTCTTGCAAATTACGAACCCGAAGCATGTAACAGTACCAATAAATAAAACCGGACAAGTGAGTGATGGGCTCGTGTCGCTCTTGCTGACTATTAATTAATGCCATGTCTTGTCATGAAAATTACATTTATGCTTGTTATTAGAATAGTGAACAAATAGTCAACTTTCCTGATGATAAAATAAAATCATCACCCACTGATATCAAAGATTTTTATGGTATTTATAGTGCGTTATTATTTGCCAACATAGATTTAATGGTTTTCTCCCCGTGTTGACTCAGATCTCTTTCGAACAATAAATAAATCAATTGCGTTACTGCTAGTCACATCTTATAAAAGATGAAAAATGGTGGTAGAGAGTTCTGCACTGACTTTCCTGGGTTTTGGTGCCATAGTCTTACCTATTCCTGTTGCAATAGCGTGGATGCTTCTCGCTGTCGTGTTCTTGGAGGGTAAGATAGCCGGTTAACTTATTTGGCATTCATCCCAGCAATACAGATAGTAACGCACCATTTACGTCTCTGGTGTCTATTCACGAAGGTTTCGCTTTATATCGGGGAGCTATTAGTTTGTTTGCTGTCCTATTGTATAAAAAATGCGCAAGTTAAGGGCTGCTCTAAACTCTAAGTCGGAGCCCATCAGGGACAAGGGCTGTCGTGTCGTTATACCGGTAGAGGAATTAACAAGGTGGTTGTACATTTCGGGCGAGTGGTGAAAAAACTCCTGAGGTCTTTATAACTTTAAAATTATAAAAGGCATGAAAGGAGAATTAGCGCGGTCGAGATGAGAGTGTTTTGAGAGTCTCAGTGGAATACTCGCGAATCATGTTGGTGGCACAGAATACTGGAGACTATCTCGGAATAGTTAGGAACCGTTTGTTCCAAACCATTCCGAGATATCGCGTCCGTGAGAGGTGTCTGTGTGTGTTGCTTGAATATTACTTGTATGTACATTGACTTATGTTAATCTCCGGTATTCTGTGTCGGAATTAGTCTTGAAATTAAGAGTCGGTGCGAAAATATGAAAGGTCTCGTGTTAGACCGGGCCTTCGTTGAAGAATAGACTAGTTACTAGTGGTAGTAGTAATAGAAGAGTTCTGCCAAGCAGTTCGCAGGAGGAACCATTAGTTATGCGAGTCACTACCATCGTGGTTACTAGCTCGTAGAATTGCATTATCTCGCCTGTTCCGTTTTGAAGGGTAAGGTAAGTAGCCGGTAAATTTACGCATGCGGTATTGAGGTCCCACCACAAGTATAGCGACGGACCATTGACATTGGTTGATGGTCGATAGTTGTGTCTTTCCTTCAGAAGAGTCATCTGCTGGTTTGCTGTGTTATGACATAAAAAAGGCATAACCCTTTGATTCGGTCATATAGAAAGATTTGCAAACATGTAAATGACTCTCCTGATGGAAATAGACAACTATCGCCTATCTATATGTACCAAATATATTAAATGGTTTGTACGTGTGGAATGGTATTCAAAATATCATTTAAGATTTTTTTTATACCATAAGATAGCAAACAAGCAGATGGGTCTCCTGATGGAAAAAGTCAATCATCGCCTATAAACACCAAAGATGTTAATGGTGCCTTGCTGTCTTGTGGCGAGATCTAATGCACGTGCGTAAGTTTACCGGCTACCTTATCCTCCAAATCGAAACACGACAGTGACAAGTACTGACGCTATTGCGGCAGAAATAGGTAAGGCGGTGTTACCAGACTCGGGTGAGATCATTGATATTGCTGACTTTGTTTTTCATTTCATTATTAGGCCTGAGCATGACGTACGCGCAATTGTATTCACGGATGGTGAACGCATTCTTGGACTGGGTGATTTAGGAGCTTATGGTATGGGTATCCCGGTGGGCAAGCTGGCGTTATACACAGCGTTGGCTGGTGTAAAACCGCATCAATGCTTGCCCGTTACTTTGGACTTTGGCACAGATAACGAGGTTAGTGATATATTACAAACGTGTGCTAAATTTAAACTACGAAGAAGCTCACTCTTTGAGAAAAACTAATTGAAATCGGCGAACAGAAGACTGCAACTTATCAATATTTAACTGGATTTAGTTAGATTAGTAGAAAATCATTAGATTCATTCATCACACTGATTTTTTTTTCGTCTTTACTTTGCGATTGTAATATTTTATTCAAATAATTTATTAATAATTCATTACCTACGCTTGATATTTAGTGTATTTTCACCCGACTAAAAAACGGAGATTATCAGTTTAAAATGCATGTAATATTGTTGGGAATGTATAGTATTTGAGTATGATGCCTCAATAGGCATCCAAGCACTTGTATTAAGTTTCGTTTGTAGATTTGTATGTTTATCCACGAATATCTCAAAAACTAAAAGTCATATCGAGATAATACTTTTTTATTTAATTCAGGTATATTCTAAATTAGGGAACTGTCCAAATTTTATCAAAATCGGTTCAGTAATTCTTCAGATAAAAGGATAAGTTTATATTTGAAGTCAGATTAAGTTTTTCAATTACTATTATTTACTGTAATTTTGATGAGAAAATGATGTCAAGTTTACTTACTTAAACAACCGCAAAGTTTTTAAGTATTTTGTATCTATAGGAAAAAACAAAATATAGGATTTTTTAAAGTAATTTGGCTATAGGAGTCGGGGTATCAGAACGTTTTAGAAAAATGCTCTCTAACCAAAAATTATTTGCCAATTCCTAATCTAGAGTCTTGTGTGGTAAAGTTCTGTACCATCTCGTCAATGTTTGGTACCATGACTGTCTTGCCATTTCCATCTATAATAGCAGTAGTTGTGTTACTATTGTTGGTTTTATTACCAATTAACTCGAATTATTATATAATTAGTACATAGTAAATGTATAATAATCGTGACCTTTTCAACGAACCACAGTCGACTGAATCTTCTCAGTATTCTTAAACAGACCTTTATAAGACTATAATAATCGACACAGATACCAAAGTAATATATAATTATCACGGAGCAGATACAAAGTAATTATATTCTACATGACTATAGTTTACATTGATGTTTATTTTTGGAATGGACCTTAACCAGAAAGAAGGAAATGTCTGCATTTTTAAAAAGTGAAATTTATATTCGAAGTATTGAAGACCTAACCTGTAATAGAATAATGAATTAATTAAAAAAGCGAATATTCATACTTTTTCCTTTTCATTACTTTAGTTTAATAATTGGGTATTTCATTTATTTAAATTTCGCTCGATGCTCTTCTTCCATAATATGCTAATTACACTTTATTCAAATTAAGCAATTCAACGATACTCAAGCCTGAATTTTCTTACGCTTTTACATTTAAATTTTCTTCTAAAGAAATTGGAATATTTTATTGTTGGTTCTGTACATATGCTCACGGAACACGGAGGAATGTTTAATTTGATCTCTAGTGACTGAATTCAACATAATTTCATTTAAAATCGTTTTCTCACTGTCAATATTTGCGTTAGCTAAATTCTTCCAGGCTTCTGTTTTGACGAATCTAGAGCAGTTTTGTTCAATTTGTAAAGGGTACAGACTACTTAATACAATTATTTAAATAAACGACCCAGTCGAGAGTAAAATTTCTATTACAAGCCCTATAGTTAAATACGGTGACACCGTAGGATTTTCCCAAAGAGCATTAGGTACTTTGCACAAAATTTGGATTCAAGTACGTAAGTTAAGTACGTACGTAAGTGCATACCATCTTTTTTTTAAATTGACCCTATGCTGAGGGTTGCTTTTTTGTTTTTTAGGAGTGAAACTACACCTATTCGAAAATAAGTTTAGTATTGTAGATTCGAGTATGTAATCAATCGAAGTCATCTTTAAATTAAATGTGTTATTGGATGATTCGCACGAATTTGAATCGCACGAAATGTGTGAATCGACATTTTTTAGTAATATTATTTTTCCTGTAGGCGATTCTCACGAAGTTCATTTTTTGGTGTGCGAATCGACAACTCCAAAAATATGTAGTAGACTTTTGGCACATATATTATTTAACAGAGCAAAAAATAAAAAGTAGGGGAAGACCGGGTAATGGGAATCAGCGGGCAATGGTAGTCACCAACATATCTCCAAAACTACAACTGCTAGAAATACGTTTACTGCCGTCCCCGCCCCGCTTTGTCCCCCCGCTAGCGGTGCAAGAGCGCCGCGCTAGTATTGTGGCGGTCTCGGGAATGAGAAGTGTATTTTGTTTTTGCGGCTCGCCGATGTAAATTTTTTTAAGACGCAAAATAAGCTGTAGGTATTCTAATTATTGATCTACTAGTATGTGTTTTTTTTACTCCATTACTCGTATATTCAGTATAACGATTTTATACTCAAATCCATATGGGATTTGAGTATAAAATCGTTATACTGAATATTTGTTAAATATTCAGTATAACGATTTTATATATAATAATAAATTGCTTAAATATATTTTTTGTTTCTTTTTTTTCTTCATAAAATGCTTGTGGGTAATGAGGATCGGGTGACCCCCATTTCCCGCTAGTGATCACGATATAATTTTAGTATTTTTATTTTAGATGTAGACGTATTTTGTGATGAAGATTTTCAACCAGCCGAGTTGCTCAGATCTGATTGAAATTAATAGCCCAGCGTCAGACCAAGAAAGCTTGTTAGTGCCTGGCACATCAATGCAAGCTGCTCCAGCAGCCTCTAGTCTTGATATTGTGTCGAAATTAATTAAGTTGCCAAAGAAAACTAATACCCACAATGCTAAATAAAGTCGCCAGAAGCAGTATGCCAAAATTTTAACATCCACGCCAACAAAAGAAAACTTGTTAGAAAAAGAAAATAAGAAAAGTAAAGCCTTCTGCCAAGCCAAGGATAAAAGTAAGGGACAAAATATAACTAAGGGAAAGGGTCAAGGAAAGAAGACTAAAGTGTCGAAGAAGGAAACCGAAAGAGTAAAGAGGAAGGTTCTCCAGGAATCAAATTATACTTCTGTTTCAGACGTGGCTACTGATGGTTTATGCCAAGACGATGAGCTAGATGATGCTGACGATGCAGGGAATACGTGCTAAATCTGTAACGAATTCGGCCGAAATAATGAGTTTTGGTACAGGTGTACTTCATGTGGTTTATGAGCTCACGCAGATTGTAGAGGTGGGAGTCGCCCAAGGGTTATATTTGCGATTTGTGTTAGATTTTTGTATGATCTTCATTGCCCACAAGGTGACCACAATTATCCTAACCTCAGTGCAATGGGAGTCAAAATAGATATTTTTTTTTACTTTTATATTTCCTAAAGATGATTATTAAAGTGATCATTACTGATTCGAAATGATAGTCAATTAAGTATATTTTATTATGAGGCAGTTGTAATAGAGATTTAGTTTAATTTTATTTATTTATTTCAATTATTGCTTAAGTGATCCCCATTACCCCTTTCTACCTTACAGTCACGTTCACCCGTTTCAGAAATAATAAGAATACGAATAATTAATCGAAGTTTAGCAGCTATTTTACTCGAAACTGGGAAAGCCATGTATAGTCGTTTTATGACAAATTTAAGTGTTAATTCATTTACTATATTTTTTCATTGATGAATGTTCAAATTGCAATAATCTATTACTTTGTGAACGAGATTTGATAATTTTCAAGTCCTCAAATCATGTCACAGGGAATGAAGAGAACGTTTAGAAATTTTTATTTTAATAAAGACATTTTTGAAGGAAGGAAGGAAGGAAGGAAAAACATTTCCTTGCCAACAAAGGTTACAGCCTTTTGCAAAAACACCGGCTATTATGTGAGTATGTTTGTGCATAATAGGGTCATTAATTAATTACAGAAATTACTGCAAGATCCATTCTACATTGGTTTACGGCAAAAAAGGGTTCGTGGTAAAGAATACGACGACCTTATTGACGAATTCATGTATGCTTGTACCAAGAGATTCTGCACGAATGTACTTTTACAGGTATCATAATATTACAAATAAATTTAGATTTTTTTATACTATAAGATAGTAAACAAGGAGATGGGTCTCTCCTGGTGGAAAGAGTCCATCAACGCCTATAGACACCAACGATGTTAATGGTGCGTTGTTATCTTGTGGCGAAGTCTAATGTCATATGCGTTACGCCAGCTCTTTTGCGGTTTCCACGATTTTTCAATTTTTTGGTGGGCAAAATGGATGTTATCCATCACCGCATTCCTAATAGCTTATAACGACTATCACGTAATTCTTGCAATAACCGAGATTGATATATTTATGTGCTCATCTCAGGTATGGGGGTGCTATAAACTATACTATGAACAGTAATTGTTTTATTATTGAGAAAACTTCGGGTAACACCGAAAAATCCTTAAAACCTTTGCCTATAGGTACCGGAGATACCTGGAACTTCATTACTTGAGCTGAATACATTATGATGCTAGACCAGGAGGTTGTCACATTATAATTGTGTTGAATTAAAATGAATACTATTATATACAAGTTAAGCACAGCGGATTGAAGATCGAAAGACGTCCCTAGTTCATCGGTAAACCGTAAACGGAGACAGAGTGATTTTTTTTATCATTAGATATCATTAGATAAAAAAAAACACTAATCACTAGCACACAAGCAGATGGCTTTTCTGATGGAAAGACAAACCATTACGTATAGACACCAAAGATGTTAATGTGTTGCGATCCGTGTGGCGGGATGTCAATGCCATATGTATAAGTCTACCTTACTTTCCAAACTGGAACAAGACAGTGACAACTATTGACGCTATTGCGGCAGAACCAGATAAGGCGGTAGTAACTAATACCCGAGAGAGACATTGTGGAGATCTACAACCTAGTAGACGCGTTGGTGGTGACACTTATGGCCATTATAGAATTGTAATATAGACACGCATGTCATCAGAATTCGCAAGTTTATTAGGTGGCGATATCGCCGTACCTAGTAAATATTTTAAGAACTCTAACGACTCGGTCGCTTAGCGTCTTATTTGTGTAAGCTTTAAAATGACCATATTCTTGCCATCCTAACTCGTCGAGGAAGCCTAACAGCCCTTTCATGAGGGATAAAGCTTTAGCGATTGATCTTAGTTATGCAAAGCCCGGCCGGTAGTTCCCCACACTCTCTCAATGATTACGTGGGCAGCCGTTTCTTCGGCCGTTTCTCTGCTTAGAGAACTGTCTGTAACACCTAAACATTTATTTTATTTATTTAATATTTTATTATATACAAGTAAATATAACAATAACACGAGTATAAAGAAAAGCTTACAAAATTTACCTCTAAAGTACAAAGATTTCTTCCAGTCTACCCAGCTTATGAAGCTATATTATACAAACTCTAAAAGTTTCTAAATAGGTTTAAAACATACTAGTTGTGCGACCGAGCTTCGCTCGGATGATTTTTTTAAATGAAAATGGATTAAGGTGGAGATGACTTATTTAGATCAATTTTAAAATATAAAACTAATTATCTAAATAAAATATTTAGTCAAAATCGTTTGAGCTTTTCCGGAGAAACCAATTAATTACACATACAAAAAAAACTCGTTTAAAGGACATAGAAAGACAGTGGAATTGAAAAACTTGAACTAAAAGGAGACTAAAGGACAAAACAATGCCATTAACCCTCCCATCGCAAATCACAACCCCACCCTAAACTGCGGTTCGGTCTCACAGGACACCCTTTGGGCGGCCCCCCAATTTTAAACTCTGGCTGAGCTCTGTGCTCGCCCACGCGCCTGGTCAAGCTGTAAAGGCCCATAAGGTTATCAGCAATTCAGTCATTCTGAAAAAGAAATCGCCCAGGTTTGATACCACCGCCTTTCCTATTCCTGCCGCATTAGCGTTAACGACTGTCACTGTCGTGTTCCAATTTGGAGGGTAAGGTAGCTAGTAAAATTATAGATGTGACATGAATACCCCGCTACCACACAAGGATAGCAACTCACCATTAACATATTTGGTGTCTATAGACAATGGTTGTCTCTATTCATCAGAAGAGCCATCTGCTTGTTAGCTATCTTATGATACATAAAAAAGTACAAACACACACACACACACACGCACACACACAAAATAGTAACAAGATATTATTTTTAAAACATTTGTTTTGACCCTTTTTTGATCTGATATGTTTTGCATGGCGTCTCGTCTCGTTTTTCTACTTTCGTGACCTTCCTGACGTATCCAGGTCCCAAACTCAAGCTGTCATTTCTGTTATATAGTAGTATAGTTATCTCAAATATTAGACCCTTTTATTATTGCACTTGTACATAAATTTCACTTTTACACATAATTTTTAATATATTACTCGACCGGTTTTACTTTTTAAAGCATCTTCAGGATGCATCTTCATCTTAATATACTTGAGTGATTAATCAGGTAAGTATATTATATCCTGGAGATCAGTGAAATTTATGTATAAGTGGAATAATAAAAGTGTCTAAAAACAATGGAATTTGGCCACCACCAATTGGGTTCCAAGTGCCGACGATAGTAAGTTTAGAATATTATCTCAATTAACTTATATCTTCACTAGTTCGAAGATTTTGCATTAGAGAATGCGACGAGACTCCTAGCAAAATATAGAAACGATTATTGCACATTCAATGATGATATTCAAGGCACAGCGAGTGTCGCTGTGGCGGGACTTTATGCGGCGGTCCGAATAACAAAGAAGAAACTAAGTGAAAATATATATATGTTCCTTGGCGCTGGATCGGTATGTTATTTTAATTTTATGTATTTATTTATTCAGTAAACTAACAGAAATTTAACGCAATATTTTTAATTACTAGATAACAAAATAAGCCAGTTTTCGTTTCCGTAATTAGGCAGCGATGTAGTTGCAACAAACGTACCATTGAGAAAAATATAAAAAAGTTAACTTAAAAATTAATTGCCCAAAATTAAGTATAGCAGAATTATTAGATTGTTTTACGTAAAAGGGATCGATATCACTATTAACTTGATTAAGATAATCAGTAGCACGTATTACGAATTTGTTTTTCCAATAGTTTGTGAAAACAAAAGTTACATACAGCAAAGTTGGGCTATGAGCAGATCTATTGAGAAAATTTATGCATATTTTGCTCAGTAACTCTCGTTATTGATATAGCTATTAAGAATGATTATTATATTTTTATATCATAGAATAGCAATCAAGCAGACGGTTCTTTTCTCTTCTTCTGTTACATCCTCGATATATACAGGTATATACTCAATATATACAGGTTAATGATGACTAGGCGTCTGATCAGCCCACATGATTTCCTCCTATTATTATTTTAGGGATTTGTAAGGCAGTTTGAGTCAGACCGTAAGCGAGTGAACACTTGCTAGATTTCTTATAAATATATCTCAATATAAATATATTAATTCTGCAATTAAAAATTCTTGTTTTAAAAGTAGCCTTGCGTTTTTTGATGTAATATGTAGCTTTTTACGAGATCTTTTGCAAAAAGGCAGATATATTTTTAAAAAAGGACCCGGAACACCACTTGATGAATTATTTATTTAGCTTACTATTAATTATTAATATTTAAAATATATTAATTACTAGTATGATCATGCGCGTAAATTAATATTCATTTCGTCGCATCTATTAAGAGGTTAATATTACTTGGCCATGACGGAATGAACGCTGATTTATACTCACGATAAAATGGGTTTAATTGTAAAAACTAATAGCAAAACATTTTTGATAAATAGGCGGCAACCGGTATAGCAAAACTTACAGTTGCAGCTATGGTTGAAGAAGGGCTCAATGAAAAGGATGCTCAGGCCAAAATTTACATGTTTGATGTAGATGGACTTTTGACAAATAAAAGAGAAGGCGGTGTACCGGATCATGCTAAAGATTTTGGCAAGGATTTGGAGCCACAAAAAAATTTTGAAAAGTGCGTCGCTGACGTCAAACCGAGCATTTTAATCGGTATTTTAATAGACTTTATTTTTTTTTATATTTATTTCTTTATTTTGAAGGATAGTACACAAGCAAATAACTCACCTGATGGAAAGAGAAAACCATGCCTTATAAACACAAAAATGTTAATGGTGCGTAGCGGCCAAGCGAGACGTTGCGGAACTCTACCATTTAGTATTAGCGCTGGTTTAGCGTTTTGACAGTTTAGCCAATCCGTGTCCTCTGACGACCTGCCTAGTAGAACGCCAGTTAGTCTATTCAAAAGGGATCCGGATCAATACGGGGTAAAAGTTTTGACGTGATTGAGTAACAAAAATCCATCCAAACATCTAAACTTTCGTAGTTATAATATTAATATAGATAATGGACGCGGACCTACACAAGTAACTTTTCTTTGTGTTACATAGTAACATTTTTTGATCATAACTGTTTCATTGCAGGGTGTTCAACAGTCGGTGGTTCTTTTACCCCTAATATTTTGAAACAAATGGCTAAAAACGTTGAGAAACCTGTGATATTTGCCCTTTCAAACCCCACAAGCAAAGCAGAATGTACCGCTCAAGCTGCTTTTGATAACACTGAGGTATATTTATATAATCATCGGTTATATTTATTATCTCAATTAGTTATGCCAGAATTTTGATTAAGTTGTCTACATTTATTTCACGTACTGACTCACATATAACATGTAGACCTAGATATTATTTCTAATTAACTGCCAAATCTTGAAAATAGCTGTTAAATTTAATGGAATTCTTTTGAGTTTTATGTGAGAATGATTTTTTTAGCTGTATGAATTCCAGCAGCAGCAGGAGTGTGTAAAGCGGTAGTATTAAATTGGGCAAGACGTTGCAAAACTCTACCTTCCATAATAGAACAGCCCAAGATGCAAAATAAGGGTTTACTCGAGCGTCATGTGGACCTATTGGGTTTTGTAGATTATATGATAGGAAAATAAATGGTTATATAATGTATTTCAACGGTGGGGAAAAAAGCTACAAAAAAGTAAAAACCGGGGTGTCGTTGTATTATGGACTACGTAACGGCTAATATTTGATATGGTAACATTTTTCATTCGTTGTACAGATATCGTCGGTTATCGGTTCGGTCGCCGTCATCTATTTGCGTTCGCAGTAATTCTTCACTTTTTTATATGAGGGTTCATGTTTATTATTAGACTGCTATTTAAAATGCCTTTCAAACGGTATACGTTCCTTGTATTTTGATTTGGCTTTCTGAAGATTTTTTGGCCTATTACTCTTTTTCACGTAAATGCTATAAGCATTATGTATATTCGCTATAAGCATTTACAAGAGTCTTTACAAGAGTTCTTTAATTAAAATGTATCGAACGTCATAGCTGCTCTAGGCCAAAAGATATCCGACTGCCCGTTATGAAAGCAGACGTATCCACCTTATAAACAGCGACATGGGAACATTGCAGTGCATCTAATTGAGGTATAGTGATTAATTGCTAGCTAAAACTAATAAAATCTGACGTTTCGAGTTTAGCGTAAGGGAGTGGGAGGGTCACAAATTAAGAAAAACGTTATCTTTATATTCTCGTGCGCATCTGAATTTTTCTTTTGTTTTGAAGAAAATTATGTAAGAATAACGAAAAAAATGTTATCTCTAAGCTGCAACAAGCCGAAGTTATTGATTTTTTTATAGATGTCTGCCTTTATCTATATAAAAGGCTTATGTTTGGTGAAGAACCTCAATATTATGTGAGGTAATACTATGTTAATATGATGCGCTCAAGTAAATCCTACAGTCCCCTTTTGAGCGCTCCTATTACCAGTTACACACATATGGCGAATCTTTTACAGCGTAAACGACTGAGTGAAAATGGGGGAAAGATTCACGGCTAAGCGAAGTGGTGGCCCTTACATATTTCACTATTAAGACAGACCTGCCTTGTTTCCATCCAAGTTTAATTTCATTCATACAAACACGTGAATTCTTAAAAGGCGAAATATTGGAGGGTAAGGTAGCCGATGTATGTGGCATTACCATCCAGGTATACGGACAGCATTTCACCATCTTTAGTTTTCATAGACGACCCAACTAGTTGGCTATATACAGCCGACAATATCAGTATAATATCTCGCTTTTACTTGTAATACGAACTAATGCAAAAGCGAGTTGAACTTATGCCCAGTAGTAAACAGAAAGCCGATGATTTTTTTTATATCATAAGATAGCAAACAAGCAGATGGGTTCCCTGATGGAAAGAGGCAACCATCGCCTATAGACACCAAAGGTGTAAGAGGTGGCCTATTGGCTATGCGAGTCACTACCATCGTGGCTACTAGGTGGTAGAGTTCTGCATTGTTTCGCCCGGGTCTGGTACATACATACCCTTACATATTCCTGCCGCAACAGCGTCGGTGCTTGCAAGTGTCGTGTTCCGGTTTGGAAGATAAGGTAGCCGGTAAACTTGTGTATGTGGCATTAGACCTCGCCATAAGATAGCAACGTACCATTAACATCTTTGTTGTCTATAGGCGATGGTTGACTCTTTCCATCAGGAGACCAATCTGCTTGCTATCTTATGATATACAAAAAATTAGTAATTCCAGTTTTGTTTAAATTAGAAGCGATTGTATTTACGAATGTCAAACGTAATTGTAGGGTAGATGTGTATATGCATCCGGCTCTCCTTTTCCACCAGTGAACTACAATGGCAAGGAATACAAAACTGGTCAAGGGAATAACGCATATATATTCCCCGGAATAGCGCTCGGAATTATCATGGCTCGTGCTCACATTATACCAAAATTTATCTTTTTAGCGGCCGCAAGGGTATGTAATTTATCACTACTACTTATACAGTAAGTACCAAAACCGTGTCCGACCCGACACAGATATGTAGGTGGGATAGTGACAATATAAAAATAATAGAATAATTCTTTGTTATATATTACTAGCTGACCCGGCAAACGTTGTTCTGCCTTTTTAATTACTCTTATTTTTTGTTCTATATTTTCTCACTTTAAACTTTCCTGGACTTTAGCAATTAATTAAAAACCAAAATTAGCCAAATCCGTTCAGCCGTTCTCGAGTTTTAGCGAGACTAACGAACAGCATTTGATATATATATATATATATATATATATATATATATATATATATATATATATAAGGAAAGAGTCAACCATCGCCTAGACACTAAAGATGTTAATGGTTGGTTGCTATTTGTGGCGAGGTCTAATGCCACATGCATAAGTTTACAACTACCTTAGCCTCCAAATTGGAACACGAAAGTAACTAGCACTGACGCTATTGCGGCAAGAATAGGTAAGGCGGTAGTACCAGACCCGGGCGAGACAATGCAGAACTTTACCACCTAGTAAATTCTGTTTATAAAAACTAGCTATTGCCCCGTGATTAAAATTCGACAGGAATTCAATTAAAGTACAAATACTGTTAGATAAATTACAGGATGAACAAACTATGGCTTAGTTTATATTATAATTTGTCTAATAGACTAGCTATCAATCCCGTTTTGGTCCGGACTCCTTTGAAGAATAGACCAACTGCCGTTTTACCACTGTATTGGCGGGTCGGAAAAGGTTACTGTTATACGTGTCATTACCATCATGACTGCTAGGTGGTAGAGCTCCGCAACGTTTTGTCCGGGTATATTTAGTACCACCGCCTATTCCTGCCGCAATAGCGTCAATGCTTGTCATTGTCATGTTCCGGTTTGGAGGGTCAGGCACTCGGTAAACTTATGCATGCGGCACTGCCATCCCGCCACACGGATAGCAACGCACCATTACCATCATTGGTGTCCATATGTGATGGTTTCACTTCCCATCAAGCAATTTGAATATTTGCTATCTAATGATTTTAAAAAATCACAAGCAAATCATTTGCTTACTTTGGAATTATATCAATAATCGGTCTAAGTTGTCCAGGCATATTTGTTTATTAGTATTTCGACAGCCTCGTCAGTCGAGTGGTTAGCGAACTTAATCACAAGTCGATGAGACTCGGGGTAAATTCCCAACAGGGACAAACAGTTGTGTGATGAGCATGTTTGTACTTATAGGTCTAGGTGTTTGTTACGAGTACTGTTTATATGTCAATGTATTTCTATGTATTAGTATCGTTCGTCGGCTAACAACTATGACACACGCAAAATAATTTGCTTTGGGCTTAGGACAATTCGTGTAATTTGTACACCAATATTATTATTATTAATATTTATGTTCGGATATTCATAATAATACTGTTCTAAAATATTTTCTAAGAACTGTTTGTCAACTGACTTTAAATATAAACAAATTCAGTATCAAACGCATGGTTATGTCTGTAATGATTATTTTTATTAATTTCATTTATGTCTAATACATATTATATATAAATATTAGCTACCTGTACTTCTTCTCCATATACAGTTTAACTGTTCCGTGCTCGTACTCTTCAATCCACGCAATTTTCATAAAAATGGGCTCAGAGTTTTCGCTTAACGTATTAAATTAGAAATAAATATGTTTTCCTATTTCAAATTGGTCCTGTTTAGCATCAAAAATCTATTATCATTTCTCAAATAATAAATTACTGTTGATAATGTCTAGATAATGACTACAGATGCGAATGGACAGAGCGTTTGTTACTAACCGTATAGTTAGTTATAATATGGTCTAGGGGCATCGCCTTTGGTATAGAAATATAATACCGCATTTGTGTTCGATATTCGCCTCGTTATTCGACGAACACTTGACGAAACATTCGTATACGAGTGCCGTCGCGAACTTACTGTTCACACATTCGTGGTGTGACATTCGTACACGAACATGGAGTACGTGAAAATAATGGCGACATGCATGCTACATCTATTGAGTTTATACAATTATTTAGATATCCTGCGAAATAAAGTAAATTTCATAAAATCCCATACTAGTTTATATACGGTTCCATGTATCGTTTTTCTTTTGTCTATTTTTATGATTGCATTGTTTTAGGTTCCAAATAATTATTTTAAGTAAAAAAATTAAAAAATCCCAGTTGTTTTAGAAAAAAAATCCATTATTAGGATAAAAAAAAATTCTCAAAAAAATATAAAATAATTCATATTTTTTTGAGAACCACCATCCCTTAGCCCGTCATCCGTTTTCGGCTTGACGTTGATTTCGGGGACACTCTGTATATTGGAAGTTATTAGAAAGTATTGTGCATAACATCAGCGCTTATTACTGTCACCTTCCTGTTTGGAGGGTAAGTTAGCTGATAAACTTATTCATACGGTACTACCATTTAACCACACGGATTATTATTTTTGTTATCTATAAGCGATGGCTAATCCCTTACATTAGGAGAGATATCTGCTTGTTTGTTATTTTATAATATAAAAAAAGTTATGACCTTAATATATATATCATGTTGATGTATTTCAGAAACTCGCAAACTTCGTGAGCGAAGATGATTTGGCTATAGGTCGTATATATCCACCATTGAGTGATGTAAACAAGGTATCACTTGAAATTGCCGTAGATGTCGCCTTGTACTGCTACGAAAAAGGTAATAATTGTCTTTTAGCGTTGGTCGAGTGGTTTCCGAGTCTGACTACGTTAGGGGTCGGGTTTGATTCCCGACAGCGTTTGTGTGATGAGCATTTTTGGGTTTGGGTGTTTATTCATGTATTTAATTATACATATATTTCTATACATTAATATCTTAACCTTCATGTCACAAGCTAATAATTTGCTTACTTTAGAGTTCAATAATGTCTGTCATTTGTCCAAAGATTATTCTTATTATTGATGTTAACTAAACTTATTTTCATAATTTATTCCTAGATTATTTCATATTATACCATTTTATGGGTCTATCAATATAGGAATCTGTACTAATAGTACGGTATAGGGTTCGAATCTAAGATTAGTATCCTAACCTTATTAACCTTTATTATATATAGTTATTGTCTTTGTATTCATTAATGTTTAAATCTATATACATAAAAATCAATCCCTATTTTCCTTGGTTACGATATCACGCTTGAATGGCTGGACCGATTTTGCTAATTCTTTTTTTGTTGTGTTTGTAATTGTCAGGAGTAGGTTCTTATAAAAGACAATATTAAGAAAATTGCGCGGAAAATGAGAAAATTTAAGTATACTTAACCACCATATAAAGTTCAGTGCCCTTCCGGCTGTCTGGAAGGACAATCCCATATACTTATTTAAATTACGTGTCACGTTGTTTGTCCGCTATAAATTTCTAATATGTATGGCAAAACAACGTTTGCCGGTTCAGTTAGTAATATATATATACTAAAAGCCCTGATGATGCTCTAATAGACCAACCGGTTAACTTTAAAATAATATAGTTGTGAAACAGTACAAGAGTATAACGCAATCAATACGATACAGTCTCACCAAGTGTCGACGATGGAAAGCATACACCAGGGACTTTCAAGTCAAGAGTAAGTAACCAGTCAAAGCAATGACGTTACTTTTCACCCTTTGTCTGGATAGATTTGGTTTCACAAGATATTCCCGAACTTAACTCTGGTAGAGCACTTTGCTTGCCCAAAAACCGACGTCGCACTAGTGTAAATGGTTACTAAACCTACTAAGCATACGTGTAGATTGTGCTTATTCTATCGCATCGACTACGAAGATGCAGTTATTCTGGAATAACCTTGAAGAATAGACTATCGGCCAGTCTACAGTTGCTTGGCGGTTCTTGAGCGCTCGACTACGTGATGGAGATCGCTTTGCGCACGGCAAAGTAAACCGTATTACGAAAGCTTTGCGGTACACTATTCATTTTTGCACAAGTCAAGAATAGCGGTCAAGAGACGTGCCGGGAACTACACCGGGAGTTTAAAGAAGATACTCTTTTACTTTACGTCATTTTTAATATTTAACTGGTAAAATATTGTACATACTAAAAGAAGGTGTTCAGTACTTTTGGTATGGATAGTCACGCATGGCGCATTAAAGTTCATTGCTTAAGAACTCGTGACTAGATTCGTTAGTACAACGTGCGGTAACCACACTTTTTGAATTACTGCACTAATGTTGTTAAGGTTTACTATGGTGTTAAGCAATGTTCACTTTTTTATATTTTTGTTTACTTATGACAATTAACTATCGTGTCCTTCAATATGTACAATCTTTTAGCAGTCAACATGTATTAATTACTTGCAATTAAATTAATTCTTAAATAAGTAAAGAAATAAAGTATCTCCCCGATGAGGTAGTCAGAGGTACAATTAGTATAATCACGATTAGCCGAAGATACTTAGTCCCACAATGTGGCAAGCCTATCGCCAACTGGGCACTTTCCAATCTTGAGCAACGTTGTGTTTATCAGAAAACTGAAAACACTTTTTTGAATTGCCTGACCGGGGAATCAAACCCGAGCCTTCATGTGGTCAATACCGACACCGAACCACTACAGCTTTTTAAATTAAAATTATATAAGATTAACTGTTTAATTAAAATTGTTGATCAAAGTAAATAAAAGTTAAACAGTAGAAAATGCAATATGTAACAGATGGAGGGATCAATCAAAATATTTGTAACAAAAAGGAATTGCAACAGCACTGGGAAATAATTTTTGTATTCCACCGTCGTCACAATATCTCGTTTTTATTAGATTCGTTTGTGGAAGAGCGGAACAATAATTGCTTTTGCTCGGTATTAGTCTAAAAGTTGCTTTATTGAAATAATATTAGACAGCGTTGGTTTGAACAGTATACGAGCTTGTGAATAAACCGAAATACGGTTTTTGCAATGGTGTTTTGATTGAAGAAAAATATACAGGAAATATCTGAATGTTACGTTGCTATCCTTGTAGCGGGGTCATGCCACATGCATAAGTTAGATTTGGTTAAACTTTACACTACCTTACCTTTGGACAACACGACAGTGACAAGCACTAACGCTATTGCGGCAGGAATAGGTAAGGTCGTGGTACCAGATCCGGGCGAAACAATGTCACCTTTATCACATAGTAGCCATGATGATAGCGACTCCAAAGCGCTTCGTACGCTTCTTACGAACTGCCTGGCAGAATAGCAGATGATCTATTCTTCAAAGAGGCCAAAAATATCAGGTACCTTTAGGAAAACTATAAATAGTTAAAGCCATTGTCTTTTTTTATATATCTAGCACATAATAGCGATTGTTCTTCTCACCGGGACAACTAATATTACAGAGCTAAGAAATATTAACGGGGCTATTATATATAGGGACTCTTCTGATGGAAAGGCACACATCGCCTGTAAGCACCAAAGATCTTAACGGTGCATTGCTAATCGTGTGGCGGGATGATAATGCTACATGCATAAGTTTACCGGTTATCTTAAACACCAAACTGGAACGCAATAATGATAAGCACTGACTATGTTACGGTAGGAATAGGTAAAATGGTAAAAGTTCATACACTGGTTCATACACTCTTCACATTGCCAATCAAACGTCTCGACAAGTCTCGTCTTTATAAAAGCTAGCATCATCTAATTGTTCTTGGATCATGTGACGTAAAAATATAAGAAAGAAATGACAAATTTCTTCTGTTACACCTTCATTCCTTAGAAAACTATGTGTAGTGTATGTGTTATCTGTGGATTATACAATTCGTTATTTGTATTGTAAGTGTGAATAGGTGGGGCACGCGCTATTGTAGGTAAGGTATGGTTTGGCCTCACAGACCACAGTACGATTCGGGCCGTCAATAAGTGCATATGCGTGTATACTGTTAGACTATGCCCAGGTATAACAGTGAACTCTACACTATGTGAATAACCTACAGATTAGAATATACTTCTATTTTATTAGCTGACCCGGCAAACGTTGTTCTACCTTTTTTTCTATATTTTCTCACCTTTTAAATCTTCCCTGGACTTCAACAATTAATTCAAAACCAAAATTAGCCAAATCGGTTCAGCCGTTCTCGAGTTTTAGCGAGACTAACGAACAGCAATTGATTTTTATATATATAGATACTGTGTCGGTAACAGTATGAAATATAAATATATCAGATGTTCTATTGGTAATTAGTTTCTCCAGACATATAAAATGGAGATTCGGCGTTAGGTTATAAATTTGTTTTTTCAGATATTGCTACTACATACCCAAAGCCAAAAGACATGAAGGCCTACATTTCGGAGAGACTCTACAAATTAGAATATGATAACTATTTACCACACTTTTATAAATATCCAAAACTACCCGATTTTAAAGTGAAGTCAGTTGACGAGGTTTATAGCGAAGTGGTGTACGTATTAACGTTACTTTATTTAATACTTTTTGCTTATTTTTATAAATATATATTTGCATCGCTGTATTAGTAAATAGAAATAAATGAATAATAATTTTCTTGAGATACTATTTTTGTGTATCGTCTGAAATATTATTCCCAATATGTTCAGAGTTTTGCTATCAGAGAAGTAGTAGTTCTACATAATGCATGCAGTTTCAGTTATAAGGCCAAGTCACGTCTAGATCGATTCAAATATGCTTGAATATTATTTAAGCAAAGAGCTTTTTAGATGATGTAGGAACTGGTACTAAAACATAAGCACTTAACAATATAATTCCAATTTATAAGTCTTGGTTTATAGAATTTACCCCGTTTTGGTCGGGGCTCCTTTTGAAGAATAGACCATCTCTCGTTCTGCCACTCATAAGTGGCGAACGATTGGCTAGAAGAGTAACTTCCATCGTGGCTTGGCTACTAGATGGGAGAGTTCTGCATTGTCTCGTCCGGTATCACCGCCTTGCCTATATCTGTCGCAATAGCATTAATGCTTGTAAATGTCGTGTTCTGGTTTGGAGAGTAAGGAAGCCGGCAAACGTATGCATGTAGCTATGTATGCCACAACGATATCAATGCACTATTAACATCTTTGGTGTGTATAGGCGGTGGTTGTCTTTCTCCATCAGGAGAGCCATCTGCTTGTTTGCTATCTTATGATATAAAAAATAGTGGTGATTTTCTTTGGACGGAATATCTAAATATTATCAACTCTTTCCAAATACTTATCTAAGACCTCTCTTTTTATCCAGTGGAGTTAGTCTTTATACTAAACTAGCGACCTGCCCGCGGTTTTACCCGCGTAGCTTTTGTTCCCGTGGGAATATTGGAAAAGTTTATATACCAAAACCTTCTTCAAGAATCAATATATCTATTTAAAAAAACCGCATCAAAATCCGTTGCGTAGTTTTAAAGATTTAAGCATACATAAGGACATAGGGACATAGGGACAGACAGAGAAAGTGACTTTGTTTTATACTATGTAGTGATTTCGGAAAATCGTAATACGAAGCCAATAGTTTTGGCTGCTTCGTTGGTCGAGTGGTAAGCAAACCTGACTACGCATCAATGGGGCTCGGGTTCGACTCCCGACAAGGACAAACATTTACGTGATGAACATAGATGTTTGTACTTCTGGGTTTGGGTGTTTATTAAGTCTATATGAGTATTTATATATGTATCTCTAGGTATGAGTATCGTTGACTGACACCCACATCACAAGCAAATAATTTGCTTACATTTGGGTTAAAAGAATTCATATAATTTGTATTTACTATTTACTAGCTGCAGCGTGCAGCTCGCTGCATTATAAAAGTTTTTGGTGAATCCCGCGGGATCACCTAATTTTTCCGGGATAAAATGTAGCCTATGTGCTATTCCAGGTCATCATCTGTGTGCCAAATTGCATTCAAATCCGTTCAGCAGTTATTGCGTGATTGAGTAACAAACACCCATCCAAATATCCATCCAAACATCCAAACTTTCGCATTTATAATATAAATATAGATTGTGATTGTGCAATATTTAGGTACTAATTTGTTTATTGTATTTTAGCCCCGCCATCAGGCGACCTCACAAGCGGGAATAGATTGTTACAGACTGGACCTCTTTATAAGAATAATGTCAAATTATCAATTAGGATTTGGTAAGTGTGAAATCAAGAATATTGTAGCTTCAGTTTTTTAAATAGCTATAAAAAGGTATAAAACAGTAGATTCTGCGTTCCATATGTTACACAAATGGAGTAAAATCTTATACAATTATTGTTACAGAAATGAACAAAGTATTTTTCATTCGCTTTTACAAACACTCGGATCGAAAACTCTCGCATACTGAGAAGATTCATCGAAGGTTATTCAGCAGGCTTGTATTTTTTTATTAATATTTTAATACATACGTTACAACGTTTAATACGTACGTTTAATGCATACGTGAATTTGTTATGTAACGTATGTATTTAATATTTTAATACATACGTTACATAACAAATTCACGCCAGATCCCTTACGATGGTAGGCAGAGAGAACTGAGTGCTATACATCACTATTATTAAGCTTTATATTTTAATAAGTTATTACTAGACAAGCTATTTATCTCAAACTTAATTTTCTCAGGTTTGTTTTAATACTTTTTAAAATTTGTATATATATATATATATATATATATATATATATATATATATATATATATATATATATATATATATATATATATTTACGACCGTATCCCGGAAGAGGTAGGCAGAAGTACAGCCAGTATCAAATAATTTGCTGAAGATATTCCATAATACGATAGGTGGCAAGCCTATCGTCGTTAATCGGGTACTTTATCAATCCAGGGTAAAGTTGTTTTATCAGAAAAACACATTTTTGAATTGCCCGACCCGGGAATAGATCCTAGATCCTGGGACCTCATGTCAACACCGATACCGGGCTAATAAATCACGGCTATTTTGTATAGCTTCTATTAAACCTTAAATAGTATCGAGAAGCTTAATTTAAAAGTTTATAAAAGACTAGCTGCAGCGTGCAGCCCGCTGCATTATAAAAGTTTTTAGTGAATCCCGCGAGATCACCTAACTTTTCCGGGATAAAAAATAGCCTATGTATTATTCTGGGTCTTCAGCTATCTACATACCAAATTTCATCGTAATCGGTTCAGTAGTATTTGCGTGAGAGCGTAACAAACATCCATACATACATACTCACAAATTTTCGCATTTATAATATTAGTAGGATATGTGCCGTTTAGGTTTTCTTACGTAAATCGGATGCTGCTAAGGATAAACTGATAGCAGAAGAAACTGATATCCCGTGCGTCAGAAGAGAATATATGTGACGAATAAGAAAAACTAAAATCTTGCTTATTCTAATAGGAATGCATGCCATGATCACGGCCACGATAAACGTTTTCCTTTGATAGAAACGAGATATTAGTTCTTCTTATTGGCCATCTGATCATCTCTCTTCTTTCGCGCGCGATATATCATACTGTTTAACCTAAACGAGCAGGATTATTGAGTTAAATCCTCTTCCAAACATTAATTTTTGTAAACAGAATTAATACATAAACAATGTTCGCGGTATTAATATGGAACTCGTCATTATTTTGTTAATTTGGTTGATTAATAAATAATTAATTTAAACCAATATTTATTTTAATTGGCGTATATAAATAAGTTCATATGTATTTAAAATTAAATTTAATGATTTATTACACCATTTAGAAACTCGGGGCTAAAGTTAATACTTAGACATTTTGGAACTTTTGTACCCCGCCCCCTCCATAACAAAGCTATGCCCATGTTTTTTTTTTCATTCTATTCATAATGTATTTTTAA
Source organism: Apodemia mormo (assembly GCA_036924255.1). Classification (NCBI taxonomy): domain Eukaryota; kingdom Metazoa; phylum Arthropoda; class Insecta; order Lepidoptera; family Riodinidae; genus Apodemia; species Apodemia mormo. The sequence goes on from JAUPFN010000011.1 coordinate 27,412,526, forward strand.
ATTGACTTTTCAGGCGGAAACAGTACATTAATCGTCGTTAGAATAATGAAAACGCAATAATTCTTTATTTATTCGTCGTTTATATAACGGATTTAATAAAAGAGTGAAATTAAAACCATGCTTTTTGTTCATATTAAACCAAGAATGTCGCTTCGGAACCCCTTTGTCATTAAGATTATGGAGCTTCACGTTTCTTTGGAAACAATGGCACCGCGGCAAAGAATTTTCAACGAAGATGCACGAACATTGCGGCTATAAAACCATTTCACGACTTTCAAAAAGGATTTTCAACCGTAAAATGTACATTTTATCTAATGTATATTTTAGTAGATAATTTATAGTATTTTTAAATGGTATTATAGAAATAAAAGAATTATAAATATTTGTTTATTAATTCATTAGCTGTTGCCAGCGACTTCGTCCGCGCGGACTTCGTTTACTCCGCATAGCACCTCCCCGCTAGGTGATAGCGTGATAATATGTATGTAGCCTATATGTTGACCCGACCTGTTAGTAATATTCACAAAATTTGAAGTAAATCCATGCAGTACTTTTTGAGTTTACCCCGGACATACATACAGACAAACAGACAAACAGACAAAAATTCTGAAAACTATATTTTTGGCTTCAGAATTTTTGTCTGTTCGTCTGTTTTCGATTCCGAGCCAAATTATCGATTCGCTTTAAAAAACTCAGTGCCCTATTAAGCACGTAATTTGTTGGGTCACGAGACCGAAATCGCTGGTAGTAGCTAGTTGCTTATATTGCATCTAAAATTTTTCTATGTATTAACAAAAAAATATCCTAAGCAACACAGTATCCGATTCTGAGTTCATTTTGAAAGCATTAAAAATGGACACGTACTTTTATTTACAGACCCAAATTCATATTTAATGGAGGGCTCCGCCCTTCAGACTGTAACTGTGTTGCCATTAGTAAGGATTGATTAATCTTTCTAAAGATTTTGTGTCAGTACAAAATTCTCGCTAAATGTAATGCTGAACCGACTCGTTGGGGCTGATTATATTTCGTAACGTGGCTGCCGTGTCATACGCCATATAAGTTGGGACACGGCTACCGTGTCATCTGCCATGTATAAAAATAATTTATTATTTTACGCGTGTATAAACTTGATTCATTCAATAGAAACCAAACCACGGGTGTAAGCGGAAGATTACGTTATTTTGAGTAGTTTTTGAGTAGGTTTACGAAGTGTTTTCCTGAAAATGGAAGGTTAGTAAATTTTTTATTCAGATGTTGCAAGCCTTTTGTAAAATAAGAGTTAGAAAAATAGATGTGGGTTTTTTGGTTGTAATGTCCGTTCGATAAGTAGCGTTTCGTGGTTTCGTTATTGCGGCTCCGGCTGGAATAGATAAGACGGTGGTACTCGTACCCACCCATTCAAACGAATTGGTGGACTCTACCGCCGCGGCCGTTACGATGTGTTCTAACTCAAGTTTGAATTAGAATTTAGGATGTCTATTACCTACAAAACAATTTGAGTTAATATCACATTGTGAGACTAAGTATCTTCGGTTTATCGTGGCTGCACTGGTCGTACCTCTGCCTAAATCTTTGGGGATACGGGCGTGAATGTAATAATATCAATGAATTAACGATTAGTTTGTTTTTTGAAGGTGTCTGGAAATACTTTTTTTATAGCAGAGCGGGCAAACGAGCAGGTGGTGCACCTAATGGTAAGTGATCACCGCCGCCCATGGACAACTGCAATACCGGGGGTCTTGCAGCTGTGTTGCCGGCCTTTTAAGAATGAATAAGCTCGTTCCTTGAAGGTCCCTAAGTCGTATTTATTTATTTATTTATATTTATGCACAGACAAAAAGTACATAGGTTTAACTTAACCCCTAATGGCATTCTATACTAGCCAACCTCATGTATTAAGAAAATAATTAAAAGATTAATCGTATTCGTTCAGAAACACCCCCGAGGGTAAATGATTCCACAAAGGAGTAGTGCGAGGCAAAAGTGCCGACAAAAGCGCACGGTTGTGGATTTCCAGACATCGAGGTGGGGAGGATGGAACTTTAAATTTTGACGCGATGTCCAATGATGGAATTTAGCGGCAGGAACTAGTCCGAATAACTCTTCGGAACACTCCCCATGATACATACGGTAAAAGATGCAGAGCGAACCTACATCTCTGCGTAACGCCAAAGAATCAAGCCGATTAGAAATAGCCTGATCGTCGACGATTCGAACCGCTCTACGTTGAATGCGATCAAGAGGAAGAAGCTGGTACCGAGGAGCTCCGGCCCAGAGGTGAGAACAGTACTCCATGTGAAGTCGAATTTGGGCCTTGTAAAGTTGAAGGCGATGGGCTGGTATGAAGTACTGCTTTGCTCTACTGAGTACGCCAAGTTTTTTGGAGGCCAGTTTAGCCTTTGCTTCCAAAGGACCGCGGAACTAAACGTTGTTCGATATGTCGACTCCCAGTATTCTAATACCAGCCAGTAGCTGAGGCTGTCAGGTAAGTGTTCTCGAACCGAGGTGATACGACAAAGGGCGTTTTTTTTAGCGGTGAACGCACAAAGCTGCGTTTTTTTGGGGTTAAATGTAACAAGATTTTGACGACCTCATTCTGAGACATCGGTTAGTCGATTTTTGACTTCAGACACGAGCTTGTTCCAGCCCGTTGTGTTCCCGGGAAATACCGCTGCGGCCGAAGTATGTAGCATCACCAGTACTGTCGCCCGCATAGCAATGTATGTTACCATATCATTGATATACAGAAGAAACAGTGTCGGTGATAGCACGCAGCCTTGGGGAACACCAGCATTGACAGGTTTGAGGTCAGAGCATGCACCGTCGACTACGACCTTGATGCTCTGATCAGCCAAAAAACTGGTGATCCACTTGCATAATTTCTCGGGAAGCCCATAGGAAGGCAGCTTTGAGAGAAGCGCTTTATGCCATACCTGATCGAAGGCCTTCGCTATGTCTAAACTAACTGCCAATGCCTCCCCCTTGGAATCAACTGCCTCCGCCCAGCGATGCGTCAGGTATACTAGAAGATCACCAGCTGAGCGACCACGACGGAAACCGTACTGACGGTCGCTAATCAGCTGGTGCTCTTCTAAATACTCCAGGAGCTGACAATTTATAAGTGTCTCCATGACTTTGGAGAACAAGGAGGTTATGGCTATTGGCCCATAGTTTGACGGATTAAAGTGATCTCCTTTTTTAGGGATGGGATGCACTAAAGCTGTTTTCCATGAATTCGATACCACGCCGAGGGAATAGGAAAGCTGGAATAGGTGCGTCAATACTGGCACCAACTCTGGAGCACATACTTCAAGCACAGTCGGAGGGATGCCATCAGGCCCACTCGATTTGTGGATGTCCAAAGAAAGTAGTGCTTTACGCACAGATGACTGCCGAAACTGTGGTTCTGGCATAGAACTATCACACTGCGGGATGGTTGGCGGTGCGTTCCCTTGATCATCCAGAGTCGAGTTGGTATGGGCCAGAGAGTCATTGTCTCTGTGCAAGGATGGAAATGAAGTCTGGGAGCAATTCTCTAAGACAGCCTTGCCGAGAGACCAGAACGCACGAGTGTCCGAAGGAAGGCGAACTAATTTCTCACCATTTCTGTCAATGTGTTCCGCTTTTGCTTTGGCGATAGCTCTTTTGAAGAACCTCGAGGAAGTGTTGTACTCATTTCGTAATGCGCTAGTTTTTACATCACGAGATGCCGACGCAGCAGCCCAAGCTCGGTAGAATTCCTGCTTTCGGCGTAAATCCGCTTTCGCAGTGGCGACCAAACCAAGGCTGAGACTTTCCACCGATGGGCACCACAGACGATGGAATGAAAAGTTCCATGCCCTGCAGCACAACATCAGCGACAGAGTCAGCGACAGCATTCGGATCATCCAACGAGAAGCACAACCGCCCCCATGGGTAGAATGCAAAGAAAGACCGCATCCCGTCCCAATCTGCTAATCTATAGTGCCAAACGTGACGATAGCCTGTAAAAGGAGGCCGTGATGGGCGCGTACCACTACTTTGCTCGGATCAGGCAGTGATCCAACGCGCCAAGTGGAGCGTCCACCGATACCTGATAACGATCCGGGTGAGAGGTTAGCAGGAGGTCTAACAGTGAAGGCGGATGGCCATCCAAATTGAGAACTCGCATAGGCGAGGTTACCAATAGTGTTAGACCATACGCCAAGGCAAAATCGTGAACAGACCTCCCCGCATGATCAGTGGTGCGAGAACATAGCCATTTGACGTGGTGGGCATTAAAATCACCAAGATCACTATCTCTGCGGAGGGGGTCTGCTCTAACACGGAATCCACAGCCGTTTGTAAGCGCTCAACGAGCCGGTCAACTTTAGTATTCTCGCTATGGGACCTGTATAGGCACTCGTAGCTGCGTTGATGGTCGTCGCAAGCTACGCGAAACCAGAGGATGGATAGATCCTGACCTTCAAGCCTGCCGAGGCGCCGGTAACAGATATTCTTCTGTGACGTATGCGCACACACCAGTCCGCGGTACAAAGGAATGTTCCAGTTTGTACCCCAGGTAGGAGAGCTAAGAAGTGTCAGCCGGAGAAGATATCTGTGTCTCGGTCAAGAAGAGCAAAGCTGGCTTCGCCGTCTCGAGATGGTAGTGGACGGCGTTCAGGTTTGAATGAAGCCCCCTGATGTTACAGAAATCCACAGTAAGCGTGGTAGGGGGTGCCATGGCCTTCTTGCTCTGTTTGGCCGGACACGGTTGTCTATGAGCGCTGTCTGCTACTTTACGTCAGTGTCAAGTGAGAGAGTGGTATCTCCCCGGGCGTGCCGGTCTATTCAGTTGCAAATGCAGTATGGCACTACCACTAAATTGGTTGACTGACTGCACCGGTGTTAAATAATTTTTGTCACAAAAATTATCCCACCAGTGGGCGATGGGGTCGTCAGATCTCTACGCCGGCAAAAACTTACTTACTTTCTACTACTTAGTACTTTCAAACCGACAAAAATATCTAGCATATTTTTTTTTTGAATTCTAAAAAAACCTAATTAAATGATGAAATAAAAATTAAGTTGCTAAAAATACCTTTTTTGGGATTTTTTTGCAAATGTATAATATTGCGTAATACTAATCAGTAGTGAAATAACCGCAAACGCTCTACCGACTCGCAGGTCCGGTATCGCCATTTGACGAAATTGTATATTTTCGCAATTCCAATCTGCTATATAGGAATGCCATTTGTATAAGCTTACTGGCTACCTTATCTTCAAAACCGAACACGACAGCGACAAGTATTTTTTTGAGGGTTCCAAAGGAATTTAGGACCCCTTATAGTTTCGCTATGTCATGGGAAAATAAACTATGACGAAGATAACTTTTACCTCGATCAATTTAAAAGTAAAAGAAACTATATAAATACAATATTATATACAATTGTTTGCTATCCAAATATATATAAATTATACAAGCATTTTGTTTAAATTAACCAATAAGTGAGGAAAGTTTGTATGAAAAACTATAATATAGTTTAATATATAATATAATAAATCCATATTATGGATGATATGTTAATCTACTAACGGGCGATTGCGCGGGTCAGCTAGTCATCGATATGAATTAAAATCATTTGTGTATTTGTTAAAGCGCACCACTACAAAGCGGCTGCATCTATTTGCCTAATTCTTCCTGTTTTTATTTTTGTATTTGTCCTTGTCTGGAAAATGTTTTTATGAAAGAAAATATAAGAAAAATACTACGAAAAAGGCAAAACTGAGTTTAAAACATAAAACTGTATAGATTTAATCTCAATCTTTTCATTAAACATGCTAAGTCTGGTTGGACTGTAAAAAAATTATTTGTTTGAAAATATAAGGTCTTGGGAAAACTTTGTGTATAAGTATATTGGGATCCTTTCCGACAGCTTGTTAAACAATTGCTTAAATTCTAAAGAGAATGTGTAACAAAGTTTGATATTGAACACATTGGCTTGAAGTTAGAGTACAAAGTTCGCTCGTTACAAAAACATTTGTTATATAATTATATAAGAATTTGTACCAATTTATCTCACATTCTGCTTATCTCATAACTGTGATAGTTTCTTTATATCTTGGACAAGAAACAAGCGGCTATTTCTTCTAATGAAATGAGATAACCCTTGCTTTTAGTCACTAACGATGTTGATGGTTATGCTAACTTTGTGGCATGGATCTAATGTTACAAGCAATTACTAGCATTTGTTTACTAATTGCCTGGCAGAAAGACAGGTGGTTCATTTTTTAAAAGGACCCAAGAAGAACAAAAGAAAATACAAAATGTATTCAATTAATTTATCATTTTTTCTAAAAAGCATAACTTGCCCGTGACCGGATATATGCTTGATTTGCCGATGATTAGCCTCTCTTAAACTATGGGACCGGATTCTATGATACAGCCTTTTTTCAGCCATGGGTCAGAATCAAACCCGTGGAAATACACTCTTATACATATCGAATATAAATATTAAAAAAAATAAAGTGTTAAATAACCGAGAAAAGAGTAATTGAAATATTGTCAAAAGTTTCGTAACTTATGGTTATACTTGCGCTAGTCGTCACGAATCTTTATATTAATATCAGGAGAAGGTAGATAGATGTCAGATGATGTAAAAGTATCCCGTATCAAACTAGTGTTTGTTCCTTTAGGATAGGCAAAAATACCTACCACCACCATCATAATTCAATAATAAAAAATGTTTTAAGCGTGTTATAATTTTAAAAAGAAACTCACTGTGACGTGCTGACTAAGCGTACTTTTAAGCATGAGGATTCTTGTGAATTCTCAATCTCTTTCTCAATCTCAATCTTGGATATAACAATAATTAGTGAGGAGTATGTCGTGTCACTTGCTTATGAAAAATTCACAAAAATCCTCATGCTTAAAAGTACGCTTAGTCAGCACAGTGAGGCAGCGATATATATATATATATATATATATATATATATATATATATATATATATATATATATATATATATATATATATATATATATATATATATATATATATATATATATATATATAAGAAACAATCTTAAAAACGTTGTAAGATTTTGTATTGCAGTCAATAAAAGTGGTAGTGCTATGCTTAGCTGAATGGGCCGGCACGACCGGGGCAATACCACTACCTCACTTAAAACCAACGTAAAGTAACAGCTTTGCTGTTGCGTTTCGTTTGGTCTGTGAGGTTCCCGGTGGCCCTTTCCCCCCTCCCCCTAACACAATGGAAGTGCGATTCAAAAGTAGTAGTTTGCCCCAGGGGGGTACCACTAGCGTTAGCAGTGGAGAATCCCCCTCTGGACATCCATGTTCAGGAATTTGTCATCAACCTAATCATGGATGCCCAGGCTGCCCTGCGTACTCTCGGGGGGGGGCAAAATCGCGCTCACACACTTCGCTGCTCGGGGCAAACGGAACAAAAATCTTCAGGCATCCCCTACCACACTCCACGTGGACTTTACTAATATTAGGGGTCTTCACTCGAATTTAAATGCCGTCCACCACCACCTTGAGACGGCCAAGCCGGCTTTGTTATTTTTAACCGAGACGCAGATATCTTCTCCGGCTGATACTTCATATCTCTCCTACCCGGGGTACAAATTTGAGCATTCATTTGTACCCCGGGCGGGAGTTTGTGCTTACGTCAGAGAGGATATCTGTTCTCGACGTCTCAGCAGCCTTGAAGGCAAGGACCTATCCATCCTCTGGCTACGTGTAGACTGCGACGACCATCCCCGCATCTATGCGTGTCTGAACAGGTCCCACAGCGGAAATGCCGAATCAGACCGACTCATAGAGCACATCCAAATTGCAACAGATTCCGTGCTGCAGCAGATCCCCTCCGCAGAGATCGTGATCATCGGTGATTTTAACGCCCACCATACCGAATGGCTCGGTTTACGTACTACCGCTCATGCGGGGAGATCTGTTCACGATTTTGCTTTAGCGTATGGTATGACACAGCTGGTTACTTCGCCTACGCGTGTTCCAGATCCATCTTCCTTCCTTGTTAGACCTTCTGCTGACCTCACACCCAGACAGTTATCAGGTTTCTGTAGACGCTCCACTTGGTTCATCGGACCACTGCCTAGTACGGAGCAAAGTGCCGATTACGCGCTTATCACGGTCTCGTTCTTCAGGCTGCCGCCGCGTTTGGCACTACAGGTCAGCAGACTGGGACGGGATGCGTTCTTTTTTTGCATCTTACCCATGGAGGCGTGTGTGCTCCTCGCTGGAAGATCCAGATGTCGTTGCTGACTGCGTCGCTTATGTGGTGCTGCAGGGAATGGAACTTTACATTCCGTTTTCTGCTGTACCCGTTGGTGGCAAGTCTAAGCCATGGTTTGGCCACCAATGCAAAACGGCTTCACGCCGAAAGTATGAATCCTACCATGTCTGAGCTGCCGCATCGGCATCTCAGGATGTAAATACCAGCACACTCAGAAAGGAGTACAATTATGCCTCTAGGTCTTTTAAAAGAACCATCGCTAAAGCAAAATCCGAGCACATTGGCAGAATTGGCGGGAAGCTAGTTCGCCTTCCTTCGGGAACTCGTGCGTTCTGGTCTCTAGCCAAAGCTGTTCAAGGTAATTTCTGTATGCCCTCTTTTCCACCTTTGCACAAAGACGATGGCTCTCTAGCCCATTCTGCAAAAGAGAAAGCTGATCTCTTAGGCTCATTTTTTGCAGCCAACTCGACTATAGACGACCAGGGAAATACACCATCTACTATCCCGCGGTGTGATACTTCCATGCCGGAGGTAAAGTTCTTGCAAACTGCAGGGCGTAAGGCACTCTTTTCCTTGGACGTCCATAAGTCGGGTGGGCTTGATTGCATCTTTCCTATCGTGCTAAAGATGTGTGCTCCAGAGTTGGCACCGGTTTTAACGCATTTATTCCGACTCTCCTACTCAAAAGGCGTCGTGCCCATAACTTGGAAGACCGCTTTAGTGCACCCAATCCCTAAAAAAGGCGATCAATCGGTCCCGTCCAACTATCGGCCTATAGCGATAACCTCCTTATTCTCCAAAATAATGGAGTCCATTATTAACTGCCAGCTTCTGAGGTATCTTGAGGAGCACCAGCTGATTAGTGACCGCCAGTACGGTTTCCGTCGCGGACGCTCAGCTGGTGATCTTCTGGTTTACTTAACACATGGGCGGAGGCAGTCGAGAATAAAGGAGAAGCATTGGCAGTTAGTTTGGACATAGCGAAGGCCTTTGATCGGGTATGGCACAGGGCACTTCTTTCCAAGCTTCCATACTATGGGCTTCCTGAGAAATTGTGCAAATGGATCACCAGTTTTCTGACGGATCGGAGTATAAGGGTCGTTGTTGATGGCGCATGCTCTGACCTTAAACTCGTTAATGCTGGTGTTCCTCAAGGTTGTGTGCTATCGCCTACGCTGTTTCTTCTGCACATTAATGACATGTTGCGATCGAGCAGCATTCATTGTTATGCGGATGACAGTACGGGCGATGCTTTGTACTCTGGCCGCAGCGGAATTTCTCGGGAACACGTCAACGAGTGCCGGAACAAACTAGTGTCAGAAATTGAAGCACAACTTTCTGTTGCTTCGGAGTGGGGTCGATTAAATTTGGTCCAATTCAACTCCATTAAGACACAAGTTTGCGCGTTTACCGTTAAAAAATCACCCTTTGTCGTATCACCTCGTTTTGAAAATACTTCCCTGAAAGCCATAGCCAGTATTGGAATACTTGGAGTCGACATTACGAGTGATGTTCAGTTCCGCGGTCACTTGGAAGGCAAGGTTAAATTAGCCTCTAAAAAGCTGGGAGTTCTCAGTAGGGCCAGGCAGTACTTCACACCGGCCCATCGCTTATTACTTTATAAGGCGCAAATCCGGCCTCATATGGAGTACTGCTCTCATTTATGGGCGGGAGCTCCTCAGTACCAGCTCCTTCCTTTTGATCGAATTCAACGTAGAGCGGCTCGAATTGTCGAGGACGAGACTCTTTCAAATCGGCTTGATTCTTTGGCGTTACGTAGAGATGTGGCATCACTCTGCATCTTTTATCGGCTCTACCATGGGGAATGTTCCGAGGAACTGTTTGGATTAATCCCTGCTGCCGAATTTCACCATCGGACATCGCGACAAAATTCGAAGTTCCATCCTTATCATCTCGATGTCTGGAAATCCACAACCGTGCGATTCTCGAGGCACTTTTTGCCCCGCACCACTCATTTGTGGAACCAGCTATCGGCAGAAATTTTTCCAAATGGATACGACTTAGGGACCTTCAAGAAAAGAGCTTACTCATTCTTAAAAGGCCGGCAACGCAATTACAAGACCTCTGGTAGTGTAGTTGTCTATGGGCGGCGGTAATCACTTACCATCAGGTGAGCCTCCTGTCCGTTTGCCCCCTCTTCTATAAAAAAAATAAAAAATAAAATAAAAACAACAGCGATAAAAATCGAAATACATTTGGAACATTACTTTTATTTAAACTTGCACTTATAATTTCAGAGATATTAAGATTTTTGTAAGGTTTTTAAATTATTTCTTTTAAAACTTAAACAAGCAGAGAATATCGTGCATACAAACTAGAAATATTCATTTCTTAAAATCACATGATAAATCAGCAGGGGTGAAAGGGTGTCAGACGAATCTCACTTCGTCCCGTCGAAAAAGTGTCAAAATCGGCTGACCTAATAACTTTGAAGCCAGACATTGGTTATCCCGTGTTTGCAATAATACCGCGTTGAGATACAAATTGTTTGTGTTGTATGTAGTGAAGCAAGTGTGTTGGTTGGCACAATATCCCGGGTTTATCACGCCACACCAGCTGTTGGAGTATCTACAGCGATACTGGACATTTGCCACGGAATGTTTGCTCTGTTCGTGTATACAACGCCGGACATGATTCAGTCTGTAAAGTTTCAATTGGAAAATTGGTTCGAATTTTTCATCTCGACGAATATTTTTTTATTAAAAGAATTGATGAGTTTCCTTTATTGCTTTTCCCGGTTGACTTTTTGTTTATTGCTTTAAGCGCGCTGTGGAAAAAATGTAAAACTTAGGTGGTTTGAAAATTTGATTAATATACTTTTAAGTTTGCTGATATACATTATATAGGTTACATTGTAATATTCCATAACTTTGTTTAATTTAAAAACACTTAAATTTTGTAAATGTTACTCATTTCGGCTTAAAATATTAGATTCTGATATTAATTTCTTGATCGGACAAATAATGATATTGAGTTTTTTTTTTACAATGAAGTTCTGACACAATTACACTTCATGTGTTTGAAACTGCTTTGAAAGAGTAATGGGAGTTCATTCTCTTGTGTCGATTCAGGAACTTAAGCATGTTAAATAAAGTAACCGCCGAGTTGAGAGCACACGGAGGCAACAAAACATACGAGTATTAAAATGTGAGAAAAGCCTACGTACTGTACATGGTCTTAAAATATAATTATCGTTTTTTTTTTTTGTAATTTAGCCTGTTAAATAAAACAATTGTAGTAATTATATATATTTTCGATCGACTTCCCAAAATGATTATCAATTTGGCTTTTATATTTTTTATATTTTTATATTTTTTATATTTTTAACTAAAGTGGCTTCCGATCCGTCAACGAAGAACAGTTGAGATTGCTTTGTACATTATTTACTATTCTTTATAATCCTAATGCACCTCAATATCTTAAGTCTAAATTCATGTTTCAGCATGCCACACATTCACGTCAACTTCGTTCAGAAAATATCCCGACTCTTCAAGTACCTTTTTGTCATACCGATTTCTTATCCAAATCTTTTTCTTCTGAAGCTGTGAGGCTTTGGAATACTCTTCCCATTGACATTAGGAATAGTCCCTCCAAATTGGTTTTTAAAGTTCTCTCTGTAAGCATTTGGCAGAATGATGGTGTAACGCGCTATGGCAGTATAATATGTATGTATATATGTATTTGTATAACTATATATAAATATGTACTTGTATATATCTAGGTATTTATGGAGGTATATGTATAATGTATTATTATGTAATATAGTACTTGTATCTAAGTATATTGTAATATCGTATAAACTTATTGTTTTGTTTAATTTTAATTTATTTTAATAATAATTAAGAAGGTATGTCAAAAGTAAACGATTGTAATAAGTTTCTTAGTGCACCCCATCGTAAACATTGTTTATATTTGTTTAAGGTTGACTGGTAGAGAATGTCATGTAGCACTAAGTCCATCTTTGTACATGTTTGTGCATACATTTTAAATAAATCATGTATATATATATAATAAAATCGTAGGAAAGTCAAAACTGTATATTGAATATTCTTTTAAAAGTATACTTGGGGCGTGATCTACAATCGATATCGAAGCCAAAAATATAGTTTTTAGAATTTTTGTCTGTTTGTCTGTTTGTCTGTTTGTCTGTTTGTCTGTTTGTCTGTTTGTCTGTTTGTCTGTTTGTCTGTTTGTCTGTTTGTCTGTTTGTCTGTTTGTCTGTTTGTCTGTTTGTCTGTTTGTCTGTTTGTCTGTTTGTCTGTTTGTCTGTTTGTCTGTTTGTCTGTTTGTCTGTTTGTCTGTTTGTCTCTTTGTCTATTTGTCTGTTTATCTGTTTGTCTGTTTGTCTGTATGTATGTCCGGGATAAACTTAAAAAGTACTGCATGGATTTACTTCAAATTTTGCATGAATATTACTAACAGGTCGAGTCAACATATAGCCTACATATTATCACACTATCACCTAGCGGGGAGGTGCTGTGCGGAGTATACGAAGTCCGCGCGGACGAAGTCGCTGGCAACAGCTAGTAATAAATAATATTTGTTCCTCAGAACTCGGTCATTCATAAACAGATTTTAAAAATTATTATTTGTTTGGGAGCGTATACTTTCCATGTGGTTTAAATGTGGTCCCATTTTAATTTTGGTTAGGTTAGAACTGATATAGGACTCGATAGATACAGGAAATATGAAATCAGTTATTGCAGTTTTATTGCGTTTCAGTTTCATTCAAACAAAAACTAATGGATTATGAAACGCTTTTTGATTTATTAAGTGTTCGTAGTTAGATTATAATAATAAAAATAACAACATTAAAAAAACCGACTTCAAAAACTAAAAAGTAAAAAAATAATAAATATTTAATATTAATCAAATACTACCTATTATTTATATGTAATATTTACTAATAGGTTTGAGTCGGTGCTAAGCTAATTTAATTAAGTATTAAACCGGCGGCGTATAACACCGGCGGACACGTGCGGGCAGACGTCGTTGACGGAAGTCTTGAATAAGTACATAAAATTTTTGAATGAAAGAAAAAAAATAGTTATTTGCAAGAATATGGCTGTTACAAGTTGTTAAAAACTAATTAAGCTACCAACATTTTCTTCTATTATATGGTGTCAATTATTTTGATGCCTTTTAGTTTAATTGATAATTCTACATTACATGACTATTTAGTTTAGGAATTCTGTTGAATACATTTTCGTAATTATTTTTTTTCAGTATTCTTCGTATTGATTGAAGCTGCTTGTAATATTAAGACTTAATTTCTCTTTATAGGTTTATTTACCTATCTTAATCTTTAAAGTAGGAATTTCATTCTATTAATTTGCTCATATTCATTTAAGTAATGAAAACATTATTATTTGCTTAAGGCTTGGCACCGACTTCAAAACTATTAGTAAATAGCACATATAAATAATAGGTAGTATTTGATTAATATTAAATATTTATTATTTTTTTACTTTTTAGTTTTTGAAGTCGGTTTTTTTAACGTAGTTATTTTTATTTAATACTTTTAGTGTATTGTTGTATTGTCAACTTATTTTGGGTGAACCTACAACAGGTGTTGCGCGCCTTAACAAATATAGATCTCAAGAAACGGGAACGAATAAAATAGGGGAGCCCAAGAGGGGATTTCGGTATTTACTCGAACGCGGCAGATTACCATAGGAGGGGGTACCTCGCATACTGTTAAGTCTCTCCACCTAATATAAGCCCTTTCTATAGAGAGGGGTAACTATGGCAGACAAAAAAAACAAAAGATAACTTCGGCTTGTGGAAATGTTCAGATTATACTTTTTTGTAATTCTTACATCATTTCCTCCATAATAAAAGTAAATTCAGACGCGCTCGAGAATGTCAAGACAACGTTTTCTTTGCAAATTTGTAACCCTCCCACTACCTTACGCTACACTGGAATCGTCAGATTTCCTAAATTTTAGCGGTAAATAATCCATCATACCCTAATCTAACGCACTTCAGTGTTTCCATGTCACTGATTTTTTTAAACATTTTTTTATCTGTAGATTTTTCCCCACCATTGAAATGAAAAACATTATATAACTTTTTATTTTTCCTATAATTTAGTCTACAAAATCCAATAGGTCCCTACGACGCTTGAGTAACTACCTATTTAGCATCTTGGTCTCCCCTACTGAAATAAAAGTAGTCGTCTCCGTAAAAATGTTCTTCGTAACACAATGTCACGTTCTTGTGAGACTATTAAAGATCGTGAAAAACGTTTGTTGGCCATGAAAGCATATAATATATGAAATCACGTTTACGTCAAGAAACTTTTGAACAATATAATTCTAGACTCGGTAAGATCCAAGAGCTTCTAGCGAATGGGTCTTTTGAGCAGAGAGCTAATAGACTTGATCTCATTATTAAGCCTCTATCGAACGAATCTGCCGAGTAAAAGGCTCATAGATTTGGTCTCCGTTAAGGAGCGTTTATCTAAGGAGTCCGCCAGGCAGAGAGCTCATAGATTAGAAGTGATACAAAAGCTGCTCAGCTACGTGAGAACCGGCTAGCGGCAGCACGTAAGACGTCACAAGGATTTCGTTCAATGACTGAGCGTAATTTTATATCCACCATAAGTCAATACGCTGAAGTGGCATGTACAATCTGTAAGAAATTATTATATCCAAAACAACAGACGTCATTAGTCACAGCACATTTTAATTTCCTTCCGGAGCAGCAACCGTTGCTCGACTACCATAAAAAAAATTCCTTCAAAGGCCTACTGGAACAACGTGGAAGTTATATATTTACCTCCTGAACTGATCGACTTGACAGACGTAGAACGAAGACTTTTGTCAAGAGTATTTCCTTTTATTTTATAACTAGTTACCAACCGCATCAAAATGCTCGTCAACACGAATCAAATAAGCCCAAACTCGATAGAGTTGTGTCATTTAATTACTGAGCTCCTATGGCCACCTTCTGGCTTTATCATTGGATCTTGGAGGATCCTAGTTACCACCAAGCACCAAAGTGCTTGCAACATGAATCAAACTAGCCTAAACTCGATAGAGTTGTGTCATTTAATTACTGAGCGCCTATGGCCAGCTTCTGGTTTCATCATCGTACCTTGGAGGATCCTAGTTACCACCAAGCACCATAGTGCTCGTCAACACGAATTAAACGAGCTCAAACTCGATAGAGTTGTGTCATTTAATTACTGAGCTCCTATGGCTAGCTTCTGGCTTCATTATCGGACCTTGGAGGATCCTAGTTACCACCAATCACCTAAGTGCTCGTCAACACAAATCACGCGAGCCCAAACTCGATAGAGTTGTGTTATTTAATTACTAATCTCCTATGGCCACCTTCCGGCTTCATCATCGGACCCTGGAGGATCCTAGTTATCACCAAGCACCTAAGTGCTCATCAACACGAATCAGACGAGCCCAAACTCGATAGAATCTTGTCATTAACCGATTTTTAACCATTTAATTACTGAGTTCCTGTAGTCACCTTCCGATTCCATCATCAGATCAGCTCTATGCCATAATAAGTTTTCATTGACATCCAATTTACATATGTATACAAAATTTCAGCTCAATTGATAACCGGGAAGTGGATCAAATTTACTTGCGAGATTTGAATTCAGACATCGGGATAGGTAAAATAACTAAAAAATGCTTATAAAATAAAAACTACTGGGCCTACCTGATTCAAATTTTTATGGGACCAATTCGAAACCATTTCGCATTAAACGAAAAAAAAATAACGTAAATCGGTTCAGAAACCTGGGAGAAATCGGTGTACATACATAAAAAAAATATACCGGCCGAATTGAGAACCTCCTCCTTTTTTTGAAGTCGGTTAAAAAGTTAGTTTATTCATAGTTTTCGTAGATAGATAATATTAATAGACGACCTCCGTAGTTAGATAAAAATGGACCCGAAGTTTTTATTCCATTAGACGATATAACAATAACTGTCGCCGCGCTGGTTCTAACCCAGCCATGTCAAATTTTTATTGAGGTAAACTACTTTAGGCGCGCCTTGAGTGTAACTTAGATCTTTATTCAGACCTGTAGTAGTTTCCTTCATCTAAGATTCAGACGGAAACAAAGCTTGATGCAGCTTTTCCTGTTTAAAAATAGAATATTATAATAATTGACAGGCGTTTAGCGCCCCCGAGATGGTCAAAGGGTTTGACTCAAACTTTATGTGTTTGATCATATCGTTTGGTGCAGGTTTGAACGTTCATCAAACAGCACTGCACAGTTTGGTTCTGTACGCTGCCGTAAGCTGTGTTGTATAACGTAAATAAATATTGAAATGGCCTCAAAAAGAACCGGGATTTTCACGCGGTTAATAATTAGGTTAATACCTTGCTTGAAATGTAAAAGAAATATTCACCTGACATCTTCACCACACACTACAAAATATAGTGCAAACTGAGCCGTGTTTGATCAAACGCGTCGGAACAGGGTCAAACGACGCGTCAAACACAATAAAAATAATATGTTATTTCATCAAACAAGCTCCGAACATGTAAATGTTTGACAAACCTTACAAAATGGCTACAAACGATCAAAATGGTTTGAGTCAAACCAAATTCTACGTGTTTGAATCAAACCGCTTGACCCTTACGGGGCGCTTAACCTTCAATTTTATTTTTTAAAATACAAAATAAAATTATGTTATCATATTATATTTTGATGCACGATAAATATTGTGCATCAAAATATATGACAATATAAAAGTAAAATATAAATTTCATACATGTTAGATACTACACAAAGACGGTCTTATCACTAAATAAATTAGTTAAGTGCGTGTCGGGCCATGCGCAATATTTTTTTTTTCGGCTTTCGAAATTTCGAAGAGGGTTTTTAGGGAAGTTGCCCATCCCAATAATGCGGACTACGAAAACGGATTTTATGTTTCATGCTATGGACTTTAATCCATTTAACGTCAACGCCGGATGTCTGCAACATAGAATTACCGCCTATTAAAACTTCTTCAAGTACATTTTATAAGTTGGTCGACTTTTGCTCAAAATCTCTTCCAGACAACTCTTGATAATGATTTATAGGAAAAAGTGGTGCTAATGACGACTAAATTTATAGTTACATAATAAAAAAAGACACATTACTTAGTTAAATCTTATATATATATATATATATATATATATATATATATATATATATATATATATATATATATATATATATATATATATATATATATATATATATATATATATATATATATAAAAATATATATATATATATATATATATATATATATATATATATATATATATACATATTTTTTATTTTAATTAATAAAATCGAAATCGAAAAAGTCAAAACTGTACATTGAATATTTTTTTAAAGAATATTTGGGGCGTGATCTACAATCGATATCGAAGTCAAAAATATAGTTTTTAGAATTTTTGTCTGTTATCACGCTATCACCTACGGGGGAGAAGTTAACGAAGTCCGCGCAGACGAAGTCGCTGGCAACAGCTAGTAGAAAATAAATCAATGGAAATTTGTATACTTATTTCATAAATTAAATAAACTAAAACGAAACTACTCTAAAATAAAACGCAGTTTTACTTAAGTGTAGTTTAGTTTTAGTTCATCAGTAGACTAAACTAAAATTACGTTTAACTAAACTTTTGAGAGAATTAAGGCTCTGCGCTTTCTTTATATCTTCTGGAAGAGAGTTCCAAAGTGAAAGCTTGAGAGGTGGAGGACCGGTTGCAATAGTTTGTGTTTTTCGTTGCCACCAACCGAGAATGATTATCAGCCGATCCGAAATATTTATGTTGGTTGTCGTGAAAAGTGAATCTTTCTTTCAGGTAAGATGGAGACTTTTACTCATAAAGAATAGAGGAAAGCTGTAAAAATATATGAGTATTCCGACTAAAAGAAATAGGTAAAATATCACATTTAACTCCCCCGTCATGGTCCGGGTTCTTTGGACGAATAGACCATACAGCCGCTCTGCCAGGCAGATCGTAAAAGGCGACCGATTCGCTATGCGTGTCACTACCATCGTGACTACTAGATGGTAGAATTCCGCAATGTCTCGTTTGGGTATTTGGTACCAACACCTTACCTATTCCTGCCGAAATAGCGTCAATGTTCGTCATTACCTCGTTCTGGTTTGGAGGGTTAGGTAGCCGGTATACTTATGCATGCATATTGGATAAAAAAATATATCTATTGAAAACTGTCAAAACCAACCAGATACATATATACAGTACAACCAAAAAGATTGAACTGCACTTTTTTCTTGAGAAAACATGAAGAATCTTTTAACTCGATCTATCTATAATTGTATTTAAATTGATACAATTATTAAAAATGGATAAAACAATAAGTATAAATTATTTCAAAAGTGAGAGTAGTATAATTATATGTTTATTTTAAAAAAAGCTTTACTTCAATCGCGCATAAATATTTAGCACATAAGATTAAATGTTAATAAACAGAAATATAAGCTTGTACAACTTACGTTAAAATTTAAATGTAATAAAAATTGAATGGCAAATTTTGTAAAATGGTATTTTTTGTTGTAAATTGTAAAAATTTGGATTGAGCATAAGATGATATTTTGTAAATTGTAAAAATAACGTTTTGATGTGAAATAATTCTAGTAAATTGTAATACATATAATTGTAATACATGAAATAGGAAGAAAGAAAGAAGCCCGCTAAGTTTCTTCCGTCGGAACTTCTCAGTGTGTGGCTGCGTTCCGATCCGGTAGTAATTATAAAGAAATCGACCTAAACTAAAATGTTTGCACGCCATATTATGGTAGAATATGATGGTAATTTAATTTATTTTAATAACCTGTGACACCCATATTCTTGCAAATAAATATTTTTTCATTTTTTTCACATACTTTTTTTTGAGTAAAAAGTATTTCGCTCTCTAAAATTCAGCCCCACATGATAAGAGCTTGTACTATAAATCAAATGTAATTTATTGAACGACCTATTTAAATTAAACTATATCCCCGATTGAATTGGCGAGGTGAAGTTCAAAGTTGTGTTAATCATACTTAATGATATCAGTACTGTGCACGTCAAGCCCGACCCCTATTTCCTTGATAGCTCCTATTATGTTTCGCGCCAATGTGGGCAAGGCTTTTAAAGTAATGGTTTCAGTATTGTGTTAACTGGGTTAGTGGCTTTCACTCGTCCAACTTATTGTCTCTGCATAGCGCCTTTCTGAAAAAAATACTCGTGTTAATCGGTACTGATTAATGTGGGCGGAAATGAAGTGAGTTTATTGTTATTAGTAACTAACTAATGATTGGCTAAACTTGCGTTATTTATGGCCATAAAACACCGAAAATTCAACCTCCTCTTTTACTCTCTTAAAGGAGAAATATAGAAATAATTATCAATAAAAATTCTTCATTAAAAACACTCACTTTAAATGTTATGGCTCTAGGACCAATTACTTACTTACTAGTTCTAAAAGAAAAAGTTTCGCTTTACTTTTAGGAATTAGACTGTGCATTGTCAAGACGTTTTTTTTTTATTATGGTATACTTAGCGAATAAGCAGTTGACTCTCTTAATTGAAAGAGTCAACCATATGCACCGAAGAGGTTGAGTGTGCGTTTCCATTCGCGGATGTAAGTTACCTTACCTTACCCGCTAAATTAAAACATGACAGTAAAAGCACTGACGCTATTGGATCAGGAATAATTAAGGCGATGGTAACAATCCAGGGTGATACAAACCAGTACTCTACATAATATTTTACGCATACAGATAACCAAGGCTTAAAAGTTGAAACATTCAAAATTGGAATTTTCAAACCACGTACAATTTGAAATTCCGATTTCAGTCTAAAATTTAGACGCCGCAAAATTATTCCGCGCAAAAACTTTGGAATTCACTTCTATTATGCTGTCATAAGTTTGCTTGAAGCTGCGGAAGCGACCTGCAGAGTCTACACAGGTGCTATACGCGTGCTCCGCGTGCAATTCAATAATTATGGCTCTTACAAATATTATAGTTCCATTTTAAAGCATACCGATACGCGTTAAAGTTTTTTTTCTATTATTAGA
Source organism: Apodemia mormo (assembly GCA_036924255.1). Classification (NCBI taxonomy): domain Eukaryota; kingdom Metazoa; phylum Arthropoda; class Insecta; order Lepidoptera; family Riodinidae; genus Apodemia; species Apodemia mormo. The sequence goes on from JAUPFN010000011.1 coordinate 27,432,845, forward strand.
TGTCAAACATGGTCGAGACCATCTATGTACGTAAACTACGCTATGTCAAAAAAAACTATGTAAGCGGGCTGTACATTGAACAATCACAATTTTGACAGAGTTAGCGTATTCTTACATTTATATTTGAATAATACGATTACATTTTTTAATGTAAGAATTTGGGGGCGTATAGATGATTCTTTTTTAACTTCCTGCTATGTTAGTAGCATAAGGAAGTTACTGATTTTGCCTCGATTTTCGAGAAAGGAGAAGTTTCAGGGAGGGTTTGCAGGGTCAACCAGTTTACAAATTTCTTTATGTCGATTAGCGTTTAAAGATGACAAATGAAAAAAATTAAGCAAGCGGAATTTACGTAGTGGTGTCGAGATGGCTCTCTTGATAGAGCAACTATCGCATATGGGTTCTAAATATGTTAATGGTGCGTTGCTATCTGTGTGGCGGGATAAAATACTTGAAGTTATTAGGGTAAGGTAGCCGACTTTGCCCTTCAAGCCGGAACACGACAGTGACAAGCACTGACGCTATTAGTTACGATGGCAGTGAAAAAAAAATAGCGGGTACGATCCGCTTTACAAACTGCCTGGCAGAATGACAGATGGCCTATTCTTGAAAAGGGGTCCGACCTTTTTGGGAAAACTTAAATCCTAGGTATGCAGGTAAATTTTATTGATAAAACCTTGATTAAATTCTTCAAGCGCTAATATAGCATTAAAAAGGTCTAATAAGCAGATGGGTGTCCTGATGGAAAGAGATAACCATCGCCTATAGACACCAAAGATATTAATATTGCGTCGCTATCTTATGGCGAGGTCTAATGTCACATGCCTAAATTTACCGGCTACCTTACCCTCCAAACCGGAACACGATAATGACGAGCATTGACGCTATTTCGGCAGGAATAGGTGAGGCGTTGGTATCAAATACCCGAATGAGACGTTGCGGAACGCTACCACTTAGTAGTTACGATGGCAGTGACTCGCATAGCCAATCGGTCGCCTTTTACCACCTGCCTGGCAGAGCGGCTGTTGGTCTATTCTTTAAAGGAGCCCGGGACCAACACATTTATGTATTTGTTATTTAATCGTGATTCGTAACGTATTTTCGTTTTCATCAGTCAGTTCAGTTTTATCTAATTTATCAAAATTTTGTCAATATTTTACAAAAACATATATAAAATGAGAGATCATCAATTTTAAAATTGTTGATCGTATATATCCATTTTATGTATATGTTTGTGTAAAATATTGACAGCAAAAGTGATGTTGGCCTGTCGTTGTGTGCTCATTACGAGTCACACATTTTTTGGCAATTAATCCAGAAAAACACATTAGCCTTGATTACATCATTTAATTATTTGAGTTGTTGTATATATAATCTCCTCTATTTACATGCGATTATTCTCAATTCTTATTTTAAGTAGTTTTCGATAGATTCAACATAATCAAATATTCTTATCCATTGCATTACATTACATTCAGCATAACGACTTACTATTTCGACAAGTATCAAATATAGAACCATTCTTGTGGACTGACCGATGCCACACACCAATTAGAGTACTACGTATTGACCGATGCAGAATGCCCGAAATGAATGTCTTACCCCCGCCAAACATTAGGTTAAGGCGGGATCCTAATCACGCCACCAACAGGTGACAATTGGCGCGCTTTAGTTTAAATTTTAACGGCCTTACCGTTAAAATTTAAACATCCGTTATTATTAAAATATTAGTTAATATATTTACGTAATAAATCATACGCATTTACACACAGGTATTAAAAATATCCTAACACATTAAACTAATGGATATAAAAAAACAAACACCAAAGCTTAGGTTTTTCTAAAGAACAAGAAGTAGTTTGTAATAACGTATAATATATAGTCACATAGTGAACTTGTATATTATTATCAGCAATAATTTAGTCGCAGTCAAACTGTATCGATATCGACTTCCCATTTTCCATATCTCCGGAATCTTGCACCTCACCAAATTCAAATGGAACCTAGTATCCTTTAAACAAAACAGAATTTCCCAAATCGGTTAAGACATCTTGAATGAATGAATGAACATACTTTATTGCGCACCAATTAAGTATTCTGTTAAAATTATATTACGTACAAGGATACATTACGTACTTTAAATTTTATTACGTACATCTTCGAATAATTGGTACACATACATAAAAAACGAATCTGATGCATTGAGAACCTCCTCCTTTTTGGAAAGTCGGTTGAAAATATTTCAATTGTCATTTAACTTAACAATCAATACTATTATTTTGTATTCAAAAGCAAGTTTTTAGGTCAATAACGTTAATATAAAGGTATTGATACACTATTCGAACATACAATTTAGCAATGTTCAAAGGGCAACACGATTTGATCAGCAAATCAACTCTTAAAAATCCCATCACATCATTTGTTATTCATGTTCAAACTAATGAAACAAAAGAACAATTGTGTGAATTCTCAATACTTTGATGATAACAGTTTTTAAAATATCTAAAGTGTATGCAGGTATTTTTTAGAGGTTTTCGGCGACTGGGACCGCATTAACTGGAACCACGGTCCCAGTTGCCGGATTGATTTAATTTTAATATTTTTCTTCCGGCAACTCGGACCACGCATAAATTAATAAAAGAATCTATTATTCAAGTTCATACATACACTCAAACAAAAATATATCTAAAATAATAATGAAAGAAAAACCTTTTTAATTCAAGAATATTTATTTAATATTAAATATAGATACCGAAATAAATATAATAAACACCCAAACCCATAAATACAAACATCTATGCTCATTACACAAATGTTTGTCCCTGTTAGGAATCGCACCCGAGCTCCGTCGATTGCGTAGTCAGGATCACTACTCGACCAAGAGGCGCGACCGTCAAATTATTTGGTTATTGTTAATTGTTTCAAATTATTAAATATTTTTAGCACGATTTACGTGTTTAATACAAAATAGCAATAATTGTGCTTTTATTGAAGTTATATAAATAAATGATATTTATAAATCAAAGAGTTTTTTTTATTTTACGTTAAACATTTTTTCGTTTGACTGTACTAATTTTGGATTGAACAATAGATTTTTAAATTAATTTACGCGTGGTCCGAGTCGCCGGAAGAAAAATATTAAAATTAAATCACTCCTGCAACTGGGACCGCGGTTCCAGTTAATGCGTTCCCAGTCGCCGGAAACCTCTTTTTTATAGTCGAAATAAAAACATGCTATCGCAGTAGAACTTGCCAGTATTACGTTTTAGATAGTTTCCTTAGCCCTTCGTCAAAGAAAACTATATCCGTAAAATATAATTTATCTCTTATTGTATATACATGTTATATATTTTCAAGTTATATTATTAGGATTAAAAACAAACAGTTATTAATTTCAATAATAATTAGTAGTAATTTTAATTCACGTTTCTAAATGTTGTAGGAGAGAGAAATTTGGTTAATAAGAATACTTTGCTTCGTGACCAAAGCCTGTTTTGTTTTACTGTGGATAGCACGGAATAGAATTTTCTATTCCGTGGCGGACAGTTGTAATTTTTCTGACAGCATCATCAATATTTGCTAAAGTAAGTGGGGTGACGTTATTGTTTCATTTATGATCAAATAATTTCTGATGTTACGTGCAAAGATTTGGGATCACAAATAGGAAAAGTTTTATTAGATGTGGATGGTTATTTATTTACAAAAATTAATGCGCACAATGATGTTTCAATGTTGGAAATATACAAAAGTCAAATCACTACACTGTTCTGGTCTTGCTAAAGCTGTAAATAAAGAAAATCGTATTTTCCTTTTATTTATTACAGACAAAATATTGCATTTAGTTATTTGCCACAAACTGGCACAGTAAGATTACAACTAGTGGATAGAATAAAAAATCAAGCCGAAAATATAAGTAACTGTCCTGCGCAAATATTATAATCTGCGATAGAAAATGCTCCACGTACAAGTGTCCCTTATTTACCTAACATAAACGTATTTGGGCAAATTATTAATAGAATAAAGAAAAAAATATGGTACATAACGGTTTTTTAAATCCGTACCGAATTGGATGATCAGAATCCAGGTTCAATGTCTTCAATTTCTTCATTTAAGTGCAAAAATAAATATTTTTTTACGAAGAAATTGAAGACAGTGGAGGAGGAGGAGCAATGAATTTTATGTTTGTAACCTCAGAATTCGGTCATTTATGAACCAGTTGCAGAATTCTACCACCTAGTAGCCACAATAGTAGTGGTTACATAGTCAATTGTTCACATCTTACGAACTGATTGGCAGAAAGGCAAACGCTCTATTCTTCAAAGAGAGCCCGGATCAACACGGAGGTGTCCAGCATTTTTACCCCAATTTCTGGCTAAACTGGCTGGTCTGTACGGCTGATTTGATAAACTGGCAATCCTAGGCTTACTGACAGAATTTCAATTTTGGTGGCCAATTTTGAGATTAAACGACACACTAGAGAGATATAACTAAAATTCAACAAATAGCAATAATAATAAATAACAGTATTACCTTACACTACACCTAAGCTGAACTTTGTGCCATAAAGTTTAACTTATTTAATAAAGTATATAAATAAATTAACTACCGAGCCGAATATAATAATTAAATAAGTTATACGGTGTACCACAATGTCACGAACTATGAGATAAACTTAACGTGAAGGTGAAAATGTTTTGTTATTATAATAGAACAAAGCCCGTAAGTAACTCGCGGAGAGTACGACTTATTGTAAGTTTCTACCGTGTGTTGCCTAGACAAACTTCGAATAAACTTGAGGTGGAATTACAATGGATGTAAAGGGACCTTTATACGTCTTATTACTCAAAATCCAGTTTTGATTTACGGGTTTTGCTTTGAGGAAGGAAAGGCAGTTCAGTGACATATTTTCCTATAAATCACAAGCATCTAAGTCAGTATAAGAGAAAATTAACCTAGAGCGAAACCTTTGTTTCTATTTTTATGAAAATTACACACACTGAGGAATATAACAATTAGCGCAGTTAAAGTTTATACGGAGAAAGGCAGAAAGCTAACATTTTATATAATACGTATTTTTGTTTAAATTGTATAATGTTATATTTAGAAATAAATTAAAATAATAAGTCAAAGTCAAAGTCAAAACATTTTTATTCAAATTATCCTTTACAGGCACTTTTGACGAGTCAACATTTTTTGAGTTACTACCGGATCAGAAACGCGGCCACACACTGAGAAGATCCGGCGGAAGAAACTCAGCGGGCTTTCTTTTTTTGTGCATATACATTTTTTTAAAACAATGTATTTACAATTACAATTACAATGTATTTATGAATAATATAATTACTATGAGACTGCTATGAGCAGCAATTAATCCCATGCCTTATAAACTAATATTAAACAAGCATGTAACATATTTCCATGCGTTTGACACACACATTTACACTATTTCGTTTAATAAAATCTTTTCTAAGTATAACAACAGACAAACTACTGTTGTCATACTTCGAAAGGATTTTTTTAGTTTATGGCCAAACTGAGTCATTACTCAATCATTTGTTTTTTTTCTATAGAAGAGGGGGCAAATGGACAGGAGGCTCACCTGATGGTAATTAGTGATTACCGCTGCGCATAGACAACTACACTACCAGAGGTCTTGTAATTGCGTTGCCGGCCTTTTAAGAATGAGTAAGCTCTTTTCTTGAAGGTCCCTAAGTCGTATACGTTTGGAAAAAAATTTGCCGATAGCTGGTTCCACATAGGTGTAGTGCGGGGCAAAAAATGCCTCGAGAATTGCACGGTTGTGATTTCTAGATATCGAGATGATAAGGATGGAACTTCGAATTTTGTCGCAATGTCCGATAGTGATATTCGGCGGCAGGAATTAATCCAAACAGTTCCTCGGAACATTCCCCATGACAGAGCCGAAGCACATTGTCTAGCTGGCTCATGAATTATGAATAAATGAAAAATGGATACAGTCACAGCCATATGCCGGAAATGGTAGGCAGAGATGAAACTAATGATCCCAAGATTAATTTTAATAATTTGATTGAAATAATAAACATAATTTTTATATGATGAGATCATGTGTGATATATTTTTATTTTGACATTTGTACGATGGTTGGGTTGTTGTACATCGAAATTAAAACTCTCTTTATAGTGGACTGTATTTTTTATTCCTCCGCTGGTATAATACTAGGAAGAACTAGCTGGTGGTCTCAAATGCGCAGTAACCGTTATAACAATTATAAATGTGCGACCGTAGCCTGTTGTTCGTGTGGATTGTTGGCGGCAAGTGCTGTGCGGCGTGCGTTGCGGGCGGCTCGCCGCTGGCCTGCGCCCGCGCCCCGCACACCGGAATCCTCTAATGTATATTGTGGTGTGCTAAGCCACAACAACATTTTTATAGTTTTCATTACGTGTCCTGTTAGTGAGTGTGGAGAAACCTTGCAAGCTAATTTTGTCCTACTTCCTTATGTGCAATTGATGTTATGATGACATTACAATTATATATAATCAGACAGTATGTTTAGTGCATAAAAATAAATAAACAAGTAGTTAACACAAACAAAAATAATCAAAAGATTGTTTTATAAAACGTGTTTTTGATGAAAATTTTCTTTTCGATAATGAGCTTCCGGTTCTTTATTTAATATACATGCATATGTATGTGAATTTCAAAAAGACAATAAATGAGATATGATATAAAATGAAAATATAAATTAATGATCAGACCTATAATACTTTGTTCAAAATAAATAGTAGGTTTAAGAACATTCGATTCAGAATATTTTATATGAATTTGAATTCGAACTCAGGATCCAGTGGTTGTCAAATGAAATAATAAGGCCAGTCCTGCCAGACTTCAATAGGTAACCATATTAGGTTAATGAAAATTTTGCAGTAAATCGTTAATCGTGACCTGATGGAAAGTAATTATAACTGACCGGGTATATCTGCAGCAAAGAATTAGTTCCAATGCGATGACAGTCTTTTAAAGGTACTGTAAACGGGAGATCAATCATTATCAAATTTCATATCTATTCTTATAAATTTCATATCAAAGCTCCTCGGAAAAACGTAAACTGAGTAAGTATTAACTGAAATAAAAAGAGATGGTCACTTCGTAGTTCTCTTGCTCCATTGTTATGTAGCGCAGTGTTCCACAAAGTATTTGCGCGGTGCGCTAGTGCACCGTGGTCATTATTTAAAGTGCCGTAGAAGAAAATAAACATAAAATACCTATTTGAAAAATTGTTCTAAAATTAAAAAGTAACTCTAAAGTTTTTTTTAAATTGTAAGTGTACTTGAATGCGAAAAGTTTGCGAAATACTGATATAGCGAAATATGTGGTGATCCGAGCGTGATGACCAAAATTTACTCACTGTTCATATTTTAACATTAGTCTATTCATCAATAGATGGCGCGCTAATCAAACTATACATTATACCCTTATAAAAAAAATTACGGAAAACTAATGGATGCAAAAGATTGAGCGATATAATTTGAAGCTTGCTTTGTCCATCTTTTTTTTCTTTTCCACCTATGCTGTTGGAGGCTTTTATAAATGCTTTTAACAAAACCTCCAATTGTTACTAAAATTTAAGTAACAGTGGAGGTCTCCGGTTATAAACACCGTCATGCATTCGAGAGCGTCTTAAACCGTTAGTCCTGTTTTTAAGAATAGTCATTGAATTATGGAAATGCAGTGATTGCTACCAACACCTATTTAACCAGCTAAAATACCGTAAAATAGTGGTAGTAGAGGCCCCGTGTCAATCTGGATCCTTTTTTGAACAATAGATCACTGCCCTAGAGCTAGACATCTTGTAAAGGCGAAAAAAGCAAATACATGTCACTAATATCGTGACTACGTAGTAGGTGGTAGATTTCTACAACCATTTTCTTATTCCTGTTGCAATAGTTACAGTACTGGTCGGTGTCGTGTTACGGATTGGAGGGTAAGGTATCCAATAAATTTATGCATGTGACAGTCCAATTCAGCCACACTGATAGCAAGACATCATTGACATCTTCGGTGACTATAAATAAATAAATAAATATTCACAGGACAAATTACACTTACTGATCTAACCCCAAAGTAAACAAATTATTTGCTTGTGTTATGGGTGTTAGTCAACGATACTAATACATAGAAATACATACTTTATATAAATACTGGAATATATTTACTAAACACCCAAACCCGGAAATACAGACGTTTATGCTCATCACACAAATGCTTGTCCCCGTCGGGGATCGAACCTAAGCCCCGTCGATTGCGTAGTCAGGGCCGCTAAACACTCGGTCAACGCGGCGGTCATCTCTGTATAAAAAATGTCTATCTTTCCATCAAGAGATGAAAACCATCTGCTTGTTTACCATCCAAAAAAATAGAATAAAAAGAAAAAGAAAAAATGTCCACTTTACTATGCCTCTATCTGCATGAAAACTCGTGAGATTTTGAATTTGAGACGGTTATTTGATTGATATTATAAGATTTTTCTCTATTGATTTTACACTTTCAATCGTCGGCACTTGGTGAAATTTAATTATTAGTTAAATCTAGGTTATGGTCACTTGTACTTTAATTTCACTACAAATATAGACAGATAATTTTAAATTAATCGACGGGTTTTGCTTGAAAATTGGCTATAATTTTAGTGAATAGAATAGAATATATTTTATTTGCATGAAAATGTGTTTTTTTTTTTATAGAAGAGGGGGCAAACGAGCAAGAGGTGCACCTGATGGTAAGTGATCACCGCCGCCCATGGACATCTGCAATACCAGAGGTCTTGCAGTTGCGTTGCCGGCCTTTTAAGAATGAGTAAGCTCTTTTCTTGAAGGTCCCTATGTCGTATCCGTTCGGAAATACCCCTGCCGGTAATTGGTTCCACAACAGAGTAGTGCGAGGTAAAAAGTGTCGGGAGAAACGCACAGTTGTGGATTTCCAGACATCGAGATGGTGAGGATGGAACTTCAAGTTTTGACGCGATGTCCGATGGTGGAATTCGGCGGCAGGAATTAATCCAAACAACTCGTCGGAACACTCTCCATGATATATACGATAAAAAACACAGAGAGAACCTACATCTCTGCGCAATGCCAAAGAGTCAAGCTGTTTCGAAATGGCCTGGTCGTCAACGATTCGAACCGCTCTACGCTGAATGCGATCAAGAGGAAGAAGCTGGTACTGAGGAGCTCCGGCCCAGAGATGCGAACAGTACTCTATGTGAGGCCGAACCTGTGCCTTATAAAGTTGAAGGCGATGGACCGGCACAAAGTACTGTTTCGCTCTGCTGAGCCCACCGAGCTTTTTGGAGGCTAGTTTAGCCTTGCCTTCCAAATGACCGCGAAACTGAACGTAGATTAGATCTACCCCTGGGGTAGATTCTCTTTTGATTGCGCATTCATAGTGTGCGGGGGGGGGGGGGGGGGGTTAGGCCTCCGGGACTTTCACAAACCAAACGAAACGCAGCAGCAGGGCTGCTACTTTACGTCGGTGTCAAGTGAGAGAGTGGTATCTCCCCGGGCGTGCCGGCCTATTCAGTTGCAGTATGGCACTACCACTAATTTGGTTGACTGACTGCACCGGTGTTAAATAATTTTTGTCACAAAAATTATTCCACCAGTGGGCGATGGGGTCGTCACATCCCTACGCCGGAGTTACAATAAATAGGTCTTAAATTTTTTTCAGATCGCCATTACTGGCAATGCCGGTGTGCAATTACATATTATAATCTACTTAATCATATTTAATAATCATATTTAAAATTTAAGCTCATTAATTATGTTTGCAAATAATTAAACTCATAAAATCAATATTAAAATGTCCAATTATATGTTACTATTAATATATATCTGATAATGCATCTTTAATTATACTTTTATTCAGAAACATATTACTATAAAACATTAAGCTCATTAAATAATAAAATTTAGTCTAAAAGGAATAAGAAAAACATTAACTACATATCGTGTTATTTTTTCACATTTGATTATTTAATGTCATATATTTAAAAAACTTAAAATATATTAAGGGTCACATTTAAAATTTAAGTCATGATTACATTTAAAAAAATTGAATATAAGTGTATGTCTGTTTGTGGCTGTCCATGGGCGGCGGTAATCACTTACCATCAGATGAGCCTCCTGCTCGTTTGCCCCTTTTATCTATAAAAAAAATACTACATTATTAATTTAATTATGTATATGAATAAAAGCTAATTATTAAAGTTAAACTAAAGTACAAGTGATCATAACCTAGTTTTAACTAATATAAGAAATTTATATACTGATGTCTTGATTTTATCATCGACACTTAGTGAAATTCCATTGTCATGTTAATAAAAGAAAGGAGACTGATACCGTTGCATACAAACTTGGGCCCCCTTGTAATAAGATGAAAATTATGTTAATTAATAGCTAGTTTAACGTTATATAAATACTGAAAATTTTACAGATTTTAGCAATCTGAGACCGGAGATATAAGATATTCACTAGAAGTAAGGTTACGGTACTATGGTATAATTTAACTCACTGTAACCGTTTACTATTATATAAACAACTGATACTTGTAATACAGGCAACTATGCTTCATGTTTATAAATTGACACAATACTAAAACACAGATTTTTGGAAAAACCAAGTTAAACGATGCCTCTCTGTAGGTAGGTACCAAAAAGTAAATTAAATTAATACATACGGAGATGGTAGGTACGTAAAATAGCGAAGAGTGAAGTCCGCGACTTGCGAGTGCGACTCTTGCGAGCCGTCAGTGATGTCAGTTGTAATTGTCAATTTTAGCTGTATTAAATCCACAGACACTAATTCGTATTAAGTTTGAAGTAACGTAATCAATCGATTATATAAATTGTATCGATTATATTTTTTCTTTTTATATTATAAATGGTTTGTAAAACAATGATGGTACTTACTGTTGATTATACTAAATATTAATCAAAAATACACTTTTACATATATTTACGAGCTTATATTTCGATTAAAATTATTTACATAAATCGATTATAATTTTATCGATTATACAATTATAGTACCACAAACTTGTTTTCGTGATTTCTTTTTTCTCAGAAAGCGGATTAAGCTCATATTTTGAACTTTGAAATAGAAAAATAGCATCATTTTTTTGAACCATACTTTAACCCTTTACATTTGGGCCCAAAAATCCCCCTCTCCTTTTAGAAGTTAAGCCAAATTCAAATATCTGTCATATGTACCCTATATCTTGAAATCTCCTGAACCGATTTTGATAAAACTTGGACTACTGTTGGAAGTTGGAAGTTGGAAGATTTGACTGTCATAAAAAATAATAATCTCGATACGGCTTTTAGTTACTGAGTAATTTGCGGACAAATATACAAATATATAAGCATACATACATTTATGGAATTTAGTACACGTGCTTGGATGTCTAAATAGGTCAACATTCTTAAATATTATCTAATTCATCTCCGTTTTTCCGTGAGTTGAAAATATACCTGCACCGTTTTACAAATTATTTTGATATTAAATTTATATTCTATCCATCCAGTTCCGGTTTTTACAACATCCAGGAAATTTATTTTTAAAAAACCATTTAATTTGTATAAAATGATACATAAACGTGTAAAAATAAATAAAAAGGATTTTTGAAACATACACACATAATTGTGGGTGCACTTGTTATGCCTCTGCCTATTTCTTCATAGATACGGGCGTGAAGATACTTACTTACACACGTATTATTTAATCAATAAGAAGTTTTCATCGCAAAACCAAAATGAAAGCTTAAAGATTAATATCTCATCTAAATACTTATTTAAGTAACACCTTACATTTACTAATGAGGCCGTGGCTTCTGGCTGATGGCGAGAAATCTATTACAAACCTAGCTTCTCACAAATTACATTACTTAGTGGCGAGTAGCCAGGACGCTTAAGCAAAAAAAGAACCAGACAATCACTTAATCGTTCCTCCCTTAACTATCTGAGTAATTTTCTTCGCTTTTAATCGTCTTACTTACCTGCTATACGGCATAATTTAAATTTTTATTCTAATTTAGCAACTATAAGTGCTTTTTTCTATAAATAGCAAACAAGCAGATGATTTGGATAGATTTTCCCCATGTCCGAGCCTCCTTTGAATAATAAACTGTCTGCCATTCTGCGTGGCAGTTCGTGGCAGTGAACGACTCTCTATAACGTGTTACTACTGTAGTGACTACTAGCAGCGTCTCGCTTGGGTTTTTTGTACCACCGCCTTTTTTTTATAAGATAGCAAACAATCAGATGGGTCTCCTGATGGAAAGAGTCTACCATTACCTATAGACACCAAAGGTGTTATTGGTGCATTGCTATCTCGTGGCGAGGCCTAATGTCACATGCATAAGTTTACTGGCTACCTTACCCTCCAAACCGAAACACGAGAGTGGCAGGAACTGACGCTATTGCGGCAGGTATAGGGTAAGGCGGTGGTACCAGACCCGGGCGAGACAATGCAGAACTCCACCACTTAATAGTCAAGATGGTAGTGACTCGTGTAGTCAATTGGTTGCCTTTTACGACCTGCCTGGCAGAACGGCAGTTGGTCTATTCTTCAAAAGAGCCGGGGACCAGCACGGGGTAAAATCTTACCTATATACTATTTTAAACTTAGTGTATATTATATTATATCATAAGATGTGAAACAACAGAGTCATCTTGGTGTATAAAGATCACCTAATAGACCAAAGATGCTAATAGTGCTTTGCTACTCGTATGCTGGGTTGATATTATGTTCTATACGTAATTTTAATTTAATCTAATATTTTGAAATGAAACCACAAGGAAATCTTATCATGGTATTGGCATAATTTTCCAATGAACTACATTAAAGTGTACTGAATATCGCGCAAAAATCAGTGGCGAAAACCAAACTTATCCAATTCCATTAAAGGTTGCACGTAAGAGATTGGCGTAGTTTATGAAATAGTGCTCGCGCCGGGTATAAGTAAAGTCCTATAAGTTTTCTTATTACAGTTGCTATCGTCTTTTGATACCCTTTAATCGATAAACTCCGAAGTTTGTTTTATTGAAACCGCTTACGTACTAAATCCTAGATTATAATATAAGTTATTCCCAGTCTCCTTAATCGCCTATTTAATTTATCATGTTATTATTACAGCGCAACTTCCATAGGGCTAATTTGTGTTAAAGTAGGTATAATCATTGACATAAAAAACCCAAGATGCACAATCAGTGTCTCAAAAACGTCCTCTAAAAATGAGCGCACAATTTTGAATTGTGTCGATCGCGACACTGTCAATTTTAATACTTTTTGTACATTTCTTTTAAAAGAAAACCGTAAAACTTGCGCTCAAGGTTGGATATGCAAAAAAATTTCTTTTTCGCCATATCTATAACTGCTTGTGTGAAATTAGGGACAGTTTTGAGTGTCAGTTTTGTTTAAGACTGTGCATCTTGGGTTTTTTATATCAATGGGTATAATACACATTTTATAAAAAAAAAACACTGTGTGATAGTCAAAAGTATTATTTAGTAGGCTAATACAATCACATATGTGCGAAGACATTTTATAAACATATCACTGCATATGTGCTATATTTTGCGGATTTAGGTAGATAAATTTTCGTGATCAAAATCTTAAATGATATTTGATAAAACTTAAATGATATTTCAAATATGACTACGGCAGCACAAAATTCCGGCAAAAAATGGTGACAGGCACACATATAAGGTACAAGGCCGCTCTATCTTACTCGACGGAGTATTGTACAGTTCGAAATATTTACAAAATTTTAGCGAAATTAGGGGTTAAATACGAGGATATCAAAATATCATAATAGGTACTTATCATAATAAATAGAATTTCATTTTTCTTTATAATGTCTTCAATGCCTCTTTCGGGTCGAACAGGGTAGATAGGCTCGTGTGGTTGTTTAGTCTATTTACCTCAAATCACGAGATCCCGGGTTCGATGCTTGGGTGAGGTTGTCCCCCCTTCCTACCCTGTACAGGATCTGCGTGAAATGAATATATATATATATATATATATATATATATATATATATATATATATATATATATATATATATATATATATATATATATATATATATATATATATATATATATATATATATATATATCTATCTATATAATTGATAATTGAAATATCTGTAGAATATATATAGTGCTTATTAAAAGTCATATCTATACATCTACACATATAATAAATCGTAGGAAAGTCAAAACTGTACCTTGCATCTGTACTAGGGTGATTCATTTGCGACAAACATTTTTTTTTAGGTGCTCAAGCAAAATTTTGTTCTACATATTGAAAAAAAAATTTCCACCAAGTTAGAGCTCTTAATTCGAGTATTTTTTTATTAATATTTTAATTAAATTTTTTTTTTCAAATTTCTAATGCTTGGACACATTTAATGATATTGGCATTCTGATTGCTGAAATATATCCAGGATTCCACGCTCTTTAAATGACTTTTCGTCAATTTTAATGTCGCCTGCTTTGGTCGACTGGTACCATCTGTCAAAGTTATGTTTTCGAATAAAATGCACATTTTTTTATTTTTACAGCGAAAATTGATTGATAGATGGAAAAAATAATACATATTTTTATAAAAAATTTGATTCTCTTCAAAAAAGGTCGTAACTTATAATAATAATATATTTATAATAATTATATAACTTATAATAATAATAATAATAAACACATCGCTCGGCTGTCGTTTACAACTTTTACCTGGTCAAATGTATTATGCCTTTATTATTATTAAATAATACAATGTATTATGCCGCAAAGTATTTGAGCAGGTAAAGGTTGTAAACGACACAGCCGAGCGATGTGTTGCGCTCATTGAAAAATTCAATGAGTTTGGCACATACGACGAAGATCAAAAACAATGCCTATTATTAACTGTTCAAAATTATAGAAAAGAATTCCCAACATGTACCAAAAAACTTTATTCAACAACAAAGTGATACCTAACTTATGTGAAGATATATTTAGTAAACAGAGCTTTCATTTAAAGTTTATAAAATAACAATTCATTTTCTTTCGGTTGTATTTCTAATAAAAATATAAACTATGATAAATTACAAATTTATTAAAATTTTGTATTAACTTTTTTGTTTCCCGCTTATTGTGTTATTTATTTATTTGTGTATGTATGTGTGTCTGTATGTCAGTATGTGTAACATGTCAGGTATAAAAGTACAAAAAGTAAAATTGACAAGTAATGAAAAAAATAAATTTGAAACAAAAACTTGAATTCAAACATCATAATTTGTAATTTTTTTATCATTTTTCTACATTTTTAGTTACAAAAGTTACTGCAAGTTAAAAACTATGAGTCTGAGAGACTTAAGTTACAACCTTTTTTGAAGAGAATCAAATTTTTTATAAAAATATGTATTATTTTTTCCATCTATCAATCAATTTTCGCTGTTAAAAATAAAAAAATGTGCATTTTATTCGAAAACATAACTTTGACAGATGGTACCAGTGGACCAAAGCAGGCGACATTAAAATTGACGAAAATTCATTTAAAGAGCGTGGAACCCTGGATATATTTCAGCAGTCAGAATGCCAATATCATTAACGCTCAATAACGCGTAATTTTTTTTAGATAAAAAGATAAAATAAAATAAAAAGATAAAGTCTAAATAAATCAACTGATTTTAATCCAATTAACAGTATTTGACGCAGTCTTTTAAATTTTTAAGTCAATCGGTATTTTGAGTAGTCGTTTATAAAAAATACTCGGAATTCCATTAACGCATTACGGAATAAGCCTAAATAAGCCTAATAGAAGTGAGTATCATAAAATTGTTCCTCAGCTTAAGTTCGATTTATTCTAATTTCTACTTCTGGCAGATTTATGTCGAAAGATAGAGGGTCAAGATAGGGTGATTTATCCGGAAAAGGAAATAAAGGGACTGTTCATTTTCACTTTAACAGATATACACAATTATACTTAGATTAAATAATATTGTAGTTAATTGGCAAGAATTGATTATTAAAGTAGAGAGATTCAAGAGAAAGCAAAAATATTAACGAAATTTTAATTAAGTTGAAATTTGTATGAGCTTTTAAAATAAAAAAAAATGGTGAAATGCGTGTCGGGCCACGCGTACCGTAGGTTTCTGAAGGTGCCTATTAAAATAATGTGAACTAAAAGAGGGTTTTTATTGTTTCATAATATGAACTTTTAGCCTAATTATCGGCAATGACGGATATATCCACACTACAGGTTACCTATACACCTATAAAATCTTCTCCAAGTACATTTTATAAGTTGGTCGACTATTACTCAAAAACTTGTAAGCTGTGATAGTTTTCCTTTTAATTTCATATATTTCCTACGGTCGTGAATTTTTTCTCATTTCCAAAACCAATCGTTTAGCCGGCAGAAGTGTCCTACTTGACTTTAACAAAAATTAGCTTAATATTTCACAAACGGTTTCATAAAAACCTATCCAACAATACCCCACACTATGGGGTACACGAGAAAAAATTACATGTAGAGGAGCTACCCTGACAAAAAATATTTTTGAAGATTTTATATTACCACTAGTTGCCGTGACAAATAGGTATATTCACGCCAAATTACAGCTTTCTAGTTGTAAAGTTCTCTGAGCTATCGTGCGGATGGACGGGCGGACGGATATAGCAAAATTATAAGGGTTCCTAGTTTAAAAAACTAACATTTTTGATACATGACATTAATTATTATTTTTGTATTATAAGATTCTAACAAAAAATGTCACAGATTTCAGTTTCGGGTTGTATTTTGGTTTATTGCAAGCAAAAAATGTTTCTCCATGTCGATCGGGCCTCTTTTGAGGAAAAGACCATCTGTCCGTCAGGAAGTTCGTAAAAGGCGAACGACTGACCAAACATAACACTACCATCTTGACTACTGATGCCAGAATTCCGATTCTTCTCTCGCGGGGTTGACACCACCATATTCCTATTCCTGCCGTAACAGTGTAAGTACCTGTCACTGTCGTGTTCGGGTTTAGAGGGTAAGAAAGCTGGTAAACTCATGCATGTATCATTACTATCCCGCTACACAGCGTGCAATGCTTCATTAATATTTTTGGTGTGAAATTCGATAGTTGTGTCTTATATATCTCTAATACCAGAAGAGCAATTTGCTTGTTTATCTTATGATTTTAAAAAATCTATAAAATCAAATAATTCAAACACTACAGATCATAACTGAACAATCATCTCATAAAATATTAGTCATGTGATAACTCCTCCAAAGATTCCTTTAAGTTTACTGAAATGCATAATTATTAAGCATACAAATGTTATGGTCAACGAAATACTTAAACCAGTTGATCACTTCTCGACCGAAATAAACTCTACAGCTTACAAAAATACCGAAAAATACTTAAATAGTATATTGCCGTATTAGACGAAATTATCCAAAATATAAAATGAAAATGCAAATTAGGCTAAATAACGTTAAAAATGTCACGATAAACAAAATGAATGAATTAAAATCATAATAAAGTCCCGCAAACAGAGTTATCCGAGTGAAAAACGTTACGTATTATTATGTAAATTTAAAATCGTTGTGTTCAGATTAACAATGGACTCAATCTTTGTGAATATTATTAGGGTGTGAAATTTCAAAAATTATTATAAGTCGTAAATTTGTAACGTTTATAAAATGTTTACTTTAGTCCTTCATTTTATGGATAGGTCCGCTGGTTCGTAATGATGGTCTAAATTATGTTACGATTACTGGCCGTTGTTTTTAGTATTATAAGTAATTAACTATTGTTGTAATATGACTCTCTTTGCCTTAAATAAATTTTTATTATCACTATGTTCGGACTTAATACCTTTGCTTAAATTGACTTTCATACACAAAATGTAATATTTATCAAACTTATTAGAAGAAAATGTATGAACAGATACAGAAACACAGAAACACTGAGAAATCTTCATATATGAATCACTATATTTCTTATTATTCCTGTTTATTTAGTACTAGCTGTTGCCAGCGACTTCGTCCGCGCGGACTTCATTTATTCCGCCCAGCACCTCCTCCGTAGGTGATAGCGTCAGTATCAGTAACTAGCACCCATAACACAAACAAATAATTAATACTACTTATTACTACTTATATATATACTAAACTAATACAATCATTTTAGTATTTTCATGACCACAGCCCACCTAGCTGTAAATATTAAACGATCGATAAACTTATCGAAGATGTCGACATGTGGGAATCACTAATTTTAGTTCCATGGACGCACGCATCGGTCTATAGCGCCAAAATGGCGATATTCAAATAGGCACAAAAATTCTTTGACAGCAGCAAGTCCAGTGGTAATATTATACACGTCAATGTATTAAACCATACGATGACGGCTTTCAAATCGTAGGTATTAAGAAAACCGCAAAGTCTGGTGTTGTACTTAGGGTAACAAATGAACGCCAGGTTCAAAAATTAAAATCCGTTAATGCAATAAAAACGGCAGGGCTACGTTTAGAAACTCCGACCGGTCGTCATCCACGTATTTTGGTCAAAGATGTCCCCCAAAACTTATCCGACGAGGCGTTTTTAACCTGTTTATATAGGCAAAATATTAAGGAAGAAATGAATATGTCAGAAGATCAATTCCTCAAGTCTATTAAAATAGTTAGACGACGTAATTTTGATCAAAATAACCGTAAGTGGATAGGTATTGAATTAGAGCCTGCTATTCGCAAACATTTAATTAAATCCAAAGAAAAATTATTTATCGAATGGGCTACCTATAGATTTGTCGACGACGTGGAGTTAGTTCGGTGCACTCAGTGTCAACAATACGGTCATGTCTATAAGTTCTGTCGCGAGAAAACTCCTTGTTGCGCATATTGTGCCGGCACACATCAAACTAGGGACTGTCAAAACAAAAACCGCAGTGATTTTACGCCGACCTGTGGCAGTTGCAAACGCTATAAAAAACCCAGTGATCACGTGACTGGCTCGCCTGACTGCCCAACTTTTAAGGCAAAGATGGAGCAGCTGATTTTAACAATTAATTATGGATAGGTTGGTAATAGGACAATTAAGTCTCCAAAACGATAAAACAGCTAAGTCGGAGCTGAATAGACTCGTTACTGAATACAAAATTGATGTAGTACTTATTCAAGAATAATACCAAAAGTACCCAACTTCGTAATAACGTACTACAACACAACACAAAAGCACGCGCAGGTATGTACGTCACGCGCTCTTTTTATACAGTAACAGCTATTGCAAATCTTTCTTCTCGACATTGTGCCGTAGCGGAGGTGTCCTGTTTCAAATTTAGAATTTACCTAATTAGCTGCTATTTCCAGTACTCCGATCCTGTTGCCATTCACTTGCATCACCTCCGATACGTCCTACGATCTCTTGCCGGACAAAAGATTATTAGTGGCGTTGAAGCCAATGTCTCATCCCCACTTTGGTACGGTAAACTACGGTCCAATGACAGGGAGCGTAGACCTGAGATAGAAGAGTTCATTGTTCATATCGCCCAATTACACTTCTACCTTTTCTTGGTAAACTGCTAGAAAGATTAGTAGTTCCTCGACTCTTACCTCAAGGGCCCACATTCAATAAACAACAATTTGGATTTAGCGCCGGAAAATCCACTGTCGATGCAGTGCTAACCATGAGAAAAACGGTTGAACTATCACGAAATAATTATGTTGTGGGTATCTTTTTGGATATTTCAGGTGCTTTTGATAACGCGTGGTGGCCGATGTTATTATTAAAACTAAAAATAAGGGGATGTTATTCTAATATATCAACTAATTAAATCGTATTCAGAAAACGGTCACTTGAAATTACAGCTAGGGCATCACGTTGCATCAAAACGCCTTACTCTGGGCTGCTCACAGGGATCAGTATATTCGCCATATCTATGGAACTTAGGATTTGATGATTTATTTTCACTAGCCTTGCCTGAAGGATATATCACTTATAGGTTATTCGGACGACGTTGCTTTAATAATACAAGCAAACACACGAGCACAGATAGAGTCACTGGCTTATACTAGTCTTAATTTAATATCCAACTGGGGATTCAGAAATCATTTAAAATTTGCGCCTCATTAAACGTTCTACTTAATACTAAAAGGTTCGCTTCTGTCATCTCCTAGTATAAAATTAAATAATAGCACAGTAAAGAGAAAAGAGTCCGTAACATATTTAGGTTTAGTTTTAGAGAAAAACTATAATTTTATTAATCATATTAACTATATCAGTGAAAAAGCTAAACGGAATTACTTGTCCTTTGCCAGCATATCTACCTCAACGTGGGGTTTAACGTTTAACACTTTAAAGATAATTTATAACGCAACTTATTTAGGTTGTATTACTTATGCATGTTCAGCATGGGCTGATAAAGTTACAAGCGGCGCGACCCGGCGTAAATTACTTTAAAATCAGCGTTTGGCTTTAATATTTCTGTGTAAAGCATATCGCACTGTAAGCTCTGAAGCTTTACCCGTTTTATCAGGTGTATTTCCATTAGATTTACAAATTCAGCGTCGGGCCTCAATGTACTATAATTCTAAAAACTTTACTAGCCCAGAATTTATCAATCCGCAAGCTCAAACAAAAATACATCGCCTCTTTAATCCCGTGATGGTTGTTACTAATGAATTAATAAATGAATGGCAGTCGCGTTGGTGCTGCTCACCTAAAGGACGGCATTTATATAACTTTTTCCCCTGCATCCGGGAACGTAAAACGTGGATAGAAATAGATCATTGTGTTGCACAGTTCCTTACTAGTCATGGTAATTTTAAAGCTAAATTTTTCTCGTTCATATTAATTCCTTCTCCATTTTGCGAATGTTCCACCATAAACTGTAAATATGAACAAACTACACATCATATTCTTTGGGCGTGTAATCTCTGGCAAAATGAACGTAGCCAAATGCTTGATAGTATACGATGTATATCCGGGGTAATCTACTATTCCGACCTTGTAGCAACACGTGGGAATTTCCGTGCCTTCAAGCGATTTTGTCATACATACTACTGGAAACAGAATTAAGTGGGCCATTTTCGTAGGTCCTCAAATACCTAAATTACCGTGGTGCAATAGCAATCAGGCTTTACCTGATTTTAAACGTCTCATTTCTTAGCAGTTTTTGCTTTATCTTTACGCTGTCTCCTGCTGTAAAGGGAGGGAAACTGGATGTATTTTCCTACTCCTCCTATACTCTTCTGATTAAATTCGATACGGGTTCCAAGACAGCTTAGCTTTTCCCCCAGGGCACCCTGAGCTCGCAACTCAGAGGTTATCAGGAAGGTTGCCGCTGTTGATTCTGGTTTACAGAAGTTACAGTGGCGGGAACGAGGCCCATTGCCAAAAAAGATTGACGTTACAATCAATATTATGGCGTTTCTAGATTAAAACTATCATTTTTTTGGCAGCACTACTATAATTATATTCTTATAAATATTCAACACTGTGGGAAGAAATAAAAATTGTATCTCTGGACTTTGTTTATAAAGAGTTTTTTATATCAATGATATAAAATAAGCTGTGTTTCGACTTAGAGGATAAGATAAATTTGTATTCTAGCCCCGCCACACGGACAGCCATGCACCATCAGTGCATCCGTGTTCATCTTTGGTGTCTATTGAGTACAAACGATTGTTGTCTCTTTCCATCAGAAGTTCAATCCTTGCTTGCTACCCTAAGCTATATATAAAAAAAAATTAATGTTAAAAAATACGAAACCATGATAACGTAAGTAAATATTTTTGAGTATAATCATGAATGCTTACATTTTGCATACAATATACACTGTCTATTTAATCAAAGAAGAAATGTTGATAGAAGAGGTCTGAAATTTGTAAACTCAGTTTATTTGCCGTAACATCATATAAGAATGTAGGTCATGGAGATCGGGGATGTACATATTCACATGATACTAGCATTTTACACTTTTTCGCTTATAATTTCATAGTAAATAATAGTACTTATTTGTTTTCAAATAAGAGGTGTTATTTTGATATTCGAAGAAAAGTGCAATTTTTTAATATAAATGATCGATGTTTATTTTATAATAAAGAGGAAGGTATGCCGTTAATAGTGGAAAATAACATCAGGCAAATGACCACAGTGACCACGCATATAGGACAATATCCTTTTCATTAAATTTTCCGTAACCAAATCGCGAAGTGGCTGCCCTATGTCCTCGATAGCCTCACAAATTCCATCTTTGAGGTCTTAAATCGACGCTGGGCTGTTGGCGTAAACCTTCTTTTTCACGTGACCCCAAAGAAAGAAGTCGCAACGTGTTAAATCACAAGATCTCGTCCGGAAGAAATAACACGGTCCGGAAACTTTTTCCGTAAAAGATCCATGGTTTCGTTACTTGTGTGGCACGTAGCGTCGTCTTGTTGAAAGTAAACGTTATCCAGATCAATACCATCCAATTCCGCCCATAAAAAATCGTTAATCATCTCTCGATAGCGCAATCCACTCACCGTAACTGTTGCTCCAGCCTCATTTTCGAAAAAGTAAGGTCCAATGACTCCGCCGGACCATAAACCGCACCAAACAGTCACACGTTGAGGATAGAAAGACTTTTCAACAATAACTCTTAGATTTTCTGAGCCCCAGATCCGATAATTTTGCTTGTTGATGATGCCACCGAGGTGGAAATGGTCCTAATCACTCAATATGATTTTTCGATGGAATTCTGGATCATTTTCATGCATTTCAACGACCCAATCAGCAAATATACGATGTTGTTGATGATCGGCCGGCTTGAGTTCTTGTGTTAACTGGACTTTATAAGCCTTAAGACCCAAATCTTTATGCAAAATACGGTGTAATGACGAATGACGTTTGTGGAATACCTAATTCCAAAGAACGACGAGGAATGGACAAACCTGGGTTTTCTTTAACACTTTCGGCTACAACAGCAATATTCTCAGCTGTTCTTGAGCGACGCGCACGGGTTTTATTCTTCACATTACTAACTTGTCCCAAGAGCTCGAATTTTTTTCACCAATTTCTGTATTGCAGTTCGACAAGGTGCTTCAAGGTGATCCAAAAATGTTCGAGTTTTACGAACCGTCTCTGCCAAATTTCCACCATTTTTATAATGAATTTTAATAATTTCCATGCGTTGTTGAAGCGAGTATCGTTCCATATTTATTAATGGCGTAGTTTCTACTTGTCAAATATCAAAAAATGGCAGCTTCAAATGTGACATCTACCGAAATAGCGGGCTATTCAAAATAACACCTCTTATTGGAAAACCTTTTACAACAATTTAAATCCAAAGCTTATTTTTACAGAAAAATAACTCCCACTGATATAGAAGCATTATTTATTTTTCGTCGAAATGTCCGTGGTAGAGTTCTGCAACGACTCGCCCGGGTCGGCGATTTGGTAGGCGGTGCTAGTAGCTATTCCTGCCGCAATGTCGTCAATGTTTGTCATTGTCGTGTTTTGGTCAGGAGGGTAAGGTATCCGGTAGACTTATGCATGTGGCATTGCCACCCCGCCACACAGATAGTAACGCACCATTAACATCTTTGATGTCTATAAGCAGTGGTTTCTCTTTCCATCAGTAGAGCCATCTGCTTTTTTGCTATTTTATGATGGAGATGAAAAAAAGGCGATGGTTTCTTAGGAGATGATGGATGGATTTTTATGCTTGTTTGTTATCATATGATATAAAAAAACAATAATAGAATTACGGTCGAGTTTCAAATAGACAGCGATAGCTTGTTTTAATTAAGTGAACAATTAAACAAAGAAATGGTTTAAATATCAGTGACAGAATACAATACAAAAAATAATTACTTAACAATAACTCAAGCTACCCTTAGTCGTAAACCATATATAAACGAGAATTTTAATATTTCAGTGAACGATTCGCTGAACAATTATCATGGAAATAAATTATTGTTGGTAATTTAACAACTTTGTTATTGTTTTAGATTTGCATATTTCATTAAACAAGTTCTTTGAGTTAACAGACCTATAAAGAAGTAACAATCAGGTGGCTCTTCTGATGGAAAGAGTCAACCATCGCCTATAGTCACCAAAGATATTTCGTTGCTATCCTTGTGGCGGGGTTAATACCACATGCATAAGTTTAGGATACCGGCAAGCATTGACGTTATTGCGGTAGGAATAGGTAAGGCCATGGTACCGTATACTCGGCCGAGATTTTGCGGAACTCTACCACCTAGTAGTCACGATGGTAGTGACACGCATAGCCAATCGGTCGCCTTTTACGACCTGCCTGGCAGAACGGCGTAATAATAATATCAGAATCAATAAGCATCAAATAGGCGCTCTGGTGAAAGTTTATTGATGTTCAATTTACTATCACACCCAATGTTCAGGGGCCTAATTCACGTAATCAAACGGCAATGAAACTTTTACACATTTTCTTATATATTATACCGCGTCGTGTTGTATAATTTGGAGGGGGAGGCAGTTGTGGGGTAACAAAATAATCTGATGATATTTAATATTTATTGTTCCACTTTTCATTCTATGCTTGTCACTTCTTTACGATGAAACGTTGGTTTGGGCTAAAGAATAGACCATCCTACCAGAAAGTCCGTAATAGGCTAATGGTTTGCCAAATCTATACTAATATTATAAATACGAAAGTATCTCTGTCTGTTTGTCTCTTTATACGTCTAAATCACGAAACCGATTTGGATGAAATTTGGTACAAAGATAGTTTAAGACCCTAGAAAGGACATAGAACAGTTTTTATTCCGTTTTTTTTTCCTACGGGAACGGGAACTACGTGGACAGAGTCGCGGGCACAGTTAGTCCGTCATAATTGTCGCAGTCACTTGTTGGTTCCTAGAATGTTTTGGTTGAGAGGGTACATTTTTACCCGACTACAGTAAAGCAAAAAGGAGGGTTGTGATTTTGATCGGTATGTATGTATTCATCAGTTTCCTCATAAAGCTTCTAAATAACGTATTACTATTTAACAAATGAGGTATACTTAGAAGCGACTTGATCGTCCGTCGTTTATATAGGGTATGTGGTGTCAAATTAAATAGAATATGGCGCCCACGTGTGGACATGAAGTCATGAACTAGATTTTTTTCAACAAAATCATGTTGGGTATCAAAGGAGCTGGAATTTTTCGAATATGTAATATACATTGTTGCATTGTTATCAGTTGCTCACGGATGTGCTTGTATGTACCCGATATTTTGAAATATTTTCTAAAAATTACGCCTCAGATCTGAGCCAAACATATTTTTTCTTCTCAACTATTAAAAAATAAAACATATAATAAATACTTATTTTATTATGGAATAAACCTTACGTTGTAAATTTATATACAAATAATAAAACGAGTGTAATAGTAACGATAAAAGCTGGAATCTGCTCCATGCAGTGAAGGCGGTTACAGTAATATCGGTTAAAACTTACATTTAATGTCCATGCCTTTGGGCTTATGTTGTTCATTGCGATAATTAAATAAGTACTGCTATAGGAAAACCAACACCCCAAGAAAGAAGATTCTCAGTTCGAATTTTTTTTTGTTTGTTGCAACTCTTTTTTTGTTTGTTGTCACAACTTGGTCTTTTATTTACTGTTTTGGTAAAAACGTTCTTGGTCAAAAGGGTATACTTTTTTCATTTAGTATTATATAAATTTGGTAAACTTATCCAGGATTATAGAAATACAGGAGTATGAAAATCTGTTGTTGCGGGTTTACTGCGTATCATTGGCAAAGTGTATTATAAAGATGCAAATATTGTTGTATCTAAAAATACTCCTCACTCACAATATAAAATGTATTATTACAAAAATCAATATCAAGAAATATATGGTTTGAATATTTAATAAACGTTACTTTAATTAGGTTCGAGTAAAAGAAAACACGTACGACTTCGCTGTAAGTAATTATATAATAACGCTTTTAATTACTTGGAGTGACTTACAAAAATAATTACTTTATAAATCCCGCAGCGAATGCGCTCGACACTCCTAATTGGTTTAAAAATACTGCTTTACTTGCCTTTTAGATTTACGTAGCTACCTCATTAAACAAGGTGTAAAATTTCCTGAAGGTATTTTTTCTTTTATAAAAGAGACTTACCGTCGACCAGAACTTAAATGCGAAGAAACTTTTATTAGTTTCCTTTTGATGAGCCCTTCTTATTATATTCTATTGGTACATTCCGTCGTTTACATTGTGAAATTCCATTACTGATAGACATAATTATTAATGCACTTTTACTTTAATTTCACTTCACAATATATATATTTTTATTTTATTACATAACCGGTTTCACTTTTAAAGCATCTTCAGGATGTTCAGTATGTAATATACTTAACTGATCATTGACTACTGTAAGATATAAACAAAGATAAATATTGACTGTAAGAGGGCAAGCTATATATCAGAACTAACAGCAGAAAACATATATATCTTCTGATTTTTAGTTTGTTCCATTTTACAAGAAATCTCGCCATAACAAGACTTCGCATCTGTAACAGTTTCTTCTCGCTTTATTTTTAGCATTGATCAGCAATCAATATAGATCACAGTTTTATGCATTGAACCACACTTATACGATAATTTTGAACTTTTAACAGTATTTTTTCTGCAATACATTTGCCTCTATTTCTCCTTATCGTCATTTGAATTCGTAACAAGTGGCGCATAAATGCGTGGGACGCGGATTTTTTATCCAACTTCTGAACTCGAAGAAGGCCTTATAGCGGTCTTGACAGTTAGTATCCGTCGTGAGCCTTGTGACGACAGATATTTCAAAATAAAAGCACAATCGTATTTTCTATCTCTTAATATTTGATTAATTTACAGTTTTACTCTAAATCACTCAGAACCAATAAGATTAAACTGCCATAAGAGGTGGACACGCGTCCACCTCATATATATATATATATATATATATATATATATATATATATATATATATATATATATATATATATATATATATACACAAACATTTGAAAAACATTATCTCTTAACACAATCAAGCGAAAGCAATAAATATCCATCTACTTTTACATAGCAAGCATAAAAAACTATTAAAAACAGAAAATTCAAAATGGATGCATATCAAACTGCATTTTACTTTATCGACAGATTTAAAAAGTGTTCATGCAGATAAAAATTTAAAACAATGTCATCGTGTCGAGGATCAGCTTTATAAATCATTCAGCTGACGTATTGAGATTTTAAGCAGTAAAACATTATTTTTTATCGGAAATAAAATTATTAACAAAAAAGTGATTTTACAAAACAGTACGTACGTAAATTGACAAAATTACCAAAGACAAAGACCTTCCCGTCGACTGTTGCACAAATGTTATTGAAATTATTCGTTAATGTTAAGCAATCCACAGGATGTTGATAAAATAAATTATCAACATACTCACTCATACTCTTCAAATTCAACTACGCTGATACAGTTTATGGTCCGGGGTTGCTTGCAAGAACCGCCCGAATCATTCAAAGGGTGCAAACGCATGTGCGAGGTTCATTTTTAACATCCCTCCACGAACTCATGTTACGCCTTACCTAAATAAAGCAAATATATTAAAAATGTCACTGCGGCTTCAACTCAGTTTGGCAACGCTAGTTTTCGGCGTAATTAAAACAAGAAAGCCCGAGTATCTGCTCCAGAAACTGTATTGGCGGGGAGAAGAGAACACGCAAAAGGTTAGAGCGGTTAGCACAATTTTAATGGTGCCAAGACATCATTCGGCAGCCTTCAGTGGAATTTTTAGATATGCAGCAACCATGTGCTGGAACAACCTGCCCCCGCCTCTTAGACAGACAAATTCGATCTTTAGTTTTAAACGTAAGCTTAAGAAAATCTTACTTTCTCTGCAAAAAAACGAACTAAGCACAGGGTGTATGGCTGATATAAACTCAAACTTTTACGGATGGTTGTCGAGTATTAAGCAATAAATAAGGTACTAAGGCCTCCCAAGTTACTATTTATTTAAGATTAAAATATTATATTATTATTATTATTCATATATGTAATGTTTTTATTATTATATTAACACACTTTTATGTACTGACTTATACTTTTTATATATAAACACTAAAAGCACTAAGTTTCCTTTTTTGACCGTTTCGTGGGAGCATCATAGAGGACTCACTGAAAATCAGTGTTTTAGCAAATATTGCTATAGCGTATGCTGAGATGAGCATTATTTTGGTATCACATCACTTATAAAAAAAAGTAGTATAAGTAATCATTCTGTTACTTGTTATAGTTTTTAACTTGTTTTTTCTCCTTACAAACTAATAAATATTGTATATTGTATATTGTCTACTGTAAAAATGTGATACCAATAAATACTATCTTATCTTAACTGAAGGAACTACTGAAGAAAATACTTTGAATTATATACTGTTTTCTTTACGTCTAAAGTTTGTTGCCAAACTTAAAAAACATTTTATTGTTTAATATATGCTCGAATTTCGGCCACAGGCGATCGCTAGTGTACTCAATTATGTCGAATATCGCGAAGTCAGAGCGCAAAATGTTTAAAATATTTTAGATGAGTTAGTATTTTAGATAAGTAATTAAATTAAAATAATTAAAGCAACTTTAATTATCTACCATTTACAATCGTATCTCAAAAAATACTAAACCAAGTTTGATGAAACTTAGACTGTTCCCTAAGTTAGAATATACCTGATTTAATTTAAAAGAATCATTTCGATATGGCTTTTAATTATCGAGGAATTCTTGGACAAACTTACAAACATACACTAACGAAATTTTGTACACGTATTTGGACGATTAAATAGATCATCATATTCAAATATTTTTAAATTACAACAATATTACATACATACAGCTCAAATTGATAACCTTTATTTTTTTGCGGTTGAAAATATGGATTGAAATGTCAAACAGTAATTTAAACTTTCAAGTATGTTGGCAAACGTAACTATCTCATAACTATTGAGAAGTGCAAACTTCACAAGCGTATCACGTATCGCGTATCGGGTCCGTCCACTTGGCATGAACAAACAGCTTTTGTGGCTCACATGAACCACAAGACGATAGCTTAATTAGTAATAAATATTGCGTTTGCGTATTAAACACTTAAGACATAAGGAGACGTGATAAGTCGTTCTAAAAAGCTTAACGTCGTATTCTGACTGTACTTACACACATATATCTTCACGCCAGATGCCTTATGTGGTAGGCGTACCGAAAACGATACAGGTTGTTAGGGACACTTGCATATTCACATGCCGCGCAAAATAAGCGGCTGGTTTGAGAGGTCCGCGGGCGCAACGATTCGGCGCGACGTACGCTTTACATTGCGTAGCGTGAAAACAAGAAAAAACCATAAAACGCAAATTTTGCATTTTCCACCGAAAAGGAATTGCTATCATGGTCAGTGTGTAAAAATTTTGTTTTCTTAATTTTTCGGTAAACCGTCCCTTACATGCTGTATTTCTGGATCCCTGCAGGTTTTCTTGCTTCCTCTACAGCACTGATTACCCCAAAGTGGTCGAGGTGGACCCCTGAGGGTCCACGGGAGACTCGACGGGGGTCTACGTTGGCATGACCGAAATGGGGGTTCACAATTCGTAAGCGAAGATCCATAAAAATTCTTAAGGTTTGGTATAAATCAGAGTATGGTAGAAATTTAGATTTATGGGTTCCGCCAAACCCGCATAATTTTGAAAGTGGTCTATGAGAAAAAAGTTTGGGAACCTTTGCTCTACATTTTTGACTCTTTCTCCTCTAAGCGTGGATATTCATAAAGTAACATATGGTTCCACAAATATTATTTATCGCAGTAAAACTATAACAGTCGACATGTTACTTTCTATATATCTAGAACCCAGAATCAGATCTTCAACAAATTAATATGAAATCAAATCGAAAATATTTTCTTTTTAACAAAAAAATAGGCAATTTTGCAAATCCGTATATATATGAAGAAGTTATGCCCGACCATACAGTAAAGACCATAAGAGACCATAAGAGAAAGACAATACATAAAAAATCATATAATTTTTTTAGAACCTCCTCTTTTTTGGAAAGTCAGTTGAAAGCTGCAGCAACTGACTTCCGATCTCCTGTATCTCTGAAACCTAGAATTTTCACCATTAAATGGAATGTAAACAATTCATTAATCTTGTAATCTTGAAATACTGTGGTATTGTGAAAAAAAATGATATGAAAAAGACAAACCTGCTGAGTTTCTTCCGCCGGATCTTCTCAGTGTGTGGTCGCATTTATGATCCGGTAGTAGTTTAAAAAAAATAACACAATAACTTGTAAAAAAATAAAGTACTTCTGATTTCTCCAAACAAAAGAAGCTTTTTCCAAATAAATCCCTGTTATATTAACCGATTTAAAAATTGGTTATTAATAAGTTATAAGGAAACAAATATAAAGAAATTCAGTTAAATTGAGAACCTCCTCATTTTTGGTAAGTCGGTTGAAAATAGCAACAAAGTTGTATTTTTACGCGTGCGACGTAATGGTCGGTCGTATATCGTTCCCATTAAATGGCGGTCTCACCTGGTACGGTGTTCCCACAAATTTAAGAAAAGCGAGCAGTTTATGTTTCGCCATTAAAACAAATGTCAGTTTCCCTACGATTTTTTCCGATATGCCATTTAAGGATTGAACACACTGAGGCGGGCTTCAACTGGCTGGGCCGTGTCGCAAAAATTCACCTAGATCGCTTTTACACATTTTATATAAAGTATCGCACACTACGGCGGAGCGCAGTGGGCCGCATTGCAGCGAATTTTTGCTCGGTGGATTTCGGTGAATGCGATCCATGCGCTCGGCCCCACCCCGTCGCATTGTGTGGTTGGTAACGGAATTGCGCGGATGTTGTTTTTCTTCATGTTGGACCCGGGCTCCTTTTAAGAATGGGCCAACTGCTTTTCTGCCAGGCAAGTCGTAATAGAGCTGGAAGGAGATCATGGGAACTACAAAATGGAGTAATACCATTGACTCTGAAGTCGTTTGATTTAGTTTTTTAAGGACTTTGGAGCAGAATGGCTTTCAGAGCCTGATATAAGGGATGCTACCAGAACTCCTAAGCTAATCCAGATAAATTCATCGAGGGTGGGCTAATTTGGTTGTTTTTGACATATTATACTTTGGTGCAGAATGATTACTAGAATCCGATGATGGAACTGGAAGTTAGCTATGGGAACTTTTAAACTAAACAAGATACACCCATCACGTTTCAAAAATCAGAAATCAGAAGAACTTTATTCAATAAAAGTTTTTACAAGTTATTTTGACACGTCAACACCGACACGTTTGGACCCATTTTTTCTGTTTTGACAAATACCCTGTATGCTAGATAATTTCTAGGTTCACTTTTAAGCTCGTTTGATTCATTTTTTAAGGATTTTGGAGTAAAATGGTTTTCAGTGTCTGATGATAAAGCTGGAAGAGGTTCGTGAGGACTCCTAAGCTATACCAGGTAAACCCATTGAGTGTGGGCTATAATTATTTTATATCTATAATTTATTTTATTTTGGTAAGTACACTTTTTGGTGGAGAGCTATCTGCTTATTAGTTATTTATGATATTAAAAAAAAAAAAATGAAAATATTGTAAATTCACCAAAACACCTTTAATGTCGATTTCTTTTTAATTACGAAAATATTTTGATATACTTAACACATTTTTATTTATAAAGATAATCATAAGTGTTGCCATACCGTAAAGTGATATTTCCAGGAAACTTCTCACATACTCACTTACAATTCTAATATAGATAAAGATTTCATGTGTGTATATTTTAGGGATGAACCAAGACAGACTGACCTAGAATTGTCGCTCGAAAATTCATTAAGAAGATTAACTGCCGGTCTAACACATGTGTTGAATCACGCTTGACACTTATTGCAACGGAAAAGTTATATAGATATATATGTATATATTCTACATTCATATAAAGTTATTGACCTGGAAACTAGTTTTTGAATACAAAATAATAGCTTTAATTGTTGCTTGTTAGGTCGAATGACAATCGAATGGCATAACAATATAAAAGTTTACTATGTGACAATTGTCACTTTTTTATGTCGCGAATGACGATTAGTGCGTATGTTAGAAAAACCTATAAGTTTCAACAAAATATGGATAATGATATACAGTACGCACATCTTAAAGCTCAGTGAAGTAGGGATCAAAAGTACATAAGTGTAGATGAAAATCATGAACCTCAATAACACGTTTGCTTGCACTTCGGAGTAAACCCGGGATCTCATAATCTGAGCCGAAGAGGTCAACTAATAGTACATAATCAAGGAAACTAACAATTGAAAGTCATTATACGTCATTTTAATTTTAAAAAAAGCATCTTCACGCCCTTATCTCCGAAACGGTAGGCAGAGGTACAACCAGTGCATCCACGATTAGCAGAAGATATTTAAGTCCCACAATGTGATAGGTGGCAAGCCTATCGCCAAACGGGCTCTTATTCAATCCCAGGCAATGGTGTTTTATCAGAAAACCGAAAAAACTCGTTTTTGATTTGTCCGATCCGGGAATAGAATCCAAAACCTCATGTGCTTCAACACTGACACCGGCCCACTAGACCACAGAGGCGTTAAAGTGTTATTTTGATACAACGTTATATATTAAGTGTATAGTTTTTTGTTAGATAAATCTAATAATTTTATTGATATCAACGTTTTAAACTCGCATTTTACTACTCCTCCTTTGAGTCTAGATGTCAATACTAAAGTTAATACTCTCAATCATCTGTCCACTTTGGCTCGCCCATCATGTTACTTTTCATTTGTGCCGGTCACCGAAGTGGAAGTTGAGAAGCATGTATGTGCTATTACTTCGTCTGCGATGGAATCGATGACTTGTGCTTTAAAATGTTTATCCTAATCCTACCTCACATCCTTTCTGTTCTTCGATATATTTTTAATCTTTCCCTATTGACTAATACGTTTAATAATGTAAGAGACTCGCTTTACTAGTGTTGCGGCAACAAAGTGTACATTTGTAGTACAAAACATATAGTAGTAGGAAGCAACTCCTTTATTTGGCAGTTATTTGCATACATTTTGTACGTGAAACTGGATATTACTGTTAGAGTACTGACAACGCGAGCTTTTGAAATTCGAATCGTTTGTGCCCATTTGGTAATAATCAATATGTGGAAACCTTAGTGAGCCCGATAGCGTTTATATTATTTCATAGTTTACTATTGATAGTAATATTTATAGATATGAAGAATTAATAAATTTATATTTCTTATGATTATAAAATCTGAATCTTTTTATTTATTATCCAATTATACAACAAGGATTTATTATAAGAACAAAAAACATGACTGCGACTCGATCCGAAAAAAAAATATACCTTATGTTACTTTCACAGATATTAAGACTCCTTTCAAGCTTATATTGACAAAACGGGTTAGGCTACAGAGTGTAACAAAGAAATATAAATAAACTGAACAAAATAGTATATACACCACGACTCCACTCGTCTCAACAAACCGATCAAATCGTGGTAAATCGGTAAATCGATAGACATTCGGTTTATTTTGCCTACCCCGCAAGGGAACCGGGCATGATGATACGTTTAAACTAAAAAAAACTTGATTAACATAAGTGAGAATAATTTTCTTATTGTTATTTTAAAACTATGGTCATAATATACCATTTTAAAACTTCATGAGATATACCCTTTAATTTGAACCCATACCTATTTCAATATTCCATTTTTTTTACTTTAAAGTTTAAACTATAGCGTCCCACAGTAATTGCTATGTTAGTTTTTTTGAAACTTATTTATCTAAGAGCACTTGGGTTATCGAGACGAATCACGATTATATTATAAATCCGTTCATTGGCTTGGAAGATATAAGGTAATAAATAATATAAAAGAAAATACAAAATACGTGCGCAAAACATAAGCTTACTCTTACAGATAGGTAAAAAATGGCCAAGTGTGTGTCAGCACACGTAGAGTTCCATTCCATCCAGCAATATTAACTGAGGTTATTAGTTTAGGGTTCTAATTTTTTTTACTTTTTGTGATATTGGTTAAAGTAACATCCATTTAAAAATATATATATGTTTTTTTAGATGTTTTTGAGCAGATAGGTTTTCCTGATGGGAAGAGTCAACCATCGCCTATAGTCATCAGATGTTAATGGTGCGTTGCTATCTTGTGGGGAGGTCTAATGCAACATATATAAGTTTACCGGCTACTTTCCAAACCGAAACACGACAGTGACAAGCACTGGCGCTATTTCGGCAGGAATAACTAAGGCGGTGGTACCAGATACGGGCGAGACAATGCAGAACTCTACCATATAGTAGCCACGATCCTAGTGACTCGCATAGCCAATCGGTCGCCTCTCACGACTTGCCTGGCAGAACGGCAGTTGGCCTATTTTTCAAATGAGCCCGGACCAACACGAAGGGAAACTTAAGTACGAACTTAAGTAGTTATACTTAGCTAAACCATAACTCTTTGTTGGCTATCGGTGTGCGAGCCCATCGTTATATCAGCTAACTTCATGTCGCTGGCTGCCGGTTTACGCCCGTATCGTAATATCAGCTAGTTTCATCTCAGCTAGTTTATCTGCCTTGTGTATTTGTACTTGTACCTTATTATAGTCCTTGTGTTTGTAAAATATTTAGGTTTTAAAGTAATATAATGTAAAATGTTAATGTGAAAGAAGCCCTAAAGATGCTTTAATAGGCGAAACCGGTTTACTTTAAAATTAAAAGTGATTTTGATATAAATATAAATTGCATTTGTGAAGCAGTACAAGATATTATTTAAAAAAAAATCAATAGCTTCATGTCGCTGGCTGCCAGTATGCGCACGTATCGTTATATCAGCTAACTTCATGTCGTTGGATGCCGGTGTGCACACGCATCGTAATATCAGCTAATTTCATGTCGCCGGTTGCTATTGCGTACGCGCATCGTAATATCAGCTAACTTCATTGTCGTTGGCTAGCAGTCTGCGCGCGCCTCTTAATAGTAGGGGAGCCCAAGAGGGGATTTTGGTATTTACTCGAGCGCGTCAGATGTCACTGTTAAGTCTCTCCACCAAATATAAGCCCTTTCTATAGAGGGGGTAACTATGGCAGAAAAAATAACAAAATAAGATTATTTCGGCTTGTGGAAATTGTCATATTATACTTTTTTTCGTAATTCTTACGTCATATCCTTCATAATAAAAGAAAATTTAGACGCGCTCGAAAATCTCGACAGCATTTTCTTTGCAACTTTGTGACCTTTCCTTACGCTACACTTGAACCGTCACATTTTCAAAATTTTAGCTGGCAATTAACCCACCATACCTTAATCTAACGCGCTTCAGTGTTTCCAAGTCACTAATATTTTTTAAACATTTTTATTCTGTGGATTTTTTCTCCACCATTGAAATGAAATATATTATATAACCTTTTATTTTTCCTATATTTTAGTCTACAAAATCCAATAGGTCCCTACGACGCTCGAGTAACTTAGCATTTAGCATCTTGGGCTCCCCTACTATAGTAGTATTAGTTAAGTTCAACATTTAGTTTTTTTGGCTATCGCCTGTCGCAGGCGTATTTGGGAGTACATCGTAAAAATTGTACCCTCATATTTTTTCCCAAAGATCCCAACAGTAGTAATTTTTTTTTTTTAAGCTAATGCATAGCTTCTATCGCGGGCCTTGAGCGTGGAGACTGAATCAAGAAATTCCGTAACGAAAAAAACCTAACACCAGGGGTGTAACTCCGACCGGTACAGCGGTGATACTTTTTAGTTTTTCCATCTATCGATAAATACCAGGACTTTTAATGACTTTTTGAAATATCACGCTTGTCTCTTTAGTTCAGCAACCCGCCTTTAGGTGGCATTGGTTGTATTGGAAAACTACCGTAATTAGCTGTTTGTGAGAAAGTATATAGGTGTATAGGTATTTATCATCTACGTACAACAGTGAATATCTGTACTCGTATAATTTGTGTACAAAGTGTTTTAAATATGAATAAACAAAGAAAAAAAACTGCATAAATAAAATAAATATATAATTGTAATTGCATAAGTTGATAAAATATGCTATGCAATAGCTTTACCGCGGTAGTTTCTGAGTGCCACACGTCTTTTTTTATA
Source organism: Apodemia mormo (assembly GCA_036924255.1). Lineage (NCBI taxonomy): Eukaryota > Metazoa > Arthropoda > Insecta > Lepidoptera > Riodinidae > Apodemia > Apodemia mormo. The sequence continues at coordinate 27,469,010 of JAUPFN010000011.1, forward strand.
TAAGATAACAAACAAGCAGATGGGTCTCCTGATGGAAAGAGTCAACCATCGCCTATAGACACCAAAGATGTTAATGGTGCGTTGCTATCTTGTGGCGAGGTCTAATGCCACATGCATAAGTTTACCGGCTACCTCACCCTCCAAACCGAAACACGACAGCGACAAGCACTGACGCTATTGTGGCAGGAATAGGTAAGGAGGTGGTACCTGACCCGGGCGAGACAATGCAGAACTCTAGCACCTAGTAGCCACGATGATAGTGACTCGCATAGCCAATCGGTCGCCTTTTACGACCTGCCTGGCAGAACGGCAGTTGATTTATTCTTCAAAGGAGCCCGAAACCAATACGGGGAAAATTCAGGTGTCTCCTAATTTCTGTTTAAAAGATAGTGCCTCGTGATGTGTAGACAGAAAAACGTCAGAGGCATATTTATAGGACCCCGTTTAATAAACCTATGGCTACACAATCTTGCAAATAATAACTTTTAGCAGACTAAAAGCATCTGTCACGTGTTCTACATTTTACATGTAATAACATACATAATAAAAATTTCCAAGTATCTTCCTTGCTAACAATCCATCTAAATAAAGTCACAACAAGCGCTCCGTGCCAAAAACGGTAAAAGCACTTTAAAAGTCATCTTCAAGTTCGTCGCTCGAGTTATGTTTTCGGCAACCACAGTTTATGTAAAATATGTAGCATACATCTTGTAGTTTCAATGACAGAGGTAAAACTTAAGAACTTTTGACTTGTTTTATATTTATTTTATTGTTACTTCCAAAACATAGAGCGCTGGTGACCTGTGTAACAGGTTTTTTTGTTTTAAAAACCTTTTTCAGGCATCAGAATCTCACATAGAAATATTTTAATAGGATAAACTAGCACGATGATTGTACTTTACTGGCCTTGTGACGAGTAAATAAATAAAAATAAATTGTCGCATGCATTTTTTGATAATATTACCGTCCCGTTGGTCGAGTGGTTGGAGACCCTAACTACGCAATCGACGGGCTCGGGTTCGATTCCCGACGGGGACAAGCATTTGTGTGATGAGCATAAATGTTTGAATTTCTGGGTTTGGGTGTTTATTATGTCTGTAACAGAATTTATATATGTATTTCTATGTAGGTATTAGTATCGTTGACTAACACCCATAAGTTCATAACACAAGCAATAATTTGCTTACTTTGGCGTTTGATGAGTAAGTGTAATTTGTCCCGTGTATATTTATTTATTTATTTATAATATAATATATGATCACAACATTTTATAGAAGCTATATATTTTACGTATTTCATTAATTCCACTGTTCTTCTTCGTAATATTAACACTTATATAAAGCTAGTTAATATCCGTCCGCTACGCAGCGCGTCAAGTGATTGACGATACTCGTAAATACGAGTAAATACCTATAGGTACTATAGTATATTATGCGCCTAGAGGAATGTATAACATTGCAACCCGCGTAATATTGGACCTGAGTCAAAGCCCAGGATGATAAAACGACTATTGATATTTAAATTTTTAAAGAGCTTTTGACATTTTAATACAAAACCGTACATTAACGCACGTGCAAGAAATTTAAGGTATGTGCACTAATCAATTTAGACGGGAGAAAATGTGGTAATTTTCAGTCTTAAAGTAGGGTTGAATAATGAACTCTCGATCCAGGTTTGATAAAACACAGTGTGTTACGCAGCTAGGAAGGAAAGTATGACATTACAACCCGCGCATTGACGTGTATAATATATTATACACGTCAATGAACCCGCGTGATACTATAGGTACACGTGATCAGTACGCGGGTTGCAATGTCATACTTTCCCTCCGTATAATTTTTTTATCACAGCTGGATTGAAAGTTCATATGACACAGCTCTGTAAATACTAATTACATAATTGTTCAATTAGAAGACATGTTAAAACTAATGATATTAAAAATTTACGTTAGGTTACATTTCTGTATGTGCAAGAAATTTTAAACATGCGCACTCGTCATTTTAGACCGGAGTCAATGTGACGTTTTCTTCCCTAAAAAGTAAGGGTGGAAATATAAACTTTCGATCCAGATTTAATAAAAAGACATATAACATGTACTTTTTACATTTGCGCAAATACGTGTTCCCACTGTATACCTGTTTTTATTACGATCAATCATACTTTCTTGAGTTATAATATCTCATACAGACAAAAAATTTGACAAAAAATTTAATGTATAGAATGGCACTACAGATTTATATAGTAGGTATTGTACATCACATCCAATTAACATAACCGATAACGCATTCCAAACAATCACATTTATTAAGTGCAGAGACATTTACAGTTACGCCGGACTACGAAGTCAATAATACATTAATGCTGTGTAAAAGAACAATGTAGGATGGTGGACAATGCAATGTTCAGGAATAAAAAGAGCAAACAATGGTATTGATAAATGTTCCTTTAAAATTTTTTTTCTTTGAGTTTCTTAAACTTGAATTTATTTGAAAGATTATCAAAATTTCTTTCAATAATACCTGGGATACCGAACTTTGCTTGGTGTGTGCAACTATGTCTTTTCCAGTTAACCGATTACATTATCGTTTTCATCTACGCTCGAGTTATTATAAAGATAATTCTACAGAAAGCGCTCAGGATAGTTGAATTAAAAACAATTTAAGACAGATATTGTAATATCAAGATCTATAAATCAATAGATGGCGCATTATTAAAAGCTGCCAGAAATGTATGAATTTTAAAATTATTTCTTGACTCAAAAAAACCCTGATCTTATAAGAAGCGCACACACACACATAAACATTATACACACAAATAGACAAAAAGGTTACAAGTATTTATTTATTGCACAAATTATTAAATACTTTATTGCACAAAAATGGTACATAAGCGTAACTTTTGCTATTAAGCATTTTCTCACAGCTTACCTTCCGTGATTCTGAGAGAAATAGCTTGGGTAGTATCGTTCGCATATAATTTTGTAATCTTGAAGTCACTATGAAGAAGCGTGTTATGGGTAAAATTTTTAAAAAACTGTTCTAATTACCTTAAGCAAAATCTTCTCGGGAAATTAAATTTTTTCCCTTGAAAAAAATAGAGGAAAAAATTTATTCTATCACAAAGTATCCTAAGTCTTACCTGTGATTTCACTTCAAGAGGTTAGGTATTCTAAGAAATTTTTCGGTAGAACTTAATTTTAATTGACCGCCCGTTGGTCGAGTGGTTAGCGGCCCTGACTACATAATCAACTGGGCTTGGGTTTGATTCCCGAAAGGGACAAGCATTTGTGTGATGACAAAAGAAAGAAAGAGAAGAGGGTATGGGTGTTTATGAAATATATTTCAATATTTATATATTTTCAGTATTTATGTGTTATGTATCACCCATATCACAAGCAAATGCTTACTTTAAAATTAGATCCTTTGTCTTGCGATATTTATTTCTTTATTATTTAATGTTAGCTGGAGCGCTAATAATATTTCTACGTAATAAAAAATAAAAGCTAAGCACGCTACATCAATTTTATTTAAATTTTGTAGTCGTTTGCTTTAATTTCACAAGTTGACCAAAATCAATATAGTTTATGTATAAAAATACTGGAATATTAAATATATTCCAGTATTTATATATGTATTTCTATGTATTAGTATTGTTGACTAACACCCATAACACAAGTAAATAATTTGCTTACGTTGGGGTTAGATCAGTTAGTGTAATTTGTCCCGTGAATATTTATCACGGTAATCGGTAAGCGTCCCCTTCTGACTCAAAGCGAAAATGGTCTCATTAGTTACAGGTAGCCCCACAGACCACATAATACTCCATTAATAAATCCGTCGGTGGCCATTTGCGCTTACAGTAAAATATGTACAATCCAATTTAATTGCAGTAAAACTGCAACCAACCAGCTACTTACTTCCTGTGTCTCCGGAACCCTGCATCAGATCTTCACCAAATTAAAATGAGATCACCTGGGGTAGCATACCCCTAGTAACAAAAAATAATTAATTTTGTTTTTATAGCACTCACCCTGTGCTTGGGAAACTTGAAAAACTTTAAAAACAACAAAGAAAAATGTCGACACGCGAGACTCGAACGCGCGACTGATCGATCGTAATCAATCATATATATATATATATATATATATATATATATATATATATATATATATATATATATATATATTATATAACAAAGAAGAATTTCGCCACATTTCGCGTGTTGACATTTTTCTTTGTTGTTTTTAAGGTCTTTCAAAAAATATACTTTAAATCGGTTGAGGAATCTTTTTTCGTATATGTTCAGTTATTACGTGAAGGCAGTAATCGATGAACATAAAATATAAAAAAGATTCCGACGAATTGTTAATTTTCTCCTTTTTGGGAAGTTGGTTGAAAGTGAAAATGAATTAATCGTGAAACTCTTCGGCGTTACTCATGTCTTTGAAACTTGTAGTGCACTGTCTACATGCTTTAATAAAACGGTCGTTGCCATAAAACTTTAACTTGATATTGGCTTTTATATTTTCAAACCATATATGGCTTTACTTCTATTAGACCGCGGTCCACGAACAAACTTTTTTAACTTCCCGCTACGTATGTAGATAAGGAAGTTATTAATTTTACCCCGATTTTCGAAAATCGAGTTTTCACCAGATCTTCACGTTTTGAGGTCCAAGGACTTTTCCGACTATTTTCACGATGAAGTCAGTGTGTGCGTGTGTGTGTATGTATGTGTATGTGTGCATGTAAACATCTCATAACTTTTGAACGGCTGGAACGATCGAAACGTGGTTGATGGCATTCGATTGAATTCTACTCAACTTAGACTTCCTGAAAATTTGAATGAAGTCGGCCCAGGAGATTTTGAGAAATTTAGAAATCCAAAAAATGTTTTGGCAAAACAGTATTTTTTAAAATAACTTCCAGATTTATGCATCGATTGAGTACAAAAACTAATCAGCTCTATTCCTCACAAAACTATCTAATGCATAAATTGCATTAAAATCGGTCTATCCGTTTGGGTGTAACCGTTGACGAAAAATTTTGAAAAAGTGTTTTCGCGACATAGCTTCGAAATTTTTCAACTTATCATTTTTTGGTATTTCATGATATTTTAGTATTAAAAAAACGACATCGAATGTTGTTTCAAAATCCAAAATCGAACCTAATGTGCAAAAGTTACAGCTCTTTAAATATTAAAATTACGTTATTTTTGGCGAACCTACTTCAGGCTAATACACTGATTGACTTAAAAATTACCGGCTTTTCTCCTTTAAAAACTACGTCAAATACCGTTACTTGGATCGGTCAATTTATCAGTCAATTGAATATTTTTGAAAAAAATGTTTTTTGACACTGTTTCGAAATTTTTAAACATATCGATTGTTTAGCAAAAGTAATGTTTTAGATCTCAACAATTGAGTTGTATGCCATTCGAAAGATCAAAATCGATTATCGTTTCCAAAATATATAGGTAGCTTTTCAAAAATCAATATACTGCCATTTTTAACAAAATAGATGTTTCAACTTAAAAAATCTATGCTTATTTATAATATATACTCTTTTGAGACTAAAATACCTTGATTTAGCGGAAAGTTTCAAGAATGGCCCGCAGGGTCAACCGTTTACAGATTTTTTAACTTAATAACAAGCTGAATTTTTGTGAACAGTTTCGTTTTGACCAGACAACCATCTTTTCTATCGTCGCAAAATCTCGAATCGGATAACTAATAAAGTTATGTGTTTTAAAAATTTTGATTCGGTGAAAGAATCCACAAAAAAGAATAAATCCACGGTTTTTAGAGTTAGGCGAAGCTTATACTGTAACAAAATTTTAGATTAATATACAAAAATACTGTTGATAATTTTAATATCTCTTTAACCAATGAATTTGTGTGTCCCTTTTCAGATTTCTAATTTAGATTGTTATGCTTGAGCCCATTTCAGAATTGTTATCAGATGTTCACAAATCAAACTACGCAGAATTCTCGCATTTTGAGCTAATTTTCAGCAGTCTACTAGTCAGCATATTTGACTCAGATTACTATGTTTAGAGTTTGATCTCCTCTGGGTCTGGTCATAAAAGTTTTTGGCGCTTAATGGCGGGATCGCCTAATTTTCCCGGGATAAAAAATAGGCTATGTGTTATTCCAGACCATCATCTACCTCTGTGCCAAATTTCATTCAATTCCGTTCAGTAGTTTTTACGCGATTGAGTAACAAATATCCATCCATCCAAACATCCAAAATTTCGCATTTACAATATTATTACTATTACTATTACTATAGATATAGGCCGCAATACACTGAAATTTCGATTTTTGAGAACTCCGGAAAAATCTCAGCAACAGTCATCTCGCCTGGGCCTGGTAACACTGACTTACTTTTCCGCTGCAATAGCGGCAGAGCTTGCCACTGTCATATTCCGGTAGCGTAAATATATTGTATTACATCTCTGCCACAGGAATAGTAATAGGACTGTAGTAGAAGTAGAATGTAACCTTACTACATAAGTAGTTGATAAATTCGTTCATGTTGTGTTTGTCCCTGCCACAGGAATAGTAATGGGGCTTTACTAGAAGTAGAATAGTAAGGTTACGGAAGTAGTTGATAAATTCGTTCATGTTGTGTTTGTCCCTGCCACAGGAATAGTAATGGGGCTTTAGTAGAAGTAAAATAGTAAAGTCACGTAAGCACCTAGTTAATAAACTTGTTCATGTTGTATTACATCCCTGCCGCGGGAATAGTAATGGGACTTTAGTAAAAGTAGAATAGTAAGGTTACGTAAGTAGTTGATAAACTCGTACATGTTGTGTTTGTCCCTGCTACAGGAATAGTAATGGGGCTTTAGTAGAATTAGAATAGTAAGGTTACGTAAGTAGTTGATAAACTCGTTCATGTTGTGTTTGTCCCTGCCACAGGAATAGTAATGGGGCTTTAGTAGAAGTAGAATAGTAAGGTTACGTAAGTAGTTGATAAATTCGTTCATGTTGTGTTTGTCCCTGCCACAGGAATAGTAATGGGGCTTTAGTAGAAGTAGAATAGTAAGGTAACGTAAGTAGTTGATAAATTCGTTCATGTTGTGTTTGTCCCTGCCACAGGAATAGTAATGGGGCTTTAGTAGAATTAGAATAGTAAGGTTATGTAAGTAGTTGATAAACTCGTTCATGTTGTGTTTGTCCCTGCCACAGGAATAGTAATGGGGCTTTAGTAGAAGTAGAATAGTAAGGTTACGTAAGTAGTTGATAAATTCGTTCATGTTGTGTTTGTCCCTGCCACAGGAATAGTAATGGGGCTTTAGTAGAAGAAAAATAGTAAAGTCACGTAAGTACCTAGTTGATTAACTGGTTCATGTTGTATTACATCCCTGCCGCGGCAATAGTAATGGGGACTTTAGTAAAAGTAGAATAGTAAGGTTACGTAAGTAGTTGATAAATTCGTTCTTGTTGTGTTTGTCCCTGCCACAGGAATAGTAATGGGGTTTAGTAGAAGTAGAATAGTAAGGTTACGTAAGTAGTTGATAAACTTGTTCATGTTGTATAACAACCCTGTCACAGGAATAGTAATGGAGCTTTAACATCTTTAGCGCCTATATGTGATGATTCGACATGATTAGGTATATACTATCTATATCTCACAGCCCTCTCTTCCATCTTTGCACGGAGACGATGACTCTTTGGCCATACCGCAAAGGATAAGGTCGATCTCCTGGGCTCCTTCTTTGCGGCCAACTTGTAGTGATTCCTTACTTTTATGTTTATGTTTCTGTATTTTGAATTTGTCTTAAGAGAGTTATTTGGCTATTTAAATTTTTAATGTATTTTGTTATGTTTTCCTTTCTATTTTATGATTTATTAATGTTTTTATTTTTAAACATTTTCCATTATTTTTCTTACGTAGTACCTATTGTATACTCTTTGATTATTTTGATTTTCATTATTTTGACATGACACAATGTATGTCAAAATTATTTTCTTAAAAATTAAAAATTACGTCTTCTAATGTGTTCCTAATAAATGTACCCCTAATATAAAAAAATATATTTCAAATATCTTTAAGTTTCGACATTGTTCCATCCTTGGGCCTATAAATACCCTAGTCGGCCATCATCGAGTCAGTCATCGCCGGGAACTTGTAACTAAAAGTAGCAGGAAGAAGTCTTGAAGAAATGTCTTGAAGTTGTAGTCTCTGGAGCCTTCTCTGCTGGTCCAGAGCCGGGACACTTCGTGCCAAGGCCAAGACCAAGGCCAAAACGTCCTCTACCCGCGCGCCTGAGCGCGCGCCCCTTGACGTGCGTCCCAGCTGAGCGCGTGCCTGAGCGTGCGCCTTTCTACGCACGCTGTGTCTACTGCGTGCGCCCTTCTACGCACGCTGCCTACTGAGCGCGCGACCTTCTATGTACGTGCCAGTTGAGCGCGCGCCCTTCGTCGTGCGTGCCAGTTAAGCGCGCGTCCTTCTACGAGCATGCCTGAGCGTGCGCCTTTCTACGTGTTTCCTGTACTGTACTACGTCCTGTACTGTGCCCGTACTCTGTGCCAGTACTACGTGTCAAGTTCCTCGTATTCCTCTACGTTCATCTACACCAGCGCGATTCCGACTTCTACGCTTGACCTGTGGGGTCCAATAAATATTTAGTGCCGGACTTTGCCTTCTGACAATATATAATATTTTGTGCTGCATTTCATTTAACCTTTCCTCTTGTGCCACCAGGTTTCTCGAACTTCAGGAATTTGCTGACAGCTTATATTGTGACTTGGATCCTCTCCCTCTACTCTCCGTAGAGGCTGACGGTCTAACGTTACAAACTCGACTCTGGATGACCAAGGGAACGCACCGTCGATCATCCCGCAGTGTGATAGTTCTATGGCAGAACCACAACTTCGGCAGTCATCTGTGCGTAAAGCACTGCTTTCCTTGGACATCCACAAGTCGAGTGGGCCGGATGGCATCCCTCTGATTGTGCTAAAAATGTGTGCTCCAGAGTTGGCACCAGTATTAACACGCCTATTCCGGCTCTCCTATTCACTCGGCGTGGTACCGAATTCATGGAAGACAGCCTTGGTGCATCCCATCCCTAAAAAGGAGATTGCTCCTGTCTAACTATTGGCCCATAGACATAGCCTCCTTGTTCTCCAAAATTATGGATCATCAACTCTGAGAGTTGATGATCCATAATCTCGTCAAGTATTTAGAAGAGCATCAGCTGATTGGCGACCGTCAGTACGGTTTACGTCGCGGCCGCTCATCTGGTGATCTTCTAGTATACCTAACTCATCGATGGACGAAAGCAGTTGAGTCCAAGGGGGAGGCATTGGCAGTTAGTTTGGACATAGCGAAGGCTTTTGATCGGGTATGGCACAAAACGTTTCTCGCGAAGCTGCCTTCCTATGGGCTTCCCGAGAAAAAATGCAAGTGGATCACCAGTTTTTTGGCTGATCGGAGCATCAAGGTCGTTGTCGACGGTGCGTGCTCCGACCTTAAATCTGTCGATGCTGGTGTTCCCCAAGGCTGCTATCACCGACACTGTTCCTTCTGCATATCAATGATATGATGCGAATTAGCAACGTACATTGCTATGCGGATGACAGTACTGGTGATGCTACATACTCCAGCCGAAGCAGTATTTTTCGAGAACAGGTCGAAGAGTGCCGAAAAAAGCTTGTGTCTGAAGTCGAGAATCAACTTACCGATGTCTCGGAATGGGGTCGTCAAAACCTTGTTACTTTTAACCTCAAGAGGACACAGCTTTGCATGTTCACCGCAAAAAAGACGCCCTTTGTCGTATCACCTCGATTTGAGGATACTCTCCTGACAGCCTCAGCTTGTGTCGGAATCCTGGGAGATGACATATCGAATTACGTTCAGTTTCGTGGTCATTTGGAAGGCAAGGCTAAACTAGCCTCCAAAAAGCTCGGTGTGCTCAGCAGAGCGAAACAGTGCTTTTTGCCGGCCCATCGCCTTCAACTTTATAAGGCACAGGTTCAGCCTCATATAGAGTACTGTTCGCATCTCTGGGCCGGAGCTCCCCAGTACCAGCTTCTTCCTCTTGATCGAATTCAGCAAAGAGCGGTTCGAAACGTTGACGATCGGGCTATTTCGAAACAGCTTGACTCGTTGGCATTGCGCAGAGATGTAGGTTCTCTCTGCGTCTTTTATCGTGTATATTATGGAGAGCGTTCCGACGAGTTGTTTATATTAATTCCTGCCGCCGAATTCCACCATCGGACATTGCGCCAAATTTGAAGTTCCATCCTCACCATTTCGATGTCTGGAAATCCACAACTGTGCGATTCTCCCGACACTTTTTACCTCGCACTACTCTGTTGTGGAACCAATTACCGGCAGGGGTATTTCCGAACGGATACGACATAGGGACCTTCAAGAAAAGAGCTTCCTCATTATTAAAAGGCCGGCAACGCAACTGCAAGACCTGTGGTATTGCAGATGTCCCTGGGCGGCGGTGATCACTTACCGTCAGGTGCACCTCTTGCTCGTTTGCCCCCTCTTCTATAAAAAAAAATACTATGTTTATGGCGTTATGGCATATTTTTAAATATTTTTATTGATAATGCATATTTCAGTAATGAAATGTACTTATTGGGCCTATTTTATTATTTGAAAACGGGAGTGGATTGCAGCTAGTGAAGTGACGCACCGTTCTTTTAGGTCTCTATCAAGAATATGTATTTAGAAGCGTCATCGCGAGTACAATCGCGATTGCCTAACCTAGCAGTAGCTTCAGAATCAACATTAATGCAGCTATGATAGTGCATATAACCCGATGTCTAGAGATGATTATTTCTTTACAATATTAGATCTATATATCAATCTATCTGCTAAATCTTTGTACCATTTTTACGAAAATTACGCAAGCTGAGGAGTATGAAATATGGCACTGTTGAAGTTTATATGGAAGTTGACAAAGCTAATAATTTTATATATTATTCGGTTAAGGTACAGTCGCTTAAAAAATGTATAGTAGAGGGAACAAACGAGTAGGGAGTGCACCTGATGGTAAGTGATCACCGGCTGCCATGAACATCTGCAGCACCAGGGGTCTTACAGTTGCATTGAAATTCGGCGGCACGAATTAATCTGAACAACTCATCGGAACATTCCCTTGGTATTATATGCGATAAAAGATGCAGAGCGGACTTCCATCTCTGCGCAACGCCAAAGAGTTTAACTGTTTAAAAATAACCTAATCGTTGACGATTCGAACCGCTCTATGTCGAATTCGATCAATAGGAAGAATAAAAAATACTGAGAAGCTCCGGCCGAAAGATAAGAACAGTAAACCATGTGAGCACACCAAGCATTTTGGAGGCGTAGGACATTACACACACTACCACGCATTTGAAACACTTAATATTCACACATATATACTATTACAGAAAAGATTTTAATATAGTCTATGATCAAACTCACGGTCGAATTTCGACCAACGTACGATCGTTAGTAGTTAAAATTAATAGAGTACAATGACTTAGGTATACCTATTTGTAATGTACCTCTAACAAATACTGTAATTTTAACAGTTCTGTTTTAAATATAACCTGAGACTTAAAGTGATTTAAAACATATTTGTAACTGAAATTTCCTCGAAGAAGCCTAAACACTTATTCTGCGAATCGCTGACATGAAAGAAAAATATCCTCAATTTGTTCGGTTCAGTAGCGCGGGAGGCTTTTTGTTAGATCGGTAAGAGCTATTTATCTAAAGCTATCTATCTGGAAAGCTATATGGGTTAAATTCTTACTCTTTGATTCTTATTTCTACTTAGTGATTCTCGTGACTTCCTCTTATCATTTGTACTAATTGTATACTAAGATTAGTATACAATTTGAGCTGCTAATGAATAAGGGATAGAAATTATTAAAATCTATACTAACATTATAAAAGTGAAAGTATTACGTTTCACCGCCAAACCACTGAATCGATTTTGATTAAATTTGACTAGGCCATCTCGCTTAGGATAAACAGAGTATGATATGTCACGCGTGCGAGGAGACACACACATACGAGTACATAAACTTTCTACTCCTCTTACATAATCAGATATTATGTAGAAGGAGAAGAAAGACGCGGCGGAGGAACCTCAAAATGTCAAAACATTCAAAAATTTACATTTATTATTGTGATTCATATTTGAAAATGTGATGTGAAGAGTTCATATTATTAATTAATGTACCTACGCATAACTTTTAAAGTGGTGTTAGAAAAAAAACAAATATAATTTGCTTTCTATCTATATCTATATATATAAAAATTAATTGCTGTTCATTAGTCTCGCTAAAGCTCGAGAACCCGATTTGGGTAATTTTGGTTTTGTATTAATTGTTGAAGTCCAGGGAGGGTTTAAAAGGTGAGAAAATATAGAAAAAATAAGAGTAGTTAAAAAGGCAGAACAACGTTGGCCGGGCCAGCTAGTATATATATAAAAATCAATTGCTGTTCGTTAGTCTCGCTAAAACTCGAGAACGGCTGATCCGATTTAGCTAACTTTGGTTTTAAATTAATTGTTGAAGTTCAGGGAAGGTTTAAAAGGTGAGAAAATATAGAAAAAATAAGAGTAGTTAAAAAGGCAGAACAACGTTTTTCGGGTCAGCTAGTATATATATAAATAAATATAACTAAAAAAAATACACGAATTGCTTTAACCCCAAAGTAAATTATTTTTTGCTTATATAATGGGTGTTAGTCAACGATACTAATACTAGTAAATTCATATTTAAATATTTAATTCATACTTCATACTAATCTTATAAAAGCGAAAATCTGTTTGTCTGTTACGCTTTCACGGCTAAAACGCTGGACCGATTTTCATGAAATTTGGCATGGAAATATTTGAAGATCCGGGGTCAAAGATAGGCTATTTTTTTCAAAAATCAGCCCATGAAAGGCTGAAATAGTGGATGACATTTGTATTAAAAACTATTTCGACAACTCGCGGGCGACGCTGCACGGGTCAGCTAGTATGAAATAAATATGTAGTTTTCTGATCACACAAATATCAATTTTGCCTATTTTTATCGCTCCGTTGATCGAATGGTTAGCGAACCTAACTACGAATCGATGGGACTCAGGACCGATTTCCGAAAGAGACAAGTATTTGTGTGATGAGATATATCAATAGATGAGTTAGACGTTTGTATGTTTATTACGTATGTAATAGTACGAATATTTATATATGTATTTCTATGTATTATTTTTGTTGAAAAAACCATAACACAAGCAAATAATTTGCTTACTTTGGTGTTAGATCATTAGGTTAGATCCATTTGTATACTCTGACCAGCGACATCATTATTATTAGTTTGTAAATTTTCGTCTGTCTCTCTGTCTGCTTCATTATAACTTCCATGTTGTTAAAAATTGATATACACTGAAAACACGCTAATACCAAAATAATAGGCTAGATTAATGTTTTACAGCCAATAAATTTACACCCAGCGAAGCGGGCATGTGTTATCTCGTTAATCGATAAAGTTTTAACAAAACTACTCGTTGTTTAGACGGAGCGACCAAGAAATAGGAACTTTCACAATACCGGAACTGCAGTATATCGTAAAACCTATTTTAAAGGTGCATTTCCCGTCCACGAAGCAAACTTCCTCGTTATTTCCCTTTTCAGTAGCTATACCGTGATTAATGGCTTATAAAGTATGCGAGAGAATGCGAAGCACGTTGAAGTGTGAAGACTGTGATACTTATATTTTATATTTACCATCGTTGGCTCTTGCAAAAACTTGATTATTATTTTTTACACTGTAGCAGTTTACCCTATATTTTAACACATAAAAAACTTGAGAGGTGTCAAGGGACACCCGGATGGAACGAAGTTCCTTTTATTATTATTTACAAAAAACCTGTATACACTCAAAAAAATTATTCTAATTGAATGGTTTTCTGAATTTATTGCGTAGTATACGCAAGTTTGTATTTATTCACATCGTGTTTTTTAGTTTTGTATATAATATGTGTGTGTGTGTGTATGCATAGATGTACATAAATCATGTATGTGCATATTCATCTATGCATACCCATTCATATTATTATATTGTAATTATACTAGTATAACATTACAGATTATTTATTAACGCACACATGTATATGCATACTTAACATAAATTAAGGTAAATAAATTTATTAATATTTTTATTTATTAATATAATTAATATTCTATTTATCAAAAAAATTTTTGAACACTGAATAACATCGGCACTTGGTAAAACTCCATGTTGATTTGCATTGATATCATGTTATAAACACTTGTATTGTTTTACTTCGGTTTAATAAATTAACACCAAATTTTGTTGCCCTGATGATGCGTTTTGCTTCATTTTATTAATTAACACCAAATTTTGTTGCCCTGATGATGCGTTTTGCTTCATTTTATTAATTAGCACCAAATTTTGTTGCCCTGATGATACGTTTTACTTCGTTTTATTAATTAACACCAATTTTGTTGCCCTGACAATGCGTTAAAAAACGCGAAACCGGTTGGTGTTAGTTAATAAAAAAAAGTATCTTCACGCCCGTATCCCCGAAAAGGTAGGCAGAGGTACAACAAGTGCGCCCACGGTTTGCCGAAGAAACTGAGTCCCACAATGTGATAGGTGGCAAGCCTATCGCCAACCGGACATGTTTTTCAATCCCGGACAACGTTGTTCTTGTCAAAAAACTGAGAAAACACATTTTTGAATTGCCCGATCCGGGAATCGAACCCGGGACCTCATGTGGTCAACTCCGACACCAGACCACTAGACCATAGAGGCGACTGTTTTAATTAATAAATCGTAGTTAAACAGTACAAGTGTTTATAACATAATATCAATCCAAATTATCAAAAATATATTATACTAATGTACTAAGCTAACACTAGTATTGTTTCAAAATTAACAAACTATATTACATTTGTTATTAATTAAATAGCAACTGGTTTCAAATTTTAATGTATCATCAGACCGCTCCTTGGCCGAATGGTTAGTAAACTTAAGTAGGAATTGATGAGGCTCGGGTCCAATTCCCGACAGGGACAAACATTTGTATGATCACTACAGATGTGATCACTACAAATAGCAACAAACGACTTTCGGATTTCTGTATTTCTTAAACTCTGAATCAGATCTTCAATAAATTTATATGAGGCTAAATGGGAAGTATAACTTTCGGAACATAGAAAATCTGATGACACGTCTTTGAGTTATCGGGGAAGATACAAAAATAAAGGAATCCGACGAAAAGAACACCCTCCTTTGTTTGAAATTAGTTAAAAACAATACTGAAACATAAAACATTAACCTTAAATGTTTTACAGTGAATACTTGCGTAGTTAGTGGAAAGGTGATAAATTTTGGCGCGCCAGGTGACACTTTCTCTCTATCCAAACTAAAAAACATAAAGCGCTCCTACACAACGTAACAATGTTGCATTTATTGGTTTTTGTAGGGAAGAATTTGAAAAGTCATGCTATAGCTATTGTTTGGTGTGAAATAAAACTAAAATTTTCCACCGCAGCTGTGTTAAATTTCACTGCACTCCGACCAAACATTTAGAAAGTTTGTTTAGAACTGGTGCACTGGTGGAAAAACGATCTAGATAAAATATATCCCGCATCAACTTATTTTATGGAGACTCTGGATCGTTTCTAAACTAATAGCACTCAGTGAAATTGATATATTTTTTGAAGTGTAACGAGTACTGATAGCGATCCTCTATGACTATCCTATATAGTATCTTATATTTAACATATTATAATTTATTTAATTAGCTATATTAATTTAATTTACTATATAGGATAGTCATAGAGGACCGATCTAATAGGACGCAATTGCGGCCTATTAGAAGATGACTTAAACATCCGCAAGTTTGTCGTTAACTGACGAGTTACATTTATTTTTTTATTTTACATTAATTTAAATCTTTAGCTTATTTTCCAAAAAAAGTGTAAATTGCGCTCGTATTTATATTAAACATCAGCCAATTATAGATTTTACTTTACTTTTTGACATTATGTAGTAAGAGTAACTAAATAGACGGCATAAAGTATAAAATAGAATTTCGTTTATTGAAATTAAAAATGATAATAGAACAAATATTAATCAGGAAAAAATGAAAAAAAAAACAACCATCTTAAATGCTAATGTTTATACATGTAATTGTGTGTAGATACATGTATATTATGGATGTCGACAAGAACAAGAGCTACTTATATAATACTTTTTAAATAGAAAAGAAAAAAATGCGAATATAATAACATTAAGTACATGAATATGTAGTAGCTAGTTAGATTGCTTTTAGGTTCCCAACATAGACAAAAGTCCTTTTTCAGTTTAGACGTTACCTGGCTTGTTATATAAATGAATAGTTGATTTAGGCCTACCCGACTTGTTCAGTGTCGGATTAACACTACATGATGCCCTAAACAATTCATGCCTGTGCATAGGGGCATATTCATAGATAAACAAGTATCAATCCATACTAATATTATAAATGCGAAAGTCTGTCTGTCTGTCTGTTACGCTTTCACGGCTAAACCGCTGGACCGATTTTCCTGAAATTTGGCATGGAAGTTGCTGAAGAGCCGGGGTCAAACATAGGCTATTTTTTTTTCAAAAATCAACCCTTAAAGGGTTGAAATAGCGGATGAAATTTGTATGAAAAGCTATCCTGACGACATGCTAATCTACTCGCGGGCGAAGCTGCGCGGGTCAGCTAGTATTTATATAAAACCAGCTGGCAACCCGGCATCAAACGGTTAAGATTTTATAAATTTTCCGGTATGATTTTTTAGATTTTGTTTTATACAAATTTTGTAATAACGAACATAAACAAAAAAACAGTAGCAGTCGTGGGACTGCCGATAGAAGCGAAAACGGAACTATTAAGTTGAGAGTAATTAAAACTATATGCAAAACATAGCTATGGATATACTATTATCATTAGCATGTCGGTGACGCGAACCGAGGATTTTACCCTCTACCAAAACGCTCAACGCGCCTAAAGAAGTTTTCACTTCAAAAAAAACAGTAGCAGTCGTGGGACTGCCGATAGAAGTGAAAACGGAACTATTAAGTTGAGAGTAATTAAAACTATATGCAAAACATAGCTATAGATATACTATTATCATTAGCATGTCGGTGACGCGAACCGAGGATTTTACCCTCTACCAAAACGCTCAACGCGCCTAAAGAAGTTTTCACTTCAAAAAAAAAACAGTAGCAGTCGTGGGACTGCCGATAGAAGTGAAAACGGAACTATTAAGTTGAGAGTAATTAAAACTATATGCAAAACATAGCTATAGATATACTATTATCATTAGCATGTCGGTGACGCGAACCGAGGATTTTACCCTCTACCAAAACGCTCAACGCGCCTAAAGAAGTTTTCACTTCAAAAACAATTATATAGTTTTGAGCATTTATTCTGTTATGCGCTCATAAACATTTTGGAGATTCTTTTTTATTTATATAAATAAAAGATTAATGTAGTTATTACAAGACAGATAATTACTTGACCCTGAACGAAAAAGCGTTAGCCATTTTAACATGCGCAAATTTACAATTACCTTTCATATCTAAAGTAATTGTTTTTGGTGCTGGTTCTGGTGCCCCCAGGAGATGATGCCTTAATAAATTGCTTAATTTGCTTATAAGCTAATCAGCAACTGGATTTGTTCCACATACATTCAGCAGGTTTGTTAGGTTGCGATTCAGAAAATTATGTATATCACGAAAGGTTACTGTGAGAAAATAAAGATTTTAGAACAAAATGACTTCCATTGTCTCAAGACAAAATTGGAAAAAGTCCGTGAGATCTCCTAAGTTAAATCAGATAAACCCATTGAGTATGGGCTAATTTGGTTTGTTTTGGTATATTTTTTGGTGCTAAATGATTTTTAGGTTCTAAAGAAATACAGTAGTAGGATCTAAATTAGTGACTAAAATATGGGTATAGAAACTTTTAAACAAAACGAGATAAATCCATCTAGTTCGGATTTATTTGTTCTGTTTTGACAAGTGACCTGGTGCTAGATGATTTCCAGGTTCTTATGATGAACTGGGAAGAACGACATGGGAACTTTTGATTAAAATTGAGCAGCACCATCGATTTTAATTTCGTTTTTTTTCTAGGACTTTAGAGTAGGATTGTTTGCAGTGCCTGATGATAGAACTGGAAGAATTTCTAAGCACAACTAGATAAACCCATCGAATGTGGGCTAATTCGGTTTGTTTTATTAAATACTTAAGTTGATGTTTATGATGATGATGGAAATGGAAGGTAGATATCTGAGATTAGCCTGATATAGTTGGCATTTGTTGCTAGCATATTCGCAGGGTTTGATAATGGAACTAGAAAATGGCCATGGAACTCCTGAACTAAACAAAATAAGTCCATTGAGTGTGGTCTTATTTGTTATATTTTTACAAACACTCTGAATCAGAAGGATTCTCAAGGATACGTGGTGGAGCTGGAGGCCATGGGAGCTTTGCAATAAAACAGCTCAAGTTCATTAAATAAACAGTCTTGCCAACCGACAAACCCATGAATCATGTTGAACCGAAAAGTCTATAGATGTTCAGTTTACTCTGTCTACTACGCAAGGGAACCGGACGTGATAATACATGATACAAGCGTTATCATCTTTAGTGTCTATAGGCAATGGTTATTTATTTCCATCAAGAGACCAATTTACAATTCGCGATCATTTAATAAGAATATTACTTGAATGCATAATAAAAATGGCTTAATAATAATTTACAGACCAACGTTAAAAACCGTTTATAGTTATTGTAGCTAATTTTTGGTCTTTGTTGTGTTAATACTAAAAATAATAATAATAAGTCATATCAAATAACAATTTCTGCCGTTTTATTTCCACGATACCATATAAAATTGTGCTTAATGAAATAATTTGTTAAAATTTTGCCTAAATATGGTGACTCTTTAAAATATTTGTGTAGTGAAGTTTCTCATTTATCGGAAAGTAAACTGGCCTGAAACTGAAATTTATTGGAAAGTAAATGAATATTTGTTAATAAATTTTTATGTTTTAAATACACTTAAGCAGGCAGCCAAGAATCACTTCATATTACTTTTTTTTTTAAATTTATTATTGAATAAAAGAAACAATAGGTACATTTGACTATAGTAGCATTAGAAAAAAACCACAAAGGTTTATGTACAATACTACACATTATTTTTAAATTAACTTAATATGTAAAATAAAATAGACACGGATATTAAGTCTCCTAGATTCAAACTCAAATCAAACTTCTTGAAAACTTTCCAAGTTATTCAAGATACTTAGATTTGACATGAGAACTTAATTTTCAGCCATGAAATTGATACGTGTCTATAGGCTATGGTTATCTCTATCTTGATTTATTAACACGTTTATGATTACTTGCTTTTCAAAAAGTGTTCACAGCTAGTTTATAATTAAATGAACTTAATCTTATTTTTCCATTACCAGGGAAGGTTACTTTTGGTAACCGAACAAATTTGGTTTCAACAGATAGTTTTTGACATAAAGAATATACTTCGGTAGTCTTGTGTATTTATTTCTATTCATGGCTAGGTAAGGTTACCTACCTATATCTTAAAAACAAAAATTGGTGTCAGAAGAAAAGTAATTTTATTACGAAAATAATCGTATGGGCTCGCCTGCAAAAAATAGAAATGAAATATTATTGCCATGTTTTGCAATAATCGTATAAATTTTAAAGCATGGCAATATTATTCCATAAACAATATTTTGCAATTTTTTTGTAAGTATATAGTATCTTCACGCCCGTATCGCCGAAGGGGTAGGCAGAGGTACAACAAGTGCACCCACGATTAGCTGAAGATACTTGGTCCCACAAATGTGATAGGTGGCAAGCCTATCGCCAACCGGGCACTTTCCAATCCCGGACAACTTTGTGTTTATTAGAAAACTGAAAAAACACTTTTTTAAGTGCCCGACCCAGGAATCGAACCCGGAACCTCATGTAGTCAACACAAACGCTGGACCACTAGACCACACAGAGAGAGACCTCACCATATATATATGATTATTTTTATGACTAATTTCTTTCTGATACGAATTTGGGTATGTTAGCACATCGGTGTATTTGTTTGATTATACTTACTTGTCAGGTAGCTATGTACAGAAATAAGCAGGAAAATCTACCAAGGCATGTTCTCTATTTTAAAAATTATCTGCTGAAACACAGTTATCAAAAAAATAAAGAACATGAAATTTTTTTTTAAAATAAACAGTTTTTGATTGGCGGTCAATCATAATAAACATAATAATAATAATATAGATAATGAACATAATAAGCATGTTAATAAATCAATAGATTTTTTATAAAAATAAAAAAAAATACGCTGTATCTGGCTATGGATGTGTGAGACTTGAGGTTCGATCTCCTACGGTCTCTTATACTATCATCGTTTTACGGATCTGTAATTATACAGCAATAAACATTGTATTTGATAGGTACATATAATTATTTCAAATTGTTTTTATTACTTAGCTTAAACTGCTTTGTTGGTTTAGTAGTGATTTGTCAGTTCGGCTAATGACGTATTCATAGCGAAATAAGTATTCATATCCGGTTTCAGAAGCCCTGGTTACCAGGCTGCTTGGGAGGCTGTCTATCATCTGGAATTTGTGCAAGTTTTGTATGTAATCGGTAGAATACAATTATGTGATGGATTGTTTTCAGACATACTGGTGCGCACATTGAAAACTCTCAGAGTTTGCACCAACTCTTATATAAAGTTCTGCCAACGTACTTTTATATTTCTGACAAAGTTAAACTGCGGCAGATAGTCTACATAACATATCACATGGCAAACAAACGCTGGAATAGTAGTAAGCTATCACTGACGTAAGCCATGGATAGTATATATATAGTAGAGCCCAGAGCTCGAGCCAGATCCTACATATTTATTATTTAAATAGCACACAAACCGTTACCTCTTGAACTAATCAGTCAAATTGAAATAAATTTAACGCATCATGGCACCAAACATAATTGTCGATTATTGTACACTAATATAAAAGTAAATGATTTTCAGCAGAATTGAAACTCAAGTTTACAGCATCTTTAGTTAATTGCAAAAATTAAATCATAATCTGTGACAAAGTATATATATATATATATATATATATATATATATATATATATATATATATATATATATATATATATATATATATATATATATATATATATATATATATATATATATATATATATATATATATATATATATATATATATATATAATATAAATATGTAATATCTGGTTGACCGAGCTTTACTCGGTTTTTCACATACCCATATCTTGGGAACCGAGCTTTTCTTGGACCTGGAACCTTGATAAATCGATTCCTTGACCCGAAAAACCCCTTATTTGTGACTTTCATGAAAATCGTTGAAGCCGATTCCGAGATTATATATATATATATATATATATATATATATATATATATATATATATATATATATATATATATATATATATATATATATATATATATATATATATATATATATATATATATATATATATATATATATATATATATATATATATATATATACACAAGAATTGTTTTAAAGGTATTAGATAAACAATTGATTTTCTTAGTCTAACCTCAAAGCAAACACTCATTGACTTCGTGTTACTTAACAACGCCATCTGCTGGAATAACTTACAATACAAAAATAGTATTATTATTCGCCAATAGATGTCAGGAAGAGTCATATTTTTCAGTTTTAACTTGATTATCGATAAAACACGAACAAAATGACATTTCCTAAAAATGATTCCTAGCTAGATCGTTTTATCGCCCCCGATACCCCTATATACTAAATTTCATGAAAATCGTTGGAGCCGATTCCGATATTCCAATTATATATATACAAGAATTGCTCGTTTAAAGGTATTAGATTAAATCGATGTACTTCATCATTATATTAAATGTCTATAATTCTATTTCATACTAGTTGGTTTCGATTTCAATCTGAGTAATGTGCTGTGTAACAATATAGCTCCGAGACCACATCTGCTAAATGTTAAAAGCTTTTAGGCACAGCCTATTGTTTGCAAATATACTCATGCAACATCCTATAAATACACATAATCACCTTTTCTGTCGTAAATGTAAGATAATTTTCGATACATGTTTTGATAAATGTACCTATGAATTAATCGTCTTAATTCTGGGATTGAATACCGGGTCAGGTAATTAAATTAAAGAAGTTTTTTAGTTTTTCTGAAAAATATAAACTAACCTGAGACAGAAGATGTGGCCAATTTTTGAGGAGTCGGCCACTTTTCATGTCATTGGATCGAATACTATTGGCGTATAGTTATAATAAATAAATAAATATTCACGGGACAAATTACACTTAGGTACTGATCTAACCCCAAAGTAAGCAAATTATTTGCTTGTGTTATGGGTGTTAGTCAACGATACTTATAAATAGAAATACTGTTAGATACATAATAAACATCCAAACCCAGAAATACAAACATCTATGCTCATCACACAAATGCTTGTCCCTGTCGGGGATTGAACCCGAGCCATGCATAGTCAGGGTCGCTAGCCACTTGACCAACGGGGCGGTAATTTCATATTTGTCAACCTTATCGGAGACATGAGTGTGACGGTATATTTTGTTTAATAACAAGAGTGCCACCCTGGCTTTGCGCGTGTTGTACGTAAACAGAGTATTTAATTTGGTAAGCATCACAGACCACACAAATACTAATAGACACGGTGTTGTGCGTAAAATGCGTAGCCGCTTATATGAGCAAATGTATGTAAATGTCAAACGCTTGTGCATATATTATACCTTAAAAAATAGTAATATGCCATATTGTGCTATTTTATCGTGTCGAATAAAAAGCTAAGGCTTAAGGTATATCTATGGATTAATTTTATTTTATCAGTATTATAAATTTGTATTTATCTGTGTAAATGCAAGCGACATTGACATCCCAAGAAATTAGCTTGACAGGCGTATCCAGTTTAATCCTTGGTAAGGATTAATAAGTTACAATTTTTTTGGAAGCTAGAATGATTATTATAGTATGCAATAGAAGTTAAACGATAGATATGTCATCGCAACCATTTCCGTAGGAGGATCCCTCTCACCGTACATTATTTTGTTATAACTCAAAGGGATTATATATATTATATATGATTAGATGGGAGCTCTCAGTTTGATTTTTTCTGTTATTTTCAATAATCAAGTCATATTTTAACCAATTCACAAAAAAACATTAATAAATTGTTAGGATACTTTTAATAATTGTGTGTAAATGCGTATGATTTATTATGTAAATATATTAACTAATATTTTAATAATAACAGATGTTTAAATTTTAACGGTGAAGCCGTTAAAATTTAAACTAAACCGCACCAATTGTCACCTGTTGGTGGCGTGATTAGAATCCCGCCTTAACCTAACGGTTGGCGGGGGTAAGGCATTCATTTTTACCATTCTATATCGGACAGTCCACGAGAACGGTTCTATATTTGATACTTATCGAAATATTAAGTCGTTATGTTAAATGTAATGTAATACAATGGATAAGAATATGTGATTATGTTGAAAATATCGAAAACTACTTAAGATGTGAATTGAGAATAATCGCTAGGATAACGGAGGATGTTATATATAAGATTCAATGTAATAAACGATAATTCAACACTAATGTGTTTTTCTGGACTAAAAGGTAACAAAATATACACCTAAACATTTCTCATGAATTACAATGATATGAAAATTCGGTATCTCGAACATACAGACAGACTTTATTTTATAATATGTAATAATATTACTGGAAAATCATTACTTTGGATAAATAACTATTTAGAAAATAAGAAACAATATATTGAAGTGGAAACAGTATGAGAGTATTAATTTGAAACTACCTTAGTTTCAAACTTAAGTACTAAAGGGAGTTGTTTTAGTTATCTTGCTATACTTAATTTCAGGCGCGTGCGCTCCTTATAGGCAGAAAAGCAGTGCTTTACCTTTATTTTAATAAAACGTTCATACGTTTTAGATGACTTATAAATAAATGAATAAACAAAATATAATAACTTAAAAACGCCTAATATTTTTAAATAGCACCTATTTGCAAGCAAAGCACTCAAACATGTTTGCCAGGTGTTTATTAAACGATAAATAATATTGAAGTAAGGCCGCAAGCAATCTGCTTCACATTGTAAATGTGTGCGAGACATAATTACCTATCCACACGTAATTGGCTCACTCACACAATGATTCTATTGTATAAAGCAGGTAATGCGGCCTTGTTCTATAATCCGGGTAAAGATAATAGACGAAATATTATTGACAAAAAGTATGCTCACATTATGCATTTTTCTTTAGTAAGGTTTTATTTCTTTAAATAGCAGAAATGTTTTGTGTTTCGCGGGGGCCATTTGCTTTTTCGTGTGATAGCTGTTAAGCATTGTTTATTATTTTGTTTGTGCCAGTATATTATATAAAGTTTTCATTTTAATATTTGAAAGTGTGTAGGTACATTTAATAGGTTATTACTGAGTTTCTATAATAATTGTAGTGATTTGCTTTTACTAGTGCATTTGTTGATTTTTTAAATGTTATTTGATTGTGAAGTTTGCGTTGAAAATGTGTGTTTATTAAAAATTAAAAATAACAAGTTTTTTCTATTTTGTCATTCAGTGAAAAGATTCAAATCGTGTCTAAATGTAGGTGTGTACCCGAGTTACAATTAAACCAGCAAGGCTAGCAAAACGTATACACGCATATTTGAAAAACACACAAAATCAACGACTCACAGAGCTTTCCATGATTTCTATAGAAACGACATTAATGATAGAATTAAAACGCAATCCAACTTTCTATGACGATATCCTAAAATCATATTTAAAAAAGGATAGGCGCATAGATTTCACTACATAGTATAAAACAAAGTAGCTTTCTCTGTCTGTCCCTATGTCCATATGCATGCTTAAATCTTTAAAACTACGCAACGGATTTTGATACGGTTTTTTTAATAGATAGATTGATTCTTGAGGAAGGTTTCAGTATATAAACCTTTCAGATATTCCTACGAGAACAAAAGCTACGCGGGTGAAACCGCGGGCAGGTCGCTAGTAATCTATAAATGAATGAGAAGTTTGTTTTTTTACTAACCCGTAATTTTATTATTAAGTTTATATTATATAAGGCCATATCGGATATCTCGCAAGGGATGTGTTCTGTAACTATCACTCACTTGGATAATATATTTGAGGTGGTCAAAATCTTGCGTTTATTTATATCGGTGTATAGTAATCTCAAGTAATCAGAACCTTCAGTGAAAATTGAAGCTGACTAGGTGAGTAGTTAGATATTAATTTAGCTTATTATTTTACTTATTTTATTACAATTTCATTCGCCGCGACGATCGATTGCTGTTTTGTTTGCGGTGCCGTAGAAGACGTACATGAATAGTAGTACATCTAAGACTTATTCTGTTGGCATGATTTCCGACTTAGAGATCCGTCGCATGGCTGTAGCTATGCTACAAATCTATAAGAAAAATTTTTGTGATCGAGTACACAGCTGCATACCCAGTGTCATAATTCTGTGCACGCCGCTGCTTAATTTGTATTAATGAATTATCAAATGCGATTTATTAAGTGTAAGAATTAAAATGACTTGGCATATGAAACAATTAAAACGTTACTAAAACTAGCAAAATTTCTTAGGAATGATGAGAAACTATAATGTACCTGAATCAAAATCTCAATAGACATACATGAATATTATAAATGTCAATCAATATTTCAGATAGTCTCAAATTTTTACCCTTTAATAATCATTTGATTAGCCATAAAATAAAACATACTACGGCATTAGAAAAATCTTGAAAAATCAATAACGTTACTAAATATAAATATTGCTTTGTTATAAAAGTCATTTGTTATGTTCATATAACCTTGAAATTTAAGTGTACGTAAAATAAAATAAAGAAAGTTTGTAAATAGCAAAATCTTTGAAATAAACATAAATATTATATTATTATATTATTTTAAATAAACATAAATATGAAACAAACATTTGAAAATCTTAAATTTTGCATAATATTATATAGTAAAAAATCCATTGAGCAATGCCGCTCTTGCGCGCTGATTACACTTTTTTTCAACCAACTACTCAAAAGGAAGATGTTTTGGCTGTTTTTTTATGATTGTTACTTCAGAATTTAGTCACTTATGAACCGATTTTGAAAATCCTTTTTTTTTGTTTGGGGTCTTTCCCACGTGGTTCCATTTTAATTTGGTGAAAATCTAACGCTTGATTTTAGATATAAAGGAAGTCAGTTGCTGCAGTTTTACTGTGTTTAAATTATAAAATGTCACCTATAATAAATACGTTGAAATATGTCTATTTGTTAATTTTAGTTATTTTTCGCTTGAAATATAGTCGCACAAATTAAAAAACAAAGTAAAAAAGATTAAGTGATATTAGAGTTCATTGTCTCGACTGCAGACAGAATGTAATTTACATTTCACCCCGCTACGATTGTTCTGTACGACCCTTAATTAACCTTTTATTCTCTAAGACAATACATAGATACCATCTTTAATTACACACATTTCTACTGAACTATGATGAATTCAATATCAATTATTTAAACAGTTAGTCATGAGTTCATAATTTTAAAGCGGCCGTATGGTACTGTCATGTGCATAAGTTTACTAGCTACCAAACACTAAAAACTAATACGACAGTGACAGGACCTGACGTTATTGCAGCAGCAATAGGTAAGGAGGTGGTGGACCCAGGCAAGATGTTGTAGAATTCTACTTCTTCGTATTCACAGTGGTGTTAATAGGTTTAGCCAATCAGTCACCTTTTACGAAATACCTAGCAGAATGTCAAATGATCTTCTTCTTCTTCATATGGTGCCCAAACCAACACGGAAAATCCATATAAAACTGATACAGTAACTTTATCAAACTGAAACATGGTGATTTAATTTTGGAAATCTTTGAAAATATAACGTTTCCGTATGTCACGCGCAGTCATTAATGGCCCAATTTACTTGAATTTTACCTGGACCATAATCGGTTATGTTAATTACTATGGTAACGATGGTTCGCAAGTTTAATTAGAAATTTATTAATACTGCTTGTTAATACTAAATTTAAAATATATAAAATACAGACTGAGTGCTAGTTAACAACTACGATTAAACTGGTAGTTAATACGACAAGACTTAGTTACTAAAAAGTAATAATATAATATTCGCATGCCTTAACAATAATTACGACTCTCAGCTAAGACGTTGAACTTTTCTACAGTCTTTAAATATATTACGAATAAAACGATATCTTAGTACTTACCATGCATAACGCGAAGTTAGCATAGAAACACAATTGAATTGTGAATTTTGCGATACGGACAAAGAGCATGTAATACTCATACATCAGTCGACTTGCCTTACCTTCTGCAATCACTTCGCGAATACAAAGTGCTTTTGCTGCAAGTACATAACGTGTTAAAATTGTACGTGGTTCTACAAACGTGGTTCGTAGTGAATTTCCCGAGCGTATAGTCGTCAACGGTATTGCTTCGATAAAAATGATTTATTTTAATACATTGAGAATTGATTTTTTTATAAATGTCACGATCATATATTTAAACTTCACATTTTTCGAGTTTCTACAGAATAGAAAGGTAATAAGAATGAAATAATATTTGCCAAGTTATTTTACCGTATTATTAGAGCTATTTGATAACTTTAAAGGATATAACGTTACGTTTATGCCGATTTCCTGAAAGTAGACCATGAATTTGATTTCCTCGTATATTCCTAAAGAAAGCAGAGCTAAGTTTTGACGTTAGTCAGCGCCACTAACAAACAGAAATATATAATTTCATATATCACTTTTAGCAATGAACTAAAGACTCACAATAAAACCTAAAACTAACATTTAAAATAACTGATTAATCGCTCCGTTAATCCCGTAGTTAGCATACTCGCGTCATAAAGCTGCTCAAAAAGAGACTAGATTTTAATTCCTGACAAGGATTAGCATTTATTGAAGAAGTTACCCATTGTAATTTTGGATCTGGAAGCTTATTACATAATTTTAAGTATTCATATGAAATACTTAAAATTATGTAATACTAGCTGCAGCATGCTGCCCACGCATTATAAAATTTTTTGGCGAATCCCGCGGGATTACCTATTTTTTTCTAGTTTATGTGCTATTCTAGGTCATTGTCTTCCCGTGTGCTAAATTTCATTTAAATCCGTTTAGTAGTTTTTGCGTGATTGAGTAACAAACATCCATCCAAACATCCAAACTTTTGCATTTATATTAATACTAGCTGCAGCGTGCAGCCCGCTGCATTATAAAAGTTTTTGGCGAATCCCGCGGGATCACCTAAGTTTTCCGGGATAAAAAGTAGCCTATATGCTATTCCAGTTCACCATCTACCTGTGTGCCAAATTTCATTTAAATCCGTTCAGTAGTTTTTACGTGATTGAGTAACAAACATCCATCCAAACATCCAAACTTTCGCATTTATAATATTAATATAGAATACATCCAGGTCCAAAAATACAACGGGTAACTTCTTCAATAAATGCCGGTTCTTGTCAGAAATTAAAATCTAGTCTCTATTTGCGTTATTAGGCGAGTACGCTAACTACTGGATTAACGAGACGATTAATCAGTTATTTTAAATTTTAGTTTTAGGTTTTATTTCGAGTCTTTAGTTCATTGTTAAACATTGATATATAAAAACCCTATATCAATGTTGTTAAAAGTGTTATATGAAAAACCTTGATTAATATATAACGTAGCACTCTTTAAATAAAATATGTGCCAGATTGTTAAATGCCAAAATTGTTACTTATAGATATTTTTTCACTTACGAATTATTATTCTGATCGTTCTGAATAACTCGTTACTCAAATACGTTTTTTTCAAGTTGCTGTTTGCAATATTTGTGTTCGACATCAGTCTTTCGCCCATTTAGTATTTTAATACGCCATAATCTCAATCAAATTAAATTAAATTTTTAAAATTGGAAGTTTGGATACCGACTTTTCTATTTATCACCAAGAATTAATAATTAATTGCAAAATTATTCAGCACACGGCCTGAATAGAATTAGTGTCAAAACCTAAAACAATTTTACTCCGAATGTTTCCGTAAGCAAAAACACAATCATTGAAACGAATTTTTTGGAACCGAATATTCACGTAACAGAAAGTATTAAAAACAAAAATAGGTTTTAAGCTAAAATTTAAGCTTTCTGTTTCCCCGTGTTGGTTCCGGGCTCCTTTGAAGAATAGACCAACTGCCGTTCTGCAGGCAGGTCGTAAAAGGCGACCGATTGGCTCTGCAAGTCACTACCATCATGACTAGTAGGTAGAGTTCTGCATTGTCTCGCCCGGGTCTGGTACCATCGCTTTACCTATTCCTGTCGCAATAGCGTCAGTGCTTGTCACTGTCGTGTTCCGGCTTGGAGGGTAAGGTAGCCGGTAAACTTATGCCGGTAGACCTCGCCACAAGATAGCAACGTACCATTAATATCTTTGGTGTCTTTAGGCGATGGTTGACTCTTACCATCAGGAGACCCATCTGCTTGTTTGCTATCTTATGATATAAAAAAAAGGTATTTGTAATAACCTTTTATGAGTTGTTTGTACTATTGCTTTAGCGCGGACGATAGTATTCCTAGACCATAGACACTAGTAAAGAAGGTAATTGTTTTAGTGGTTTTAATTTCCCCGTATAAGTCTGCACTTCTTTTGAAGAATAGACTGTATCTGTTCCCTAGAATATCTGTTACTCACCACCAGTCTGTAAAAGCTAAACGATTAGCAATACGTGTCAATACCATCGTGAATACTAGGTGGTAGAGTTCTGCAACGTCTCGCCTGGTTATTTGCTACCACCAACACTTATTCCTGTCGCTATAGCGTCGGTGCTGGTCATTGTCGTCTTCCGATTTGGAGGATAAGATAGCCCGTAAATTTATATAAGTGGCATTATTATCTCGCCACAAGATAGCAACGCGTTATTAATATCTTTGGTGTCTATAGCCGATAATCGTCTCTTACCGTCAGGAGACCCATCTGCTTGTTTGTTATACAATGATATAAAAAAGGATTACTAAATACTTTCAGATTCTCCGTAACATAATGTTATTTTGTGTTTACAATATTAACTTTATTGATACAATGTGAAAAAATGTAGACTGGCTGGCTGGCTGGCTGACTAGAAATTTTAATTTAATGTATGTTTTCGCATGTTCCAGTTAACAAAATGAGAGTATAATCGTAGATTCGCGAAAAAATTAATTTGTGGCAATTCATACAAAGTGTAAAAATGGCCAAAATATACTGCTGTCGGTGATTACTAGATAATAGTGTCCTGTAATAAATATCGAGCCCGAATTTAGTGCCAGCACCTTTTATTTATTTACATCAATTATTTACTTCTGCCATAAAACGGTTATTAATTGTCACTACACTATTTTAATACGGATGGTAAAGCACCATGAATATCTGTAGTGTCTGTAGATGGAAGTTTTATCTTTTCATCAGGAGAACTATCAAAAGCAGATAGTTTCTATAATATTGAAAGCCATAACTACAATCAGACTGAAACTACTCAGTAACCTTTGGTTCGATTTGCTCCGGTAGAGATGCTGTTCGCTTGTCTGAGTCGGCTGTCCTTGATAATGTAATGTGATAACGGCAATCATTTGATTCTTGTAGTAAACGAAACTGACAGTTTTACGTGCTTATTTGAGACATGGGAATTTTAACAATCTACCTCTTGATTTTTAACTGCTACTGATGTTTCGGTTTTTAGGGATTGTTCTAAAATATTTCAATAACACATTCTGATTTTGGATTCAAATCTCGAACCATATGAATTAGATCATACAGATCTGTCATGGCTTAGATCTATTGTAGTAATGAAGTGTAGTGGTAGAGCGTCCCAGTTTTAGGGAAAGAGTCGCAGGTTCAATCCCTGCGTGTCGAGATTTTTCTTTGTTATTTTTAAAGTTTTTTAAATTTTCCGAAACACGGGGTGAGTGCTATAACACAAAAATATTTAGATCTCTTGCGTTGTGTGTGCGTTTGTTTTTAATATAATAATTTTTTTTTTCTTCGTTTTGTTTTTACTTATGCGTATAACTTGTATTTATATGTGTCTCACTGATCCGCTGAATAAATGTATCTTGTCTGTTTGTACCTTTGATGTTGTAAATGTGGCGGTATTTAAACAATATTTCAAAAACACAATCAAATATGCAAGAAATCGGTATTTAAAACTTGATAATAAAATGTTAATATTAATGATGTTGTCGGAGTTTCCGCCGTGTTGGTCCCGGCCTCCTTTGTAGAATAGGCCAACTGCCGTTCTGCCAGGCAGGTCGTAAAAGGCGACCGATTGGCTACCGAGTCACTACCATCGTGGCTACTAGGTGGTAGAGTTCTGCATTGTCTCGCCCGGGTCTGGTACCACCGCCTTACCTATTCCTGCCGCAATAGCGTCAGTACTTGTCGCTGTCGTGTTCCGGTTTGGAGGGTAAGGTAGCCGGTAAACTTATGCATGTGGCATTAGACCTCGCCACAAGATAGCAACGCACCATTAACATCTTTGGTGTCTATAGGCGATGGTTGACTCTTTCCATCAGGAGACCCATCTGCTTGTTTGCTATCTTATGATATAAAAAAAAAAAAAAAAAAAAAAGGCGCAAGGAGGTTTTAGGTCTGTAAAAGGCATATCAAACAAGTTTTCTCCCTCCGCAATATCATAGAGAAGCACCTGGCTGTCGACCAGAAGGTTTTCTTCGGTTTTGTTTGGATTTGGAGAAAGCATTTGATAGAGTTGTGCGAAAAAAACTTTGGGATATTTTACCCAGTTATGGCAGAGACGGGTGTCTGCTGCTTGCTTTGCAATCCATATATTGGGATTGCAAAGTATGTGTACAGGCAAGAAACGGCAACATATTGCCCTGGTTCGATGTCAATATAGGCTTCAAGCAGGGTTGTGGTTGTCAGCTCACCTGTTTATCCTACATACGTAAAAATGTCTCTAAAGATTAAGATAATTGAATTTGAGTATATTCATGAGTGATCTAGCAGTGAACTGTCTGCTTAATGCAGATGACCCTGTACTTTGAGGCTCAACTGCACCTGAGCTTAAAAAACTCTTCACAGTTATGGATGACGATTTTAAGAGGCTTACATTTGAATGGGAAGAAGCTCTAAGGCTCTAGTATTTGAAAGAGAAGCAATCACGTCGGATGTAAGAGTTGTGGTCGATGACTTAGAGCCGGATAAAGCGGATGAGTTTGTATATCTTGGATGTGCTTTTAGTAGGGATGGGAGGTACACCGCTGATGTCGAGAGAAGATTGTGCAGGAAACAGAGTAAATGGAGCGAGGGAGATTACTTAAAAGCACAGAATTAAGTCACGGTGCCCGTCTTGCTCTGCATAATGATGTGCTTATCCCAAAGTGAGAGTTGGGTCCAGGGGAATACCAAGACTGACGTAGAAATCAAAAATCAGAAATTAGAAGTACTTTATTCAATAAAACTTTTTACAAATTATTTTGACGCGTCAACATTTTTTTTAAACTATTACCGGATCGGAAACGTGTCTACATACTAGAAGATCCGACGGAAGAAACTCAGTACTGATAAACTGTAGCATGATAAGATAGATCGAGTATGTATGTATATATATTATATGAAATAATGAATGTTTGTCTGTGTGTCCTTTATATAATCGTAAACTATGCATTTGATCTGAGTTGGTGCGACCAATTTTCGATAAATATTTTAGTTGGTGTCATAGCAACGCGCGCAGGGTATAGCTAGTATTTTATAAAACAGTGTTTTAGCTTCTTAATAACATGGCCTGCTTTGAAAACAACAAAGTAACTGTTAAATTACTTAATAAGAGCAAAAATAGCGTAAATCATAAATGTACTACGACGATACAGCAATAGCACCAGTAGCACGCGGTCGTAGCTACAGTATAGTCGACTACGATGTAGGATCGCTACAAAATTCGTAGAGATTCGCGGTATTTTAGTTTCAAGATTAATCGTATAGTTGCTTATTTAGTAATAACTCTGATTTTTTACAAATGTTTATTATAAACAGTACTTATATAGAGCTGTGCGAGAATATAATAGAGTAATTTAAAGTTTTCGTGATTTACGAGATTATAAGAAAAGGGCAGGTAAGTACTTGTGACATTTTATGCTTTACAATAACTGATAAAAATTTTAAAATTAACATAATATTTTAAAAGAAACAGAGATTCTTCATTGTATTTATATCTGTGCTTTTTTAGCCTTTATAAAATATGTATTATAGTTAATAAGGTTATATTAAGTACGACACATCATCATGATGTGTAACAAAAAGTAAATGAATTTTATCAAGGATAAAAAATTATAAATCTCTGGTACTTGGAAAGGTATGATTTAATATTTAACATTATTAGCAGATACTTTTTTTATGAACCATAGGATTTCTATAATTACTGCGCATATGCTAATCAAGCTCAAGGTTAAACTGATTGAATACCCCAATCTAATAATCCGTATATAGTAAATAATAAAGCTGAATTTATAGTTTGTTTGTTTGAATGCCCTAATTTATAAATGAACAATGAATTATTGTGTGTGATAACTACGTTTGTGAAGAGGTCTATAGGCTTTTTATACCTAACTGAACAAAAAGAAGTAATATTTTTTGATGGCGCGAATGAAGTGTCGGGTAACAGCTACTATAAAAATAATTATTAACATGGTTTTCATTTATTTTGTTGCTTAGTATAAATATCATCTTTGTGTGATAAGTTGGGTTATTTGATTTTTTTTTCAAAGTAAGATTTATGACTGAAAGTCACTAGTATACGTATATTATACACTGTTCGTACGATTAATTATACATGTTTGAATGTGTTCATTTTACTTCTATATGTTAAAACAAACAAGCAGAAGTCTCTCGTGATGGAATCAAAATCCATCTGCTATAGACACCAAATTTTAATATTTATATTGACTATCAATATCTATGTATACCTATATTATCCATATACATATAATACAATAGTAGAAAAGTCAATGTATGTCCGGGGTAAAGTCAATAAGTACTGCATGGATTTACTTCAAATTTTGCATGAATATTACTAACAGGTCGGGTCAACATATAGGCTACATATTATCACGCTATTACCTACGGGCTGTGCGGAGTAAACGAAGTGCGCGCGAACGAAGTCGCGGGCAACAGCTAGTTATATTATAAATGCGAAAGGTTGGATGTTTGGAGTGACGGATGTTTGTTACTCAATCACACAAAAACTACTAAACGGATTTGAATAACATTTACACACACAGGTAGATGATGACCAGGAATAGCACATAGGCTACATTTTATTCCAGAAAATTAAAATGATCCCGCGGGATTCGCCAAAAACTTTTTTAATGCAGCGGGCTGCACGCTGCAGCTAGTCTATATTAATATTATAAATGCGAAAGTTTGTATAATTGGAAGGATGGATGTGTGTTTGTTAATCACGCAAAAGCGCCTGAAGCTATTTGGATGAAATTTGGCATACTTGTAGACAATAATATGGAATAGCACATAGGCTACTTTATATCCCGGTAAAATTAATTGTTCCCTCGGGATTCACCAACAACTTGAAAGTGGCACGTTTCCCTAATCATTTCTTCTTTAAGATCTACTAGCTGCAGCGTGCACTATGCAGCCCGCTTTATTATTACAGTTTTTGGCGAATCCCGCGGGATCACTTTAGTTTTCCCGGATAAAAAGTAGCCTATGTGCTATTCTAGGTCATCACCTACTTGTGTTGCAAATTTTGCGTGACTGAATAAAAAACATTCATCCATCCAGACACCCGTGCATCCAAACATCCAAACTTTCGCATTTATAATATTAACTAGCTTTCAGCCTACGGCTTCGCCTGCGTGAACTAAACCATTTAGGTTGTTCCGTTTTTCCAGTTCTGGCGCGATACTGCAAATAACCATACATAGTTTTCCGCCGGTGTCTTTATTCGCTATTTATGTACGCTATGAAATTTGCTCAATTTTATTGTTATATCGAAACATAAAAATTACATATAAAATGAGTATAAAATGCTCCAAATTATGTAATTTGAAAGCAATCATTGTACCTTCGACGATACAAATACCATAAAATTGGAAAAATATACATCTATGTTCATATACAGATTGTAAAGAAGTACAATAGATGAAATTTGAATTTTTACAGCACTGCCACATGTTTTCGGACTTTAAACTTTACTATTTATGTCATTACAGTATTTGCAATCTACATCTAATCGTAATGTGATCCATCCATATCAACCTTATAACCTATCATTGGTTTATATATCCAAATAAGTTTTTACTTGCCATGGAGAAGTACGTTGTTTAGTCTTTCTTTCTCTTATTTTCTTCTTAAAATGATGGACATAAGTTATAACATAAGTCATTAATTTGTATCATATCTTATATCTACCGCTTTATGAACTTGGTTTGTTTTCCGTTACTTGTTTCCCGCTTCTATATGCGCGTTTAGTTTGTGTATATTTTGATACGCATCATGTTGTATTCTTTGTTTTATAACAACACATAAAATAACGTTGATTAGCGATGAAAGGAGAAAAATTAAGATTATGATAAATAAAAAAATAATGTCAGGTAGACGACGTGATTCCAGACTGATTAATGGGCGCTGATTGTGAAACAGATACATCTTAATGTGGGAGTAAACATACGCGTCAAAAGGACCATTTTGAAAAAGAGGCCCCATCGCTACGAATTTGTATTGATCACCATGAATGTAAAGATAGAACATAACGCGACATCAAATTTTAACTCAGCTGTAGTTATTGCCATCACGGTCATGAGATGTCCTAAAAACCAAATATGTAAGTGCCATACATGCCACAGAAAATGAATTGGCAAATACCCAAAAATTGGCAAACCCAAACAATCAAATATATCTAATTGAATACTCATAATCTTTATTATGTATAAAGTAACAAATAATGTCATATAAAAAGGTTCTCCGGTATATCTAAATCTGTTTGCGCTATCGACTTAGGTATATTAATTCAAATTTTTTTGTTAAATATACTATATTGGTCGAGGTGGATGGTACAATCAGCGGCCGGCGCCACGCGACGCAATATTGTTAACTTAATAATATGTATACTTTGGATTGTATGATTTTAATAATGTGATTCACATACTTAGTTATTTTCAAAATAGCAGTATCCCTTATTTATATCTATCTATACATCATGTAAGGGACGGTGTACGAAATTATTAAGAAAACGTGCCATTTCTACGTTCTAGTCGTTAAGACAATTCCTTTTCTTGTGGGAAATGCAAAATTGCATTTTATGACTTTTACTTATTTTCATGACATGCAATATAAAGTGTACATTGCTAGGACTTGTCGTGCTCATGGAACACTTGAACAAGCTTTTTATTGTGCATGGTATGTGTCGCATAATACACTGTTTATTTTGTTAACTTCCTTAAATTTTACTATTTTTTTAGAATAAAAAAACACTAGTGTATTTCAAATATTTTCAAATAATTTTATTTAATTATACAAAGTTAAGGTAAAAAATTTCGCCAAGAAAATCAAAAATTTCCAATACAAATTTCCAAGGGTTTTCACCTCAGAATCGTGGTCCAACTCTATGGTTTCGATTTTCGGTAGACCGTCTCTTAAACGTTGTATATAGGTGAAAAATCTTTTTGCACTGCTAATAGGGGAAATTCAAAAATCATTCCACACATGTTTTTTATTGTATTGAATAGCATAAATCCTAAATCACATGTGAAAAAAAATTGCTTGAAAAAAAATCAAAATCTCATGAGATTTTGATTTTTTTTCAAGCAAACTTTTATACATTGTTATACCTTTAAGGGATGAAATTCAAATAATGCGTATTTTTTTAATTGTATTCAAATGCATTAATACTAAATTTTAAGTAATTTCTACAATAAACAATTTATTTTGCATACAATTATTAACGCCTCTTTCACCCCTTTAAGGGATGAAATTTAAAAATGCTTAAATACATGTTTCTTAACATGTATTGAAGAACTTAAATACAAAATTTCAAGGAGTTTTGATAATAAAAGTTTAATGTTTCATACAAGTTTTAACACCTTCTTTTACCCCTTATAGGAATAAAACTCAAAAATCCTTACATGCATTTCTTTAATTGCATTGAAGACCATAAATACTAAATTTCAAGAGTTGTTGATTGTAAATTATTTATATTTTACACAAATTTTAACACATTTTTATCCCTTTAGGGTATGAATTTCTATCTTGAAATACGTATTTCCTAATTTGTATTAAAAAGCATAAATACTAAATTGAAAAAAATGCATAATTTGAAAAACTATAAAAAACAAATTATTTTTGATACAAACTTTAAAGCCTTTTTTAAATATCCTTTTGTGGGATTAAATTCAAAAAAATATTAATACGTGTTTCCTTATTTTTGATTTAAAGGCTAATTACCACATTTTATTTATTATAACTTAAAATGACAGTGTTTCATACAAACTTTCACCTCATATTTCACCATCTTAGGGGATGAATTTAAAACATCTTTTCTTATTCCTTGTCTACATGATACGAACAACCCCTGTAAAAAAATCAGCATTCGCAGTCCAGCGGTTTAGGCTGTGCGTTGATATGTCAGTCAGTCAGGTATTATTGTTTTATATATATAGATATAGCAGATGGCACGTTATACAAATGGAGCCCAGACCTATACAAGAGAAAAGTGTACTGTACTGTGTGTAGTGGTTTTCTCATCCTTGTGTAGACTCCTAAACTAGTTTAAGATAGAGCCGCGTGCTGATATTTGATAAAGCGTAAATTGTAAAGCGAGAATATTAAAACCAAACGGATTGGAAAAATGGGCAAGTGGTAAATTTTAATTAACCGCTTTAATTTTAATAAAGACATATTATGTTGAACGTTTTCGATTTCAAAATGGTGTACAAAATGACTAGTTTTGTAAAATATGTGCAACTAAAATAGAATAACTTTATTCAAATTAAACTTGAGCTCCTATTACATAATATTATATAACACATAGCCATTATTCGTAGGAAAACGTTGCTAACGTAAAAGTTGCCAAAGTTTAACCGCCGTGACATAGATGTTGACACAGTTTGCTCTAAACCGGTATCCGTGATAAATGTTCATACAAACTTTTTGTGTAAGTATATCGAGAATATTTTGTTCCCGCTGTGTATGTATATAAAGAAGTTATTGATTTTTCCCGATTTTCGAAAATCAAATTTTATCAGAAGTCCACGTTTTGAGGTCCAAGGAACCTTTTCCGACTATTTTTACGATGACGTCGATATGTTTGTATATACGTATATATGAGGGTGTATGTAAATATCTCATAAGTTTTCAACGGCTTGATCTTTTGAAACGCGGTTGATAGCATTGGATTGGTTTCTTCTCACCTTAGACTTCCTGAAAATTTGAACTAAGTCAACATACGAGAGTTTTTTGATTTCTTTATATAAACATTTGATAATAATATTTGCTATCTAATACTAAAAGTAAAACTTACTTTTAATATTTGATAGCAAACAAGCAGATAGGTTAGTGCTCGTCTTGGTTATGTTGTAGAGCGGAACACGACAACCACAATCATTTCACTATCGCAGTTTGAATAGGTAAAGTAATGGTACTACCAAGGGGAGATGTTACGGAACTCTACCATCTTGTTACGATATTTGGTGGTTATTTATGGTTACACCTATAGCTAATCGTTTGCTTTTTACGAACTGCCTGGCTGGATAATCTATCCTCCATAGAGTATATCTTCATTTTTTTAGTTAAAGGTGATAAAAAACCCTATCAGTATCTCTCTACTTTCTGTCTGTCACAGGGCTTTATCTCTTGAAAGGAAATAGATACCTGATATTTTCACAAAATGTGAAAATATCCTGCAGGCCATCCCTGAAACTTCCCGCTAAATTAAGGTATTTTAAACTCAAAAGAGTTAAAAATATAAGCATAGTTTTTTTCACTTCAAACATGTATTTTGTAAAAAATTGCAGTATATTGATTTTTGAAAAGCTGTATATTTTGGAAACGATGATCATTTTTGATTTTTCGAATGATATTCAATTCAATTTTTAAAATCTAAAATATTGCTTTAGCTAAATAATCGGTAGGTTGAAAAATTTCGAAGCACTATCAAATACCATTATTTTAATTTTGGTCATTGAAAGTCCCAAACAAATTGACCAATTTTGATTCAATTAACGGTATTTGACGCAGTTTTTTAAAGAAAAAAGCTGATAAGATTTTTAAGTCAATCGGTGTATTAGCCTGAAAGTTATTTCAAAAATATTAAGTAAGTTTGCTAAAAACAACGTAATTTTAATATTTCAAAAGCTGTAACTTTTGAAAATTAAACTCGATTTTGATTTTTGAAACGGCATTCGACGTATTTTTTAGTATTAAAATATCGTAGTGTTGCCGCTTGATAGTCTATTCCAGTCCAGTCCAGTCCATCCAGTCGATAGGGTTTCATTAACTCAATAAGTATAATACTATCAATAAACAGCAATAAAATCGATAGCATCGATAATATTCATGATCAAAAAAATAAACTATCAAAAGTATCGATACTATCGATAGTACTGCTATTTAATATTGCATTAATCACAGTTACTATCGATAGTATTATTATATCGATATATTAATCATTGTTGTGGGTTTCATGACAGCATAGCTTTTCCCTAGAGTACGCTGAGCTTGCAACTCAGTGGTTATCAGGATGGTTGCTACTATAGATTCTGGATATAAGAAACGATAAGAATTTTCCATTTTTTAATATAGCACGCACTCTGATAGCGAATAAAGGCTTAAGGCGAGGCGTCGCGACAAACGGGAAAAAACTGTTTTGTTAAATCACGTTTTTTTGTATTGATTGTTAAATAAGAATTTTACAAAAATTACACGATATACCTGAAGATATTATCTAAAGAATGTGCTATTACTCTCAACTAAACTCATTACATGATAGAATGTACTTTACTTGATCATATAAAATTCCGAAAACAGACTAAAAAATCTCTAAAACAAATAATTTGTTAATAATATTTCTAATCTTCCACATGATTTTTATATGGTGATATTTAGTTGTAAATACAGAAAAGAATGTGCTAAATTTTAGTTTTCAGCTGATGTCCTATATTTATTTATCCGAAAATTAACACGTTTCCCAGCGCTTCAGAACATACCGCGCCACCCATTTTCTATAGAATTGACGCGCGTCGAAATACCTCGCCTTAAGAAAAAAATAGTTAATGTTTAATTCGAGTAGTAAGAATAAAAATAAGAGTAGTTAAAAAGGCAGAATAGCGTTTGCCAGGTCAACTACTCATATAATAATTATTTGTAAATAATTAAAAAACTGGACAAACTTTTTTTTAAACAAAAAAAGGTTGAGTAGCTAATTTCATAGTGACATACGTCACTTTTGGTAACGGTGTGCGTGCGATTCGTTTAAATTTACTCTCATTATTTTTTCCTGACCCGCCCAAAGGAGTATGACTACAAAAAGTATCAAAGAAATAATACAATTATAAGTTTCTTTGCACCCTGCCTGTTCGGGTCATTTGTACTGTGAAAGGATCGGATAAAGGAAAGAAATATGTGAGAAGTTTTGAATAACAGTGCTTTGTATCGATCCTGAGACCGTGCCGCGACGGACACGTGACACGGACGTTATTAATGGATTTTAAATTGCCCTTTGAGTAAATTTCGAATTGATATTTTATCACCTCAATTTACGTAATAATGAAATGGTCGAGTTGAAAAGATTATGATCAAATTACTCTTGGCCTATTGTTTAATAAAAATTGATATTAGGTTACAGTTCTGAAAAAATAGTTCAACGACGACATTTAGTTAACTTTGTTTAACTGTATTATTATTTTATAAAGATTGATGTTTATAGGGGTGTATAATTACGTTACAGTTCTAAAAAAGAGTTCAAAGACTGATTTACTTAAACTAAGAATGAGAAAAATAACTCTCATATGGGTTTTATACTGTAGGTAAAAATAGCTATAAAGAATGTATTTCAAAATTTACTAATTATTCTATGAGACTTTTATATGCATTATTGTAAATTTTTAAACTATTTTAGCATAATATATTACTTATTGTATGTCATGAGATAGCAAACTAGCAGATGGCTCTCCTGATGGAAAGAAACAACCATCGTATATAGACATCAATGGAAGTTAATGGTGCGGTACTATCATTGTGGCGGAGTCTCAATGCTACGTGCATACCGGTACCGGTGCATTTACCGGCTACCTTACCCTTCAATCTAGGACACGACAGTGAAAAGCCGTGACGCAATTACGGCAGGAGCATGTGAGGCAGTGCTACCAGATTGGGCGAGACAATGCAGAACTTTACCACTTATTATCCACGACAGCAGTACCTCCCGTGTTGGTCCCGGGTTCCTTTGAAAAACAGGCCAACTGCCGTTCTGCCAGGCAGGTTGTAGTAAAAGGCGACCGATTGGCTATACGAGTCACTACCATCGTGGCTACTAGGTGGTAGAGTTCTGCATTGTCTCGCCCGGGTCTGGTACTACCGCCTTACCTAGTCGTGTTCCGGTTTGGAGGGTAAGGTAGCCGGTAAACTTATGCATGTGGCATTAGACCTCGCCACAAGATAGCAACGCACCATTAACACCTTTGGTGTCTATAGGCAATGGTTGACTCTTTCCATCAGGAGACCCATCTGCTTATTTGCGATCTTATGATATTAAAAAAAAACTCGCATTGCTAATCGTTCGTCTCT
Organism: Apodemia mormo; assembly: GCA_036924255.1. Classification (NCBI taxonomy): domain Eukaryota; kingdom Metazoa; phylum Arthropoda; class Insecta; order Lepidoptera; family Riodinidae; genus Apodemia; species Apodemia mormo. Next base: position 27,510,967 of record JAUPFN010000011.1, read on the forward strand.
TACGAACTGACAAACAATTTTACACAAACATGGGTCTCACAATAATAATATCGGAGACATAAATGTCTCAAATAAAGTTGCTCTCGTTCTCGAAGAACTGGAGGAGCAATAAAATGTAAATTGCCACAAAGTGTTAAAGGATCGGTAAAAGTTTTACCCACGCGAACTTATCACTTCGCCGGTACGTCTTTGAATTGGGATATTTCAAAGGAACCTGGATATTTATCGAAGGAACACCTTATCGTGTATATTTATTTAAACTGAGCAGTTTAAGAACTTCTTATTCAATCTTATACCAAATGACAAAATAAATGATTAAAATATATATTCCTTGACAAACTACACGAATTGATCCAGTCCCAAAGTAAGCAAATGATTTGCTTGTGATATGGGTGTCAGTCAACGATATTATTACATAGAAATACATCCCAAACTCAGAAATAAAAATATCTACAACAATAATAATAATTCTTTATTACAGATATGAATATCCATTTTTTTAATGTGTTAGTAAACAAAATGGAAATTGCTGTGCTCATTACACAAATATTCGTCTTTGTCAAGAATTGAACCCGAGTCCCGTCGATTGCGTAGCCAGGGCCACTAACCACTCAACCAACCAGACGGTCAAAATATAATTAAATGGAAGATATAAAGCTATATTTTAGGCTAGTCACTTTGCTTGGTTACAACGGATAGGTGCAATACGGGATATTGTAATCTACCGTGATAAGATGGTATTAATATCTACACAATCTTAGTTATAGTATATGATATAGGGATTAGTATAGTAAATATTTCTCTAAGAAATAAAGAAAATCATCATAATAGTTTCATTAGCGGATTAATAATAACATGAACCATCTGTTGACATTCGATTCAGACTGCATGAGTGACGGTTCAAGCTCGTCAAAATTCGCCTGATCATCGGTTGGCAAGATAGGTGAGTTTCCCATCATTGCATTTGTTCAAACTGTAACGACTATCAGTTATTATATACCGACCTTATATATATTCTAGATTTTATTGTCGCCTCTGTGGTGTAGTGGTCCGGTGTCGGAGTTGACCACATGAGGTTCCGGGTTCGATTCCTCGGTCGGGCAATTCAAAAATGTGTTTTTTCAGTTTTCTGATAAAAACAACGTTGCCCGGAATTGGAAAGTGCCCGGTTGGCGATAGGCTTGCCACCTATTACATTGTGGGACCAAGTATCTTCGGCTAATCGTGGGTGCACTTGTTGTACCTCTGCCTACCCCTTCGGAGATACGGGCGTGAAGATACTTCTAGATGTGCATTTAGGGGCAAGAGTGTTCGCTACAAAATTTTACGGCATCGTAATCTACTTACAGTACCCGGCAATAAATATTGCACATCGAACTTTGGAAAGAGACAATCGGATAATTTCGGCTTCGTAAAGCGTTATCTCTGTCCCACACTACCTATGTGACGTTTAGTCAGTCGTTGTTCAAGTACGATAGAGTGCAGTCGCGTCCCGAAAAAAAATATATATTTAGAGTTGATAACACCCACAAATTTAAATAATTTAAAGTTGTAATATGGCATCTTTCGGAAAAAGAGGGAAACCTTTACGAGGTCAGTCACGTGAAATTATCTACAATGTTTATAAATACTTTGTAAGCGAAGCTGATAGATTTAAAAAAAAAGTAGATGAAAATGTAAGTTGTTATTTTAAGAAGATTCAAGAGCGAGTTGCAAATGCCACTGGAATTTCAAGAAGAACTTTGAACAATATATTAAACGAAGTCAGTACTGAAACACATTCGACTGAAATTAAGTTCAGCACTCCAAAAAAAGGGAGACCAAAAAAGCAATTTCGTTTGGATATGGACGATTTTGATTACGATGTTGTTCGAAGAATGGTGTATGATTTTCACTTACGATTTAATGAACTGCCAACAATAAAATCATTAAAAGCTAAGTTATCTGAAGCTATTAATTACAATGGGTCTGAAAAAACATTGAGAAAAATACTTCATGACATGGGATTTCAGTTCACTAAAATGGAAGATAATCGAAAAATTCTAATGGAAAAGCACGACGTTAGTCTCAAACGAATGGAATACCTTGATAAAATACGCAAATTTCGCGAAACAGGAAAAAATATCGTCTACATGGATGAGTCATATATACATGCATCCCACACTAAAGGGAAATCTTGGAGTGACGATAAGAAAAAAGGAGTAAAAAAGCCAATTTCAAAAGGTCAACGTTTGATAATAGTTCATGCGGGAAATGAAAAAGGCTTTGTACCCGGTGCTTTTTTAACGTATAAATCCACGGACACTACAGGTGACTATCACAATGAAATGAATAACGATAACTATGAGAAATGGCTGGTTAACCAATTAATCCCAAATATACCCAGTGATTCTGTTCTAGTTATCGACAACGCACCCTATCACAACAAGTATGTTGAGAGACCCCCCAACTCAAACACCATTAAACGGGAAATGATCAACTGGTTAAACAGACATGAAATTCCAGTTGATCCAAAATTAACAAAAACCCAGATTTACGCTATTATATGTCAGCACAAGGAGAGGTATACAGAGTTTTCTGTGGACAAAATACTTGCCGAACATGGGCACACTGTGTTGCGATTGCCACCATATCATCCGGATTTTAATCCAATTGAAAATATATGGTCTCAACTGAAAGGCTATGTAGCCTCTAGAAATGTGGGTATGAACTTAACTACAGTAAAAACATTATTGACTGAAAAAGTAAACATGATCGGCGCTGAAGAGTGGAAAAAGGTTTGCGATCATGCAATCAAATGTGAGAATGAATATAGAAGCATTCAACACAGTTTAGACAATTACACTGATAGATTAGTAATAAATACGGCTGATAGTGACAGTGATATTGACCTCTTTGAGAGCACAGATAGTGAAATGGAAGTAATTGAGAATTAGAATTATTATTATTTTTATTGCAATGTCTCATTTTAGCAATAGGTATAATGGTGTTTATTATGTACACTAAAGCTGTAATGTTCCAAAATAATTAAATACGTAAACATAATGTAAAAATGTTTTTTTATTTTATTTTACCCCAACCTAAAGCCATCACTTATAGAAAAATTAGTGTATTTTATACAAAGAATAAAAATATCAAAAGAAGCAAATCATACTTGTTTTAACAGCTCCTAATAGGTACCGGACTGTTTGTATTTTTTGCGACAGAGATAACGCTCTACGAAGCCGAAATTAGCCGATTGTCTCTTTCCAAAGGTCGATGTGCAATATTTATTGCCGGGTACTGTACACCAAACGGTTATGTTTATGTTTATGTCCATGGGCGGCGGTGATCACTTACCATCAGGTGCACCTCCTGCTCGTTTGCCCCCTCTCCAAAAAAAAAAATGTTTATAAATTTGGCGCAGACAACATGTTGAATGAACTATGTTATAAGGAGTTGAGTAAGTGAGTAACATTGTCCTGACATTAATTAATTATCTATGGGCTGATATCGTTCTGGTTTTAAATGATAGATTGTGGTCACACGAACAAACTATTTTTTTATTAATAACAGGCTGAATTTTTGTGAACGGCTTCGTTTTGACGAGAAAACATACAATCACGAATCGGGTAAATAATAAAGATAGATAAAAAAGAAAACTTTAGAGTGTCGGACTAGATAAAGTTACGTGTAGGATAAACTAACTCTTAAATTACAGTAATAATTAACAAGCTGTTATGAGAAAATATTTTTTTTTAAATAGATTAATATCAATTTAAAAATCCCATAATTCCGAAATTTTAGGGTGATGACTTCTCAGAACCATTGAAAGTATAGGACAAAAGTTTTTTCGAGTTTTTCATAAAATAATCAAGCGATTAAAGTAAAACAATAATTATTGTATTGAATCAATAATTTTCTACACCGAATTAAAATTTTGAAGTCCGCTTACTTTATTAGTTACCCGATTCGAGATTTTTCAAAGATAAAAAAGATGGGCGTCTCGTCAAAACGAAACTGTTCACAAAAATTTAGCTTGTTATTAAGTAATTTAAAGTTTGTGGGACCACGGTCTGTATTTGAAGTTGGTTTAATTTTTCAAATTCAAATACTTTAATGAGTACAATGTTCTCCGATTTTTAACCGACTTCAAAAAAGGAGGAGGTTCTCAATTCGGCCGGTATATATTTTTTTTTATGTATGTACACCGATTTCTCCGAGGTTTCTGAACCGATTTACGTGATTCTGTTTTTGTTTGATGCGGAATAGCTTCGAATTGGTCCCATAATAACTACGTTAAAAAAACCGACTTCAAAAACTAAAAACTAAAAAATATTTAATATTAATTAAATACTACCTATTATTTATATGTGCTATTTACTAATAGGTTTGAAGTCAGTGCCAAGCCAATTTAATACTTACACCGGCAGACACACGCGGGCAGACATCGTTGACGAAAGTCTTGAATAAGTACATAAAATTTTTAAAAGAAAGAAAGAAAATAGTTATTTGCAAGAATATGGCTGTTACAAGTTGTTAAAAATTAATTAAGCTACCAACATTTTCTACTGTTATATGGTGTCAATTTGAAATTAAAAATTTTGATGCCTTTTAGCTTAATTGATAATTCTACATTAATTCACATGACCATGTAGTTTAGGAATTCTGTTAAACACATTTTTGTAATTATTTTTTTTCAGTATTCTTCGTATTGATTGAACCTGCTTGTAATATTAAGACTTAATTGCTCTTTATTAGGTTTATTTACGTATCTTAATCTTTAAAGTAGGAATTTCATTGTATTAATTTGCTCGTATTCATTTTAGTAATTAAAACATTATTATTTGCTTAAGGCTTGGCACCGACTTCAAACCTATTAGTAAATAGCACATATAAATACTAGGTAGTATTTAATTAATATTAAATATTTATTATTTTTTAGTTTTTAGTTTTTGAAGTCGGTTTTTTTTAACGTAGTTATTTTTATACTTGTATTGTATGTATTTATTTGTAATTTCAATAATGTAGAATGTGTAGTGAACGAAAGGGGGCTATTGCGCCGTTGGAGCCTAATTTTCGGATCGTCTGTGAATTTCCCTTTCATGTAACAGAACAGAAATCATCATCATTCATCTGAGGAAAATAGGCCTATAGATACCAAAGATGTTAGTGGTGCGCTACTGTCCATGAGGCAGGAATATAACATCAAATGCATTAATTTAGCGGCTACCTAATTCTCAAAACCGTAATATGACAGTGTTAAGCACCGACGCTGTTGCAACAGGAAGGCGCTGGTACCAACCTCTGCATAAAAATCTGTGAAAAATACAAGCTAAATTTCTTTTGCATTTTTGTTTGGAAAAGAAAATATTGATATATCTAGAAAGTATTTTTTTTCAATGGAATAAAATAAAAATATAAAAAATATTAAACTAAGGCCAGGTGCCAGTAATAATTTAATTCTTGTCAATATCCCATGCCTTAGCGACCAACGACTCTTATGATTTAGTGGAAAAATGGTTTAAGTCATATATATTAACAATATTATAAAGATCGCCTCTGTGGTCTAATGGTCCGGTGTCTGTGTTGACCACATGAGGTCCAAGGTTCGATTCCCGGGTCGGACCATTCAAAATTGTGTTTTCTCAGTTTTCTGATAAAACAGCGTTGCCCGGGATTGGATAAGAACCCGGTTGGAGATAGGCTTGCCACCTATCATATTTGTGGGACTAAGTGTCTTTGGCTAATCGTGGGTGCACTTGTTGTACTTATGCCTAATTCCTCAGGGATACGAGTTTGAAGATTATTTTATAAAAATAAAACATTTATATTTTTGTATGCTTGTAATGAATAAACTCAAAAATTATTAGACCGATCTTAAAAAATCCATTAGAAAGCTGCACTTTCTAGGAGAGATATAGACTACTCTTTTATCCGAATGCTCAAAAGAAAGTAAAACTTTTGGGTCATGCAAACGAAGTCATGAGTAAGCTAGTCTAACATATCGTCGATTGCATTTTTGTTATGTAGAATATATTTTCTATTCATGTATATTGATGTTCAGTGAAGAAGAAAACTCCTCATTAGTGGGTAAATAGCTACAATATTGTCAATAGACTACCAATAATTATCATGTGCTTTCACGTGTTCATGTAATTAGAAATCTTGCGCTTGACTGTGATGATATTAATTATGTCTACAAAGCAGTAGGGTATATTTGAAGAGAATATAGCCTTGGTAGTGTTATATAACATGATCAAATATGACGAATAAGTAATTATTTACAAAGTATGTAATGCAAATAAAATATTTTAATATATATTTTAATGATACCACCGCATAATTATTACTTTATTTTAAACACTTGAACCTACTGTTTCTAACTAGCTGTTGCCAACGATTTCGTCCGCGTGGACTTCGTTTACTCCATACAGCTTCTCCCCTTAAGGTGCTAGCGTGATAATATGTAGCCTATATGTTGACCCGACCTGTTAGTAATATTCATGCAAAATTTGATGTAAATCCATGCAGTACTTTTTTAATTTACCCCGGACATACATACAGAAAAACAGATAAACAGACAAACAGACAAAAATTCAAAAACTATATTTTTGGCTGCGATATCGATTGTAGATCACGCCCCAAGTATTATTTTAAAAAATATTTAATGTACAGTTTTGAATTTCCTACGATTTTATTGTAATATGTATAGAATAGATTAATTAGCCAACTGGTTTCACATTTCAGTGGATCTGCAGGGCTAAAACTTAAATTGTCTTTTGTATATTTGGGGTATTTTTATCTTGTGGCGAGGTGTAATGATGATAAGATTACCGCTTCTTTACCCTCCAAACTGGAACACGAAAATGACAAGCACTGACGCTATTGTGGCAGGAATAGGTAAGGTAGTATTACCGAACCAGGCGAAACAATCCAGAATACTGACACGTAGTAACCACGATAGTGATGTAGCTTGTAGTTATTAAATAATTTGGTTTTAATTTTATTTTTTTATCTGTCTTATATTTGTCGAGCCCCCGTAACTTATTTAACTCTTATTTAAATAAAGCATAAATTAATAGCTTCATTCTACTTTTACAATATCTTTTTGTAAAAGTTGTGCCAGATAAATATATTCATCAGCTTAATCAATTTAGGAGTTCCTTGTTAAATCAAATAAAAAAAAAACTTTATTAAATCAACGACTAGATGCTTCACTAACCGACAGGAAGGGAAAATGCCGAAAAAATTGGCTTTGTGTGAACAAGGTAATAGGAATGGTCAGCTAGCTCTTTGTCTATATTTTTTACCTGTATGTATTTATTTGAAAATAAAGAAATTTGAACATGAAAGTGAGTAACAACCGATAATAATAACAGAAATAATGATCCCTAAATTAAGAAATTCGTCTTTCCTAAGGCATCACAAGAATGCAAAAAATGAAAAATGTTTATGCTATATTCGAGTATTTGTAATAAAATTTAGAAAAAAGTTTATTCAGCTAAACATATTATAAAAACAAATAATTTAATAGTAGGTATTGGTAAAAATAATATATATATATCTATATATCATCACATAAATGCCTGCACCAGTCGGGTTCGATTCCCAACTGGTATAGGAATTTATGTGATGAGCATAGATGTTTGAATTTAGGTTTGGGGTGTTTTTCAAATCTATTTGAGTATTTATATATGTATATCTATGTATTACTATCGTTGACTACTACAAGCAAATAATTTGTCTACTTTGGAGTTAGATCAATTCCTGTAAAATTCTCCAGATATATTTATTTATTTTTTATATTTTTATACGGTATGAAGTTTCAGAATAAGAAGGAAGTAATATGGTTATGATATGCGGTGTTTTTTACAAACACGAAGGAAACTCATCACGTTTCAAGGTGAAGAAATATATAAAATGGCTATTTTTAATCTGAATAAAATTATTTTTATTCCGATGGGAGAACCTAACACTTAGTTTTATACGCCCCCTACATGAAAACGGTATTGCAACTGTTCGGGTAGACAATTTCGACTCGAACAGCTTTCAGACATGTGCAGATGTTCGGCAGAGATGCATACTTTCTCCGCTCATCTTCAATCATTGGGAGGGCATAAGATATCTAACTTGAGATACGCCGATGAATCACACTAATCTTCTCGCTCAAATAAAAGAAGACATGGAACATCTGTTGACACGTTTAGAGATAATAAGCTTCTCCTTCGGGCTTGCGATCAATAGATATAAAACCAAGATGATGATCGTGAACCAAGCTGAACTAAATCAACCTGACGTTTCAATGATTGGCAACTGTGAGGTTGTTCAATCCTACGTCTATCTCGGATCTCCGATCACGAATGCTGGGGGAAGTGTGAAGACGAGATTCAGAAGAGATGTGCTATTACTAGATCTGCTGTAGATAAGCTTAAAAGAGCCTGGCGCAACCGAAATATCACCAAAGCCACAAAAGTCCACCTAATGAGAAATTTGGTGTTTCCAATATTTTTCTACGGTGCTGAAACATGGGCGATTCACCTCAAAGACCGAGGCACTCGAAATATGGTGCTGGCGGCAATTGCTGCGGATTTCTTCGACAGCGTTTCGAACCAATAGATCTTGGAGGAATTGAACATTAAAGAGAGGTTATCGTCGACTGTAATTACACGAATCCTAAAATATTTCGGACATGTTGTTCGAAATGAACACTCCATGGAGTGCCTCGATGTCCAGGGACAAGTAGAAGTCCAGCAGCCACGCGGACGATCCCCTGCACGTTGAATGGAATATTTAAAAGCTGTAACAAAGAATTCCCTTATCCAAAACATCCGAGACGCTGAAGACCGAAGGCGCATCGCAAGGGTTACTTTATCTTGTGAAAATACATCGTCATCAACCACGACGACTCGTCAAGAGTGAAGATTAAGGAGGAGGAAAATTATTTTTAACGTTTTAGTTCTTTTTTAACAATTATTTGCTTGTTTTTTTATTATTTTTTATTTAATTTATTTATTAGTATTATATTGAGTTTTATACGCCCAATATTGCAATAGATAAAATACCTATTGTTTAGCTATAGTAAATTGAATTTTATATTCCCATGTTGTGGCAGATGGAGTACCTGTTATTTATCAATAATAATTCTGACGGATTAGCGCGACACACATAACACATTACCATTATCAAGATTGATAACCGCACATATAAATGGGATTGAAATTGAATGTAAATATCATTTCTATTCACTTGACGCGGAATACGTATTTAATTCACGTATCGTACTCAGAAGATAGTTTTAAACAATTTGATGTACATATGTTTTCACACAGTTTTCTAAAAAATCAGTCTATGATTGATAGAATGCGATAACTATCGCCTGTAGATACAGTAAACGCTTATCCGTAATTGGAACACGATAGTGACAAGCACTGATGTAATAATAACGGGTACTCTTATTACATATAATTAATTATACATACAAGATAAGTTCGAACCTTGACCACTCCGTTGCATGTGGGTAAAAAGTTTAGATAAATGTATTTAGTATCATTAGATACAGTATCATTAAAGAGTTTTAATAAATAAAAAATAAAAATGGTATTTATACTTCAAAATCCATACTAATATTATAAATGCGAAGGTGTGTTTGTTTGTCCGTTTTTCACGGTAAAACGGAGCGACGAATTGACGTGATTTTTGTGGAGATAGTTGAAGGGATGGAGAGTGACATAGCCTACTTTTTGTCTCTTACTAACCCCCCACTTCCCTAAAATGAATTTAACACAAGCGAAGACGTAGGCAAAAGCTAGTTATAAAATATTTTTGCATATTTTCAAAATTGACGGAAAGGTGACTCGATTGAAAAATAGTTTGTTTCCTTGGTGATTAGGAAATGCCTCAAAAATAACTGCAAAATGGTCGGTTTTGGTATCTTTTTTTGTGGCACATTTTGGGCCTAGCCCCTTGGTCTGCAATCGTAAACGTGTGATAAGGATGCACCTCCATTCCAATAATTAATAAAATACGAAAGTTTATGTGTGTTGGTTTTTACGCTTTTATTTTGAAACGATTGTATAAATTTTGATCAAATTATATACCACATTCAATCTCATTAATTACCAATTTTTTTCACAAATATTTAACTTTTCTAAAATACATGATTTGTCTAGGCGTATATATTATAAATATGATTTGGAGGGCAAGGCCGGTGGTAAACTTATGCATTTTTAAATATATATGAGTATCTTATTTGTATTTCTATGTATTAGTATCGTTAATTGATACCCATATTGCAAGCAAATACTTTGGGGTTAGATTAATTCTTGTGGCTTGTCCACTGATATTTATTATGATTATATTTATTATTTGGCATTCCATACCTGGTACATGGATAGCAACGCACCATTGAAATGTTTGATATCGAAAGGCTATAATTGTTTCCTTCTATCAGGATAACTATCAGCATGTTTGTTATACCAAGTGAAAAAAAACCCGGTTGTGGCTGTGTCATTGATACAGCCGTGCATCTTTTACGTGAATACGGCTACGTTATCACATCTTGCGATGATAACATTTTTCATTCGTTGTTCCAATCACAATGTCAAACTAGCCTACGGACCTAGATGGTCTAAACCACGTCCATCTTGTGGACAGCGAAATAGAGCGTAGGGCGGTGCTACTATCAGATGGTGACCCGCTATTACCTTCCGATACCGAAGAAGTAGGTGAAATAATCAAAAACCTATGCAATAAAAGGCTTGGGGGCTGATAAAATCACAAATAAGTTAGTTAAATTCTTTCCTCCTTCCCTTATATACCTACTTAGTGTGCGTCTTCAATGCACTTCTAGCCGGTTGTGCGCTTTCGGACGAGTGTAAAGAAACCACCATCATAGGAATACACAAGCTGGGAAAACTCCGAAGTAATGTCAGTAGTTACCGTCTCACTAGCCTAATCAATACGTTAGGCAAAATCTACGAAAACATCATACTATCTCGCCTTAAGGCATTTGTTCACGAGAAAGATCTCATAATAAATGAGCAATTCGGTTTCCGAGCAGCTCACTCTTGCACTCATTAATTACACCGACTCACAAAGTACATTTTAAACTCTTAACATATAGCCACAGGGCTGCGAATTCCCATCGGTTCGCTTTTTTCAACGTCGCAACGGCGTTCGATAAGATCTAGCACAATGGCCTAATATACAAGCTATACCAAATGGGAATGCCCAACAGCCTTGTAGTCATGATACGAGAGTAACTGACCAATCACCGATTTTAATTCCGTGTAGTGGGTTCATTCTTCACTCATAAGTCGATTATAGCAGGTGTCCCGCACTCGTGTCACTTAGACACAAGGTGACACTTTACAAGATTTGCCTAAGGTCTATAAAATTGTAGAGTTTGTTTGTTTGGTTGTACGCGCTAATCTCGAAAACTGCAAAACCGATTTGAATAATTCTTTTTGAGTTGGATAGCCTGTTTATCGAGGAAGGTTATAGGCTATATAACATCATTCTACAACTAGTAGGAGCAGAGTAAGTCGAAGTCGCGGGCAACAGCTAGTTCTATCATACACCTGCGTAGCGTTTGTCTATCTCACCCGTAAAGATTTATATCCGTTGCAAGTAGTACGGAACAAATTGATTGACCTTCATAAAGATCTCGAATTGCCGAGCTTAGCTAGGCATTTCAAGATATTTCCAAAAGAAATTTTCAATCGCACAAACTCACATCCTAACCCACTGTAGCAGACTACATCTCTGATCCTAACCCCGATCCCAAATTACGTAGGCCCCGCGACGTTCTCAATGATCCCGACGACCTGGTGACTGTGGCCAACGAAACGTACCAAAACACTACACACCTACACACGGGACAATGTCACGAACCCTCTTATTACAAATCACGACCAGCCCTAAACCGAGGATTGATCTCACAGGAGACACCCCTAGGGTGGAAAGCGTACGACCCTACATCTTTAAGCTCTGGCTGAGCACTCTGCTTGCCCTTACGACCGGTGAAGCCGTAAAGGCCCTTAAGGCCAGCAGTGTACAGGTGCCGTCGTTGATCGGTTCGGACGTCTTCATCTTTTTGCGTTCTCGATACTTCCTCACTTTTTCATTCGGGGGTTCATGAGAATCATTAGGTTGTTACTTAAAATCTCTTTCAGACGTTATACATGCTTTGCATTTATTTACAACTAGCTGAGCCCGCGACTTATTCCGCGTGGAAAAATTAAAAAACAAAAAGCCTAAGGTACTCGCTATTATATCAGCTATCTTCCAGTGAAAGTCTCGTCAAAAGCGGTCCAGTCGTTCCAGAGATTAGCCGGAACAAACAGACAGACAGACAGACAGACAAAAATTCTAAAAAATGTTATTTTGTTATACGTACCGTGTATACATCCATATGCATTTAGTAAAAAGCGGTTATTTTAATATTACAAACAGACACTCCAATTTTATTTATTTGTATAGATGGCGTCAACGCTTGCATTTTTCGCAGATAAAATTTCCCTTACCCACATCAATTGATTTTTTTTGGTAAATCTATCATATCCGAATTCCGGGTACACTTTAAATATCAAGTCTTTAATGTTGGTTACGATTTCACGATGGTCTTTATCTATGTAAAATTTTTTTCTAGCCTGATTCAGGAACTTTCCCCTAAGTAACCACTAACCAATCAATATGATCTTGTTTGGAAAAATTGTGCTTCCTCTACCTAAATGACTGCTCATGTTGGTATACCTACAGCTTCAAGAATTAAACAGTTTTCCACAATGGGGAAGATTTAAAGCAAGATTTAATAATATCATAACTACAAATTCTTATTAAGTAGCTATACAAATACAGTACTTACACCTACTTACTAACGAATTAGACACATATCAGGCCAAAGTGAACGATCATGTATCCCTCAACAACACCGTAAAATAGACAAAATAGATAGAGTATTCAACTACTACAAAGTAAAGTGATTTCTTTCAAAGAAGGAAAATCCAACGTTCCGTATCAAACTACTCCGCGCGGGCCGCAGAGGTTAAAGGTATATGATTCTACTCATGTACCTTAAAAAAATCGGCCAATTGCGAGTCGAGCTCGCGCATTAAGGGTTCCGTACCATTATCTATAAAAAAACGGCAAACAATCACGTTTGTTGTATGGGAGCCTTCTTAATATTTATTTTATTTTAATTATTTATTTTTAAAGTGATTTTATGCAAATGCAAAAGTGAGTTTATGCAAAAAAAACACGTTTGTTGTATGGTGGTCACCCTTAAATATTTATTTATTCTTTTTTTAGTTTTAGTTATTATAGCGCCCACATAAATACCTACAACATCTGTGAAATCTTCAACTATCATGGTTCATGAGATACAGCCTGGTGACGGACAGATAGATATACATAAAAATTCACGGACGGACCGTGGTGTCTTAGTAATGGGGTCCCGTTTTAAACGTTGAGTATGGAACCTTAAAAAGTATAGTAAAGCCAACGCTCTCACAGTTCGGCTCTTCTCGGCAATGTTCGGCTCGTTCGGCGGTCAGAGTAGCGCGCCGCATCGCGCACAGCCTTTCGGTAAATACCTAGGTACTATTGTTGAGTTATTTTCGTTTTACCATTTTTTTTAAACTATGCATCCAAATAACATGGTATAAGAGCCAAAGTTTGTCTTCCTAAGATCTTCGTGTTCATGAAGTACTTTTCGTTAGTAAGGATTAATATGATTAGGATTAATATGATAAGGATTAAAATTCACCTATTAATTTTCTATAATTTTTCGACTCAAAATTCCTTATTGTGTTGTTGTTATAAGAGATAGATGAGATAAAGATAGATGTTTTCTATATTGTACGATCCGGCTGTACCTGGATACCTTAAGACTCTTTTTGATTGGCAGAGAGACACACATAACCGTAATCTGAGGTCCGATGAGATCTTATCTCTACACATTCCATTTTGCCACACAGAGTTTCTTTCTCAATCCTTTTTCCACCAAGCAATTCGTTTGTGGAATGTACTTCCTACACACATCAGAAAATCCCCTTCAAAACTATCATTTAAAAGACAATTAAAATTATATTTCAATACATAAAAATAGTGACGTCAATTTAGTTACAGTGTTTAGATTGTTTATTATTTATTATTTGTATGTATGTATAATAAATATTTATATATATATATATATATATATATATATATATATATATATATATATGTATGTATATATATATATATATATATATATATATATATATATATATATATATGTAGGAAGTGGGTCAGATACGATAAATAAAATGAGGATGTGGTGATATAACAACTCTTTATATTTTGTTCAACTTGTATCAAATATCAAAAATAACATAAGATCACTATTAAAGCTTTCCATTATTTAATGACTAGTTCTCGTTTAACAATTCCAAGTAACTTAATTATTCCTTATTACAAATAAGTCATAATTTAAGCAATAGATAGTCCATTATAAATTGTACTGCGACTAATTTATAGTTGACAATAATAATTAACTTGTTTGCACAAATTAATTATCCAAGAGTCAAGGATAAGCTGCTAGCAAGATACAACAAGTGTACCGAGCGACGCTAGAGCCAAGACTGCCCGAACGGGGAGCGCTCAGAGCCTTATATACAGGTAGCAAAACAATTTGAGTAGTAGGGATATCGAACGGTGCGCTCGGTGGCTCAGGCGTACACCTGTTGCTTACAATATTCTTGCATTTGATGGCGCGGACGCCGTTACGGCCATACTGACATGCACACGTCCTCGTGTGCGCATCTTTATACATCTGAGGACAAGGAACGCCTCGTTCATCCTGACATATCTTTTAGAAAACTAAACATAATCTTGTTATTATTTTTTTTTTTTTACAACTCTATAATTAGCGTGACCTTTAGCGAAATGGTACAATAGTGTGCTGGTCCGGCAACCCCTTCAGCAACTACAACTATTAAACTCTCGTCAGTTTTGAAACTGCATTCTACTAAGCTAGGAATCTCTCTCGTCAATTAAAAAAAACCGGAGACTGGATTGTACTAAGCTCCCTCTCATCAGTTAAAAACCGGAGACTGGAGTGTATTAAGCTCCCTCTCATCAGTTAATAACCGGAGACTGGAGTGCACTAAGCTCCCTCTCATCAGTTAGAACCGGAGACTGGAGTTTACTAAGCTCCCTCTCATCAGTTCAAAACCGGAGACTGGAGTGTGCCGTCATCTCCCTACATTTTTTGTCAATCCTGCATCTTTTGTCAATCCTAAATTTTTTTTGTTAAATTACTTCTTTTACTTTTTTTTTTTACATTGATTTCTTCTCATAGTTTTATAAGACTCCCATTTCCTTTATTATTACTTTTTTTTTGCTTTTTTTTTTTTTACTTACATTTTTAGTGATATTTGTTTTTATCATCATTTTACTAATTTTTTTTCGTTTACTTTATATCGTATTTTTTTGCCGATGATGGAGGCTCATGAACAGTGGCATTAGTTATTACAAGATTAGATAATCTCCTTCGCAGGTAGTTCGAAGATATTAAAAACTCTGACTGTTATAACTATTTACAATATACACTGCATTTCTATCAATATTGTTTGGACCAGTTTTATGAACAAGATCATTATCATGAGTATACGCCGTCACGTCATCCTTGTTATAATTTTCATTTAGGTATCTCAAGAAATCCTACAGGAATGTGGGGAACTTCGCAGAGGCTATCATGGGCGCACTTATATGTCCTATTAGATCTAAAATTGCGGTAACTTTAAGGAGCCCTGATATTTTGAATCAAGTTTCGTTTATTTCCTTCTTTCCTAACAAAGACAAAGTCACCTACACTAAAAGCTTTAACGTTTCTTTTACCTCTATTCAACCGTAAAATGTCCGATTAGGCTGACTTTGTGATTCTGTTGGATACACTGGATTTTTAAAGCTTGTAGATACTTTTGCGAGTTTTAGTTAGTTGCCTTGAAAACCAAATGTCAAATCAATCGCGGCAAATCCAGAGACCCTATACCTTAATGCTGTTGAGCGCGTGTTGAATATTACCTAACCGCTCTTGCCATGATTTGTCAGAGTTATACTCCGCTATCATTATTCAACCCTACAAGATTCGCGTAACACGTTGGGACTGACTATTAGCTCTATATGTGCCTGTCGCAAGAAGATGTAAATCTGTATTGTTTTTTTTTAAAATATTAATTTGAGTTCAGTTGGTAATAAACTTTAAGATCGTTATTAACGGTCTTCAAAGGGTCCACTAAATCAATTTAATCTCGCTGGATTTAATTCAATTGGTTGTCAATTGTTTTTTAAAAATATCTACTAAGCGCTCTCTATCTTTACTTACAAGGTCAGTGTTTACCATACTCTCGCTAGCAGATTTTGAAACTGAGCAGGATTGTGTTTAAGTATTGCTAAGCATTAACCTGTTGTCACTTAGTTCCTATTCTACATTGGTCCAAAATTTTGCGGCCTAACGAAACATTAAGACTTATCAGGTCAAACGTGAAACTACCTCCAAATTTAAATTTTGCCTTGTGGTTAAGCATTTGATTTGTTCAGTGAAAACTACATCAAAACAAGCGACTATTTAGAGATTCTTGTTCATAAAACCGTTCTCTTACAAAGGAATCACAACAGATTTGTTTGATATGGTTACATTCTAAACCAGACTCAAATATAAAAGATAATTAAATTCTACTTAGTGTAATACACCATGTAACGCTCTGGAACAGATGTTGACTGGTTTTCTGTTTTTCGGAACTCGAAGTGGCAACTTCTTTCTTCTTGTAGCGCATAGGACAAATGGAAGCTTTGTGGCTGGGCCGGGGTCACAACATACATAGCAGACCACTGGTGGTCGGCCACTGGACACGCCACCAGAGATAGTGGTAGATGACCTGCTTTCGCTGCAAGCAAAAATTATTTGAGATAAGTTTCTGTTTATCACGGCAATAGTTGTTACGATGTTCGATTCTATCACAAAAATTGTAACTTCCTCGAAATACAGTGGTGCTCTTAAATCGGTTCATATCTAAGTCTAAAAGGAAGAGATCTTCAAGTCATAATATAGCTTGCCAAGACAGCAGCTTGTGAAGTAGGTGACGGCATGACTCTTAAGTGAGTGAGTAGCTACAATGATCAGATCAACCCCGTCTAATTTTTTCTTTTCTATATTTATTTTACTTGAGGTACACCAGCTAGTAAGTTACACGACAAAAATCCTACGAGTCAGATGAAGGGTCTTTAGAACGACAGAAGCATCTCATTAAAAACAAAGCAGAGGCTGGTTTGTACCCTGGTGTTCTCCATATTTACGTACGGCGCAGAGTCATAGACACTAAGATCTGCAGACAGACGTCGCATTGATGCGTTTGAAATGTGGTGCTGGAGGAAAATGTTACGTATCCCTTGGACAGCACACAGGACCAACGCCTTCATACTAAAACAACTTGGAGTAAAGAACAGACTGTCTGCTACGTGCCTTCAAAGAATTCTATAATACTTCGGCCACATCTCTAGAAAGCAAGGAGACAATCTCGAAAAGCTAATCGTGACCGGAAAAGTAGAAGACAAAAGACCACGTGGACGTACTCCTATGCGATGGTCAGACCAGGTTTGCACCAATCTCATGTCTAAAAAGTTTTATGATGCTCTGCACGCCGCTGAAGATAGAGTCCAATGGCGTAACATTATCAAGAACTATCCAATGAGGAGGTTACGACCCTCAGTAATGAAGAAAACGAAGCAAGGAGGAGGACACCAGTCAGTCATATCGGAGTCTGCCTCATCAGAATCAAAGTAATCAACTTAATGGGAGTAGATGCTTTTACAGAACGTGAATTAATATTTTCTGCTATTTCAAAGAATAGTTTCCACACCACAATCGAAAAGAGACATTTACTGTTCTACATAATTAACCGAAATAGTTTGATGCTGAAGTGGGAGTGAATCCGATCCCAATTCTGATGTAGGAAGTGGGTCAGATACGATAAATAAAATGAGGATGTGGTGATATAACAACTCTTTATATTTTGTTCAACTTGTATCAAATATCAAAAATAACATAAGATCACTATTAAAGCTTTCCATTATTTAATGACTAGTTCTCGTTTAACAATTCCAAGTAACTTAATTATTCCTTATTACAAATAAGTCATAATTTAAGCAATAGATAGTCCATTATAAATTGTACTGCGACTAATTTATAGTTGACAATAATAATTAACTTGTTTGCACAAATTAATTATCCAAGAGTCAAGGATAAGCTGCTAGCAAGATACAACAAGTGTACCGAGCCACGCCAGAGCCAAGACTGCCCGAACGGGGAGCGCTCAGAGCCTTTTATACAGGTAGCAAAACAATTTGAGTAGTAGGGATATCGAACGGTGCGCTCGGTGGCTCAGGCGTACACCTGTTGCTTACAATATTCTTGCATTTGATGGCGCGGACGCCGTCATATATATATATATATATATATATATATATATATATATATATATATATATATATATATATATATATATATATATGTTTGTATGTATGTATATGAATTTTTATGTATATATGTATGTAATTAAGTATGGTACAATTTAGTAATATGTATTATTATAACGTGTATTTATATATTTATATTGTAAATTATTTATTACTCTGTATTAATTTTGTCTTTTCATAGTAAGTTTAAGTTATATGAATAGAGTTAAGATGCACCACCTCTTTTAATTATTTTCTTAATACATGAGGTTGGCTAGTATAGAATGCCATTAGGCGTTCAGTTAAACCTATGTACTTTTTGTCTGTGCATAAATATAAATAAATAAATAAACAAATAAATAAATAAATAAAATAGATATATAGTGTCGCGGCCTTTTTTGTGCATCTACTAAAAACCAATATATTGTAGTACATTGTACGTACGTGTATTTAAGCAATACACCAGCAAGCGCACGCGGATACAGCCGTTCGAGACCGCTTTTTCTTCCGACTTATTTTACAAATATCAATATTTTAACTACGCTAAAAATAATTGTAACGTAATCCTCATGAATGTAGCTATCATTAATCATACACATAATTTATTTTTTCAATCCGTCTTGTAGTTCAAGGAATTAGCGCATTCAATGAAAAAACAAACGTTAAAATACTCGTATTATATCATAATCATAATAAAAAAAGTCTAACCTCAACGATTTAATTACATGTATATGTGTTTCAATACGTTAGGGCGATGTATTTTCGTGCAGCGACATCTAGTTTATGTGCACTACGTTACGCTTTACGCTACGTTTTCTTTCGATTAATTTAATTTCCCGTGGGAACGAAATATTTTCTCGCGGTAAAAATAGCCTATGTCCTTTCTCGACGTCTTATCTATGTTTATGCCAAATTTCATCAAAATCACGTCAGTGGTTTAAGCGTGAAAGCGTATCAGACAGACAGACAGACAGACAGACAGAGTTACTTTCGCATTTATAATATTAGTATGGATATCGATATTTTAACTACGCTAAGAATAATTGTAACGTAATCCTCATGAATGTAGCTATCATTAATCATACACATAATTTCTTTTTTCAATCCGTCTTGTAGTTCAAGGAATTAGCGCATTCAATGAACAAACAAACGTTAAAATACTCGTATTACTATTATATCATAATCATAATAAAAAAAGTCTAACCTCAACGATTTAATTACATGTATATGTGTTTCAATACGTTAGGGCGATGTATTTTCGTGCAGCTACATCTAGTTTATGTGCACTACGTTACGCTTTACGCTACGTTTTCTTTCGATTAATTTTATTTCCCGTGGGAACGAAATATTTTCTCGCGATAAAAAGTAGCCTATGTCCTTTCTCGACGTCTTATCTATGTTTATGCCAAATTTCATCAAAATCAGGTCAGTGGTTTAAGCGTGAAAGCGTAACAGACAGACAGACAGACAGACAGACAGACAGAGTTACGTTCGCATTTATAATATTAAGTATGGAGTATGGATTTTGCATAGAATTCTTGACTTGAGTACCATATATATTTATTACTAGCTGTCCCAGCAAACGTTGTTCTTCCTTTTTAACTACTCTTATTTTTTCTATATTTTCTCACCTTTTAAATCTTCCCTGAACTTCAACAATTAATTTAAAACCAAAATTAGCCAAATCGGTTCAGCCGTTCTCGAGTTTTAGCGAGACTAACGAACAGCAATTGATTTTTATATATAAGAAGACATAAGATTATCGTTAAAAACTATTTTTTGAAATAATACAATAAATAAATCTTTACAAGAGCTTTCGAGTAAAACTTAATCAAATTTTATACTTGCTCTGCGTCTAAAGATATACTAATATATTATGCAAAATATGTAACGCAGTAAAATGTACTAAAAATGGCGGCACTTCCTACCCCGCTATTAGCGAAGCATCGTAATCCGCGTTTAGTTTATCAAATTCTTTAATTCTTTAGCTATCCAGTGGTATAATTAGATTTTGGATGTTGGTGATAGTTATGTAGCTATAACACCAAACTATATCCCCCAATTTTGTTATCATCCGTTTTTTGAACTGTCCCACCTATGTATTAATTTTAAAGACGTATTCACGTCACAAATGAAGCTTTGTAAAGCAACATCTGGTTCCATATATAAAACAAGCCACGAAGTTGAATTTTTACGCGTGCGACGTAATGTTCGGTCATATATCGTCTCCATTAAATGTCAGCCTCACCTGGTGCGGTACACCCGCAAATTTAAGAAAAGCGAGAAGTTTATATTCCGCCATTAAAACAAATGTGAGTTTTCCCGATCTACCCTTTCTACGCAGAGAGTCTGCCCTTTACTATGGAGCTAAGAAAATGTGTGCGAGATTGAGAACAACTAAACTTTCCTAGCGCATTTCCGTGATTTAGATAAGATACGATGCGAATTACCGAGAGGTATAAGGCAGTTGGCATATTCCTGCCGCAATAGCGTGAATGCGTATCACTTTCATGTTTCGGTTGGAAATATGAGGTAGCTGGTAAACTAATATTAGGGTTTTATCAACCCACCACATGGATATATAAACGCACCAATAACATATTTGGTGTCTATAGGTGATGGTTGTTTCTTTCCATCTGAAGAATCATCTACTTGTTTGATAGCAAAAAAGGGCCATAGGTAGGTGGAGGTTCTTATTCTTTACCGCATATACTGGTTTCAACTACTGACACAAAATAAAAATCAAAGTAACATTGAAAACAAGAAAAATGTAATTGAATTGAGGTTTCTGGGACTTCATAACAAAAACATTATCTTTTTTCCTCTCGTAAAATGAGATAAAAAAATTGTAATAAAAATATTTAGAGATACGCATATTTAAAGAAATGAACAAGAACAGCTCTTTAGCTTTATAATGTTAGTATGGATAAATTTATTTAATTTACACTTTAGCCATTAGAAAGGATCATCTACCATCTACATATCAAGGATCATCTGTCAGGCAGGTCGTAAGATGCAAACAATTGGCTATACGTGTCACTACAATAGTGACTATAAGGTGTTCCGTGTTAAAGAACCGTAACGTCTCGTATGGTGCTACTGCCTTACGCATTCGTAGGACTCCGTAAAGCGGTAGTATATTCTATACTTGAGAGGTATCTTGATAGTCAGTCCCCGTGTTGGTTCCGGGCTCCTTTGAAAAATAGACCAATTGCCGTTCTGCCAGGCATGTCGTGAAAGGCGATCGATTGGCTATGCAAGTCACTACATCGTGGCTACTAGGTGGTAGAGTTCTGCATCGTCTCGCCCGGGTCTGGTACCACCGCCTTACCTATTCCTGCCGCAATAGCGTCAGTGCTTGTCACTGTCGTGTTCCGGTTTGGAGGGTTAGGTAGCTGGAAAACTTATGCATGTGGCATTAGACCTCGCCACAAGATAGCAACGCACCATTAACACCTTTGGTGTCTATAGGCGATGGTTGACTCTTTCCATCAGGAGACCCATCTGCTTGTTTGCTATGTTTAGATATATAAAAAAAATACTTTCTATCGTCGGCACTTGGTGAAATTCCATTGTTATTATACGATTAAATTATCACGTGTTCATTAATTTCACTTTTTGGCTTTATTTTTAACATATCAACTCAACTTTACTCAACCGGTTTCACTTTTTTAAGCACCTTCAGGATGTTAATATACTTCATTGATTTAGCAATTACTAGTACAATTGCGTTGGCGTTAGTAGCGCAATACCGTCAATGCTTGTCATTTTGGTACTCCGGCTTGCAAAGTTTGGTGATTTTAACTTATGCATGTGGCATTGTTATTTTGCTACACGAATAACAACGAACCATAAATACAATACAAAAGAAACTTTTTTGTCATGAAATTAACTTGAAAAGTAGAGAAAAAACGAACATAAGTATGAAGGACGAGTTTATTTCTAATTGAAGAGATATAGACATACATACCCTCGCATAAATAATATATATGTGTATATATATATATATATATATATATATATATATATATATATATATATATATATATATATATATATATATACACATATATATTATTTTAGGTAGTTTAGAGCCAGAAGAAGGACGTAGGATATTTTAGAATTTTTTCCACGCGAACGAAGTCGCGGGCACAGCTAGTATATATATATATATATATATATATATATATATATATATATACATATATACATACATATCTCTGTATATATACAATGGGCTATCATGAATAGTCATTTGTTGGTTGCGTGACCTCTTTTTGCGGCCTCATATGATAATAGTGATTCGTGCGTGACATATTGCCGTGTAATACGTTTAAATTAAAGCATTATAATAAAGTAGTAATTAAAAATCACGACTAGTAAATTGATAACGCTTTTTTACAAAAAATGGAATTTACTTACTACGTAGTAAATTTTTGCAACATCTCATTCTAGTTGATGGTGCACTTTATCTGTTTCTGTCGCAATAACTTCAATGTTTTTTATCGTCGTATCCCATTTGGAGGATAATATTGTCGGTAAATTTACATTGTTGCATTATAGCCCTATTAGCATCTTTGGTCTCCATTGGTGACGCTTTAGTCTTTTTACCAGGCGATGTTTGTGGCGTTTTTTTAAAGAAAAGGCCATGTGCTTTCCTCCCATGTAGTTTTTGGCAAACAATGGCTGAAAAATATCGATGGTAGTTGTTAGGTGATCAAGTTCTATAAGCACACGCCTGCATTTGGTATCACCTCCTTACTAGTGCCTAACGTTACCTGTCAGCACTTGTTGTCATGTTATGATCTGGAGGATTACTCTTACTCAGATAACAAAGCACTGTTAAAATATCTTATTTTGAATGTTTAATTATATCAATAAACAGGTTAGTACCTCAGGATGCAAAAATTTATTTTTCATTGCACAAATATACCTACATTGTGTAAAGAAAACTCTTAGTCCGCTCGACAAGTTGAAAATCGTTTAAAATAGAGATACTGCTCTTAAAATTATGTGCGATAGCTCATTGGATCCGGAATGATGCCTAAAAAAATGTGCTAATAGCCTGTATTAGCACATAAAAAATTGCAAAAGTTATAAACAATTAAAGATGAAAAAACATGGTATTTCGTTTTCTGCCAATATTTCAAAAACGTTTAATATTTAAGTAACTTCAAAGAAAGATTCGGAAAGAGGAATTTCCAGGAAAAAACTTTTAGATCTCGGAACTTTATCTCCATTGTTTATAATTTTAATTTAACGCTGAATATAGATCTCTGCACGACATTTTTAGATTATACACTACCTGACCCGGCAAACGTTATTCTGCTTTTTTAACTACTCTTTTTTTTCCTATATTTTCTCACCTTTTAAACCTTTCCTGGACTTCAACAATTAATTCAAAATCAAAATTAGCCAAATCGGTTCAGCCGTTCAGCAACAGCAATTGATTTTCAAATATATAGATAACGATGAAAAGTCTTGTTTTCTGGAAAATTATGAAAAATTAAGTTCACCCAATTATTGAGAGTAAATAGTGATCTTATAAAATTCATTATAAAATTGTCTTTCAAGTCATCGCTTCTGACGAAGGAATTTTATTAGCTACGTGCTTGTGATGCTTTAATGAAAATCTAAAGCACTAAAACGTGCAACCTCTTTTGATAATGTTGCCATGGTTACTTTGTTAACATCTTTTGTGTTCTCTTCGTTAAGAGACGTCCGTTTGTTGTTACAATGGCAAGGATGTAGCACAAATAGATTTTTAATTTTGTTATTAGAAATAGATACGGACATAGTGATTTTCTTCCGTCAATTTTAAATATACATAACTAGATGTTATATACGACTTCGTCCGCGTGGACTTATTTACTCCGCACTGCTCCTCCCCTGTAGGTGATAGCGTGATAATATGTAGCCTATATGTTGACCCGACCTGTTATTAATATTTATGCAAAATTTGAAGTAAATCCATGCAGTACTTTTTGAGTTAATCCCGGACATACATACAGACAAACAGACAAACAGACAGACAAACAGACAAACAGACAGACAAACAGACAAACAGATAGACAAACAGACAAACAGACAGACAAACAGACAAACAGACAAACAGACAAACAGACAAACAGACAAACAGACAAACAGACAAACATACAAACAGACAAACAGACAAACAGACAAACAGACAAACAGACAAACAGACAAACAGACAAACAGACAAACAGACAAACAGACAAACAGACAAACAGACAAACAGACAAACAGACAAACAGACAAAAAAGCGAACGATCGGCTTCATGTGTCACTACCGTCGTGACTACTAGGCTGTAAAGATCCCCTACCTCTGCCGCTATAGCGTCAATACTTGTCATTGTCGTTTTCCAGTTTGGAGAGTAAGGTAGTCGGCAATTCACGCAAGTGATATTAACACCTCACTGCATGGATTACAATATAGGTTATATTTGTCTATGGTTGTCTTTTTCCATCAGAAGAGCCATCTGCTTGATTGCTATCTTATGACACATAAAGATGGCTGCTGCATGTATTCTGTTGTGTTAAATATTTCTTTCTACTATTTCATAAATTTTGCTTCAAATACGAAAAGCTATAAATTTTGCGCACACTGTAAACTTAAATGGTGCACTCGTTATAGCAGCACAGCGTGAACTATAACGATCTAAACTAAAACGGTTTTTATTGTACAAAGAAAAATTCTTTTAAATATTTTATGAGCGAATACAAATTGTACACAATGTAGTGTTGCAAAGGCAAGCGGTTATTTTTATAATGTAACAAACATTCGAATGACAAAAGTTTGAATGATTATCACTGAACGAATGATATTATGATGTTAAAGTTTGAGTTACAAAACTCATCTTGTAATAAATCTTTTATGATTATAAAGGGCATAGATAGATAATTCAGTAAATAAACAGAAATGATGAAACATATCATATCGTTATGAAATAGGTAAAAAAGTTACGTCTATTTAAATTTTCATGTCAAAATGTAGCAACTTATTTGCAAAATTTACTATTTGCATACTAATATGTAAATATGTAATATGTATACTAATATGTAACTATCTTTCGTTGCAATATAGGTACTGTTCATCTCCGGTATTCCTTAATAATAATTAATTTAAATAAAAAATGTACTATTTAACAATTTGGGCGATATATATTTTTTATCAATTATTTTTATCTCAAGATAGCAAACATGTCACATGTAAAAGTTTACCGGCTACCTTACCCTCAAAACTGGACCACGACAACGACAAGCAATGACACTAATCAAATCAATATCAATTAAATTTTTTTCAGCATAAATTAGGCCATTTTACTCTGAACCGTAAGAACAAAACATATCGTGCAAAGATATTTTTAACACACATAAAAGGCAGTTCTAGTGTTCTAATTACATTTTTGCTTTTATACATTAAAGGTCTAGTAATATTAATAGGTACTTTACTCAATAGCTCACGCAACGCTCGGCGCTCAGCACTTTGGTTTTGAGTGCGTGTTTAGTTCGTTATAATGGGCGCGGACGAACTAGTGGGTAATGCTATATCGATATAATTACGAAACACGCAATCACTATTTTAATGGACTGTTGTGAATTCGAGGCATTGTTAAAGTTTATCTATTATTACTTAAAAAAAACTTGATGCGTTTGTGATTTACGATACTTTAATATGACAAGATGAACAGTTTTTTCTTTTGTCTACATTCTTTATTTTCTAATTATCTGTATTAATTAAAAGTTCTCTTTGTTTTTATCTTTTTTAGTGGGCGAGTTTCCAAAATTTGACGTGAAGTTTTAGGATAATTTTTGCTACTTTTCTAATTAGATAATTTTTCGGACTTCTTCGAAACCTTGGGATAGCAAAAATTATATTGGGATAGCAACATATACTTGGCGAAAAGATTTCAGGACGACATCTTGGAAATCTCAAATACTTGATCCAACACTTTGCTACACCATCCTTGCATTATGCAGACATAACCTATTGTAAAACTAATATTAAACAAATGCTCGGTATGTACAGTTATTTTTTTTAAATCTAGGCGGCGCGGGCGGTGTGCTAACACCCTTAGAAAGCAAGCAATGGTGTGAATGTGACCATGGGCGTACCCAGGTTCTGGGCCATGGGGTAGGGGGTCAACCGTAACATTTTAAGACTATATTTTTATCTTTTGTATTTTTATAAGAAAAGTTTTTATTTGTTTGTATTGAATAAAATCAAAATACTACTGGTCCGTTTTATTAATCCTTTACCTGCAGAAAGCCAAACTCTATTTTATTTCACATAATCATTTATATCATAGGATAGCAAACGAGCTCTCTGGATGAAAAGAAATATTTATCGCTTTTAGACATAAAAGATGTCAACGGTGCGTTGCCATTCGTGTGACAATGATATGATTTCATAAGAATAAATTTACCGGCTACTGTAATCTTAAAGCGAGTATTAACAATATTCCGTCAAGAAAACGTAAGGGCTATGCACCATTTTTTTTTCAAATAAATTTTCTTCTAGTTTTTAGCTATAATATATAAAATTATAATTATTAATATTATAAATGCGAAAGTTGGGGTGTTTGGATGGATGGATATTTTGATGGATGTTTGTTACTCAATAACGCAAAAACTACTAAAAATTTGAATGAAATTTCGCACACAGATAGATGATGATGGAATAGCACATAGACTACTTTATCCCGGAAAAATTTGGTTATCTCGTGGGATTTGCCAAAATCTTTTATAACGCATAAATGCGAACTTTAGATTATACCAATTTGTATTTCGATATTTTTAATAAATTATACCGTCGATAATAAAGTGTCAGGGCTATTCCTATCGCAGGAGCATCAATTCTGTTACTGTTGTTTTCCGATTTGCCGAGTAAGTAAGGTAAAATTATGCATGTGACATTACTTCCTCAAACGCGGCAGCAATGCACCTTTAACATATTTGGTGTCTTTAAGCGATGGTTGTTTCATTCCATCGGGAGAACCACCTGTGTTATTTGTTATCCTGTCAAATAAAAAATACATGTATGAACTGAAAGCTAAAGAAAAGCCAAAAAGAAATATATTACTACATTGTTTAATTAAAGGAACATACCCACCCTATAACATAAAGCGCATCGCTCGTTGGTATATTTATCTCCAGATTCCGGGAGTCCTGAACAAACACTGGCAAAAAGGGCTGACCATAAATAAATTCAAATATTACTTGAGCTTAGCATTTTGCTGTATTGTTATTACGTGTTATGTTCGTATATTAATGAATATATATTAAATACGTTATTATATGTGATTACTAGATAAAAAAACCTATAAGAAAATAGTACAAAAACATGAAATAACAAGTAATAATTCATATATTATGACAATTAATGTGATTGGAGTAAATTTCATTTTATTTCACAGAATAGTAAACAATTAGTATTGTTCAAATAAACGATTTTATAATAGCGCGTTATAGGCTATAAACTATGTTTTTCTAGCGCGCTACGTTATATACTATAAATTATAACGTGTAATTGAACAGTGATCGCGCGAGCCGGCCGAGATAGCGCGTGACTAATTACAACGCCATACAGCGAGCGATGCCTGAGTGCTATAACGCTATAAACTATGTTATAACGTTTAGCGTCTACAGATCTCGCTATTAGTTAGATTGCGTAGTTCGTAACTTCATAGGTTATAATGTTATAAGTATGGCCTACGCTAGCCGCTAGGTATATAGCGTGGCGCTATGTTATAGCGTCGAATGCGAATCTAAATAGCGTACGCTATACTTTGAGTATACATAGCGCGCTATAATTTAACGCTATGCGTTATATTAACCACCATTATAAACAATCATATATAAAGATCTTACATGTTATAAATTCTTTATTTAAATAGAAAAGTCTATAAATACGAAATAACAGTGAAAATGCAGTGTAAAATTATATTATAAAACTAAAATAATGTTTATACATAATAAGAGAGCATTGTGTCTGAAATAAACTGCTAACGGTTTGGCGGAATTTGAATGTAAGTTTTTCTAAACTGTTGTTTTTATACGCAAACGAATAGAAAAAAATCATATGGTTCTCCTGATGGAAATAGATAACCATCGCCTTTAAACACCGACTACCGCTTATCACCACTTGCTACCTATGGCTACCGCAATAGCGTTAATTCTTGTTGCAATCGTATTCTAATTTAGAGAGTTAGTTAGCTGGTAAATATATGCACGTATGGAATTACCATCCCGCAAGATGGATATCTACGCACCCCTAACACCTTTTGTGTCTATGGGCGATAGTTATCTCTTTCCATCATAAGAGTCATCTGCTTGTTTTATTTTATAGATTATAAAAATATGTATATATTTCTTTTGTTTATTTATCATGGAGCCAAGAATTTAAAATAATATGGATCGAACACACATATTATAAAAAAGAAATTATATATTATAGCATTTTGTGAAAAAATCGTCTTTAGAAATGATTATTGAAAACCCATAGGAAAATAAATAGGATATTAGTTTATAGAAAAAAACCATTTCTTTTCTCTCATTCTTAAAAAAAACTGTTTATTTTCATTGACCGTAATTAGAAAGGAAGTAGGAATAAAAAAGCATTCCATATTCCTGAGAAATATTAAGGGGAATATTGTAATTGGGATTAAGAATTTTTGATCAATCATCGAGAGCACTAAGTAGAAAAGTGTTGACTTATGTGGCATCACATCATTATCACGTTACAGATTTGCTTATAGTCCGGGAGCCAGCAACAGATTTTCATGACCAAGTTCCTCTCAAGCGGTAATTAGTAAAATGCATCAGAGTATAGTATTATGAAGCCTCGTGAACGTCAGCTGGCACTCGGTTGGGGGGATGAGCGGTTGTAGCACGAAGAAAAAAAAATACATTCATTAGTTTCCTCTCAGCTGAAATTTTGTCAAATTGTAACTCATCTAATATCTCAACGAAAAAAAATAATCAGCTAGTTACAACATAGTGTATTGTACGTCAGCTGGTGTCTCGAACATGAAAAAAAAAATATTTTCAGTGATTTCCTCTCAAACAAAAATTTACCTGATGATAGCTTATATGTAACTGTGGATAAATATATAGGTCAGCTGGCTGTATCTTGGTGGAAAAACTGTCAGCTGATACTTTGAAAGTTATTATATAGGAGTTAGGCAGGAGCATCTACTGTCAATTTAAATGCATCAGCCGACTAGCTTTTCCTCGACATTGCTAGCTGATTTTTTTTAATTTATCGCATCAGTATATTAACAATCAGCTCACAAATTTTCATCTGGGAGGAAATGACGTATCTTTAATTTTTATCGTTATTATAATTATTGTATAAATTGTTAGATATATTTATATTTTATTAAATTATGATCGTACATACTTTTTGAGTTTTTAACATGTTACACTGAGAAAAAAAATACTTTTAGTCAATTAACAATTTATTGATTCAAGAAACTCGCTAACGATCAAATTCAATTATTAATAATTAATAATTTCCGAAGAGAAGAGCATCAATATTTATATATTTATATTATAAATCAGTGAATGTATTTGCTTGCTCATCCCTCCAACCGAGCACAAGCTGACTTTCACGACGCTTTATAATACTATACTCTGATGCGTCTCACGAATTATCTCTTGACAGGAAATAATTAAATTTGCACCTGGCTCCCGGACCATTATTTATTTACAGATTTGCTTAACTGCTATTCGATGTTATAAAAGAGTAGTGAACTTTGTAGAATATTTAATCAAATTCTTTCAATTACTAATTATTTTATTACTTTATAACGTACAAACGCGGCCAGAATCTATTTTTTTATATAATAAGATAGCAAACAAGCAGATGGGTCTCCTGATATAAAGAGTCAACCATCGCCTAAAGACACCAAAGATGTTAATGGTGCGTTGCTATCTTGTGGCGAGGTCTAATGGCACATGCATAAGTTTACCGGCTACCTTATCCTCCAAACTGGAACACGACAGCGACAAACTCTGGCGCTATTGCGGCAAAAATAGGTAAGGCGGTGGTACCAGACCCTGGCGAGACAATGCAGAACTCTACCACCTAATAGCCACGATGTTAGTGACTCGATAGCCAATCGGTGGCCTTTTACGACCTGCCTGGCAGAACGGCAGTTGGCCTATTCTTCAAAGGAGGCCGGGATCAACACGGCGATCTAATTTAATCTTTGTAAAAATTCGTAAATGCAAAATCGGCAGAGTAATTATTTCTCTCAGGACATAACTAAAGTATAACTCTCAGATAATAGGAAACGCTTTCATTATTTGACACGTAAATAATTAATCAATGCGGAAAAATTAAAGTAGATATTATGTAGTTGTTACCAGCGCTTATCTTACTATGCTTGTTTAGAAGGAGCATTACAGGATAAGCTACTCATTATTTTATAATATCATAAGATAGCAAACAAGCAGAAAGCCCTCCTGATGGGAAGAGACAACCATCGTCTATAGATAACAAAGATGTTAATTGCTATAATTGCTATACTCTAATGCCACGTGCATGTGTTTACCGGATACCTTACCCTCTAAACCGGAACAAGACAGAGACAAGCACTGACGCTATTGCAGCAGAAATCACTAGGGCGATGATATCAGACTCGAGCGAGACTATGCAGAACACTACTACCTAGTAGTACAAATTTGTAATTTAGCAAAGCAGAGTACATACATAAATTGTGTGCTTTTGTGCTTGGTGCCGGCGTGGGACGTGGTGGAAAAGTGTGGTGGATGTTGGTGGATAATTGTGCCACTGGGGTCTTTTTTTATACGGACCATCGGCACCCATCGGTAAGTCTTATCCATTTATTAAACCGATGTCTTTCTTTTAGGTGCCATCGCGAAAAACACAGAATAGTTCGGGGATCATAGCAAATCTAATTAATTTAATATTTTTTAATATATGACCACGCATAACTTTTCATCGGTTCATTTTTTTGTTATTTATGAAAATTTATTGATTTGTTACAAAACTCCTATAGGTAACTGCTTGCAATTCGAAAAGTGTTCATAGCTAGTTTTAATTAAATTAATTTTTTTTTTTTCAAAAAAAGGTATTTTATTAATGAAAATAATCGTATGGGCTTGTCTGCTTATAACAGTTGCAATACATTTCAAGGTATGGCAATAATATTACATGAACGATTTATTGTTATAATATACGATTACTTTATTTAAAATTATCTTGATCTGATATCAATTTTAATTGGTAAACATATCGATGTAGTTACCTATATTGCCTTACTTGTTTACCTATATTACCTAAATACCTGCTTGCCAGGTAGCCATATACTGAAATAATAAGGCAAGCCAAGGCATATTCTCTACGTTAAAAACTATCCGTTGAAACTAAAATCCGGCTATCAAGAGATTGAATGTCATAAAAAAATAATTAAAATTATGTAATTGAAAATAACCATGAATATTTTTTAAATGGCAACCAATCGTAGGCATATAAATGAGAAGCGTATAAAAATGTGTCTCATCGGTTATTGCTGAAGATCAATCTCCCACCGGTCTCTTTTACTATGTATTAGCAACGTCATTTAAAAGCGTATGTTCATGAATTAAAGTTTTTCACTTATGTTTTGTCTTTCGTACGTAAATATTTCTAATTACAAAAGTTATAAAAAAAAGAGTATCTTCACGCCCGTATCCCCGAAAGAGTAGGCAGAGGTACAACAAGTGCACCCACGATTAGCCGAAGATACTTGGTCCCACAATGTGATAGGTGGCCAACCTATCGCCAACCGGGCACTTTCCAATCCCAGACAATGTTGTTTTTATCGGAAAACTGAAAAAAAAACACATTTTATAATTGCCCGACCCAGGAATCGAACCCGGGACCTCATGGCCAATACTGCATTCTTATTATCAAGTTACGTAAGACGTTCCATTGAAATTTGCACTCAATATAATATATTGAATGCAAATTTCAATATTGCGTTAATATTCTAATTATATTTAAATTCCCCGACAAAAAAGTTCCTGTTTCTGAACTGAAAACTTATATATGTAAGAATACTTAAATCAAAAGCGCCTGAAATATGTAACAAGTAAAACGTTGCTTCATATGATGTAGTCTGGGATAAAACAAAACCTTAGCTTGAAATAGAATCCAACAAGATACGGGCGCTGTGATATATAAAATTTATGATACTTCACTGTTGTAGCACACACAAGCAAGGGGTAATCGAAACTAGTATTGCCTTCTCTTAATTGGATTCCTTGTGTTCCTCTTGTGGGCTCGTAAATACATAAGATAGAGAGTATAATACGAAATTCATTTTTTGTTTCTGTCTCTCTTCCTCTGTCAATTTTAAGTTAATAAATAATGCATTTTAATGTTAATATGCGTAATTTATAAAAAAAATCGAATTTATACTAATACTATAAATGCCAAAGTCTGTATATCTATCTGTCGGTGACGTTTTCACCGTGAAACTGGTTTTCACGTCTAAATTTTGATATATTTTTTTAAAAAATCAGCCTGTGAGAGGCTGAACAGTGATGTGAAACTGTATATTGATAACTTTTTACACTCATTCCCTTCCATATAACAAGTGCTTAATTTTTGAGCTGCTTAATTCTAACTTTGGTTGGATGATTTATTATTATTTCAGCTCTGCAGTGAGTAGTAAAGAAAAGGAACATAACTTCTACTTAGTTATTAATCACTCTGGTAATATCGGTAAAAATGTAATACAAGTGGCCATTCATCCACTATTCTTTTTATATTTTCCCCGTGTTGGTCCTGGGTTCCTTTGAAGAATAGGCCAACTGCCGTTCTGCCAGGCAGGTCGTAAAGGTGACCGATTGGCTATGCGAGTCACTAACATCGTGGCTACTAGGTGGTAGAGTTCTGCATTGTATCGCCCGGGTCTGGGACCACCGCCTTACCTATTCCTGCCGCAAAAGCGTCGGTGCTTTTCACTGTCGTGTTCCGGTTTGGAGGGTAAGGTAGCCACTAGACTTATGCATGTGGCATTAGACCTCGCATCTCGAATCGCAACAAAAAAATTGTAATCTGGTTGACCCTGCAGGTTCCCTGCAGCCCTGAAGCTTCCGGCTAAATTGAGGCATTTTATGCTTAAAGAAGCCAAAACTATATCAAATCACAGATTTTTGAGCTCGAAGAGTCTAATAATCTAAAGTTTGTAAAAAATTTTTACAAACATAAATTATCATAATTTACATTAAATTAATATTTATCATTTAATGATAGTGAATATATTAATTTTCGAAAATATGTATATCTTGAAAATGATGATCGATTTTGATCTTTCGAGTGGCATTCAACGAATTAAACTTTAAATTATTTTATAAGCTTCGTAGCTTTAAAATAATTCGGTTAAGATAGGTTAAAAATGTCGTAGAAATGACAAAAAAAAAATTTCAAACAATTTCACCATTGATAAATGGTAAACGAATCAGCCGAATTTAATCCAATTGACGGTATTTTACGTAGATTTTTGAAGTACAAGAGCTGACCAAATCCATACTTACTAATATTATAAATGCGAAAGTAGCTCTGTCTGTCTGTCTCTTCTTCCCTTCTAAACCATTTAACAGATTTATATGAAATTTAGTGTGAAGATAATTTGAGGCCCGAGAAAGGACATAGGATAGTTTTAATTCCAGATATCCCACAGGAAAAGGAACTATGCGGATAAAACTCTGGAATTTTTATTTTTGAAAATTATCCACGCGGACGAAGTCGCGGGCACAGCTACTTTTTAACTAAATCGGTATTAGCCTAAAAATATTTTAAAAATACAGATTAAGTTTGCTGTAACAGTGTAATTTTAATATTTGAAAAATTGTTAATTTTGAAAATATTTTTAACAGTCAATCCAGAAAAACACATTAGTGTTGATAACATAATTTATTACAGCGATTCGTATATCTATTATCCTCCATTTACATTATGTAGTTCTCGATAGATTCAACATAATCAAATATTCTTATCCATTGCATTACATTACATTCAACATAACGACTTACTTATTCGACAAGTATCAAATATATAAAAGTTCTTGTGGACTGCCGGACGTAGAACGGCAGAAATGAATGTCTTACCCCCGCCAACCGTTAGGTTAAAGCGGGATTCTAATCACGCCACCAACAGGTGACAATTGGCGCGGTTTAGTTTATATTTTAACGGCCTTACCGTTAAATTTAAATATCCATTATTATTAAAAATTAGTTAATATATTTACGAAATAAATCATACGCATTTACACACAGTTATTAAAAATATCCTAACAATATGAATCGATTTTCATTTTTTAAATGCCATTCGAAGTCGCTTTTACAATACTAAAATAGTGTAGAAGATCAAATAAAAACCGGCTACGTGCGAGTTGGACACGCGCACGAAGATTTCCGTACCGTCATAACGAAAAAATACGAAAGAAACACGTTTATTGTATGGGACTCTTAATATTTTCATGTTTTTTTATTTTTTGTATTTGTTGTTATAGCGGAAACGAAAATACATAATTTGTGAAAATTTCAGCTTTCTAGCTATCATTATGAGATACAGCCTGGTGACAGACAGACAGATAGACAGACAGCGAAGACTTTAGTAATAGGGTTCCGTTTTAACTTTTAGGTACGCAACCCTAAAAATGATTGGTTAAAAATTTTAAAGTTAAAAAAATTTTTTTATCAACATTTTTCTTCAGCGGTAACATCCGAATATATGAACCGATTTTGATGCAATTTATAGTACTTATTGGACTAAATTTCTTAAGAAATAGAGCTTAGATTTTGTGCTCAATTGGTAGGTACATTAACCTGGAAGTTTTTTTAAAAAATATATTGTTTTGCCGATTTTCTTTTTGAGGTTATCTCAAAATTGCTCAAAATATCCTGGGCTGCATCGGTTCAGATTTTCATGAAGTCTAAGCTAAGCTGTATCCAATCGAATGCCATCAACTGCGATACGATAGGTTAAGCCATGCAAAAGTTATGACATGTTTATACACACACACACACACACACACACACACACACACACACACACACATACATACAGATATACTGACGTCATCATGAAAATAGTTGGAAATATCTCCTAGGACCTCAAAATGTGAAGATGTGGTGAAAATTCGATTTCCGAAAATCGGGACAAAATCAGTAACTTTCTCATCACATACGTAGCGGGAATAAGGTGTAATTTCTTCCGTTTCTTATTAATCACAGTTTACAGTTATCTGAGATGATTGCCCGCGCCTTCCTGCTTTTACGTCAGGAGACCCATCTGCTTGTTAGCTATCTTATGATATAAAAAAAATAGATAATATTATCAACTTAGCGTCACACCTTCCAAATGGCCTATTCTTTATATCATTATACAAATAAAGTTAAGTGTTAAAAAGTGTTCAATAAGTTGGTTTAGTAACCATAATCTAGGAACACAATGAGCCACATCCCAATCTATCTCTATTGAAGCAGAATTGTCGGACGTCCGGAAAAATTCCCAATCGGATGGACTCTTTGGTGCTATCGCTTCGAAATGTGAATCGAATTCGTTTTAAAATATAGTTACTTTTATGCGACAAATAACGGAAAAGTAGAATTCTCAAGAGTTATATAAGAGTGATTAGTAAATTATTTTTATAATAAAACTAGCTGTCTAACCCAGCTTTCTACATCACTTTTATAGGCAGCCATTTTTATTCATACCTATTTTTGGCGCAATAGCGTTGAAGCTTGACATTGTCATGTTCCGGTGTGGAAAGTAAGAAAGCTGGTATAATTACGCAATTACGCATGTAGCATTAAGACCCCGCCTCAAGCAAAGCAACGTACTATTATCATCTTTGGAATATAGCGATAGCTATCGCATGATATAAAAAAAAAAAATTGTATTTAATTCGCTAATTTTATTAAAAAACTAGAGTATTTCTTAATTAGTGATAACGAAAACAGAATATTCATAACTTCTATTATTCAAAAACATAACAAATGACGCTTTTATACTTTCCATGAAAAGAGAAAAAGGAAAATTGTGTTAGCAGTGCGTTAATTGGGTGCTCAGTAAATATTTAATGGGACGGGAATGTAAAGTCGTACATTTTTAATTTCGTCACTTAGCCACTTGCGCTTGGCTAAGTCCTACAACAAGTCAACGTAAGTTTGTATATAAATAAAAACAGAACTGCTTTTCAGTAACATTAATACTACTATATCAATCTGTAGTGTTCGTATGTCAATTCAAATATTAGTCGAATTTTGTGTTAAATACTTATACAAGATTCGACTAATATACTCTCACTCGTTTTATGACTCACTGACTTATTATTTTATGTGTGTTTGTATGTCCCATTATAACAAAACGCCTTGACTAAAAGAACACGTGCTTATCTCTTTTTATCATGATTTTTTTAAATTATTTTTTTGTTATAGCACTCACCCCGTGCTTGGGAATCTGGAAAAACCTTAAAAACAACAAAGAAAAATATCGACACGCGGGATTTGAACCTGCGACCATTTCCCTAAAGCCGAGACGCTCTTCCGCTGAGCTAGTGTCGACAGGCTCGAGGCGGCGAAATTCTTCTTTGCTATATGATCGATTAGAAAATACGAAAGTACTGATCAAAATTATAAATGTGAATTTCATCTGTAACGATGAACTCATTTAACTAGTTATACGTATGTATAGCTAGCGATCAGTACAATCGACGTAATCGATCATATAGCAAAGAAGAATTTCGCCGCCTCGAGTCTGTCGACACTAGCTCCGCGGAAGAGCGTCCCGGCTTTAGGGAAATGGTCGCAGGTTCAAATCCCGCGTGTCGATATTTTTCTTTGTTGTTTTTATAATTATTTTTCAATAAATGAATGCCAATTGAAGCGGGTGGGTGTAAGTTAGCTGAATATTTATTGATCTATAAGAGTTTTAGAAAACTCTAGATAAGTAATTGTGAAGGTAACATATCACTGTATTTTTATTCTTGATTATTTGTACATAAGGTTTTAAACACAAAAGCTGTCAACACGGCACTTTCAAAAGCTTTGGTATTCCTTTTCTTAAATTAGAATTGTATATGCTATAGAAAGAAGGGCGCAAGTAGAATACACCGCTTCAATCTCGATCTGTTATTAATTTTTCTATTTTTTTATTTCAATGGTTTTCTGAAGTTAATGCGTAGTATGCGCAAGTTTGTATTTATTCTCATCGTGTGTTCTTGTGTCGTATATTGCATGTTTATGCATGAGTGTACATATATCATGTATGTACATATTTATTTATGTATACCCATTCATATTATTATATTATAATAATTACTTGTATTACATTACAGATTATTTAATAGCGCTCACATGTGTAACACATAGTTAACGTAAATTAAAGTAAATATATAATTAATATGATTTTTTTGTGTATTTTTTTGCATGTTTCCTTTTTTTAAATGTTTTTAAAGCTTTGATGTTTGTCTGTCATTCTTTTGCTGATCATGTTAATTTTAATATAATACATAATTATATGTGTTAATGACGTTTGGTGGCATAGAAGTCTCCATTTGCGAACCCAATTTGTAGTAGGCTGATTTTATTTAATATGTATAGAATGAAACAAAAATCAAAATAATGCACATAAATTACTAGATTTCTGCAACAACTTACCCGGGTTTGTGCCAAAGCCTTTTTTACCTGCCTGAATATGTGTCATGAATGAATCAATAAATTTGGAAACAACACACCTACATGTTTTTCCTAATATACACGTTCATTGTACACTAGACAGATATGGTAGATATACATATATTTAGCATGCTTTAAAATTTGGAAAAAGAATATTCATATACATAACATGTACTTATCTATAAAGGAATGATCTTTATCCGAATATACATACCTATACAGATATGACAAAGATATGTATGTATAACAGCATATAAAAATGTGTATGTCTTATTGTTTCTAATTTATCAACATTCTCTCATATTTATACATACGAAAAAATAATTTAATAATAATGCAGAAAACTGTAAGGAAACCCTCTGTTTGTTTCAACACACACATATCTCGCTCCTTTCGTATTCCATATTACTTAATTTATTTAATATTTTATTGTACACAACTTAAGAGATTTATAGAAAAAATATAATTAAGAACGTACAAAACTTTATTACTGAACGGGTTTTAGTGTGAATTTCACGGATAGGTAAAGCTTGGCTTAAAGCGGAATGTAGACTTCAATTAAATTGGACTCTTTTTTTAACGTGTTCCTCCTTCATTTAAAGATAAATTAAATTCCACGCGGACGAAGCCTCGTGGTTTTATGGTTACCCTGTTCGTAGATCATGAGGACGTTTAAAAGATTTATTAAGATTTTTTCGGTATTATCTCCGAGAATCCAAATTTCAGTCGAAATTCGAAATTCGGTGCCTGTATGGTAACATTTCCGTGCATTAAGATGAGCGCATATGTCTAGCTATATATATATATATACTACTAATAATAAATAAATATACACAAAAAAACTAACTAATAAATATACACAAAGAACAAATTTTAGTTTGTCTTTGTGTATATTTATTAGTTAAGTTTTACAATAGTATAATGAAAAATGTTAATGTTAAAGCCCTGATGATGCTTTAATAGGCGAAACCGGTTGGCTGTTAGTTTAAAAGTGTTTGTGTAATAAATAAAATTCAAATAACATTTGTGAAACAGTACAAGTGCATATATTATATAATCAAGGCGGTTGGCCATTCTTTAAAAGAGCCCCGACCAACACGGGGAAAAAATTGGAAACTCTACGGGAAAAATAAGTATTTATAAAGTCACGTAATTATAGATGAAAACGTTCAATAGTTTTAGTTCAAGACTACGAAGAGATATATTATTTGCAAAATCCACGTTATGATGATAAGCAAATGAGAAAATATTATTTGCAAAATCTACGTTATGACGATAAATAAGCATTTGGGAAGATATATGAAAACGCACTGCGTTGCGGTGCGGCCCGCTTCGCCCCGCAGCGGCCCGTGCCAATGTGTTAAGCTGTCATTTTTCGTTACGATGCGGCCCGCCCCGGGAAGTACACTCGATCCTTAAGCACTCGAAGAACGTATAGAATAAGTAATTCTTTTATGGGGCAATGTATACGCTTTTACAATAAACTTCCCAGTGCTATTAGAGATCCAATAAACAAATTATGAAAAATGTAATTAAAACAAAACTGTATAAAATAGCGTATTATAAAATCTCAGATTCTTTAGCAGATAAACAAGTCCGGGATATATTAATAATCATTTTTAGTAATATAAAACAATTTTGTAATAGTGTGGCACATTCGTTATTAAAAAAATAATAGACAAAAAACAGGCCAACTGCGAGTCGGACTCACGCACGAAGGCTTCCCTACTATCATTGCAAAAAAATACAAGAACAAAAAATGTTTATTGTATGGGGACACCCCTAATATTTTCATTTTATTTTATTTTTAGTGTTTGTTGTTATAGCGGCAACGGAAATACATAATTTGTAAAAAGTTCAGCTTTCTAGCTATCACGGTTTATGAGATACAGCCTGGTGACAGACAGACAGATGGACAGGCAGACAACGGAGGCTTAGTAATAGGGTTCCGTTTTACCTTTTACCTACGGCACCCTAAAAAAGATAATCTCTCAGTTATTTATTTCCGCTGGATCTTCTTAGTGTGTAGCCGCATTTTTATCCGACAGTGGTGTTGAAAATATCGACTCGTCAAAAGTGCCTGTAAAGGTTTATGAGACATTTTCTGATTTTGATTTTGATTTTTGATCGTAAAAGACGTGTTTAATATCACCATTGGTGTTTATTAGGTGATGGTTAAGTTTTTCCATCAAGCTTGTTTGTTAATCTTCTATACGTCTATACAAATAAATAAAATTGGAGTGTCTGTAATATTAAAATAACCGTTTTTTACTAAATGCATATGGATGTATGTATACACGTACCGTGTATACATACCAAATATATACCAAAATATTTTTTTTTACAATTTTTGTCTGTCTGTCGGTCTGTCTGTCTGTCTGTCTGTCTGTTTGTTTCGGCTAATCTCTGGAACGACTGGACCGATATTGACGGGACTTTCACTGGTAGATAGCTGATTTGATAAGGAGTAACTTAGGCTACTTATAATTTCGAAATTTTCCACGCGGACGAAGTTGCGGGCTCAGCTAGTCTACAATATAAAAACAAGACATTTAACTTTAATATAAAACGTGTTGTGAACCCAAATTTTATCAAAACGCAAACTAATGGGTACTCGGTATGTCGCGGGTATGTTAATGCTACAGAAGAAGCTGATTTCCATTTCCATTTAAAACGTTTTATACGCGGATAACTTTGTTCATCGTCATTTATTACTTTCCCAATGGCCCGTGAAAATTGTGTTTCGAAATTATTATATCCGTGTTGTTTTTGCTGTTGTATTTGTCTTTTTATTAACGTGACCGTTCTGAATTTAGACTGTAATAGTATATCTCTTGATATCATCGTAAAAGGTTTTTATAGGATGTAGAAAGTTTGCAAATTATTATGTCTCCGAAAAATAATACTGATTATGTTCGTATGATATTGATTTTTTTTTATATCATAAGATAGCAAACAAGCAGATGGGTCTCCTGATGGAAAGAGTCAACCATCGCCTGTAGACACAAAAATTTTAATAGTGCGTTGCTATCTTGTGGTGAGGTCTAATGCCACATGCATAACTTTACCGGCTACCTTACCCTCCAAACTGGAACACGACAGCGACAAGCACTGACGCTATTGCGGCAGAAATAGGTAAGGCGGTGGTACCAGACCCGGGCGAGACAATGCAGAACTCTACCACCTAGTAGCCACGACGGTAGTGACTCGATAGCCAATCGGTCGCCTATATATATATATATATATATATATATATATATATATATATATATATATATATATATATATATATATATATATATATATATATATATATATATATATATATATATATCCTGATGGAAAGAGTCAACCATCGCCTGTAGACACAAAAATTTTAATAGTGCGTTGCTATCTTGTGGTGAGGTCTAATGCCACATGCATAACTTTACCGGCTACCTTACCCTCCAAACTGGAACACGACAGCGACAAGCACTGACGCTATTGCGGCAGAAATAGGTAAGGCGGTGGTACCAGACCCGGGCGAGACAATGCAGAACTCTACCACCTAGTAGCCACGACGGTAGTGACTCGATAGCCAATCGGTCGCCTATATATATATATATATATATATATATATATATATATATATATATATATATATATATATATATATATATATATATATATATATATATATATATATATATATATATATATATATATATATATATATATATATATATATATATATATATACAATGTGACGAAATTGTACACCTTTTTAAGAAAATACGTGAATGGTGGAGTATAAAATTTGGCACAGTTAAATATGACATTGCGGAAAAAAAAGTATCTTCATGCCCATATCCCCGAAGGAGTAGGCAGAGGTACAACAAGTGCACCCACGATTAGCCGAAGATACTTGATCCCACAAATGTGATAGGTGGCAAGCCTATCGCCAACCGGGCACTTTCCAATCCCGGGCAAATTTGTGTTTATCAGAAAACTGAAAAAACACTTTTTTTATGTGCCCGACCCGGAAATCGAACCCGGGACCTCACGTGGTCAACGCCAACGCTGGACTACAAGACCACAGAGGCGACCACATTGCGGAGGACTGCGAAAATTATTTTAAACGAAATTGATTAAAATAAACATTACAAAAACTACGTGCACATGATATATAATATGCTATTATACCATTGATATAAAATATCCATTAAACAGACATTTTCTTGACAGCTGAAGCTTCTTGATAAACTTAGAATAAGAATAAGCGAAACTCAGTCTCGCTTACGCAGTCATATTGTACGGTGAACCGATTGACGCTTATATATATATAAGTCATACTACCTACAGCAAATATACTCAAATAAAATAAATAGATATAATAGTTAAATAAAATAAAATAAAATGCCTAAGTGTGACAATTGTGATAAAACAATCGCGAAAAAATCTTCGATTCTGGAGTGCAACAAATGCTCTAAAATTGTACACGCAAATCAGGCCTGTACCGGTCTATCGTCTAAGCAACTATCAGCACTGCGCAACACTGAGAATTTAGAATGGACCTGTGAAGAATGTCGCAGAGAGTCACCAAGACGAAAGTCATTTGTAAATCTAGAAGAGGAAGATGAAGAAGAGGAGGATG
The DNA here is from genome assembly GCA_036924255.1 of Apodemia mormo. Taxonomy (NCBI): domain Eukaryota; kingdom Metazoa; phylum Arthropoda; class Insecta; order Lepidoptera; family Riodinidae; genus Apodemia; species Apodemia mormo. The sequence continues at coordinate 27,553,793 of JAUPFN010000011.1, forward strand.
AAATTGTAATGAGTGAAGAAAGCAGCAGATCCAATCCCATGAAAAAATTATTAAGTGACATTTCCAACGAGGTAAAGAAAGCAGTGAAAAAAGAAATAGCCTCCGTGAATGAAGCGATCAGTTCATGTTGTCGGAAAATGGACAGTATAATGGAAACAATGGAGATGCTTAGCGGAAAGGTAAAAGATCTCGAGAAGAAAAATGTATGTCTGACAAATCAAAATAAACATTTAGAGTTAAAAATAGATGCCATTGAACAGTATGTAGGAATATTAGAACAGAAGCAACTAAATAATATAGTTGAAATTTCTGGAGTGCCAGAAGTAGCAAACGATAACCCGGAAAACATATCTAATAAACTAGCTGGTAAACTAAATTTGGAACCAAAACACATTTATGCAGCAAAAAGATTGAGAGGAAAAAATGGAAAAGAGGGTATCATTCAAATTACTTTAAACAAAGAAGAACAGGTTGATGAGTGGGTGCGTGTTGCAAGAAAGGTACAAATACTTGCAGAGAGTGTAGTCACTTGTGTGGACCCTATTATGGCGAAATCAAAAGTTATGGTACGTCGAGCCCTATCTTCTGCAAACAAAACCTTACTCTGGCAAACTAAACTAAAGTTCAAAGATACCCACAAATATATTTGGTTTCAAGGAGGTAAAATTCTGGTACGTAAAAATGACAATGATAAACCCATAATCATCAAAAATATAGGCGACATAGAAAAGTACGCGATGAAGGAAAATAAAAATCGGTAGTAGTTTTTCATATCAGGCTCTTTTTCGGAAGTAATAGAAATTCACGATTCCCCTAACATAAATGATTTTGTCACTTATCTCCCAAAGCATCTGTCCTCTTTTAACATTATACACATTAATATTAGATCAATAGTTAAAAACTTTAGTTCTTTATTGCAGTTTATAAACCAATGTCAAGTTTGTATAGATGTAATAATTCTTACAGAAGTAGGTATTTCACTGTGTAACAACCTAACGCAATTATTTCATATAGATGGCTATAAAATGTGCAGTGTGCTTCGCGAACATCGCAGAGGGGGAGGTATAATTATATACATAAAAGACTGTCACAATTTCGTAACCCTAGATAACATAAAATTAAAGCATTGCGAGTCACTAATTATTCAAATTAAAATATTTAATCACAACACAGCACATATCTGCGCAATTTATAGACCGCCTAAAGAAAGCAAACACTTGTTTATAACAGAACTAAAAGGAATTTTGTGCAATGATACTTTTAAACACAATGATTTATTCTTGCTCGGAGATATTAATATAGATTTAAAATCCGCTAATAACGTACGTGACTGTTACACGAGTTGTTTGGCTGAGGCTGGCCTAATAAGCGCGATATCAGATTTTACTCGCATAGAAACAAAAGGTGAAATAGTAACTAGAAGTTGCATTGATCATATATTTGCCAGGTCGCGCTCCCTAGACCTATACTCAGCAGTGGTCAGCACAGTAATGGCAGATCATTGCATGTGCGTCCTGTCATGCGTAGAGATCGAGGCTAATAACAATATACAGGGTGGAACATGTTTTAAACAGTTATTTAATCATAATAAATTACAAATATTACTTGAAGATGTTGAATGGAATATAGTAGACAATATGCAGTGCCCAATTGAGATTTATAATTTTATTAAAAACTCATTTGAAAAGTGTTACAATGAATCTAAATATACTATTAAAACCAGCTTTACTAGTAAAAGAAATAAAAATCAATGGATTAATAATGCAGTAAATCGCCATTGTGAACTGCGTGATTCGCTATACAGTATGTGGAAAAAAGACACTAGCAATAAAATATTAAGATTGAAATATAATAAACAAAGAAACAAAACACAAAAACTAATAGAAAATCTACGAAATAAATATTATAAAAACGAAATAGAAAAGTGTAAAAACAATCCAAAGCAATTATGGAATATTCTCAACTCATTAACTGGTCGAATAAATCAATCAGTTGATGCAGCTTTACAAAAAGCATTTAATAAAAATAATATGACAATCAAAACATTAGCAAATAATTTCGCAAAAGAATTCGACAAAAATGTTAAAAAAATTCTACCAAATTGTAATTTAAATCTGATTAATAAACCATCATATATATTTCCTGAAAACAAATCTATGTACTTTAAACCAGCGGATTGCATGACTATTTCTAAAATCATCAAAAATTTAAACACAAATAAAGCGGCGGGTGCAGACTGCATTCGTTGCATAGATATAAAATCTTTATGTGACAAAATTACATTTGCAATTGCAAAATTAATAAATGCAAGTGTTAGAGAAGGAAAGTACCCCTCAGAGCTAAAAACTGGAATAATCCGACCCATTTATAAAAAAGGGTCTCGCAGCGATTATGATAACTATAGGCCAATAACAATACTGCCAGTTATAGATAAAATAATAGAAAAATATATCTGCGGTCAGATACACAATTATTATTTTTCCAACGAGATCTTATCTAATGCTCAATATGGCTTTCAACGTAAAAAATCAGCCTCATCCCTTCTAACAAAGTTTACGGATGAAGTTAACAATCACTTGCATGGAAAAAGTCATGTAATTATTCTATTTATAGACTTTAGTAAAGCTTTTGACACGATAAAACATGATATACTTTTACAGAAGTTGAATAACGCAGGGATTCATGGACCGCTCCTAAAATGGTGTGAAGACTATCTCCTTGATAGGAAGTACCAAGTTAAAATTGGAAATGAATATAGCGATGAAATATTAGTCAACACGGGAACAGCACAAGGATCGGTCCTTGGACCTTTGCATTATCTTACTTATGTCAATGACATGGAAAAGGTTATTGCAAATAGCTCAATATATCAATATGCAGACGATACATGTTTAGTCATAGCAAATAAAGATATAACTAAAGCTGAAAATATGTTGCAGAGCGATTTTGATAACCTGTGTAAATGGTCACATGATGTAGGGCTTGTAATAAACTCGAAAAAAACGAAAATAATGCACGTTTGCTCAAATCACGCGAAAAACATTGACCAAAAATTGACAATAATTTCACATACACATGACTGTCTACATAGAAGTATAGCAGGAGTAAACAGGTGTAATTGTACTAGTTTAGAACAAGTTACTTTTTACAAATACCTAGGCCTTATAATAGATGAAAGATTTAGCTGGAATCATCACATAGACTACGTAAGTAAAAAGCTCAGAGCTATACTAGCTAAATTTTCAATTTTGAAATATAAAGTGCCTTTTCCTACCCTTATAAATCTATACAATGCGCTGGCAGAATCTATAATTACATATGGCATAACAAGTTATGGAAGAACTTTCAAAACTTACTTAGATAAAATATACAAACTACAGTTAAGAATATTGAAAATAATTATACCTAAAAATGTTAAAATAAAATTAAGCGGTAAGGATAACATAGAATTTTTTAAATATTGCAAAGTATTACCAGTTCAGACTAAATTTAAGATGTTGATATTAATAGAACAATTTCAAAATAAAGATCTACAAACAAAAATAAAACATAAAACTGTAACGAGAAAAATGACTCAGAATAAACTTTTGATACCTTACGCACACAGCTATTACGGCAAACGCACAAATAAATTTATAATCCCTACTCTCCTTAATGAAATACCATTTAAAACATTGTCAGTTATTACAGACGAAAATTTTAAGCAAAAACTCAAAGTGTACTTTTATGACTGTTTACAAAATTCACTAGTATGATATATGTATATTAAATTCTATATTAGTACATATTTATAAAATTTATTAACTATATTTATAAAATAATTTAAAAAAATAATATGTAATAAATAAACAAACAATGTATCTTCAACAAATTAAAGTAATGCATCACTCTGTATATTGTTATTCACAAAGGAACGACGCGCCAGCTGCAGTTGCCATCAAACCGGTTTCTTATCAGTATGATCGGTCGGTAACTCGTAGGTAAAATAAGTGTACATATTCAAGTCGTTATAATAATTATGCCGAAACATAATATATCCCGTATTTTTTATTTTGTATTAATTTAACTAGCTAGAAAGTAGTGTTCCTTGGTGTTCATTGGCTCTATAGATAGTTTATTACCTAGATACCTAGTTTGCTTTTATGTTTTTCTCTAGTTTGTAGATAGGTAGATAGCTTACTCTTAAATTTTAGGTTAATACGCAGATAGAAAAATAGTTAATTTACTTGGTTATGTTGTAGGTTAGTGTATGCAAATAGTTTATTTAAATATAATATGAATCGTTATTTTTATTGTGAAATAGTGGCTAGTGTTAAGTTATAAATTTATATTTTATATGCGAGACAAGTGCAAGCTTGCGGACAAACCGGGATACGGTTTTTGCAAAGCTAATTGTTACCATGTGTTATAATATTTGTTTAAATAAATTAAAAAAAAAAAAAAAAAAAAAAAAAAAAAAAGAAGAGATTTTATTTAATCTTTTGTAGAATTTCAACTACAGGACGAACGCTTGTATAAATAAAATGGAGAAGGCCCGCCCTTGCACTCACATCACGCTAAAACTACTGATTTTCTTAGATAATTGGCTCTTTTCTAAAAAAGTTTACATGACATGCTATAATTCATAGTAAATCAGGTTTTAAGAAACAGATTTTTATAAGGAGTAAGCGTTAGGCGATGTGTCTTATAATAAACAATGCAGATGTACTCGCAAGTCAGTTTTCAAAAACATTTGAAAACGCGTGGCTGAAATTTTTCAAATTTATTACACCAGCCGCCGTCAATAAATACTTTTTCTAGGAATGAGTAGTTTAAAATGACCTTAATTTTAACAGGATTTTTTGTATCACACCGAACTCTCCTTGCTTATTTTCAGTATTATGTATTTCCGTACAAACAGCTTAACTGACTTTTTTATGATAAAAGTGTACAGTTAAAAATATGAAAAGAACAACAATACAACAATACGGTTGTGGAAAATGGCCGGCATTTCTCTTCGCTGCCAAAACATAACATTGTTATTTTACTTAGCATGACGCCTGGCCTCTTTTTGATATCCAACCTAGCCGCAACCAAAATGTTAGTATTATTTTATTTGCATTACTTCTTTTCTGTTTCTTCTTCTGAATAAATAAAAAAATATTTTTTTGTATAAATACATTGGTAAACAAATTTAAAAAATGCAAATAAGTGTGTACAAGTGTATATTATGAATAACTTGGTTTTTATTATGATAAATTACAAAAGTATCAACGTTGAAAACATCCAACTATCTTTCATCAACTAACCAAATTTAGACTTAAAAAATTAAAATTTTTTAATTTTTTAATTTTTTTAATTCTAATCTTTCACTAAAAATAGCATATATTATATGATTGTAGTAAGCTACCAAACAATGCCTTTGCAGATCGGACAGGTTTTTTTTACACATTGTATATAAAGAACAACAACAGGCTGTATGCCGTCTTTTTAGTTGATGTCAACTTGCTACTGTATGTTTTTAGCATTTTTTAACTTTCTTATTTTAGCTTTACAGTCCGGCGTTGTATAATCAATAATCATACATGGATAGTTTTAAAAAACCGAGGAGGTCGGACGAGGAATCGGAGGTAATGGGTTCGATTCCTACGCGGACCCACAAATATTTATGTATTACAAATAAACTCACTTGTGCTTCCAGTTCACGTATATTTTTAATTTTCTACTATTCACATCCAACCGGTTTCGCTTATCAAAGCATCATCAGGGATGTTTTACATTACAAATATGTGTAAAACATCCCTGATGATGCTTTGATAAGCGAAACCGGTTGGATGTGAATAGTAGAAAATTAAAAATATACGTGAAATGGAAGTACAAGTGAGTTTATTTGTAATACATAATTTAAAATGCAGTTTCACCAAGTGCCGACGATGGAAACTATCCAATTCCACAAATATTTGTATTATAGTTTATTTTAGTAGTTTTAGTTTAATCTTACTACCTATTATAATAAAATTTTAAGGAATCTGCTTTATATTTTACTAGCTGTTGCCAGCGACTTCGTCCGCGCGGACTTCGTTTACTCCGCACAGTAGTACCTCCCCCGTAGGTAATAGCGTGATAATATGTAGCCTACATGTTGACCCGTCCTGTTAGTAATATTCATGCAAAATTTTTGAGTTTACATCGGACATACATACAGATAAACATACAAACATACAAACATACAAACAGACAGACGGACGGACGGACGGACGGACGGACGGACGGACGGACGGACGGACGGACGGACGGACGGACGGACGGACGGACGGACTGACGGACGGACGGACGGACGGACGGACGGACGGACGGACGGACGGACGGACAGACAGACAGACAGACAGACATACAAACAGACAAAAATTCTAAAAACTGTATTTTTGGCTTCGATATCGATTTTAGATCACGCCCCAAGTATTCTTTTAAAAAAATATTCATGTATAGTTTTGACTTTCCTACGATTTTATTATATGTATAGATTATTTTCTTCTTAATTTTGTTTCATCATAGGTTTAATAAGATAACTGACGCGTTAGTCTGACATGTCTGCTATTTAGAAAGAACTTCGGGATCTAGTAATACCCGACGCGTTAGTCCGACACGTCTGCTATTTACAAAGTAGCTCCCTGAGCACCTAATGCGTCGGGTATTTAATGAATGTCTCATGAATGACGGAAAGTAATCTGATGACGTAACTCGGGTTTAGAGCGTACTCATTACTCACCCATGCAAATAGTTTGACGACTATTTCTGAACAAAAAATTTTACGGATTCGGATCAAATGCAGTGTATAATCGCTCAAAGAATTTCGTTGTATAATATTATACACAGACGTTATTTGAGATTGATATCTTTGAAGCAGCGTACATATTTGAATATCGAGTTTTAGGTGTATAAATGAAGCATTCGTTTTTATTCATTTGATGTTTGACTTTTTAATGTACTTGTTCTGACTTCGCCCTTACGGTATCTTCGAATGCCGTTCATTTTAAAATGCAGTACCTATAGCATAATCTTTTTAAGAATATAAATTTAATAAAAAACCGTCTATTAAAGAGCGTAAGTGCCTTTTTGCCTAAAACTGGAGTTTCATCAAATGCTGATAAGAAAAACAAACATAACCGAGTTAAAAGACTTTGTACTTCATGATATTTTTTCTATTTATTTTTATATTTTATTTAATAATAGGATAGCAAGCAAGCAAATAGTTATCCTGATGGAAAAGAATAACCATCGCTTATAGACACCCGGGACTTTAATAATACAGTGTCATCTGAGTGACGGAGTCGAAATGTCGCATAAATTTACAGGCTGCCTTACTTTTCAAACCAAAATGCTACTATTGCGACTATTGCGGCAGGAATTGGTACGAAAGCGGTGGTACCAAACCCAGTCGAGTCGTTGTAGAACTCTATCACCTAGTTTGCTATCACGATGGTTATGACACGTATTAGCCTTATCTGGCCTTTTAAAAAATGCCTAGCATAAAAGCAGTTCATATATCTATATTAATATTATAAATGCGAAAGTTTGGATGTTTGGATGGATGGATGGATGTTTGTTATTCAATCACGCAAAAACTCCTGAATGGATTTAAATAAAACTTGGCACACAGGTTGATGATGACCTGGAATAGCACATTGGCTACTTTTTATCCCGGAAAAATAAGATGATTCCGCGGGATTCACCAAAAACTTTTGTAATGCAGCGGGCTGCACGCGGCAGCTAGTTTTTCTTAAAGGGACCCGATCAATGGCATTAGCTGTCCCGTACTTTTTTCATATTTCACGAGAACTATTTATTTATCTAAGACTAGCTGTTACTCATAACTTTATTGGTGTGACACAAAATCATCACTTCATTTTTCTTAGTCAGGTAAAAAAATAGTATTTGTCACTCCTGGATAGTGTAATTTTCTAATGGTAAAAGAATTTTTAAGATTGGTTCAGCGGTTTTTGATTTTATTCGTTACATACATACTAACGTTTTCTCTTTATAATATTAGTATAATAATAAATAATATAAAAAATAAATATTCCTTGACAAATTACACGAATTGATCTAACCCATATCACAAGCAAATAATTTGCTTACTTTGAGAAGCAAGTTATTTGCTGGTGATATGGGTGTTAGTCAACGATATTAATACATAAAAATACATGCATAGATACCAAAATATATGCAATATACACCTAAACCCAGAAATATAAACATCTATGCTCATCACACAAACGTTTGTCCGTGTCGGGAATGGAACCCGAGCCCCGTCGATTGCGTATTCAAAGTTACTAATCACTCGACCAACGGGACGGTCAAAAATATACGTATAGAAGTATATAAAAAGTATAAGTATACGGTATAGATAAGAAATTATACACATCTTCAAGATTTCAATTAGAAGAAGGTCTACTTCTTGACGTTACTTCGTGCACCCGTCTCGTTGCAGCGTGATAAGAACTGGTAGAAACTAACAAACAATCTTCACTACTTTTAGCATTTATAAAGTTAATGTGATACTAAGATAAATTATTTTACAGTGTTTTTTCCAATAATAACGGAATTATTTTTCCCAACAATTTAGGTAAAAGATACAAAGTTACATTTTACGTAAATTCGACCTAAAAGTTATTAGTATAAAAACGTGTTTGATACTAAAAAGCTTTTTTTCTTTACCCAAGAATATTTCTTGATATTGTATAAGTTTTCTTCTAGCTATATTTTACATCAAGCCTTTGAAAGATGAAGGCGGGAAAATATTTCGGCTGGCTTATATTATTACAAAACATTTTTTCCCGTTTTATATTTAGATATAAAGGGTTTCAAAGAGGATTTTATGATATATTTTCAGAGAAACAGATTTTTATTTAAATACTAAGTAGTAACTTGGGCATTACTACGAAATAAATATTCTTTCAAATATGTTTGCCTTTACCTTACCTACACGCGCAACTGTAATTGTACCACTATGCCTATAACTTTTATGAAAATGAAAACAATAATTTGACAGAGTTTTAGTGCAATCGATGATAAATAAATATTGAATTGTATTGTTATCTGATGCACGGGAGTGGTAACACACAATTTGCCAGACTAGATCGGCTAGTAGTAGTCTCAGTAGTAGTAGTAGTAGTAGTCTCAGTAGCCAATCTGCTACTGCCAGTAGCAGATGGGTTTCTGACATTTTGGATTTTCGAGAAAAACCTCGAAAAACTTCAATAATACTTTTGCCTGACCTGGAGATTCAACCCGGGTTCTCATGATCTGAGCCGAATAAGCCACAGATTCTTTTGATGGAAATTTTATGTCGTAAGTTTTACAATTTTGCAAATCTCAACCTTTTTTAATTTGACTATATTATAAAGAAACGCAGAATTATGACTTAAATACACAATATGAGTAAAATAAAAAGAACTGGCTATTATTTGATTCGCTATTATTACAGAGTACACTACAAAGAAAAAAAATCTTGCGTTTTCAGAGAATGATAGCTGGTTATCACATAGGTTATTCTTCAATGTTCATCTGAATTAACACAGGAAAGTGTGGTGATTATTATTCTTAAAAAAGACTATTATCTTCAAAATAATTTGGTATTATAATTTTTGGGAAGTTTACTAATGGTCCCGGTTATCGCTAGAATTAGCTGATAATCGTTAACATGTGAGTAAATGCGGCGATGAGGATCACCACTTATCTCAACAATCGACAATCCGGTGATTCGCGGTGAACTGGAAAGTCTATAGACGTTCGGTTTACTCTGCCTACCCCGAAAGGAAACCAGGTGTGATGATACTTATTTTAAGTTAAAAATTATTGATGCAAGCGGCATCAAAAAATCTTAAATTAATCTCATGTTAAGCGTTTCACGATTTTATTTTCTGTAAGTAAAATGTTTTGTATAAGAATCTATACATTTTCAGACCTTAACAAAGAATGTTACCGTCTGCGTGGAATTAATGATCGAAAGACGAACAGGAAAATCTACGAGTTTTTGCAACCTAATTAACACTTTATTAGGTTTGATTGAAAGCATCTATTTATCATTTTGGTGTATAACCATAGGAACAACTTTTTTAAATATTGCTTTTATTGAGAATAACAACAGCATTTAAACAAACATATTATTAAATTTGTAATAAAATTAAAACTGTAACTGTAGTGATGCTCCCAAAAAAACCCGTTCCTTCGAGTTGGTCCGGACTCCTTTTGGAAAACAGACTTGCCGTTCTTTCAGGCAGTTCGTAAAAAGCGAAAAATTGGTTATGCGAGTCATTAACATCGTAGCAACTAGGCGGTAGGGTCTGGTACCACCGCCTTACCTATTCCTACCGCATTAGCGTCAGTGCTTGTTACTGTCAAAAGTTGAGAAAGTTGTGAAAAGTTATAATATATATCAAAACTAAACTAAAAATCATCTCACCAGGGTTTGGTACCAACTCCTTACTTTTTCGTGTTGTAATAATATTAATAAAACTGTTTTATGAAGTGTGTAAATGCGGGCGCATTTTACATTAGGTATGAATGAAAACTTTACATTAGTCTCGTAGAAAACCAATTTTTTAATGTTTTAATTTCTAAAACTATTGATTTATACATTAAACGAACTTAAAAAGATTGATTAATTACAAAAAAAGATAGTGCGTGTTTGAGTTAGATAAAGAAATAAAATATTAGGAAATAAATATTGCAAATGAGGTAGTTTAGATGTTTTTACAGCACAATCTGTAGAGATTATTACATTGTGAGGAAAGTATAAGTTTCCTTTCTCACTGGCATGCATGTCGATTGTAATTTGTGAGTCGTTTACATTGGCACGAAACTACAAATCATTTTTGTGGTTTCGTGTCATTATAACACAGGCATTTGCGGCTAGCCTACATGTTTTTATTTTTCTGAAATTTCTTAGTACTATAACAGTAGTAAACTTTCGATAAGTGTATTTATGTACTTAGTAAGTTTATAATTTTACACTTTACAGCGTCTGCATTGTCGGCAATATAATATTTATCAATTAATAGATTTGTACCGCTTCAGAAATATAATCTTTATTATTATTACTAGCTGTTGCCCACGACTTCGTTCGCGCGGACTTCGTTTACTCCGCACAGCACCTCCCCCGTAGGTGATAGCGTGATGATATGTAGCCTATATGTTGACCGGACCTATTAGTGATATTCATGCAAAATTTGAAGTAAATTCATACAGTACTTTTTGAGTTTATCCCGGACATACATACAGACAAACAGATAAACAGACAAACAGCTAAACAGACGAACAGACGAACAGATGAACAGATGAACAGATGAACAGATGAACAGATGAACAGATGAACAGATGAACAGATGAACAGATGAACAAAGAAACAGACAAAAATTCTAAAATCTATATTTTTGGCTTCGATATCGATTGTAGATCACGCCTCAAGTATTCTTTTAAAAAAAATATTCAATGTAAAGTTTTGACTTTCCTACGATTTTATTATATGTAAGGATAATGCGAAAGTTTGGATGTTTGGATGCATGAATGTTTGTTACTTAATCACGCAAAAACTGCAAGACGGATTTAAATGAAATTTCGCACACAGGTAGATGATGACTTGGAATAGCACATAGGATACTTTTTATCCCGGAGAAATTAGGTTATCCCGCGTGATTCGCCAAAAATTCTTATTATACTAGGCTACACGCTGCAACTAGTTATAATTTGTATCCAATCGGTTTCGCTTACACACAAGCTGAATTTTGACGTGAATACGTCTTTAAATTTGCATTAATAGTAGGGGACAGTTCCAGAAAACTGATGATAACAAAATTGGGGGATACAGTTTTGTGTTATAGCTACATAATTATCATCAACATCCAATTTGTAATTATATCGATGGATAGCGAAAGAATCAAAAACTTTTGAAGCTAAGTGCGGATTACGATGCAAAGCGGAGGATAAAGGGGAAGTGCCGCCATTTTTAGGTAATTACCTACGCTGCGTTACTGAATTCGCATACATATAGTATATCTTTTTACTGTAAGCAGTTATGACATTTAATTAAGTTTTGTTCGACAGATCTTTTTAAAAAAAAATTTTAAATGCTTATAGTAGATATTATACTCGTATATGGCATTTAAGTGGAAAAAAATAGAATATTTTTTTATTGGTCAATAAAATCTTTTAAATGCCAAATCAAGATAGAAGGGACGTATACCATCTAAACGGCACATTAAATAGCAATCTAATGATATAAATGAACCACTATATGAAAGAGTGAAGAAGGTGTCGTGTTCCGGTTTGGAGGGTAAGGTAGCCGGTAAACTTATGCATGTGGCATTAGACCTCGCCACAAGATAGCAACGCACCATTAACATCTTTGGTGTCTATAGGCGATGGTTGACTCTTTCCATCAGGAGACCCATCTGCTTGTTTGCTATCTTATGACATAAAAAAAGTCCCTAGAACGTTACTAGGTGGTAGAGTTCTGCATTGTCTCGCTCGGGTCTGGTACCACTGCCTTACCTATTCCTGCCGCAATAGCGTCAGTGCTTGTCACTGTCGTGTTCCGGTTTCGAGGATAAGGTAGCCGGTAAATTTATGCTTGTGCCATTAGACCTCGCCACAAGATAGCAACGTACCATTAACATCTTTGGTGTCTATAGGCGACGGTTGACTTTTTCCACCAAGAGACCCATTTGCTTCTTTGCTATCTTATGACATAAAAAAAGGAAAAAGACGAAGACGTTCGAATCGATCAACAACGGCAATTGCACGACGAATGATAAATTGGTAAACTGCGTGTTGGACCACGCGCAATGTAGGTTTCCAAAGTTGCCCATCACAATAAGGCGGACTAAAAAGAGGGCTTTTGTTACAATATTTTGTACAATAATATTGGGTTGAGAACATACCTAATGCAGGGTAGGACGGGCACCCTGACTTAAAACTGTGCTTTTAAGCAATCTCCCTAACACTCCATTGACTCTGTTCTCTACACACACTCTTCTTTTGACATCGGCGGTGTAACTTCTATCCCTGCTAAAATCACATCCAAGATACACAAACTCATCTGACTCTGACATCTGTCAAACTCATGCTGGAACAGGTTTTCCAGCACTACATCAAAGACCACAACTCTTACACCCGTTCTGGTTGCTCCTTTTTCAAATACTAGAACTTTAGGTTTCTTCGTATTCAGTTGTAAGCCCAAACTCTTACAATCATCATTCATAACTGTGACCAGTGTTTAAAGCTCAAATGGAGTTTAGTCTAAAAGTACAGCGCCATCTGCATAAATTTAGACAGTTTACCACCAGATCACTAATGCATATTCCCACATTCAATGAGTCTTTGGAGATTCAGATACAGGATAAACAGGCGAATTGACAACACCCAACCCTATCGGACGTCAATATTGACATCGAACCAGGGCAATATGTTGTCGTCTACTCAACATCTAGACGTACCATTATCAACCATACCATATTTTTCATACCAGGGACTAATGGTGACGATAAAAAAATACTTACTCCGGTGCTTGCATGATCGTGGGCATACCAGACCACAGAGCCATCTTTTCGCCGTGGAGATTAGTGGTTTGTCTACATTTACGCTTAGTATCTGTTACACATAAAATATCCAAGCATCGCTTATTCATTCCATCTATCAATTAGTGCATCTCATTTTACAATCAAACTTTTGTACTATGGTTTCATACTACGAATATTCAACCTATTTAACGTCCATGGCGAATACATCCACACCACAAGTTCATAGCCTTCAAATCTTCCTCCAAGTACATTTTATAAGTTGGTCGATTATTACTCAAACACATGTAAAGCCTTCTAAGGCGTAATAGTTTTCATTTTAATTTCATTATATTTACTAATATTGTGATTTTTTTCCTACCCCCGAAACCAGTCGTTAGGTGGCAGAGGGGAGAGGACCCTTGACCCTAGCAAAAATTAGCACTCTAAAGTCCAATGTTTCAGAAACAAGTCCCTTAATCGAGAAATTGTTTTTACAAACCGACAACATTTTTTAAAAACCTATTTAATGATGTCCTGTACCATGGTGTATACGAGGAAAAACAACATCCAAACTTTACATATAGAGGAGATAACGTAAAAAAAATGTTGCCGTGACTAATATGTGTATTCACGACAAATTACAGTTTTTAGTACTAATGATCTCTGAGCTAGACTGCGGACGTACGGACGGACGGACAGACGAACGGAAAGATGGACAGACGTAGCAAAACTATGAGGGTTCCTAGTTTTATTCGGAACTCTAAAAATTATACCGAAAAATATAATCCGTTACACAGACGTATTCACGTAAAACATATCCATGACACAGCCACAACCCGTTTTTTGTGAACAACTCTTCACAACGCGTTTTGACGAGTCGACTATCTTTTCTATCTTCGAAAAATCTCGTTTTTTTATCAATTTTCGGTGATGATTGATAATAGGTGGCAAAGTCCCCAACCGGGCACTTTTCCAATCCCGGGCAACGTTGTTTTTATAAAAAAAGAAGTTTCCAAATCCTTGGAATGATTTTATCAAAAAAATTGTTAACAAACGATTGAGGTCAAAGGTAACCAACATAAAAAAATACATTGTCGAATTAAAATGCTTTTCCTGTTTGATCGATAGGTAAGCCGGTTAAAAGGTTAAGGTTATGCTAGTACGTAATTTAATAATTCAATTAGCAGAGAATTTAATTCTTTAGCGCGGATAGAAAGAATTTTATGAATCTATACAAATAAATAAAATTGAAGTGTCTGTTGTAGTATTAAAATAACCGCTTTTTACTAAATGCGTATGGATGTATATGTCGCAGTGAAATTGTCAGTACCGTTAGATTATAATTTACCTAAGTGATATTATAATTTAGCTGCTAACCTAACCTAACCAAATTATAAAATCCCTAGGTAGATTATAATCTAACGGCTATTGACAATTTCACTGCGACATATACACGGTACATATAAAAAAATAACATTTTTTACAATTTTCGTCTGTCTGTCTGTTTGTTTCAGCTAATCTCTGGAAAATCTCGCGGGCGCAGCTAGTTAAAAATAAAAGAGAGGGCGAACAATGGAGATTAGGATTTAGGAATTAAAATCCTTTTCGGGAATTTTAGAACAAGTAACTGCCATAAATTATGCAGTGAATGGTGACGCTACCAGTTAAAGAGAACCAAAACGAAGAAATATAAAGATTAAGTATTTTACGAAAAAAAAAGTAGTATTTTTTCGTAAGGGCGTAGTGAAAATACAATTTTATAGCCATCATGTGATTTTGTTTGAAACGTAATTAGTCGGATTGTAATCTAGAGATGTAATAATTTTAGCGGGTAATTTTGCTCTGTACTAATATTGTCGTTTAAAGTTAGCAATCTTTTAGTTTATTTCAGTTCATGATTTTTCCTATTTAAGCTAGAAATTTTAAACAAAAATGCTTTTATTTGTAGGATATTTATTTTATTTATACTAATACGTACCCATAGTAATATACAAACGTAAAAAGTTATACATTTGTTATATATAAAAATTCCAGCTAAGCAATTTGTAGAAGGTGAGCAAATTCTAAATAATTAATTATCATTGTGTGTAAAAGTAGCATCACATCATCTATTTTACCCACTTGATATCATAATTCAGTGGATTATTACTATATATATTTTTATACCATAAAATAACAAAAATGTTTCGCACGTACTGTAAGCTTACTTGCTGTCAAATAAATCCCCTATTTATGTATTTGACAGCAAACAAGCTGAAAACCAGTGTTGAGGTTAACCAAGCTTCAACAAATACTGAGTTATTCCTTTCTAATGGACTCAAATTACCACTCACTATTACTATCACCGTGTTTTTTCCCCGTGTTGGTCTCGGGCTCCTTTGAAGAATAGGCCAACAGCCGTTCTGCCAGGCCGGTCGTAAAAGGCGACCAATTGGTTTTGCGAGTCACTACCATCGTGGCTACTAGGTGGTAGAGTTCTGCATTGTCTTGCCCAGGTCTGGTACCACCGCCTCACCTATTCCTGCCGCAATAACGTTAGTGCTTGCCATTGTCGTGTTCTGGTTTGTAGGGTAAGGTAGCCGGTAAACTTACGATTATGTGGTTTTAGACTTCGCCACAAGATAACAACGCACCATTAACACCTTTGGTGTCTATAGGTGATGGTTGACTCTTTCCATCAGGAGGCCCATCTGCTCGTTTGCTATCTTATAATATAAAAAAACACCTTTTGCTCTTTTTTTTAGATAAAAGTAGATTTATTAGCATACGCTTCGATTTGTTTCTTTTTTGTTTTGTACGGTAAATGTCCATTAAAAAATAATTTCTTAATTCTTATTCTTATTCTTAAAAACAAGCAGATGGCTCTCCTGATGGAAACTGAAACCATCGCTTATAGATGCCAAATATGTTAGTGGTGCGTTGCTATCCGTGTGGTTGTATGACAGTGCCTCATGAATAAGTCTCCGAACTGGAACAGTGACAAAAAACACTGACGCTATTGTGGCAGGAATAAGTGGGTGGTATCAGACCCGGACTAGCCGTACTAGTAGTTACGATGGTGTGTAATAGTAGTGATATGCTTAGCCAATCGAACGTTTTATCTACAAACTGCTTGGCAAAATGTAAGCTAGTCAGTTTTTAAAGGGGTTCGGACCAACACAGACCACCATAGATGGCTTTAGACCTTGCCACAAGATAGCAACGGACCATTAACACCTTTGGTGTCTATAGGCGATGGTTGACTCTTTCCATCAGGAGACCCATCCGCTTGTTTGCTATCTTATGATATATATATAAAAAACACGGGGTAATAATACATACAAATATTTACCTTCACGAAAAATCCCTTTTTATTTGTTCCGCATTTTGCATTTCCAATCGTAGGATCTGCTAAGTAACAAAATGACTACTTATTTGTTGAACAATCAATAACTGTAGCTTTTTAGTTGAAACTCTTGTTTCTGTTGGCAGCGCGAGTTAAACCACGTAATAAATTTTACACTGAATTATTAAATTAAAAGTACTTGCCACCCAAGTTTCTTTTCTTGGCGGAGTTTATTCGAGGATGTTGTGTTGACAAGTTCCGCGCGACAAAATTAATTCATTTTTACAAACTTGAAGCGCTCGCTTACTTTGATAACTCAAAGTTTTTACATTTTGAAGACTTTTATTTTAAAACGCAACTGAACTTATACGTTTACAAAGTATTATTTATGTTATCCTTTTATCTTTGTCACAGCTTGCTTGTTATGTTTTATCTCGTATATTATTTCTTTGAAATGTTTCCGTGTAAATGATTTATTTAATTCCAAGATTGTAAATAAGCAGATGATTGGATGGATAGTGGAAAGAGAAGAGAGAGATTTTAGCCATCGCTTGAATACACTAAAGAGGTTGTTGTTCATGTGGTAGGATAGAATGTCACATTTATGAGTTTAATGGATACCTTATCTTCTTATCTGGAACACGACAGCGACATACACCAATGCTATTGCGGTGGAAATAGATATGGCAGTGGTAGCAAAATCTAATTGAGACGTTGCACCACTTTACCTCTTCATAAGTAGTGATGTTGTGAGTGATACGTATTAGCATTAGTAAGAGACTCAATCAAAAATGGGACTAACAGAGAGGGGTGCACACCCAGGAGTGATATTTGATTAATCTTCTTTATTCGTCGTAAGATTTTTTCAAGGTCTCATCTTGGTTTATTACCAATGTGTAACCTTATCTCTTCCAGGCAGTATGTTAGCTAATGCATGTGGCTTTAAATTCTTATAGCATGACTAGTAACATGTATGTTATGTTATCTTCCAACAGAGTACGACAGCGACAAGCGCCGATGCTTAGCTAGCAATAGATTAAATAAGGAATAGGTTATATCAGAAAGTTACCATCGCTTTTAATATGTTAACATCAGAAGAACTGCTACACTATGATATGAGGAAAAATGTAAGTCTGAGTACACAGGTAGTCATTCAAAAACATCGAAAGAAAGTAATAGACACACACACAAGCTATCGTATTTATGATATACTATTTATTTATTTATTTAATACTTTATTGTACACAATAGAACAACACACAAAATTACAGCAAGCAGTATTTTTGAAAAGGTACAAAAGGTGAGCTTATCTCTAAAAAAGAGATCTCTTACAGCCAACCCGGTAAAGTGAAATACTTGACCATAAATATAAGTCAAAGTGTACAATATACTAAAAATATTTAAACACATCTATTAATGAAACCTAAAGTACTTCAGCAATATAAAGACAGGCACTTAAATTATTTACAGCGTTAGGTATCTATTAGAAATTAAAACAAAAAAAAAAATATAACTACTGTGAAACATTAAATGATATTAACCTCTCGAGATGAGTACGTGTTGCTCAAAAAAATAGGAACTCGTAAGATCCATTTAAAAATAAGAAAAAAAAAACAAATTACAAATTATATTAATGTGGAATAGACAAATAATGATTCCTTAGATTGCATTTAAAAAAATTTATAGATTGACTCATGCGAACTTGAAGTGGTAATGAATTCCAAAGCCTTATTGCCAGAATCGTAAAAGAGTTAGAGAAAAAACTGGAATTATGAGATGGAAAACGGAGAAGATTGCTGACATTAGTCCTACAAGTAGAATCAGGAGGGTGTAAATAGTTAAACGTATCAATAATCAGCGGGAGAAGAAGGGTTAAATAAAATGTTATAGAGTAAGCAAAGAATATGAGTGTTCCTACGCAAACGTATCGGAAACCACTTAAGTTGGGTTCTAAACTTGGATATATGGTCAAACTTTCGAAGACCAAAAATATAACGAATACAGGTGTTTTGTAGCCTTTCGAGCTTATCTACAAGCACTTCCGTAGCATCCATGAAACATGAATCAGCATAATCTATTATCGGTAAAATAAGCGTTTGCATCAAGGAAATTTTAGTTTTTAGGGGTAGAAAATTTTGGAGGCGCTTTAAAGAGTGAAGTGCGTAGTGTACTCTTTTACTGATCTGATTTATATGTAAACCCCAAGATAAATCTGCAGCTATAATAACCACTAGATACTAGTTGATCCATGCAGCTTTACCTATGACTAAATTAACGTGTCGTCGACATAGTTCTCATACAAACTTTTATCCTCTATTTAAGTCCCTTAGGGATCGATTTTTGAAAACCAACTTAGCCTATGTTTGACTCTGGATCGTCCACTATCTTTATATAAAATGTCATCAAAATCGGTTCAACTGTGTAGTCGAGACAGTTTAAAATACCGAATTTCGCATATAAAATATTAAAAATGTTATGAACTGCAAAAACCAATCATTAATTTTTTTTACGTATGATATATAAAATAAAATAAAATATATGAAAGAATATATGAAATGAAATAAAATATATGAAAGAATACATGAAATAAAATGAAACATATGAAATAAAATATAACACATGAAAGCGGCCAAAACGGGTTAAGAGTTGTGGTCGATGATGTAGTGCTGGAACAAGTGGATGAGTTTGTATATCTTGGATTTGCTTTTAACAGGATGGAAGATGAAGATGGAAGACAGATACCCTTAATGTGGAAAGAAGAGTGTTTGCAGGGAACTGAGTAAATGGAGCGTTAGGATGATTTCTTAAAAGCATCATTTTAAGTCAGGGTGCCCATCTTGTCCAGCATAATTATGTACTTAGCCCAACGCTTATATATGGAAGTGAGAATTGAGTATGTCAGAAAGGGCATGAAAGCAGAATAAACGTGGGTTCGTAATGTGGAAGTGAGAGAGAGGTTAAGCTTGAAAGTGTCAGTGTAAAGATAAGAAAGGGCATGCTCCATTAGTTCGGACATGTAGAAAGAATGGTAAATGAAAGGTTAACAAAACAGATATATAATGCGAATGTGGAAGGATGTAGGTACCGAGAAAGACCAAGACTGACGTACCATGATCAGATTGATCGAGTACTCTCCGAAGGTGGTGCTAAGAGTCTTCGCAACCGGCGTGTTTGTATGAAGAGAGTAATGAATGTGGAGGAAGCGAGATACGTCTGTAAGGATTGTGATGTATTGCACTCGGTTCGCTCTGCCTACTCCGTAATCTGGCGTGAAGATATGAATGTGATACGAATAACCCTTAATTATTTGTAATATTATCTATTGAGCTAAATTTCCAATTAAAACACTCATTCAGAATGTGGGGTTAAGAAACAATCTGCTTAAACATATGTCTCATGTTACTCTTGAGATGAGAAATGTACCTGAATGTAATTAGATTATTAATGTTATATAATATTGTAATTATTCAATGTTGCTTTGTCGTCTCCTACAGTCAATTATTCTAAGCCGGCGTTGAGTGTTTAATATGCCTAATGAAGGTGTTTATTATTAAAGCGGCAGTGTAATGACTGATTGATTAGAAGGTTTAATGTTCTATTTGCTTGCATTATTGCCATATGAGTAAGTAAGCTGTAAAATAGACAACATAAGGAGTATAAGTTAAATCATATATGTAGATTTGTACGAGAAGCTTAAACAGCTTAGTTATATTTATTTATGACTCGCTGCTATTGGTCACTTCGTTCACGTCATCCAAAACCTACATCCTAACTCATCATCAACTTTATCTACCCTTCCGAATTACACAGTTGTCAGCAAAGTATTACCAGACAACCCACATCATAATCATTCCGAGCCGCTACTCGAATTTATTCTCGTAAACACACAAATAAAATTTTAGTCAGGAAATTTTTCAGTGATCTGAGTAAATGCCCCTACGACAGATAATAAATAATAATGTCTGGGTGATCACTAAAATATTTTATTTGTTCAAATACATGTAAATTGCTTTATAACAACAGCCAATGAAGATTCATTTTCCTTGGTAATGAAATGTAATTTGTCGTTTTCTCAAACTATATTTTATGTTTTTGTACTCAACCGATAGTTCAAATCAAGCATAAATACTATTTGTAAAGTCGCATCTAGTTAATTTATGTCTATACACTAGTTATGATTCTTTGTTCTGTGTACGAGTCGACCCGATCGATTCAGGTGAATTATGTCATTTTGTTCTTACCCACATAAATTAACTTGATTAAATTATTCTTTAGTTATTGTAAAGTTATATGTATTTAATAATAGTATTACATATTATAAATAATCACGTATATACACGAACACAAATAATTAGTATAATTTGTGTTCGTCCAGTCATAGTTTTTTTATATCGTAAGATAGCAAACAAGCAATGAGACTCCTGATGGAAAGATGCAATGCTTTTGCATAGGGCAGTCAAACATAGGTAATCATTTTTTTCATAAAAATTTGAAGACAGAAGTTTGTCACACTATTAGAGTCGTTTCATTATTTACTGATGAAGTTATGCTAAAAAAACAAGGAGAATATGACATCTTTCTAAAATAAATCACAAGCTCAATATCAGTTTTTATTGTTATTCCTTAGTATAAATTTCACATATAAGGAAGTACAAACGACAAAACTTTTTCATTTTAGCGGTATAAATTATGGAGGCGGCATCTATCTACGGATTGTTAGGAAATGAACGGGATTTGTCAGTTACAAAAGCCTTTATTCAAATTAATCTCGACAGTCGGCTGTATGAAAAATCACGTCACACTTGAGATATTTATGTGAGTAACGTGCTATGGGGTGTAGAATGCGATTCTAGCTGCATCTAGTTAATAATTTCATATTTTAGCCTTTAGTAGTGACTTTATAAATGAACGGGCAGACATAAAAGGCAAACACTATCCTGCTTGATCGATTCTGAATTTTCTGAATTGCGTTCAATTCAAGAAGTAGAAAAAAAAATTCATTCATCCAAAAAATAAAGGAAATTGCTAAATTCGGTAAGATTTTTTTAGGAGGAGACGAATTACAAACACAAAACATCATTTTATATACAACTAGCAGTTACTCGCAAACTCGTTCACGTGATCAAATATCATTACTTTTCTTTCCTGAGACTGGAAAAAGTACCCTATGTGATTTCTAGATAATGTAAAAAGCGTGATTTTAATCACTAACTTCTTTTAGCGCGAAGTTAAAAATATTAAAATTGTTTAATATAAATCCTAACAGGTATAAAATTAAAAAAATATTTAAACTCGTAGCGGTATTTCATTATGTACATATTTAACGTGAATAAAATTTAGTTGCCTCATTAAATATTGCTTCTAGAACATTTTCTATTAAGTATTTTCGTTGTAGCAAATTTCCTAAAAATACGTAAGCTTTGTTAGGTGAAAACATAGTACTTTTGCCAACGGTGCCATGTGTGTGGATTCTTTACCCTCTTTGCAGTGCATACCTATGCTAACGAGATCTCTCCTTACTTCGCAATCTTAGCTTGTGGAGAAAATTCCTAAAGATGTAGTTATATAAAATATTTAGACATATTTTAGTCATTCGTAAGGTAGTAATATCAATGTCGAACATGGAAGGTTTTAAGACTTATTCATTACCATTTCACATTTTATGAGGTTTCTATTTATTTCCTTAAAGTGGAAAAGCAGCAAATAATAATACTAAAAATGCAGTACAAAATTATTTGGAATAAAGTCATATTGTCCTTGTTGCTTTTAAAGAGCTGATATTTGTATTTCTAAAATTTTTGGCTGTGTTGAATAATTTTATAAAATTATAAATCCCTGTGAGTTGATTTAAGTTCAAATCAAAAGTATGAATTTTGTTGCTACATTATTTCAATTTTTGAGGTGCAACTTTGGAAAGCGATCTTCAATTTTGATCTTCCGAAAGAAATTCGATATACTATTGAGCACTAAAAATGTCGTCTTGGTTTGACAATCGATTGATTAAAAAATTTAGAAAGTTCCCTTTTCTCAAAATTGTTCATTAATCGTTCATTTATCGTCGATAAGTTATAATTTCCGAACGAAGCGAACAATTTTTATCCGATATACAGCATTCGACGCAGTTTTTCAACGAGAAAAGCTAATTAGATTTTGAAATTAATCGGTATATCAGTCTAAAACTTGTTTTAAAATCCAAAGTAAGTTGTTAAAAATTAAACTATTTCTATATTTGAGAAGCTGTAACTTGGAACACTTTCTACATATTAGAATTTGTTAAATGTCATTCGATGTAGTTTTATGAGTATTAAAATTTTCGAAGCTATCTACATTTTTTTTGTTGGTAAGGTTGGAAAATGCTGTTATGAATTTTTTTCACAAATTTGAATGGTAATAAACCATCAAATCTTTACAATTTACAATCGTTTTAATAAAGATACAGCTGTAAATTTCTCGAGCTGCTTTACACTTGCTAAAATTAAAAAAAAGAACCCGCAATTAAAGAAGTCTGGAAGTTTAATAAAGGGAGCTTTCGTATTTAAATCCTCCATTTAACTTTGTCGCGGCTAACTCCAAGGATTAATGGAAAGACACTGAAAGTAGTCCTGACATTCTTAATCTTTTTAACCAGCTTTAGTTGCAAGCGACTTAAATTAAATCTTCCTTAACTAGCTGCGTTAAAAAATAGAAATGAAACTAGAAATTAGCATGCATATTAAACTTGCAGCTGTAATCTTGAAATTGTAATAAGCTACGTTGTGCTTAAGTAACTATAAAAAGATTAAAATATTTTTCTTCTGTGACGTAGATAGAGAAATTTTCTTATTAGTAGTATTATACAGATTATAAAGGATAGAATAAATAAAAAAGCGGAAAGGGGTTACAAAAATATAAGAATAATGTGTCTTCTAGTAAGACTTATAAAATTATTAGGGCTTTTAAAGCTTTTTTAATATATAATGTAGAATTTATATAAAGGTCCGTATCACTGACAATATAATTTTACCACTTGCCATTGTCATATTTTGTTGTAGATGACGTAATAATTGATAATTTTTTATTTGAGATTTAACAAATCATACCCGGTGATTAGATTTAATTTTCAAAGAAGTTTATTAACTCTCATTACCAGAAGAAACATTTTCCTTTTACTGCCATTTTTTTCTATATCATAAGATAGCAAACAAGCAGATATTCTGATGGAAATAGAATGTGTTCTATTTCCATCAGGATAGATATCTTGTTTGTCACCAGATGTCAATGGTGCATTGCTATCTGAGTGGCGGAATGACAATGCCTCATGCATAAATCTACCGGTTACATAACCCTCCAAACGGGAACGCGACGCGACGCGACAATAACAAGCATTGACGCTGCGGAAGGAATATGTAAGGCGGTGGTATAAAATACCCGGGCGAGACGTTGAAAAACTTTACCACCTAGTACATTTTCGTAGTTTTAAGTATGATTCACATTTACAATGTTTATTACTTTAAAAAAATCTGAAATATAAAGGTATAAAAGTATCACCTCTGAGGTCTGACGGTCCGGTGTCGGTGTTGACCACATGAAGTCGATTTCGGGGACGGGTAATTCAAAAATGTGTTATTTCAGTTTTCTGATTAAAAAAAACAGTGCCCGGGATTGGATAGTGCCCGGTTGCCGATAGGCTTGTCATCTATCACATTGTGGAACTAGCGGCCGGTTTCCGAAACGCAAGTTTGTTTTAACAAGCAATTAATCTCTGTTTAACATAATTTTTACAAGCAAATGATCTCTCAACCCGGTTTCGGAAACCGGCCGTAAATATCTTCGGCTAATCGTGGGTGCATTGGTTGTATCTTTTCCTACCTCTTCGGGGAGATATGGCCCTGAAAATCCTGATATATAAAGGTAATTTAAAAAATTAAACTGACTTCTATGTCATTCAATTATATCCGAATTATTCCCTATATTTAAATATCAGGTATATTTAAATCAAAAAAGTTCATCCCAGTGTGGGTTGTAGTTTCAGATAAATTCGTGGATAAAGATAAGAACAAATATACATATTTATCACAAGTGCTTGGAAGCCTAAATTTATTATCCTTTGAGTGTATATAATAAAGATCATCATACTCAAATATTATTCAATTCTAACAATATTACATACATACTGGTTAAACTTATGACCTCCTTTTTTCAAGTCGGTCAAAATAAATATTTTTTCGAAGAATTGAATAAAATAGACATTTTAAGCCAGATTTGGACAAATTAACGATTTTTGAGTTCCGCCGGGACCAATAACCGCACGTATTCGTCGAAGCAGAAAAGTGTCGCTATATTAATTATCATTCTGATTCGAATTGCTACTGTAAGAAATATATATTATGTAAGCATTTTATAACTGCAACAGAACAGCCTAATCCTCAGACAAGTGAGGCCATCAAATTACAGAAAAATAAAAAATAAAAGTTTTGTCCAGCAGCGTGATTTGGGTTTCTTTTGCAGCGGTGCCCGTTTATTTATTTAAGACATCAAGAAACATTTATTTCGCAAGACATCAGAGTACAGAGCGCCTACAAATTGAATCAGAGTGCAGACGTAGAAATAAAAACGAATGCCTTAACTATTTTGAGAGGTAAAATTTTTTCAGTAAAGTCAGAGATTTAAGGCCCATTCCTTTGCGGTATTTTTATTTAATTTTGTTTATGTTTTTGTATTTTATTATTAAAACAGCACCAGTCTCTCATAATACTTTTTTGTTTATTATGTATAGGTTGAATAATAATATATAACTTAAAATAACCTTATTATTTTGGTTATTAGGTATCAGAGCGCCAAACTTTACTCGTTTGTTGTTTTGTAGAGGGGACAAACAAGTAGAAGGTGCATCTGATGGTAAGTGATTACCACTGCCCAGGAAAATCCGTAATAACAGATGTATTGTAGTTACTTTGCCAGCCTTGTAAGAACGAATGAGCTCTTTTCTTGAAGGTCCCTAATCCGTATTCGTAAGGAAACACCCTTGCCGGTAATTGATTGGAAAGCCCCAATGATGCTCTAATAGGCGAAACTGATGGGCTTCAAACTGTGTAAACTAAAGTGATTATGAACTAAGTAAATTATTTTTATAAAGTAGAACAAGACGGAGTTCCCCAAGTGCCGACGATGGTTAATATAAATTATATTTTATAACGTTTATATTAATATTAATGAATATAAATAATTAAGAATTATTGCTATACAACTGTGAACAAATTTAACATAAATATGTGCTCTATCGAATACACTATTGGGAGTGCTCTGAGGAATTGTTCAATCCAATCTCACCAGTGGCATTTTGCAACCGAACTACTCGTCTCAGTGAAGGCTTCAAATATGTGCCATCTGAATACATCGTTAACATCTACCACTCAATTTTAGAATACATTTCTCGTACGCACACTTAATCTATGAAAAAACTCTACTAGTCCGGTTTTTTGGGGAACTATGCTTAGCTGATTTTAAGAGGCAGATAAATAGACAATTCAGAAGCCGGTGTCGCCTTGACAACAACTTATTATGTTGCAAATGTCCATGGGCAGTGCCCTCTTCTTAACATCAGGAGCTCTTGCTTGTGCACTAGCTGATTATATAAAAAAATACTTCCGTCCTGTTTAACTTGATACTCCTTTAAGCTACAGTCACAGTCTCAGATATATACCGGGTTCCTATAATCAACGATCCGTCATTCATAGCAGAATCCATTAGCAACCAATTTGATAATATACGAGGTTATTTGGACATTTGGTAATTTGATATTTCAATTCACCAAATTTCACTACGAAGTCTAGAAATTAAATAAAAATTAAAATATATTACATGGTCATATCAAATATATTAATTAATATAAAAAAAAAAACATTGAAACATCAACTGAATTTTATTCAACTGACATAAGTAACATTTTGACTTAAATAAATATTCTTGAATTGAATAAAAACTTTTTTCAGCTAATGCGCTAAAACTTTCATAAAATTTATTTAGCTTCGTCTCGTAGACATGTTACTACTTGAAACTATGAAACTAAAACGAGTCATTTTCTCATATAGGAACTGTGCAACAGTGAAAGAAACTCATGGTGTCCATAAGACACTTCTTAATTTTTGTAATTTAGAGCTGTTCAATTCCGAACCAGCGGAGCGCGTTATTTTTCATATTTACACCTTTCATTCAACTTTCCCCTTACCCTGATTTAAGATTGTGATTTGAAATTTCCTTTGCCTTATAATAAAAACAAATAAATACCTAATATAAATAAAAACAAATAAATACCTAATAAAATATTCACGGGACAAATCACACTTACTGATCTAACCCCAAAGTAAGCAAATTATTTGCTTGTATTACGGGTGTTAGTCAACGATACTAATACATAGAAATATATATATAAATACTATTACATACATAATAAACACCCAAACCCAGAAATACAAACATCTATGCTCATCACACAAATGCTTGTCCCCGTCGGAGATCGAACCCGAACCCCGTTGATTGCGTAGTCAGGGTCGCTAACCACACGACCAACGTGGCGGTCAAATAATAATGCTATGCGTTATATTAACCACCTTTAATCCGTATGGTGAAATAGTTATGCAAAATGCATAAGTTTACCGGCTACCTTACTCTCCAACTTGGAACACGACAGCAAAAAACCCGGTCGAGATGTTGCAGAACTCTACCATCTAGTTAGTAGTTACGATATTAGTGACACATTGTCCTTGTTGTCCTTGTTTTACCTTTTACGAGATTCTTGGCAGTAAGTTGATCTATTCTTCGAAAGAGACCGTAACAATAACGATAATTCACAAATTTCTATAGCAACAACAAAAACATATTTTACGCCAAATCCCTTTCGGGTTAGACAAAGAGAATTAAGCGCCATGACCCAAACAGACTTGCCTTGCTTCCTGCACATTCAAAACTTTCTTCATATACATGCCAGATTTGAAGACTCTTGAAACCAACTGCCAACAGCATCCGACCAATTTGATCATGATATGTCAACCTTGGTCTTCCCAGGTTTTACCTACATCCATCCAAAATAGTATTGTATATCTGTTTTGTTAATTGTTTATTTGCCATGCTTTCAACATGGCCGAACGAACGGAGCAAGCCCCTTCTCATTTTTACACCGATACTGTGTTTCAATATTAATCTCTCTCACCTTGGCATTACGAACGCGATCTTCTAGTGTTACACCACAGATTTTTCGTATCGCTTTCATTTCAACTGCGTATAAATCGCTATAGGTTATAAAAATAAGTAAAAGCTGTGATAAAAGTACCGATAACAGTCATTAACTATTTTTAAAAACAAACAAAGTAATAATACAAAAAGTGTGTCCAAATATGTTTTATTAAAAGCCTTTCAATGTCACCTGTTGTATTAATGGAATTGCTAGTGCCGATATTGCGGATTTGGAATATTGACTTAGGTTACGTTATTTGGACGAATTATTTGGTTTCTGAGACATTTTTGTTAGTAATGAACAAATTATACAAATTGATTCAATTCCAACATCCACCAATTAAGGATCAAAGTGGAATTTGTAAAGACGTCTAAAAGAGATTCGATAAGACGAATATTAAATTGACAGGCGATGAGAAATATACTAGATGTATACCGTAATGTTACTTTAAAATACAGTCACACGTTCAAATTATAATGAGCTAGTTAGCTAAATTTGAAAAATTTGCAATGATTTTTATGTTTTAAACTGTTTGTAATAATTTTTGTTCATTTTAATAATCTGTTTCAAGTGTGTAATATTATGCCTCAGCTGCAGTTGCATCTATCGTCACAAAGCTTCATGAAATGACAGGATAAATGCAGATGTGACAGGCTGTTATCGGCTATTTTCGAATACATTCCGGGTTGCGTGTGCCTTAGTGCGCAAATAACTTCGAAACGATAGACGCAAGTGCAGCCCCAGCATTAGATTAAGTTTCGAAAAACGGCATCACTAAGGCGTCAACTTCCTATTGGCTAAAGTTGTGAATGCAAAATGGCGGAAACAGAAGGCGGCAAGTTGACATGTGGTGAGGCTTGCGTTATGACTGATATGAGAGACCTCATTTTTGGTGAGAGATTGTGGTGAGCCATTGAACTGAAGAGAGGTATTAATTTATAGTCCGCAAGAATATCATTAAAGAAACTATAAAGTTTATGATGAATTCAAATTTTAGTAAAATATTTGACCTTATTATGTGTGTTATCCAACAACTTTTTTATTTTGATTAAAAAATATATTTCACATTTATATTAAAAATTTCGCGTTTTAAATTTAATTTATCGCGAAAACTCCCCGTGGTCATACATATATAGTATACACATATACATATATAGTATACATATGTAGTCTGTGGTTTGTATGAAACACGTACACACATAAGTTTTTGTGACGTAACACGTCCAGTTTTGCGTTTGCTGTCACGAGACTTATGGCTAACTAGCTATGCCCGCGACTTCATCCGCGTGGAAAAAAATCTGTAAATTAAAACCCGCATATCCCCGTCCCGTGGGATTGCCGAGATAAAAAAAACTATCCTTTGTCCTTTCTCGAGTCTCAAATTATATTTATACTAAATTTTATTCAAATCAATTCAGTGGTTCAGGCGTGAAGAAGAGACAGACAGACAGCATACAGACAGAGTTACATTCGCATTTATAATATTAGTATGGATTGCACCAACCTTGTCTTAACTTAAGACAATTTTTAGTGACATGCTGTCACATTTAAGACAAGAAGTGACAGCATACTATTTAGGACATTCCTAAGCTAAGTCAACGTTAGTGCAATTGGCCATTAATGTCTATTTTTACCGAAATTATTTCCTAAAAATGTTATTAATCCTTATCTTTAAAACATTTTTTAGTTAATTCCATATTATAATTAAAAATTGGAAATTACAATATATTCGATTTATTCTTAGTGGATACAAGCCGAGTGTATATACCTTAACTATGAAAAGCTCAAACAAATAGTGTTTAATAGTACAATAACTAAATATAATAATAATAATAAATATTCACGGGACAAATTACACTTATTGATCTAACCCCAAAGTAAGCAAATTATTTGCTTGTGTAATGGGTGTTAGTCAACGATACTAATACATAGAAATCATTGATATAAAAAACCTAGATGCACAGTCCCGAACAAAACTGACACTCAAAAGTGTCCCTAATTTCATTTAAGTAGTTATAGATATGGCAAAAACATATGTCTTTGCATATCCAACCTTAAGTGCAAGACATATAGTTGTTTTTACAAAGCAATGTACGAAAAGAAATAAAATTGACAGTGTCGCGACCGACGCGATTCTATTTGAAATGAGCGCACAATTTAAAATTGTGCATTCATTTTTGGAGGTCGTTTTTGACACACTGATTGTGTATCTTGGGTTTTAATATATCAATGATAGAAATACATGTATAAATATTCTTACATACATAATAAACACCCAACCGCGGAAATACAAACATTTATGCTCATCACACAAATGCTTGACCCCGTCGGGGATCGAACCCGAGCCCCGTTGATTGCGTAGTCAGGGTCGCTAACCACTCGACCAACGGGGTGGTCCTTCTCAAATAAATTGTAAAGGAAAAAATAAAAAATCGACTAGTTAATTTCAATCAGTTAGTCAATCTTGTACAAGATAGTATTTTTGATACCAAGCAATATATAGACGTTTATAATTATTTACATTACAAGGATCTTGTAAAATGCAGCAAAAATCACGGGTTTTGTGTAAGGCGCCTTGTTTAAGTTATATTACAATACGTGAAGGAAATACTTTGGCCCCTTTTTAAAACAATTGCGCAAACGGTGAAGTATGAAATTTGGCAAAGCTAAAGTTTCCATTGCAGAGGACCGCAGAAACATAACATGTAGGTCACACTATAAGTTTTGCGTAACTTAAAAAAAACATGTTTTAATCAAAATATTATGTATATTGCTTTTCAAAATGATTTCCTTTACATTTTAAACATTTTTTCATGCGATCGAACCATTTTTTTAAACAGGAGGACCACAGATCTGAAGGCATGTTTTCTACGTGCTGATTGAACGCTATCGCTGCCTCTTCGGAGTTGGTAAAAGTAAAACCTCTAATCAAATCTTTTATTTTGGGGAAAATACAGAAATCACAGGGTGCTAGGTCAAAGCTATGTGCAGAATGAGTGACGAGATGTACTTTTTCGGAAGCTAAAAATGACTTTGTTTTGTTGGCCGTGTGTAAGGAAGCGTTATCACGGTGTAGGAGAATGCGAATTTTGGGTCGTCTTTCGCGAACTTTTTCTAACAACCTGGGTAAACAAATGGTAGAATACCACTCGGCATTAACACTTTTTTGATCTTCAAGTGGAATTGTAGAGATGGGACCCGTAGCTGAGAAAAAAAAAGCAAACATTTTTTTAATAACGTTTCTCGCCTGTCTCACTTTTGTTGGCCTGTTCTCATTTTCAAACACTCATTTCACAAGATTGCTTTTTTTTCGGGTTCAAAACAATAAATCCACGTTTTGTCTCCTGTAAACAGCATTAGAATGTCTGTGGTCGTACTTCAGTAGCATCTGTGAGCACAATTCCACGCGAGCCCGCTTCTGCCCCGCTGTCAGTTCATGAGGGATCCAACGACAACAAAGATCTGAACTTTCAGTTCTTCGTGTAAAATTTTCTGAATTTGGTGTAATGGATGTATAGTGTCATCGTAGGTTAAGCCTATATATTGGATAATTTGCCCAATAAACTAGTAGTATATTCGCATCACCGGTTGTATTCATTTCACTCCCAGCTACAACCCTACATGGCGACCCTGCCTTGTATGGGCCGCGAGTGTCGAGTTAACGTCGCGCGAAGCTAGTGATCGATACCTGCAACCTACCTATTAAGACTTTAAAATGTAAAAAAAAAACTCGCTAAAAATGTAACGTCGTGGTTGTGTTATAAACTTTCAAAACTAACAAAAGCATTTTTAAAAATATATAAACGGGTCAAAAACAAAACCAGTTATTTTAAAAATTCAGAATAAAATTTATCAAACAAGAAAAAGAAAATGGAAAATATTTATAGTATCAATATTACATATCGCATATTTTATTATATGAGCATAATGAGCATAATGTTAATTGCAAATTCACAATATTCATCGACATGGTGCTACCCTAGCACTCCTAGTTGGCATTATCTACGTTTACCGAGGATGTCAGAAGGAGATGATGAGAATGGGATCGAGAGAGCAGCCTTCCGGCGGACGTTCCAGCTCCAGAGATGTCTTCAAGAAAGGGCTCCAGGTCACTTTGATGACCCCCTCCGTCACCAAAGTAAAGTGTAGCGAAGTGAAGTGTAGTGCAAGTGTATTACAAAAGTCCGCGATCGATACTATTAATACGTACTAGATACCTATCATTACACCTATTATTATATTATGATCCTGCCTCCCTTATATATGATGCCTTTATGTTATAATTGTAGTCGCTAGTAATACGTAAGATAGAAAATGGGTTAGAAAAAATTGTAAGTATAATAATAATAATAATAATTTTATTTCTATGATAGGGGTAAATACAAAGTTGGTTTTATATATAATTAATCTCCACTATCTGCCTTTTGGTGTTATGTCTGCCTTATGTTATAGTATAAAGAAACTATAACATAAAAACGTGCATTTACCTACAGCATTTTATCCATTATTTTTATTTAGTAGAAAAACACACTTTTACACTAATTAACAAATGTAGTTTATCTTCTAAGGATATAATTTTTTGTACAGAATATATTCATGACTAGGAAATGATACAACAATATTATTCAACTATGTACTGAGCCCGAAACTCAATCATTTTCACCTAATACCGTTGTAACTAAGCTTGAAGACATCTCGGGAAAAATTTTTTTAAAAATGGAAAAATTTGAAACGGCAGTTTCCTTACTACCAATTTATCGTATGGTGTCGAGATGTATTCGAGTTTACTTGAAAGTGCGAGCCAAAATCTTTTAATTCATTTTGTTTTAAAAACTCGCTTATTCGAGTCTGCCAAATTGCGCATGTATGTATCCTATATTTCAGTTGAAAATCTTATTCAGGACATGCGCGAACATTTGATATAAAAAAGTCGTTTACATCCCTTCATTCTCAATTAATTAAATGTTGTCAAAATAGAAAAAACAATAGAAAATTTCGGATGCGAACTAGAAAAAATATTCCCGATTTAACAATATCTCAGGCAGACGGAAATTCAAAAAATGACGAGATTTTATTTCTATTAAACGAAAAATTAGCGATTAAAAGATTTTGTGATGGGCTCACAGATAACAGGTTAGGAACTATCATAGCAGCATGAAATTATAGTTCGCTTAAGAACGCCATCCAAGCTGCGAAGGACGAGGAGTTAGCTGGATTACCGTCAACATCAGCGCAGTCTAGCGTGATGTACTACCAGCGAGGTGGTTCTAGGCGACGTCCAGGAGGTAAGTCTAACAACATGTTGCGCAGACCAACTTATCCTCTCTCGTCAACTCAGAAACACGTTCCTAGTGAACAAAGGTATGAACACGGTAGTCACGTTCATAAGAGCAGAAGTGCCTATGCAAAG
The DNA here is from genome assembly GCA_036924255.1 of Apodemia mormo. Lineage (NCBI taxonomy): Eukaryota > Metazoa > Arthropoda > Insecta > Lepidoptera > Riodinidae > Apodemia > Apodemia mormo. The sequence goes on from JAUPFN010000011.1 coordinate 27,587,278, forward strand.
ACGGCAGGTAAATTGTCCTCCAGATGTAGGTCAGGTCGTCAATATTTCTGGGAAACCAATTGCGGAATAAACAGGTAAATATGTTAAATAGGCAAGAAAAAATTGAAGACCACCCAGGCAATGATAAGTTTTTCGTGATGAATAATAGTGAGTATATCTGTTCTCTAAAATGTATAAACAAGGTCCATCTATGGATTGGCAAACAAAAACACAGTTGGCTAATCGATTCTGGCGCATTAATATCAGCGATCTGTTACGTATCAGATTAAATGTTTACACATTCCGTTACATATAGAGAAGCTGACAGTAAGTGGGATACCTAGGTGGAAAGTTGATATCTATAGGTTTTGTTTATCTAAATGTACACTCTAATGGCAAGATATTTAGTCACAAATTTTATGTTTTTGATTCGTTGCCATGTAAAACTGATGGAATTTTAGGCCATGATTTTTTTAAAAAACTTATAACGCTAAGTTAGATTTTGAGCTAGCTAGCTAGCTAAATACATCGCATTTATTTAATAAAGACGGTTGTAATACATGTTTGCAATTTGAATCGTCGCAGTCGGGTAAATCCGAGAATTATTCATACTTATGTATTCCAGCTAGGGTTGAATCGATTTTTTATGTGGAAACTAATATAAAACACGACTTTTTAATAAAAACACAGAAACTTTGTTAAGGTGTGTTCTTAGCAAGTACATTGGTACAACCATGCGATGGTAAGGTGCCAATAAAAATTTTGAATACAGGTTAATCTAACTTAAAACTAGCCCAAATTCTTTTTTAAGAATGATGACCATTGCCATGTCAGGCCTCAATTATGAGCAGTGTTTAGTGTACTAAGATGATCTTATTTGTTTTGGTCGAAATTTAGCTCAGCATAATCAAAATTTATTAGATATTTTTCAATAGATTAAGAAAAGTTAACTTTAGGCTAAACCCGATTAAGTGTAAATTTTTACAAAAGGAAATTATATATTTAGGTTACGTTGTCTCGGAAAAGGGCGTATTTCCAGACCCAGATAAAAATAAAGTATTGCTACAATATCCCATCCCCAAAAACAATAACGAAGTAAAAAGATTTGTTGCATCTGCAACCTGCAACTACCGAAAATTTATCGATAGATTTACCGAAATTGCTTCTCCTTTATATAACCTATTGGAAAAAAAATATTATTTTCGAATGGTCAAACGAATGCGAAAATGCATTTCACATTTTAAAACAATCGTTAGCGAGTCCGCCTGTGTTCCAATATCTAGACTTTTCCCCTAATAATGAATTTGTCCTTCAGAGGGATGCATCAAATAAATGCATCGCTGCGATTTTATGCAACGGAGACGGTCGTCCTGTTGCCTATGCGAGTCGAAGTTTAAACAAGTCCGAAATTAATTATCCTACGATAGATAAAGAACTGCTAGCTATTGTGTGGGGTGTCAAATATTTCCATCCATAACTTTTTGGCAGAAAGTTTAAAATACACACCGATCACCGCCCACTTGTATAGTTATTTAGCATGCGCGATCCTTCTAGTAGACTTCTAAAATTTCGTTTATGCCTAGAGGAATATAATTATACCGTAGAGTATATAAGACGACAGTGTAATTCCGCAGCCGACGCGTTGTCTCGAATAGCTATTACGTCAAATGAGCTGAATAGTCTCAGTAAAAATATTATGAATGTATTGACAAGAGCGCAGACAAAAAAACAACAAGTACATAATAATCCGTCAGGAATTTCGGTGGATAATACAGCTAATAACTTGAGGACTGATCACCCAACGGTTGTAGAGGTACTTAAAAAACCGAAAAACTTGGTCGAATTATTTAGTACGAATAATAAATATATAGCCATGTTACGAAAGAAAAATCTTATTTTTTATTACGGTAATTATTTCGTGTACGTCCCTTCTGATTGTATTATATACTGTAGCCTTTATTCTCGATCATTACCTACGCGAGACGTGTTAGTGAGAGATTTAGGTTTACTCTGTCAAAAGTTTGACATAAAAGAAATATGCATCGTAAAAAAAATAATAAATATAATTATTTAATAACTGAGCTCACAAAAGTATTAAGATTCACTAAGAGTAATTATTGGTCCGGACCAGCGACGCTGCCGCGTTTGTGTATAGTTAAGGGCGTACAAAGAGTAAACGACAGAGATGACAGACGTGTCATCCTAAACGACTATCACTTATTACCTACAAGTGCCCACGCGTGTATTAAGCGAATGGCTAATAATATTAAGAAATTTATTTTTTTGGCCTTCTTTGTATAATGACATCGAAGACTTTGTGTCCAAATGTAAAAAATGTCAAACACAAAAATACTCTTAAAGACGAAACAACCTATGGAGATTATAACGACACGAGTTAGTCTTTGGTAAAGTCTGCAACTTACCAAGTAATTTGAGTAATGTTGTCGAACCATTGTATAATTACGATAGCTATCCATCTGAACTAAAGTATAGATTAGTCAGAGAGATGCCAGACAATATTTATATCAAAGTAAGTTGTTAAGGAAAATTAACTACGATCAATGTATTAATCCCGTATATTATAATCAGGGAGATCGTTTATTGATAAGAAATATAGTAAATGATAAGACACAACCTATATATTTAGGTCCATATTTAGTTGTTGAAGATTTAGGTGTCAATGTTAAAATTAGAATAAGAAGAAAAATAGAAATAGTTCATAAAAATAGAACAAAATTATTTATAGAGTGATAACTGATAAAACCTATATACTTGTAATAGTATTATTTACTATAATAATGATTATTTTATATTGTTATTTTACACTCATTATTTTTTTTTCTACATATATAAACATAATATATAACTAGGTAATCGTTAAAAATATTTACACTACTATTATATAATTTTGTTTCATGTCTTTAAAATTAGCATACAAAAAATGTGATTATAAAAAAAAAACAATAAAGTAATGAATTGTTTTTTTTTTTTCAAATTTCCGCGGAGGTGTAATGGATGTATAGTGTCATCGTAGGTTAAGCCTATATATTGGATAATTTGCCCAATAAACTAGTAGTATATTCGCATCACCGGTTGTATTCATTTCACTCCCAGCTACAACCCTACATTGGCTCATACCAATCCTCAATAGGCCTCAAATTGTCTCATAGGTAATCCGCGGGTTTTCTTCAATTGAGCGCTTAACAGTAGCCACATTATTTTCATTGACGGGAGTTGAAGGTTGCCCTTCACGAAATTCGTCATGTAAAAAAACTCAACCTCTCTCAAATTCAGCAAATCATCGCCTCACGGTGCTCAAATAAGGTGCTTCTCTCCCAAAAGCATTTTGAAGACGAGCGGCACAGTCTTGTGGAGAAAGAGAACTTTTAAAATCATAAAAAATCATCGCTCTAAAATCTTTTCGAGTTAATTCCATTTTCGTTGCGTACGTAGAACTTTGATATGTGATAAAAAAAACAATTGACAAATCATTTCCCGCCAATTGTTTTTTTTATTTCTAAGAAGGTTGCAACGTTTTAAAAATACAGCATTCGAAATTTAAATAGTTCCGATTAGCTAGAAGTGCAAAACTTTTAGTGTGCCCCATGTATCTATAAAAATAAATAAAATTGGAGTGTCTGTTTGTAAATTTAAAATAACCGCTTTTTACTAAATGCATATGCATACAATGGATACATATACCAATCTATACAAATAAATAAAATTGGAGTGTCTGTTTGTAATTTTAAAATAATCGCTTTTTAATAAATGCATATGGATGTACATGGGGCACATAAAAGTTCTAGCTTATGTGAAAATCTGTCAAGTAGACGGACTGCCAGCGGAATAATACTCACAGGACAAAATTCTTTGGCCCATTTGGGTACCAACAATAGACAAAACTTTCATACTGTGCAGAGTAAACAATATTCTATGCATAAAATTAAAGTATTGTAAGGAGATATTTTTATAATTGCAGAAGCGCTTATCTCGATAATCCCTAAATTTTAATTATAGAGAAATTACGAATAGTGTTCCACAGTATATATTTTTGTGATAAACAACTTTTTCCAAAAATAAACCTCATTTCAATATAGAAGTTGTTATGTCGACGAAAATTATTCTAGCGAAAATAAAGTTACGGGTAGGTTTATCTTATATTAGAAATTTTCTGCGGCTTCCCCTCGCTTGGTAAGTGATTTAGATGAGCGTTTGCATTTTACATAACTTTCAATTTATCATTGTTCAATATTTATCAATTTATGATTAGCTTAGAGATATATGTGGTCACATATATTTATCGAATACCTTTAAACGAGCAATTCTTGTATATATATATATATATATATATATATATATATATATATATATATATATATATATATATATATATATATATATATATATATATATATATATATATATATATATATATATATATATATATATATATATATATATATATATATATATATATATATATATATATATATATATATATATATATATATATATATATATATATATATATATATAATCGGAATCTCGGAATTGGCTTCAACGATTTTCATGAAAGTTAGTATATAGGGGGTTTCGGGGGCAATAAATCGATCTAGCTAGGAATCATTTTTAGAAAATGTCATTTTATTCGTATTTTGTCGATAATCAACTTAAAAGTCCCAATTAAAACTGAAAAATATGACTCTTCCTGACATCTATTGGCGAATAATAATACTATTTTTTGTATTGTAAGTTATTCTAACAGATGGCGTTGTTAAGTAACACGAAGTCAATGAGTGTTTGCTTTGAGGTTAGACTAAGAAAATCAATTGTTTATCTGATGCGAAAAACCGAGCAAAGCTCGGTCAACCAGATATTGTGTCATAATATATCTACGTAGTTTCTATGTATCATATATCTACGTAACTTTAGTAAATCGATCTTGTATGTTTTTAAGTGCTATTAATAAAACTTTCAGAGCATTCGCCTACCACGTAGCAATACAAGAAAATGAACGAGACAGAATGAGCGCCGACTTAATAAAACATAAGTTTATTGTGATTGTACTAAGTATATACATACATAATTGTATAACATAATTCAATGTTTATCTGTAAACAGCCAAATGAATGGCTCTTAAACCATAGCACTTGAAAATATTTGGGAAACAAGACGCACCCTATTATCGTCATTCTAATGCAAACGAAGTGCGGCGGACAGCTATAAATAAATCAAGTTGAAGATTTTCTGAAACATTGTTTTATTATCTGAGAAATTATTAAGAGAAATTATAAGATTTAAGACAAACAATAGCGAAGTTATTGTTGCAATTTGTCATCGTTTACAAAAGACCTTGATGAATAGGGTCGAGTTTGCTTGGTTATTATTGGCAATAATTAGAATTTTGTATTGTGTTTTTATATTATAAATTGTATTCTACGAGACTTTGGTATGGTGTTATGTGCATAACAATGCAAAAGCAAAGTAATATTTAGAATCATCCTTGCCAATATTTTGAGTTGAGATTTGATTTGTAGTTTTTAAGTAATATTTTGATCACATCGAAGTAGTTTTCGTGATAAAAGTGATCGAAGTGAATCAATTAATAATTAAATTTATTATAGTATCTGAAGGCATACGAGCAAGTGGGCTATCTGTTTGAAAGCAACAAAAAAGGGTAGTTGCCAATGCGATGCCGGCTTCTGAATATTTCGCTGAACCATCTTTTAAAATATCATATATAAAAGCTACTCAAAAAACCGTGTGAGGTAAGCTGTATCAAAGTTTCGCTGTTCGTATTAACAAGGTACGAGTAAATTGAACAGTTGTGGATGATCAATGGTATGATTGGAATATCTCTACGGCGTATTGTGCGATGATGGAATGTGTATGACGGCACCAAATTAAATAGCTTATCAGAATTCTCCTCATTATACTGTCGGTAGAACACACACAGAGATTCGATGTCTCTCCAGAGACTAACGGTGCAAACCGTTGGTAAAAGTAGGATTGTCGACAAGTGGGTCTTGATGCCACATGCATAAATTTAGCGGCTACCTAACCCTTCAGACCAGAACATGACAGTGACATTGAAGCTATTGCAGTAGGAATTGATAAGGCGGTGATACCAGTCCAGAGTGAGACAATGCAGAATTCTACCATCTAATAGTCACGATGGTAGTGATTCGCATAGCCAAACGTTTGCTTCTTACAAACACACAGACAGATGATCTATTTTTCAAAGGGAGTCCGGACCAACACGAGGTTTAAACAAAGAAAAAATTTGACACGATTGGATTAGGTTCTTTTATATAGATTTGTTGTTAACTCACTAAAAACAAAATTATATAATATAATTGAGATAATTCCCCAACGATATTAATTTAACGTCGTACAAAGTAATATGTGGACCGCTTTTAGGTTAATGACTATCTCACGGTGTTACAAACAGCTGTCACGTTAATGTTGTTTGATTTATTATGATTAAGTAGTAAAGAAAAACATCTGCACCAGTAAAATGTGATTAACTATTGCAGCTTATAATTGAGGTAGAATATAATTTCTTAACAATTCGGGAACGCCTATTTATAAACATGTGCCAAATGAAATTGCAACTTGTTGCGCTTTAATTCTTTCTAGCCATCGCCATCGCGTCGCCTTGTGGTCGAAATTTGACCATATACTAAATAATAAAATCTCTTTTAAGTTTATCAACGGACTTTAGCCGTAAAGAAAATAATATACTTGTGTGTTTATTATCAGGTCTGTCAAATGAATATACCTAGTATGGTTGATATTTATTACGTTAATTTAATGTATTTTTAATGGCTATATTTAAAATCATTAGGTTTCTCCTCAGCAATGTAAACTTTAAATGTGGCAAAATTCATACTTCACCGTTGCCATTTTTATACAAATTATCAATGAATTAGTGACATTTTAGAAATTATGAATAAAATAACTGTATTTTTCTTTATGTTTTGTTAAAATATTTGTAGTTGTTAGTTTTTAATATTATATGTGCAGCATGCCCGCTGCTTATATCTTGTGATTTCTATAACAACCGGTAGGTATTGCTGGTTTTGCTGAAAGAAATCTCTCACTGAGATAAGATAAGGAATAATAAAAGGATAATACATAATTTAGTTGTGGCTTAGAGTTTCGGAAAAAAAAACTGAATTTGTCTGCTACAGGTTTGTTGAAAGCCTTATCAAATACTAGCCGACCCATAGAACATATTTAAAACGTCAAATATTTATATCTGTAGGAACAGTTTCTATAGTGAAACAAAAGTATTGTATTTATTATTTTCTTTAGAGTTTTTTCATTTTTATCTCCATAAAAACCTACCAATTGAACTCCAACAAATATTTCAAAACAGAAATTAGTCCAATTGGATCTCGAGTTTTGCGCTTAGCAACACATTTAGAGATGTCAAGTTTGTATGTTTCTTTACAATAAAACGAGCATCATGGTTTCAACCACGTACAAAGTGTATTTTTACTTTCCGCTACGTAGGTATATAGATAAGGAAGTTATTGATTTTGCCCCGATTTTCTAAAATTGAATATTCACTAGATCTCCATATTTTGAGGTCCTAGGAACCTTTCCTATTTTCCTATTTTTGCGGTGATGTCAGTATGTATGTACGTATGTATGTATGTATGTATGTATGTATGTATGTATGTATGTATGTATGTATGTATGTATGTGTGTGTGTGTGTGTGTATGTGTGTATGTAAACATCTCATAACTTTTGACCGGCTTGACCGATCGAAACGCGGTTGATGGCATTCGATTGGACTCCACTCAACTTACTAAGTCGGCTCCGGAGACTCTGAAAACTTCAAAAAAAATTTGGGCGAAACAGTATTTTTTTGATATAATTTTAATATTAATGTACCAATTGGATACAAAATCTAATCAGCTCTATTCCTCAAAAAACTACATCTACACACATACACAAATTTTATTAAAATCTGTTTATCCGTTTGGGAGTAAACGTTGACGAAAAATTTAGGAAAAAGTGTTTTTTCGACATAACTTCGAAATTTTTCAACCAATCATTTTTCGGTATTCTACGATATTTTAGTACTTAAAAAAACTACTTCGAATGCTGTTTCAAAAATCAAAATCAAATCTAAGTTTCAAATATTAAAATAACGTTGTTGTTAGCAAACTTACGTAATATTTTTGAAATAGCTTTCAGGCGAATACACCGACAGACTTCAAAATCTTTTCAGCATTTCTCCTTAAAAACCTCCGTCAAATGCAAAGGCATTTAATTGGACCAAAATCGGTCAATTTGTTTGGGATTTATGAATTTTTGAAAAAATATTTTTTAACATTGCTTAGAAAATTTTCAACCCATCGATTATGTAGCTAAAGCAATATTTAAAATCTCAAAAATTGTGTTAAATGGCATTAGAAACATCAAAATCGATCATTATTTCCAAAATATACAGCTTTTTAAAAAAACAATACGCTTTCATTTTTAACAAAATAGATGTTTGAATTGAAAAAATCTATGCTTATAATTTTTATTCCTTTGAGCTTAGAATGCCTCAATTTAGCGGAAAGATTCAGGGATGGCCTGCAGGGCCTACCGTTTACAGTTTTTTTAGATCTAATGATCTGATGGAATCTAGAAATCATAGACTAATAAAGTGATGACGACATCTAAAGTAGATTACCTAAGTAATTGCGACAAGCTGCACTTATTTCAATTGGAGTCTTCTTTATTAATTGCTCAATTTTTATTTAAACAAAACTTGTTGCATCTTAATAACGCAAGATGAAGTAGTAACTCTCCACCGCAAGTTTGCCATTATTTTATTGCATTGCCATTGCTAAATATTATTTTCTTTTTTTATATTAAAGGATAATACAAAAATGATACAATGAGAAACCATAGCCTAAAGACACCAAGAAAGTTAATGGCGTATTGCTATTCGTGTGGCGGCAAGTTAATAATATATGTATAAGCTTACTAGCTAATTTACCTCAAATCTAAACGCGACAGTAACAAGCACTGACGCTGTTGCGGCAGGAATAGGTAAAGCAGTGGTTTCAGACCTGGGCAAGCTGTTGCAGAACTCTACCCTCTATTAGTCACTCACAATGTTAGAGACAAGTTTGACTAATCTTCCGCCTTTTTGAAACTGCCTGGCAGAATAGCAGATATTCTATTTCTTACAGGGGTCCCGGACTAACACGGGAACGCCTTAATCCTTCAGATCAACGGCATAATGTATAAAAAAACGTGTAAGCACCCTAAAAATTTCTATTCAATTGAAGCATTTAATATAATTGATAGGGTATCGCATTGATATGTTACGTCAATAAGGCATCAGTAGTATACAGATCAAAGATAAGTACTTTAACTATCGTGAAATAAATATACCTACGTGTTTAAAAAACGTTTCTCTTAATTTTTCGATTTCGGTTTGCTAACTTTATTTTATTCACGTCTTCAAATAACTTAGTTACATGTTATAAAGACAATGTTCCTTTACGTAACAGTGTCTATAAAAATGTATTGAATAATTGGGTCATCGCATGTAACAAACAGTAATAACAGCGATAAAAATAAAGCAAAGCAGCTTTTGTACACAATCCCATGAATCGAAGCTTATTTTTCACCGTTCGTCTAACGTGGCCGAGCTTAGATAAAGTTCTTTTGTTTTCCAGCTCAACTTTGCCAAGTTATGGTGCCCCCGGAAAAATGCATTGCAAAACAATAGCCTTGTTGACACAGTGTAAATTTCCAATCAATAAAATACTAATTCTCGGTGTAAAAATTATGTAATATAAATCTTTCTGTGATTTCGCTTATAAAGAAAATACATGTATGCTTCCAAGTGTAATATTAAAAACATATTTTGTATTACTTTTTAAGCTAAGAGTATTTTATTTAACGATGCACTGAAATTACATCTTATAAAATTACCAAGACATATCAATGTAATTAAAAGTTATAAATTCTGAAACAAATTTAAAATATTGTAAACATTTGAAAAATTTTTGATAGCTTTAATAGGAAAATTAGTTAAAATACAAAAGATGACCAAAGCTGGTACACTATGTAGATACATAAGGGAGTTAAAAGTTGAATGGTATGAAATGAAAAAGTTGGTGACTGGTGTCCCCTATCTAAAATGGATGAAGTTATGAAAGGCCACATCCTTATCGAGAGGCAAGCCATGAAAATGAAATGAAAACCTTACTTCGTATATTTTTAGAACGTTTTTTTCCCGTATTTGACGCATATTTAACAGATAATGTAAATGTAAATTCTTTTTGACACATCTTTATTTTTACAAAGTTACTTTAAAATATAACTTTATATACCCAATCATCCAACATAATAGGGCACGTTGCTATCTTTATAGCGCAATATAATGTCACATGCATTTTTTAAAGTCTTTAGATAGCAAACAAGTAGGTGGTTCTCCTGATGGAAAGAGTAATAACTGCCTATAGACATCAAAGGTGTTAATGGTGCTTTGCTATCTATATGGCAGGATGACAATGCTATATTCAAAAATCTATCATATACCTTACCCTCCGAACCGGAATACGACAATGACAAGCTTTGACGTTATTGCGACAGGAATATAGGTAGACGGTGGTATCATATACCCGGGTGAGAAGGTGAGGTACTCCACCACCTAGTATGCTTGATGTTAGTTAAATGTATAATCAATTGTTTGCCTCTTACGAACTGTCTGTCAGAACTGAGAACTGTCAGGCAGATGGTCTACTCTTCAAAAGGGGCCTGGACCAACACGGGAAGCAAACATTTCCAACTAGCTTACCCACCCACCAAAAGTGCACGAAAAATTCAAGCGAGACATTTTGGAACTCTGCCACATAGTAATGCAATAATATTTCTTTGTACCAATGCATTTGTTATAATTACCGTTTCTTAACTGTTTTGGAGGCAGTATACTATCCACCGACAACATGTTCTTACAACGAAAATAATTTATAATTAGTTAAATATATATAAGTATATATTTATATAATTTCTATATATATTATATATAGAAATTATTATATATAATATAATAATTTCTCGGAATAAAAAGAATATCACTCTTAGTTACATTGTTTCGAAAATCATTGTCTAAAAACAAAGAACACACAAATACTAATGCTGTGGCCGCACTTGCGTCTATCATCAAAAAGCTTCGCACATTGACACGATACATACGGGTGCGACCGGGTATTATCGGCTTATCGTTGTAAGCGTTCGGATTGTGTGTGTGCCTTATTGCGCGGTTAGCGATACGTCAAAGGATAGCGCGTTAACTAGACTAGCATCATTCATTTCAGCCGTTGTTTTCGATCAATTCAGACGTATGCGGGTGGTTGTGTAAAATTGAGTGGAACCATGAAATGGTGCTGGAATTCCTTCATAATTATGACACCTATGACCCAAAAAATGGAATTCATCGAAAACAAAAAACATTTTAGTAATTAATTGTTAGCATACATGTAGAAAATGAAAATGATTTCAGCCATCTTGGATTATTTCAGGATATTTCGTGCAAAATATCGTTGCCGCTAATATGACCACAGATTTCACCGCGATAATTTTTTATTGTGAAAACCTTTAAAGCTTCGGCGCATAATACTTAGGGGCGATTGACGCAAGTGTGGCCCCATATAATAGACACGGTATTGGGCGATGGATTTTTTACCGCTCATATAAGCAATGCTTCTAAACGTTAATCGCGTGTAGATATATTATATAGTGAAAAAATAGAAATATGCGATGTTGTGTTATTTTATCGTGACAGATAAAAAGCTAATGTTAAAAAAATCCCTTGGAGTGATATTATTTCATCGGTAGGTACTACAAAACTACATTTTTGTATGCAAATGTAAACTACACCCTGTTAACCATAGAAATTGACTTGAAAGGCGTATCTAGTTTTTGTTCACAGTCTAAAAATACTATTGCTAAGGCGCTGTATCAATTAAGTGGATATCGTTTCTGGTACTCTATATGGCTTTGAAATGAGTACTACATATATATATTAACAAACGAAAATGTCTGAATGAAGTTTAATTAAACGTTATTTTAGACCAAGCTAACAACGTTTCGGGTTCGGCCTATTTCTATTTGAACATTGTATTGCTTTCCCATATTTAAGTGGTTTCAACTGTATTTGGGTGAGTAAGCCTAGTTGCTTTCAATTTCCAAGCTTAAATTTGCAACCACATTAGTTTTAAATAATACAGCTAATTAAAACTAGTTTCGATTAATTCAAAGTATTCTATTTGCTACTAAACTTGTTCTTTGTTTGTTTAAACAATCGATATTCAGGACTCTCAGAGACTATAACAAACTATTCGGGACTCGAAGAGAAAATAATATATAAAATATTTTTTTGAAACCATGCCAATTTATTTAAAGAATAATAAGAGTTTTATCACAGACCGCCTGTTGGTAAGGCTCCTTACTAAAATATAGACTATCTACCATTTTGCCAGGCAGTTCGTAAAGGGAAGGGAAAGGGAAGGGATTTTTTTTTCCTAATTTACTTTGTCATAATGAATATAGCATAATATGTAGTGTCATTATATAATTTAAGCATAATTTTTTTTTGCGAAATGTATTTTAAGCATAACAATCTATTGTACTACATTTAATTCGACTATTGATGATACGCATAATAGTCTTTAGACATTTTTTTATTTTTCCTAATGTTATCTTACCATAAAAACACATGGCATAAGCCCCCGCCACAAAGAAACAAAGCTATCCAATGCTACAGTTGAAGTAGGTTAGTTAGGTTCTCTTTAGATCCCACACCCAGAAATACGACTTGGTCCAACCCCACTTGTTACGGGAATAGTATGCTGCTACAATACAGTCTGCTATTTAGTCTTGCTATTTATGCAATGCTGCTACAGTCTGCTATCCACCTATTTCTTGCATTTTAATTAGGATATTTAAGTGTATGCCGTTGATCATTATGTTTATGTATTGTTATGCTTTCCTCAATGTGTGCCTTTAAACATTATGCTATGTTATCTTTATGCTACATAGGGTTATGCTAGTAAAAATTATGCGAAAACAGTTATGCGTTTAGTTGTTATAGTAAATTATCATTAGTTGTAAAAACGTGATGACTACTTAAAATAGTACAAAAATTGTTATGCTACTAAATATAGACCCGTTCGTAAAATGTGAACGATTGACTAAGTGTGTTACTACCATCGTGACTACTATTGTTGTCCGTTCTACTATCATTGTGACAACAGCCTGAAGCCTGAAGGGGCCTGAATTAACATTGGGTAACTCATTAGTGTATACTCTGGCACTTTTGACGAGTCCATATTTTTTAAGTTATTACCGGATCGAAAACGTAACCACACTGTAAAAATTACTGCACTATTTCCAGTGTACTATTACATCACGTGGTATCTTTAATTATTTGAAACAATATAGCTAAGTTCAATAACAAATCACTTAAAAGCAGCTCCTAATGAATACTATATCGATCTTGTACGTCAAGCTTTATCTATTCAAAATGACTTTATATACATGTGTATGTTTACGTTACTCTTGTTTGTCGCACACTCGACACAAACAGGAATTCTATTACCAAAACCAATGTTTACCTTACCCTTCTCAATGCTACTTTGTTAGGTTTTACTTTGTTATGAAAAGAGTTTTACCATTTTCTTTTGCTTGTTGTAAGTACCGTTTTAATATTATTTAAGTAATCATGCCAACTGTATCTACTTCTCTGGTAACATCTTATATAATATGTTTATCAATGGAGAGTAATTGTTTATTAACCGCCCCGTTAGTCGAGTGGTTAGCGACCCTGACTACGCTTTCGACGGGGCTCGGGCTCGATCCCCGACGGGGACAAGCATTTATGTGATGAGCATATATGTTTGTATTTTCGGGTTTGGATGTTTATTAAATATATTCTAGTATTTATGTATGTATTAGTATTGTTGACTATAATACATAACATTGGGGAGCTCTACCAACAAGTAGTCACCATGGTAGAGACAAGTGTAGCCAATCGTTCGCCTTTTAAAACTAAACGGCAGATTCTTTAAAGGAGGTTTGGATCAAGATAAAACTAACCTTATGTTATAGTAATATAGATGTCTTAGTATTCTTATAGCATTAAGAAAGTCCTGAAGAGAACTGAGATTTTAGTTAATGAGACATGGCAGTTGTGACCCAAGAGTAAAGTGATAAGCACTTACATGTAAAACTTTTATTTGCTTTTCTGAGCTATCAGGCAGATAAATAAGATGCTGATGGTCGTATAAAGAACTTGGATAAAATAAGGAAAACTGAATTAAAATAATTAGGTACGTTGTTAAAAAGTTATTGCGTTGTACGTATATTATTAGTTATGTTGAAATTATGCTATCGTATATATTGTTTTTATAGAAGCCGTGTACGAGTACAGTATAAACATGTTACTTATTTACAAAAAAGAGTATATTTATTATAGTATTATTTATTTATCGTCTCTTTTTATTGCTATTGTATTGTTTGTTGCAAAAGTTGCTCTTGCCTGAAAACTTACTACAGAAACGAGAAATAATTTAATATAAGTTTAATTTAATTTAATTGCATGTCCATATTGCGTCTAATTTATATGATAGAATTTTAGCTTAATCCTTGTTTAAATTTGACCGCAAATATTTAAGCGCTATGTGATTTTATGGTAACCGCACGGTTCCATATAAAAGTAAAAGTTAAATGCGTTGTTACTTGTTTATTGCAACATAAGATAAGATATTATTTATTTGCCAGAATAAGGTACAAATTATACAGTTGGTCAAATACAATTTTAACAAGATCAAACTTATTCTGTTCATTGAGTGTGCAAATACATGTCTAAAATTTACATTACCAATTATTATATTTATCCTAGCTAAAATTAAAAATTAAGAATATTAATAGAGAATTTCAAATATTAACGAAAATTGTATTTAATTATAGTAATAAAAATATCTGTAGTTAATACATTAAAATTTCAAAACATCAATGTCAATAAATGTCAGTAAATGTTAATAAATGTCTACAATATAATTGTTAAAATTAATTTCATTACACTTAAATAACAACCATTTAATTGAGATAAATTCAAATTCAATTAAACTATTTTGATATATAAATTTTTTTCCCTATTCATGCATTATCATCATTATCAGTAAAATATTCTTGCATCGAGTAAAAACATTTTATTACAAGCCACTGGTGGAGTCGTCTTTTCAATTTATTTAAAGTTAATGATTTAATTGTGGTTAGTAGTTTATTAAATACTCTAATACACATATAATACACATTATTTTTAAACATTGCCAACCAACACGCCGGCACATATAGCTTTTCCGCGTGCCTATTTGTAGAATTAAGTACTTGTGCATTAGTTTTAAAGTATTCTGGATATTCCTTAACGAATGTACAAACTTTTTTTTTTCACTGTTCACAAAAAAAAAAAAAACATGGAAGAGTTAATATTTTAAGGCTCTTAAAGTATGGTTTACAACTGTCTAGCTATGTGATATTACAAATAGCTCTAATGCACTTTTTTTGTGTTCTAAAAACTTTTATTTGCTTTTCTGAGCTATCAGGCAGATAAATAAGATGCTGATGGTCGTATAAAGAACTTGGTTAAAAATAAGAAAAACTGAATTAAAATAATTAGGTACGTTGTTAAAAAGTTATTGCGTTGTACGTGCGAATGTATCCACCGAATTTCCCCATATAATTATACCGTACGATAGCACCGAAAAGACATATCCAAAATATGCAGACATTGCCGTTTGAACTGATATTTGTGATCTAATTTTTTTCAATGCAAATACAAATCTATCTAAATCGTTACAAATATGCTCTACGTGTGCTTTCCAGTTACAATTTTTATCTATGATTATATTATATAACATGTGTACCTATAACATTACATTGAGGTATATTAAATGTGCCCAAAATAACTTATCTTGTTATAGTTTTAATAGATCAATAATCGACTATTACTCTTTGCCGAATGTTTGCTATCATAAACTTATAAGAATTCTTGAAATTAAAAAAAGATTTTTTTTTAAATATGACAATTGCTTAAAAATGAGTAACACAATATATATCTATATATTGATTCTACTTTCATGCCTTTTCTGACATATCCAACTCTCACATCCATACAATTGTGTTGGGATAAGCACATAACTATGCAGGGCAAGACGGGCACCCTGACTTAATAATGTGCTTTTAAGTAATCCCCTAATGCTCACTCTGTTCCCTTCACACACTCTTCTTTCAACATCAGCGGTGTACCTTCCATTCCTGCTACAAGCACATCCAAGATATACAAACTTATCCACTTGTTCCAGCACTACATCATCGACCACAACTCTTACATCCGTTCTGGGTGCATCTCTTTCAAATACCAGAATTTTAGTTTTCTTTGCATTCAAATGTAAACCCATACTCTTACAATCATCATTTATAACTATGACCAGTATTTGAAGCTCACATGGAATTGAGCCTAAAAGCACAGCGTAATCTGCATAAAGTAGGCCTTCAATGACCTTGATCTTTTGAGACACTTATCCAGATATAGGATAAACAGGCGAGTTTACAACACACAACCTTGCTTGACGCTACTATTGACATCATACCAGGACGATGTGTTGCCGTCCACCCGCACACATGCTTTGCAATCGCAGTATATACTATATAGATTGCAAAGCACGCAGCAAACGCCCGTTTATTCCGTAACTGTGTAAAATGTCCCAAAGTTTCTTTTGCAAAACTCTATCATACGGTTACTCCAAATCCACAAAACCGCAGAAAATTTTCTGGTCGACAGTTAGATGCCTTTCTTCAGTATTGCGGAGTGAGAAAACTAGATCCGTATATCCTCTTCCAGACCCAAGACCCCCTGTGCCTTTCACAATATTTCTTCGGTTTTCCCTTGCATTCTCCTTTCAATGATTTTATTACCTAACAACTTCTAGCTACTCGTACCTAGGTAGCAGGAGATTGTTGCTATAAAAAAAAGCAAATATACAATCGTAAAAATCGTAGGTGGTAGAATTTAGTAACATCTTGGCCGGGTTACTGTATTAATTATTATTGCCAGAATAAATAGCTTTAATGATTGTCGTGTCGTGTCCTACACATATTCAATATTAACATATTTAGTGTGTTTTTTTAATAGTTATCTCTTTCTATCGGAGTGGCATCTGCTTGTCGGCTATCTTATAATACATACTAAAAATAAATTCTTGACTTTATATGTGTTTGACCTCATATTTATTTGGGTGACTGATATCTTACAAACTTAACTTACAAACAGGACATAAGAGGTTAAAAACTAAACACAAAGTGTTATGGCTTTGTTTCTTCCTGCCATCTAAATTTCTGTTCCTCTAGCTACGATGTATAGGGTTGAAGGATAAGTTCTCTCATTCTATTATAAAGACAATATCTTTAACCTTACGGCAAATGTTAACGGCCACTTATCGACGTTAAAGTTGTTTGCATTACTATGAAAAATAAGGTAGGTAATATTTGTTTGCTGTTTAATATAAATATATTTAAGGATAAACCGTTTGTGATCATAAACGTATGAATATCGTGTAATTTTCGTGTTCTGAATATTTATACAGGTATCTAATTCACTTATAGCCACTCTCCCCGTGTAAATTGGATTTTAATAAACTTCGAGCGTAGCGTTCGAGGGTTGTCATCTCGGGATTTTTATTAATAAAAATATAACTATTCTAATACATCTATTGCAATATTTTTACCTACATGCGGCAAAGACCCCCCCCTAAATCTCTCACACTTTTCCTGCGCCAGTGCATGAGTCTTTAATTTACACTATTGAGTAACCAGTGTGTGGCTTTAATTGAAATCTGGTTCTAATTTAAAGTAATGGTTGAATGTCTGCATGAACTTCTAAACTAACGCCTTTCATTATAATTACGAAAAATTTCAGTGAATCAAACCGCCCGTGATTAAGTCAATGTCGTCTGACTCGTTAAATAATTATTTTTTGTTGTAGGCTATCGCAACGCTCACGTAAGCAGTCAAAACGTCCTTCAAACTCAATGTTGTATTGAATTTTAAATATGCGTACACAAAATTTTAATATCGTTATCGGTTTTCATTTGTTAGATGTACGGTAAGTGCTTTTTAAAATAAATCAACTGTTTTTATTATATATCACTTAATTAATATATTAAGACTAAATATGAGGGCCTTAGGTATCTATATATACCTATTATTAGATAAAATTTCTCATTTATAAAATATTTCAGGAATATATCACTTTATTTTTGCATTAATATTATTAAAAGGAGGCGAATTTCTTTTAATGTGGCATTAAGAACGTAGAGTTATTTTTTTTTATATAACTTATATTTTTGATAAATTGTGCTAGCAACCCTAAGTATTACGATTTATACCATTGCAATAGAATCAAATGAGGCTAAACGATTTTAGGTTTGCCGAAGTTGCAATTTAACCGATATTGAGAATTAAAGCGGTATATATCCAACGTAGCAGGAAATTTATAAATATTTTGATGGTCAAATATTTCGAATTAAGGTTCTTTAATATCATGACTCTCCTGATGAAGTGAGAAACCATCGCCTATAGACACCAAAGATGTGGACGCAACACACTATTAACATCTTTGGCGGGATGGCCACATGTATAAGTTTACCGCCTACCTTATCTTCCAAACTGAAACATGGCAATGACAAGCATTGACGCTATTGTGGCAACAATATGTAAGGCGGTGGTACCATGTACCTGGAAGAACGGTTGCGGAACTCTACCACTCAGTATTTTTATCATGACATGAATCACTGCCATATAATACATGCACAGGTTTACCTTATCCTGACCTTACCTTACCTCACCTTACCCTACAAACCAGAATATGACAGTAACGAGTACTGATGCAGTTGCAGCAGGAATAGGTAAGATGGTGGTAACCACAGATAAACCTGGATACGCCTTTTAATGCAATTTCTTAGGATGTCAATGTCGCTTGCGTTTACATACACAAATACAGAGTTATAATACTTACCGATGAAATAAAATCACCCCAGAAGTATTGCTTAAGCCTTAGCTTTTTATTCGATGCGATAAAACAGCACAATTTGGCATATTTCTATTTTTTTTACGATATAGTAATATATCTACAAGCGTTTGACATTTACATACTTTTGCTCATACGAGCGGCTACCATTGATATAAAAATCTCAAGATACACAATCAGCGTCTCAAAATCGTCCTCTAAACATGAGCGCAATATTTTAAATTGCGCGCTCATTTCAAATGGAATCGCGCCGGTCGCGATACTGTCAATTTTATTACTTTTCGTACATTACTTTGTAAAAACAACTATAATTCTTGCGTTTAAGGTTGGATATGCAAAAACATGTGTTTTTGCCACATCTATAAATACTTATGTGAAATTAGCGACAGTTTTGAGCACATTGGTTTTGAGTGTCAGTTTTTTCGGAACTGTACATCTTGAATTTTTTTTCAACACTTTCAACACTTCTTGTAAGTATTTGTGTGGTCTGTGATGGTAACTAACCCGAGCGAAATCTTATAGATCTCTACTTCATACTAGTCGCATTGGTATTGACATATTTGGCTAATCATTCACCTTTCACGAACTGCTTATCAGGTATATCATTCAGTTGTTAAAAAGGACCTGAACAACACTAGGGACTTAAAGTTTGCATTTGAGAGAAAACACATAATATATATGTATGTAAGTACTCATATATTTTATTATGTTTTTGTTTACGTACATAACGTAAACAAAAACATATAATAAAATATACTGGTACTGGTACTGGTACTGGTTAAAAAATCGACGAATATAAAAATAAAAAGAAATATCTAGAAACTTTGTTCACTCTGACAACTCCGCAAGTGTATCGGTATAAAGTTTTTCTTTAAACTTTGTTCAAAATAAAAATATCTTGAAAGATGAATGAAATAAATTCTTCACAATGGGTGTATATTTTATAAAATACTCCGGCGAGATTAATTC
The DNA here is from genome assembly GCA_036924255.1 of Apodemia mormo. Lineage (NCBI taxonomy): Eukaryota > Metazoa > Arthropoda > Insecta > Lepidoptera > Riodinidae > Apodemia > Apodemia mormo. Next base: position 27,607,332 of record JAUPFN010000011.1, read on the forward strand.
TTTTGAACTGGCGTGACCTGACACTGTTATTATGAAAACATTTATTCACTACACCATTACAATATTCAGCTCTAGGTATATAAATGTTTAATTATGTTTATGTATTAATATTAAATAAATTTCATTATGGTGTAGCATAGTGTTATTGGTTATATCCCAACTCGAATAATCGAAGTGTGGTAGTGGTGTCTAAATCTCAATTCGAAAAAATACATAAGCCTCTTGATCCGTTTATTTCTAATAAAAATATGTATTTTATATATTAATAGGTGAAATAAAAGTGTCGTACCCACTTTTTCGACAATTACGCGTACGGAGTATGAAAATTTGACACGGTTAAAATTTACATTGCGGAGGAATGCAGAACCCTAATATTTTTAAATGATATGCCATACAATTAATTAATAACAATAAACATGATAATGACGATAAACATGTGCGTTTCACACACTACATTCATGGCAATAACATGTATACTATTTTTTTATATTTTCTTTATAGACTAATATGTAGTGTAATATAACCGAGAAGCAGTTTAGCCGAATAAAACACTTGAATCATCACTTTTACACGCACAGTATAATTTTTGAGCAGAGTAACGCCCTTATAAAGCAATAGAATTACAATGAATCTAAAACATCTGATTCCAGCTTATTTATACTTCCTTCCTTCCTTTTTTTTCGGAATAGCTCAATTACTGCTAGCCTTATGGGCTGTTACAGATTCACCAGTCGCGGGGGCGAGCAGAGTGCTCAGCCAGAATTTATAGGTGTAGGGCTGTACGCCCTCCGCCCTAAGGGTGTCTCCTGCGAGACCGAACCTCGGCTTAGGGTGGGGTCGTGATTTGCGATGGGAGGGCTAGTGGCATTGTTTTGTCCGTCGGCCAAACCTTGCCCTTGGGCTCGGTTCGCCGAAGGGCGAAACCGGGGTCCTCGTCGCCGCCAGCGGCGGCGGGGTGTAATGTAAGTGTGTAATGTTATCGTGTAAACCGTTGGCCAGAGTTATCAGGTCATCGGGATCGGTAAGAACGTGGCGGGGCCTACGTAATTTGGGATCGGGACTAGGATCTGGGATGTTCAGCCGCGGCTACCACCAGTGGATTCGGATGCGAAACGGCACGATCGAAGTATCTTTTAGAGATTTCTTTGAAATGCTTTGCTAAGCTCGGCAATTCAAGATCATTATGGAGGTCTATGTTGCGCATATACCACGGTGCTCCCGTGGCAATACGCAGCAATTTATTTTGTACCACTTGCAACAGATGTAAGTCCGTACGGGGGAGATGGGCAAACGCTACGCAAGCGTATGAAAGGATAAGGCGTACGCACGACTTGTAAAGTGTCACCTTGTGTCTAAAGCGCCGTTTTCACTTTGATTAGTACGAGTGTGCTTGTATGTATTTATTGTATTGTATGCTGGTGCTTAGTATTAAGATAAAAATACGTGAAGACAGCCGTTAATCAGTGCGAGTGATATGTAATCAGCATCTATTCACTTTTACTACGCTGATTACGAATCACTCGCACTGATTCACGGCTACCATCGCATAGTTTTGGCTTAATACTAAGCACCTGCATTAAACACTCACACTCGTACTAATCAAAGTGAAAACGAGGCTTAAGTGACATTTTACTGGGTTTATTGATAAGGTTATATAACCGACCTATAACGAACTTAGCCTTTACTTTCATTCTTTGTATGTGCGATTTAAATGACATTTTCCTTCCTTCCTATCCTTATCAATTTTATTCGTTGTTGTTAACAATAATATTACTATCATTTCATCCTTGCACAGAGGCGATTACTCTCTGGCCCATACCGCAAAGGAGAAAACCGATCTTCTGAGCTCGTTCTTTGCGGCCAACTTAACTCTGGGTGACCAAGGGAACGCACCGCCTACCATCTCGCATTGTGATAATTCCATGCCATAACTACAATTTCGGCATCGTCGTTTCGACGTCATCTGTGCATAAAGCACTACTTTCCTTGGACATCCACAAGTCGAGCGGGCTTGATGGCATCCCGCTGATTGTGCTTAAAGTATATGCTTCAGAGTTGGCATCAGTATTGATGCACCTATTCTGACTCTCCTATTCTCTGTGGTACCGAATTCATGGAAAACAGCTTTAGTGCATTCCATCCCTAAAAAAGGAGATCACTCTAATCTGTCAAACTATCGGCCAATAGCTTTAACCTCCTTTTTCTCCTTTTCTCCAAAATCATGAAGATACTTATAAATTGTCAGCTCCTGAAGTATTTAGAAGAGCACCAGCTGGTTAGCGAACGTCAGTACGGTTTCCATCGTGGCCGCTCAGCTGATCTTCTAATATACCTGACGCATCGCTGGGCGGAGGTAGTTGAGTCATCATTTTTATCACCAGTTTTTTGGCTGATCGGAGCATCAAGGTCGTAGTCGACGGTGCATGCTCCGACCTCAAACCTGTCAGTTGTGGTGTTCGCCAAGGCTGCATGCTATCACTGACACTGTTTCTTCTGCATATCAATGATGTGTTGCGAATTAGTAACAAATATTGCTATGCGGACGACAATACTGGAGATGCTACATACTCCGGCCTCGAGAACTCGAGAATCGATTAACCGATGTCTCGGAAAGAGGTCGTCAAAACCTTGTTACCTTTAACCCCAAAAAGATGCAGCTTTGTGCGTTTAGCGCAAAAAAACACCCTTTGTCGTCCAAACTTTCACATTTATAACACTAATATCATCTATATAATATCTATATATTATATAATTCTTCCGGGCGTGTATTTGACTGAACTTCTAAGAGTCCGGACCGATTTAGATGAAATGATGATATATATATATATATATATATATATATATATATATATATATATATATATATATATATATATATATATATTATACGGAAAACGTGTTACGCTACTCGCAGTTGAAACTGCCTGCGAGGTGCGGGTTTTTATATAAAATAGTTTTTTTTATATAAAATATTATTACATTCAAATGTTTCTGTTGGACTTAAAAATATTGTAGAACAAGATTTTAAAAACGTTGGAAGTATCAAATGTCGTTTTGCAAATAAAACAAAATTTTGGAATTCTTGAAACGTCGAATTCATTTGCTTAGGTTTGTCCTCAGCTTATGCTAACATTTTGCTTTTAAAATTTGGTTTAACATTGATATCATAGATTGTACACCTTTGCTTAATCCACAACGATCTGAATATTTTTACATTACAAGAACACTACGATACGATCGTACTACCGCATATAAGACACTAGCAAAACATACATAAATAAATATTTTTACGTCAACTTACTTGCATAGTTGACAGAGGTAACCATTTATGTCGAGCAAAGCAAATTGTTTTTGCTTCCTTTGTCTGACGATTCTCTTCAAACAAACATGAATTTTACATCATACTCTCACAATTTTCGATAATTGATAGATATATCGATAGGTATAAGTCTCCTCCATTAAAAGGAAATTCAATTTACATTCCTACATAAACATAACACTGTGTTTATATAAGACTTTTCACAAAAATCAATGTATACCAAAAACTTGTTTATTCATGAAAATCATTATTAAGAGTCAAATAACAAAGGTGGGCGATAACAATAGTCAATACCAAAGAAAAATACCTTGAACTTTATATAAAGTTATTACACGAAGTGACTCCAAGTTTATATCTATATGAGTAGGGTTTTTGGGTACAATCGATGCTGAAAAGTATATTTTGATAAGGATAAAAAATACGAATTCTTAATTTTACTTATATAAATTATACTTGTTGGTTTTGTGGTTAGATTGTAATGATGTGAATATTTTTTATAACATAAGATATGAAGCAGATGGTTTTACTGATGGAAAGTGACAACCGTCGCCTATAGACACTAAATATGTTAATGGTGCGTTAGTATCCTTGTAGTATCTTTTTGAAAGAGTTCGGGCTCCTAAAAGAGTTGCAGACACGTGACCTATATAATATGAAACCAAATATCATTGGATGTTTACCAATCACGTAAACATCCAGTAATATTTTGTTGATCCGGGCCAGGCAGTTCATAAGACGCGCTGCTACCATCGTTATAATACTAGGTGGTGAGTTTTGCAACGTCTTGCCCTAATTTTGTGATACCGCCTTATATTTTCCTGGTGTAATAGAATTAGTGCTTGCCACTGCCGCGTTCTGATTTAAATGTAAGATAATCGCTGACCTTATGCAAATAGTAATAAATCTGTGCTACTAGAATGAACTAGAAGTAAGTACCTTTTCCATCATGAGAACTTAGATAGTTACTGTCTGACCTAATGACATTAATAATATGCATAGCGAAATCTAAACATTTTATAAATGCAGCCCACTGCACCGTTAAACTTTTTGGTGAATCTCACGAAAACAACTTATTTTGCCGGGATAGAATGTGTCCTTTGCACTATCCCAGATCATTTTTGCCTGTTTGCCAAATTTCATCCAAATCTGTTTGTCGGTTTAGCTGTGAAGCCGAAATAGGCAAACAGTTTTTCACGTGTAAATATGGATCTCGATAGAGGTATCAAAGTATTTTGGTTCTTGTTATTCGAAGCTGCAATATAAAAATAGTCTAAAATTTAAGCTAATAATTACTGATTTTGCAGTCTATAGTCAAAATGTTAATCAAAAGCGATATTTCTTGACATAACATTTAGGTTGAATCACAATTCTAATGCTGTAATATAGAATGACCTTTTGAATTATACCTTGCAGCAGCGGTCCAGGTAAAGATATTTAATGGCTGCAATATCTCCGGGCACAGGGTTCCGCCGGAATGTGTGCGGAACCAAGATAGCGACAGCCTTGATATACGACTGCGTTTCAGGTGAATTTAACTCTTAGTCTGCTTTGAGTTAAAAATTTTATTGTTTTTCATTAATGTACATAAACGATTTTTTTAAATGAAATATATTATTCATATATTAAGGTATTCTATATACTTATACGTACGTGTACAGAATAGTATACAGTATGTATATAGAATGCCCAAGTAGCCGTACCTTACTTGCACTATTATATATTCTGGACTGTGCCATAGCCCAAGAGAGGATTTTGGGATTTATTTGAGCCTGGCATATTAACATAGGAGAAGATACTTCGCATACTTTTGATGCTCTCCACCAAATGTAAGCCCTTATATATAGCAGTAAAAAATTAAATTACCATAATTTCGGATCGTGGAAATTGTCACATTTTTTTTTCGTTACTCTTACATCATTTCCTTCAAAAGAAAAGAATATTCAGATGTGCTTGAGAATGTTGAGGCAACGCTTTTTCGCAAGTTTGTGACCCTCCCACTCCCTTACGCTACACTCAGAACTTTTAGGTCGCAATTATTCCACCATACCATAAATCTGAATTGCTCCAGTGTTTCCATTTCAACTTTATTTCTAATTTTTTTCTATCTGTGCGTTTTTTTCTGTAGCATTGGAATGAAATTACTGCCTCGTCATTAAGGGGTAGCCTATTCGGCTCAGAATAAATGATCCCGGGTTCGGTCCCCGGATCGGACTTAAGTGTTATCGAGGTTTTTATCGAAAATCAAAAATCTCAGTAGCAGTTTGGATTCTGGCGGAGTAGAACCACTCCTGTGCTTCGGATGAGCACGTAAAGCTGTCGATTCCGATTATCACTAGACATATTTGATAATCGTTGACATGTCGGTAAATACGGCGATGGGTATCACCATTTATTTCACCAAACAACAAACCGGTGAATCGCGGTGAACTGAATATTCTCCAGACGTTTGGTTTACTCTGCTTACCCCGGAAGGGTACCGGGTGTAATGATACTTTCTTTTTTATTAAATGAAAAACATTATACAACCACTCTCATCCACAAAATCCAGTTTACGACGCTCAAATAAATCCCCATCTAACATCTTAGGTTCGTCTTCTAGTTGACGCCCATAACTTCGCCCGCGAATAGATTAACATTTCGTCAGTATAGTTTTTTATATAATCTTTCACTCCCTCTTCTGACCCCAGATCTTCAACTATCTCCGTGCCAAATTTCATCAAAATCGCTTCAGCGGTTTAACCGTGAAAGCGTAAAAGACATACAGACTTTCGCATTTATGATATTAGTATGGATTAAAAAAATATTTGGTCTATCATTTACGCAATCACGTGTTCTCAATGTAAAACAAATTTCATCGAGATCGGTCAAATATTAAAAAAATGCATTATTAATACGTTTGATCTCTATAGACTACAGTTATTCCTAACCATCGTTGTATTATTAAAAAAAAAATGGCGCGCGATTTTTTTGGAACTCACAAATCGTCCGCATACCAATTTTTAGATTTATACCTTGAAAATTGTGGAATGCTCCATACAAAATTCCACCCCCATTTTAGGTAAGTGGGGGGTTAGACAGACAAAAAGTAGCCAATGTCACTCTCCGTCCCTTCAACTATCTCCACTTAAAAAATCACATCAATTCGTCGCTCCGTTTTGCCGTGAAAGATGTACAAACAAACACACATATACATTTTCCCATTTATAATACTAACTTTTGCCCGTGGCTTCGCTCACGTTATTTCATTTCAATTCATTTTAGAGAAGTGGGGGGGGGGGGGGGGGTTAGAACGAGTCAAAAAGTAGCGTATGTCACTCTCCGTCCCTTCAACTATCTCCTCTTAAAAAATCACGTCAATTCGTCGCTCCGTTTTGCCGTCAAAGACGGACAAACAAACACAGTTTCGCATTTATAATTAGTATGGATTGGTATGGATTAATGGCAAACCAAAGTGAAAAACACTTGTAGAACTAGCCCTAAACTAGAAAATTTACTTGTGATTATATTAATATTATAAATGCGAAAATTTGGATGTGTGGATGGATGTTTGTTACTCAATCACGCAAAAACTACTGAACGGATTTGAATGAAATTTAGCACAAAGGTAGATAAAGACCTGGAATAGCACATAGGCTACTTTTTATCCCGGAAAAATTAGGTGATCCCGCGGGATTGGCCTAAAACTCTTATAATGCAGCGGGCTGCACGCTGCAGCTAGCACTATATAAGTACAAAAATTTGGTAAACATACAGAATCAGAAGCGGCAAACAAATGTGCGCATTATAAACACGCTTGTCCCTGCTGGGAATAAATCCCGGTCGGACAATATGCACATTTTAAGATTGTCGAGTGATTTATATTTCAGTAAAGATTCATAATGTAATATACGTAGTAAATTGACTTTAATGTATACTTTTTACAATAGTTTTAACTAATATTATACAGAGACAAAGCTTATTTGTTTGTAGGTAGTAATTTTTTTTTATTGTTATCTTTTTTACTTCCCGCTACGTGTGTAGATAAGGAAGTTACTGATTATGCCCCGATTTTCGAAAATCGAGTTTTCACCAGTGCTCCGCGTTTTGAGGTCCTAGGAACCTTTTCCGACTATTTTCATGATGACGTCAGTATTTCTGTATGTGTGTGTGTGTGTGTGTGTGAGTGTGTGTGTGTGTGTGCGTGTGTGTATGTGGCGTGTGTGTGATGTGTGTGGTGCCATTCAAAAGATCGTTTCCAAAATATACAGCTTTTCAAAAATAAATATACTGCTATTTTCACAAACTAGATGTTTGAACTAAAAAAAAATATATGCTTATAGTTTTTACTCTTTTGAGCATAAAATACTTTAATTTAGCGGGAAGGAAGGAAGTTACTTTACCTTCCAAACCGGTATACGACAATGACTAGCACTGACGTTATAGCGGCAAGAATATGTAAGGCGGTGGTACCAGACCCGGGCGAGACAATGCAGAACTCTACCACCTAGTAGCCAAGTTGAAACTACTGCATCGATTTTAAAACTCTTTCACCAGTAAAAATCAAAATTATTACTAAGTAAAATAGGCTACATTTTACCCTAATTTTCCCGTAGGATTAGGACTTGTCTGGGCTATACCACAAGTAACGGTTAGTCTATTTTAAAGCAATAAGCAATTAAATACATTTCGGATACATTAACATTATTCTGGGATGTAGTCTATCAAAGAGAAGCTCTTGGTTGATAATTAATATCACCGCTGTTAGCACTAGATTTATGCTAAGCGAATTCCTTGCTTTTGATTTATGACAGAAATGAGAAAACTATTTGCATACGCAAATGGACATTAAATTTATCTTATAAGTGTAAAAAGGGGAATAAATAAAAATGTTTTCCTCCAATTTCTTGTATTATAAGATACTAGCTGTGTCCGTGACGTTGTCCGCGTGGAAAACTTTCTAAAATAAAAGTAGCCTGAGTTACTCATTTTCACCGTGGTTTAAAAGATTAAACGTGGTAAAATCCCGGGATTATCTATCCCGGGGTTTTACCCGTAAAGTCCCCATTCCTATTCGTCCCCGTGGAAAAAATTCTAAAGATAGTCCCGGGAATTTCCCTCATAGTTCTCGTTCCCGTGAGATTTTCGGGATAAAAATTATCCTATGACCCTTTTCGGGTCCTAAGCTATCTTTGTACTAAATTACGTTCGCGCTGTTTTAAATCACAGTTATACTGGCGTATGACCTGTCTATTAGTAAAATGCAACTTGCCGGTAAAATGTCATTGCCATAAGATATGTAGTTTAAAAAATAAAATTGTAAAAGATGTTCAGGGATTATTTTCAAAGAATTTAAATACAAAATTTTATTTATACAAGATAGAGATATAGCGCATCAAGCATAAAATAAACAAGGTTATCACATCAAGTTATACTTTTGCCTAAAACTTCTCAAATCCCTGTTGCAACAAAAAAATCGGCTAAGCGTGTTGGGCTACGTGCAATATTTTTTTAGTTACCCATTACAATCCGCGTGGTTTTTTTTTTTAAAAGTAGCCTAAGTTACACATTGTTAGATCAGGTATCTACTAGTGAAAGTCCCGTCAAAATCGGTCTAGCCGTTCCAGAGATTAGCTGGAACAAACAGACAGACAAAAATCGTAAAAAGTGTTATTTTGGTATGTGTACCGTGTATATATCCATATGCATTTAGTTGAAACCGATTATTTTAATATTACAAACAGACACTCCAATTGTATTTATTTGTATAGATTAAGATTAGATGAGTAGGAATCGGAGCCGCATTGGCAAACCTATCGCCTATAATTTATTAATATTCTATGCCGAGGTTGACGCTGCAGGATACTCTAAGACCATCAGCTCTTTTCGTATTTTACTCTGCAAATGATCTAAATGAGGTAAGAGAGCGTATGATGATAAAGAATATGCTAGGGTATTTTTAGTTAATGTTATGATTCTATTTTTGTTTGACTTTGGAAGTGGAGATATATTCTACCTATATGTGTGAAATTATTAAGCGTGCAGTAATTGCACTACTTGTTCAAATTAAACTTCGTCAGTCCGTTCAAAGTTCCTTGATTTCTAGTGCATGCATGGAACAGTTTATGTAGGTAAAGAACAACAAAGAACAAACAACTACCTTTCAGCAAAACACGACAAAACTATATTTGACTGAGCGGCGCGGCGAAGCAAATAACCTAGAAAGCGCCGTATTTCTAAATTTAAATAATTATTTTAGATCGTTTGAAATAAAGCGCACCTTTAAATATGTAATACGGCAAGAACTTGAGATTTAAGCGCTTAATATATATTTACTTTATAGAACTGACACTCCATACACATATTATAAGAACTTTTTTAATGAGATGTATTATCCAGTTGTAATCTACATATATCTTCATATATTAAATTCTTCTGTGCGTGTGCATTGGACTGAACTCGGTTAGATCGATTTCATGATTTCTGTGTGTTTGTTCAAGTTAATTTGAGAATAGTTTAGATTCAAAATTAGACGCAGTAAGTTTCACTGCGGTCATGTTTGGGTAGTACCCAATATAACGCTTTCACGGCTAAATCGCTGAATCGATTTTAACGAAATTTAAAAACCAGTAGTTGAAAACTATATTTAGTTTTACTATAATATTTTCTCTACCGAAAAGTTGTCTGGTAGAGATCGTTCTTTAGCGATAAGACCGCTTTTGTGAAATACTGTTTTTTTTTTGTTAAATATTGGTGCGCAATAAAAAGTACCTATTCATTTATTCATTGAAAAACTGGGGGAAAACATTGGCAAACTTTAAAAAAAACAACCCCTTAAGGGCTAAAATAGGGGACGAAAGATTAAAAACGACCTATATCGATGGCATGTTATATATTTAAAACGCAAAAAATATTTCTATCAAAGAATTCTTAGTACTTACGTACTAGACAAGGCGTGGGCCATGCCACTTGTGTTCCACTAAAGTGCAGTCCATGGACTGCACCTGAGTCCGAGTTTATTGCAAGAAACTTGTAAGTGTCATGAAATTCACGGCGGTTATAACCTTTTGGTCGCGAATAATTCTAAAGGTAGTCCCGGGGGTTTTATCATCATAATTCTCGTACCCGTGAGATTTCCGGGATAAAAACTATCTTATGTCCTTTCTCGGGTCTCAAACTATTTATTTACCAAATTTTGTCCAAATCGGTTCAGTGGTTTAGACGTGAAGAAGAGACAGACAGACAGACAGCATTTACAATATTAAAATGGATTATACGCTACAGCGCTGCTTATTTTGACATTGGTTGGACGATTTTTTATTATTTCAGCGCTGCAGCGAGTGTTAACGGAATGAAACACAACTTCTACTTAGATAGCTTCTCTAGTACATAATACATTAAACTATTGTTTCTAACCTATGTCATTATAGACTTTGACACCATCTAACCGATATGCCCTAAACCGGTTTTATTTGAAAGACAATAATATGAAGAAGGGTTTAGAATAACTATAGGTTACTTTTTTACTTGACTAAGTAAAAGGAAATAATGTTCTTAAGTCACATGATATGCTGCCTATAGCGTGACTAAAGTATTTTGCAAGTCCCAAGTGAACAATGCCTTAACATAGGCCGTACTAAAAGTTTATAGGCTTACGAGTAGATAAATAAGACCAGCAGGCCTACTCTTGAAAACTCTTGAAAAATATATATCTTTAACCAATATTGATAAAAACCATAAATTTCGAATATTGTCAAAAAACGGTACTCTTGAAATCAATAATTGCCCACAATGATTCGGTATAGTAACGACCTAATTATCGGAAATCGATTTCATCATTACACGTCAAGCTAGTGTTACAAGTGGAAATTTTAAGCACCGTTTTAAAAAAAATAACGAATAAAAGTAATAATGAGTAGTTCCAAAAAATTTCGAAATCCGTGTAGCGCTGTCGCCGAATCCAATAAGTGAATATAGTTGTCCAGAGTACGAAATACTTCAAAACTTATTAAATATTTATTTCAAATTTAAATCGGTTTTCAAGAGTAGCCCTACAGATATTATATTTATGTTACTCATTGTTATTCAATGTATATTCTCTCAATATTTACATATTTTCACTTCATTGGGAAGTGTGAACAATCGTGTGAAGTAATGCATTTTTTTAGGTTTTATTTTATAGAAAAAGGGGCAAACGGAAAGGAGGCTTTTCTGTCTGACACGGCACAGATGCTACTATTAGTATCCAAAACGCGCATTTTAGCGACTGCATCGATGCTGCATTGCGTTTTAGTGAGTGATCAACCGTTGCTCATGGACAACTACACTTCCAGGGGTTTGCAGTAACGTTGCCGAATAAGGTCGCTTTTCAGAATAAGTAAGCTACTTTCTTGACGGTCTTTAAGTTGTATTCGTTTTGAAAAACCCTGCCGATAATTGGTTCCACTTCCACATTAAAATAGAGCGGGGGAAAATTAACGTGAGAATCGCGTAGTTTGTAGTGTCAGTAATTCATATTAGCCTAGTTCTAGCGATGTTGGTGTAGAGTCCATAAATCCTTCTAGCCTTTTATACACGGCACCGAGCTGCTACTAAGATTTCGATTTTCTAAGATTTTTAGCCCTACTCCGTTCCGTCATAATGTGAACAATAAGTCCTATTACGTCTATAGACAGTTCACCGCGATTCACAAATTTGTCGGTTGGCATGATAAGTGGCTTCATCACCGACATTTTAACGATTATCGACTATTTCTAACGATACGAGACGACCGACAGCTTTACGTAGACAACTCCGCGAGACTCCGAGCTGCTACTGAGATTTTAGATTTATTGAGAAAATGTTCTATACTATTAATAATCGTCGGCACTTGGTGAACCTGCATTTTGATTTTAATTATAAAACACTTGTACTGATTTCACTATATATATATTCTTCCAAATTATTTAAAGTCTACCGGTTTCACGTATTAACGCATCTTCAGGACTTATAGCTAAACAAGAATGACAATTAATAGTTACATACATTGACAAGTAATATTGCTTGTAGTGGGTACATTTATATAAAGAATAACAGACCTAAGATGTTACCCAATACGTGAAAATATTTTTCCCCCAAAATGGGGAAATATTGATATTATTCAAAAAATTCAAACTGACAACTCTAATAATTAAAAACAAAAAATAAGTTAATTATACTTGCAATATAAATTTGAATAATTGTCAAATAATTAAAAATATGTCAAATTATATAAGATATCAATAACTATTATTTATGGTCCATGTAAAATGTCAAATTATATAAGATATTAAATAATAACGAGAAATAACGTCAGATTAATAATAAATAATTAATAATAATAATTACGAAATTAAAATAACATAATTAACTACAACATTAAGGAAAAA